>JAPFQT010000110.1:0-721000 GCA_027627225.1 Congeria kusceri
AGACACTTTCTGTTCTTCATCACATGATCTCGCTTGTGCCTGGACACAAATTTTATGATGACTGCTCTTGGTTTGTTGGTACTGCTATCTCCCCTGCCTAGCCGATGTGATATATCAATGTCTTCCGTGCGAAGGTTCTGGCCCTCGATCTTTTCATTTAGGAATTTAATTACTTTCTTGTTAGTTTCTTCTGCCGGTTCGCTTTTTGTATTTTTACGTTGCATATCGGTTTCGGCTAACCCAGCTATCCGGATATTGTTCTTCTTCCGTATTGTTCAAGGTCATTGATTTTTCCTGCTTGTTTTTCCATGGCATTCTTTATGCATGTGCTATCATATTGTTCATGTTCTTTTGCTTTCTTCAACTCTTTTTCCAGTCCGTCTATTTTCTTGCTCATCTTGTCGTTATCTAGTTCTCGTTCAAATAATTTGGATTCTAAAATCTCAATTCTCTTTTCAAAAGGCTTTATAATTTCTGCTTTTATCTATGCCGTTATTTGAATGACTAGTTCCTTCATAGTGGTATCATTTTTATTAATGAACGCTTTCAACTTTTCGTTAATCGATTTAATTTCGGCTTTCAGGTCTTTCTCTTGCTCACTCGTGCTCTCAGTACACTTCCAAGGGACACTACTATAATTGAATTTGAATGTTAAGTTTGAAGTGGACATCCTCGGAACGGAAATTTCACTTAAATTATAATTGAGAGCAACGATAACTTTTTATGTTTATCCACATATTAAAATATTGTTGTGTTGCTGAAACATTACAAAGATAGAGCGGTAAATGTGTGTTGACACCGTGTTTATATATTTTTTATTCTGGTATAAAAAAACATTACGAAAAGAAAATGCAAAATGTTTGTAAAATATATATTTAAAACAAATTGGCCAAATTAGAATGTTTTGAAAAAATATTACCGCATATAACTTTTAATGTTTACTTAAATTTATGATAATATGGCTAAAGTAATAAATTATATGAAAAAATCAACAAAGAAAAAGACTTGTTGACCTGTTATACCTTAAGGATTACTGTCATTAACCATGATGTGTGCTTAATTGGAGACTTGAATGTAGAATCACGCTGACATAAGAGTTTTAAGTAAAATATCGCTTAAACATTTTCATAAAATGTAGTTCCATTTGAAAACACAGTATTGTACCTTGGCACAACAATTCCGTGCGCTGAAGCCAAACGTCGAGTCATACTGTAGCACCACTCCCTTGAAGTTCAGACTGTAAAAATGTATTTTTTATACACTGATTTTACAATAACAAATTTTCATTTATATTCAATAAAAAACAACAACGATGCGCTTCGTGTAAGAATAATACAAACTAAGCACTGAAGGTGATGAATAATCAGCTCACACCACTTTGTCGCAGGACTATGAACGTATTTTGGTTTGATAAAGCTGTAACTATCAATCATCCTGCAAAGTGTCATATAATTCTAGCCAGTAGTAAAAATCAAGGGCTATAACTCTGGAAACAAAATAGCAAGCGAAACCTGTTAGCACAATATTGTCTTTATACTGAAAATGAAGAAGAAAATAAAGTTTCCAACTCCGTGAAAACAATCCTTGTTTAATCTCTTTGCTGGCGTCATGCACAGCTAGGCTTGTAATCAATAATTTTTATCATGTTTCGTTCAATTCTCGCCAATGATTTTGGAGTGCGCACAAAATTTTGTATACACAACTACAACTTCAATATGCTGATACATACGCGCTTAGTGATTCCCTACTACTTTTAGACATATTAGCGGTAAGTGATTAGATATGTAGTAAATAAATACTAAATTGGTTGTTAATTGTTAATTGTTTTTGTCATAATATCAAGACAAAGTATAACATAAAATAGCTATTATAAACTGCACGTGGCATTTTAGCGTTAAGCGGATCAACTTTCGGTTTATATACTAAACGATGACTATTGTCTAAAAAACAAATATTAAAACATCTGCATTTGGTCGATAATAAGTAAGTTTTATCATATATGGCTTATATAGCAAAACCTTTTTAAAAGCATAGCGAGTGTATGCCTATTTAAAAATAAAACTTACTTCAATAGCTTCAATCGCATGTTGACATCGCTCTGCAGTAGAATGCCGCCTCAAATTTATAGAGCGTAACTCCCTATGCCACTGGCGCATGCTGGAAAATATAAATAGGATTAAGGTCAAGATTGAGGTCATTGATTGAAATACATTTTCACTTTCCTGGCCATTCTATGTTTTCCAACTATCTAGCATTGTAGGGTGACCATTCTAAAAAAAATTGGCAAAAATCAATGAAAAGATTGAAAAGGATTGCATACAAATGAAAAATCGTATTTAAATCAGTTACACAGTCCTTCAAGACTATGTAAAAACCTGACTATTGGTAATGTTATAATGGAGATATAAGCATTGTGAGCATTTTAAAACGAAGGTTGCTCATAAAATAAATCCATATTGTGTTAATATCTCTTTCAACTGTCACATTTGGAAATATTATTTAGCACAACCATATACAATTATCTGCATTTGTTCATTATCACATTTAAAAAAAACCCACCTACTTTCTCGTTATCTACTATATGATATTATACAATAATTACAGTTTATCATCATCAAAAGAAAGTTGCAGTTCCCCTTTATTAGTGTGTGTATTGAAGTCAAATTCATATACATGTGTTTGCAAATTGTACATACCTTAGTGTGATTCCATGGCAGCAATGCAGAATGATTAGCAGCTCATCATATGTGTATCCAGCAATGCAGAATGATTAGCAGCTCATCATAGGTGTATCCAGCAATGCAGAATGATTAGCAGCTCATCATATGTGTATCCAGCAATGCAGAATGATTAGCAGCTCATCATAGGTGTATCCAGCAATGCAGAATGATTAGCAGCTCATCATAGGTGTATCCAGCAATGCAGAATGATTAGCAGCTCATCATAGGTGTATCCAGCAATTCAGAATGATTAGCAGCTCATCATATGTGTATCCAGCAATGCAGAATGATTAGCAGGTCATCATAGGTGTATCCTCCAAAGAAATAGTCGCGAATTAGATTACCCATTAATATATGTTAAGGACATCAGAAAACAAAACATTTACAAGATGCATTAAATGATCGCTTTATATATGCGACAAATAAACGATTAGGGCTATGTTACCCGAACATTAAATTTGCAGAATGTACATGTATATCACAGATTTAGCCATGATAAACATCAGTTGATCTGGTTTTGCCGCTGGCTGTTACATCTAACCATACATACAAACTGATTGCGAAAACTATTATTGGACAAAAGAGTCACGTGTTATGTTTTGTTCACAATCTCATTGATTCAAAAGATACAGAAATGCAAGTATACCTCAATAATATATTTCGACTTTAAATATCTATTCATACAACTATCACGAAATCAAAAGGATATAATCCCCATGTACTTCGCCATGTAATGACCTCCATGTTAGGTTGTTTACTTCCATAGTTGAAAAAAACATATGTGTTAAACGTCTGCGCATGCTTAGCGGAAGGCGCCAACACGCCAAAACGAAAGGACGACAAATATCTTAATTGTCGTATCGGCGCGCTTATTTGTCGTTCTGGCGTGTTGTCGTTTTTGCGCCCTTCAAACCCGCCAGAACGAAACGACAAATCTGAGGCGCCAACACGCCAAATAAGGACCGCCATAAAAAGATATTTAAGTGTCGTGTTATCGTTCTGGCGCGTACAAATTTGTCGTATTGTCGCCCTTAATTTATCGTTCTGGCGTGTTGGCGCCTTTGTGGGCGCCAACACGTCGTCACGCCAGAACGATAAATATGCGCGCCGATACGACAAATCAGGTATTTGTCGTTCTGGCGTGTTGTCGTGTTGGCGCCCTTCAAAGGCGCCAACACGCCAAAACGACATGGCAGAAATCAACCACCATAGTATAGACAGCTGCATTCACTATATTGCTGGAAATTTGGTTTCGAACTTCGTTTCTGTAGCTTTAAATAAGTGATTACCCCGTCACACTCTATCGGAAGTAAATGCCATAGATTGTAGTAAGCCGTCAATTTCTATGTGCCATCAGGGAGCTTACTTTTTTAAATATTCCACCTGAACACATGTCAAGAATCTACCATTCGTAAAAATACAATTGGCATAAATAAACAAGAGGGCCAATATGGCCCTGGAACGGTCACCTGAGTTTAATGAATCATAATGGTGTGTACAATGTTTTAAGCATATTCAAGGAGAAATAAAATTTTACAACTTATGTCAACGATGGACCACTGACAGCAATGTTTTAAGCGTATCCAAATAATTTGAAGCCATTTGGTAGGGAGTTAACCAATAATATTTTTTGTAAAATTATTTCAAGTTCCAGAGAGTGGTTACTGGGAAGAAGATTTTTAAAGTTCTTAATATACATGTAGCCATATAAGGAAAAAGAGTCCACCCCCAGCAGCCATGGTGTTAACGAATCAAAATAATTTGAAGTATTTTGGTAGAGGACCATCCAAGGAATATTTCTGTGAATTTAGTTCAAAATCCAACTAGTGATTTCTGATAAGAATATATTTTTTTAAGTTTTCAATATAGCCATACAAGGAAACAGGCCCTGCCCCCTGGGGGCCATTGTTTCTTAACGTATCAGCACAATTTAAAGTATTTGTTGTAGAGGGTCACTGTTACCCATGGACTATTTCTGTGAAATTGTTTTGCAATCCAACAAGTGGTTACTGACAAGAAGATTTTAACAGTTTCCAATAAAGCCATATAAGAAAAAAGCCCCACCCCTGGGGGCCATGCCTTTTAATATATGATAATGATTTGAAGCATTTTGTTAGAGGATGACCCAAGGAACATTTCTGTGAAATTATTTTGAAATAAAACCAGCGGTTTCTGACAATATGATTTCAATAAAGTTTTCAATATAGCCATATCTGGAAAAAGGTCCCGCCCCCTGGGGTCCATGTTTTTCAAGGAATATTTATGTTAAAATTATTTCAAAATCCAACCAGTGATTTCTGAAAATAATATTTTTTAAAGTTTTTATACATATAAGGAAACAAGCCCCGCCCCCCTCCCTGTGGGGCCATGATTTTAAACGTATCAAAACAACTTAAAGTAATTTTTGTAGAGGGTCACTGTTACTCATGGAATATTTCTGTGAAATTGTTTCGAAATCGAACAAGTGGTTACTGACAAGAAGATTTTTAAAGTTTCCAATAAAGCCATATAAGAAAAAAACTAAACCCTGGGGGCCATGCTTTTTAACATATCATAATAATTTGAAGTATTTTGGTAGAGGATCACCCAAGAAACATTACTGAAAAATTATTTCGAAATCCAATCAGTGGTTTCTGACAAGAAGATTTTTAAAGATTTTTAAAGTTTTCAATATTGCCATATCAGGAAAAAGGCCCCGCCCCCTTGAGTCCATGTTTATCAAAGTATCAAAATAATTGGACATGTATTGGTAGAGGGTTACCCAAGAAATATTTTTGTGAATTTATTTCAAAATCCAATAAATGGTTCCAGAAAAAAGCCCCGCCCCCATGGCAGCCATGTTTTTTAACACGTATTTTGGTAGAGGATCATCTAAGGAACATTCATAACAAGTGTGGTTTATTTCCACCTAGCGGTTTCAGAGGACAGTATTTTTAAGTTTTCAATAGAGCGATTTTAGGGAAAAAAAGCCCCGCCCCCTGGCGGCCATGTGTTTAACGAATAAAAACATTTGAAGTATTTTGGTAGAGGACCACTCAAGCTACATTGATACAAAGTGTGGTTAATTTTCACCAAGCGGTTTCAGAAGAGAAGATTTGTTTAAGTAAATTGTTGACGACGGACGACGACGACGACGGACGACGGACAACCATTGACCACAAAAGCTCACCATTTAGCACTTCATGCTGAGGTAAGCTAAAAATAACAGGACACTCTTCAGAATATGTGTGCAAGAACACGCCTGTCTGACAAGGTGAAAATACTGCCATGGTAACTCAAATTCCTTCAAGCACATTCAGCATTCAAATCATTTTTAAATATACAAATATTAGAGTCTTCCGAGCTTGATGTTATTGGAGATTAAAAGGACTATGGCAATGAAAAATTGGTTTCCCATTGCACTATAAATTATATCATTTGATAGAAATGAGCTTTATTAAGACATGTGAATATATATTTTTTTTATATAATACACAATAAGATATTTGAATTAGGAGTCATACGAAGGAATGACAGTAGACAGCGAGTCATGTGTAAACTATGGTTATACAAAATGCTCACAATTCTTACGTCAAAATGTAAAAAAGGAAAGGGGCCAAACAAACAAAACCCATATTATAAATTGATTTTTATCTCAGAATGCGTACACTCTTTTCCCATTCTATATACCCCATTTTAATGGTTTTTATATGCCAGTATTAACATCTAAATTTTAGATTTTTAAAATAAATCACCCCCTTGAGGCCCATTTCTATGACATAGTCCCTTTAAATTGTGTAAGTACGACCTTTCATATAAATTATTTTCAAAATAAGCAGATGAAAGTGACACTAGTCCTTGAAAGTAGACATATTAACACAAACATGTAGAGGAAAACACTAAAATGATCGAATAAATCAGCAAATACGAGTGTCGACGTTTGCATCCTCAATTATAAGCCTTGTGTAACCTAAAACAACTGTCGAGTCAATGTATATACATGTATTGGAGTTTCCACCTTTAAAGCCGAACACTAGTTTGTGCTTAAAAAAAGCCAATTATGCATTTCACAACAAAAGTTCTTATTTACTTTATTTCATCTTAAATGAAAATAAATGTTTTTTTACTATATCGGGTAGTTTTAATTTATGTCATAACGTATTTTTTAAGATGGCACATACAATCTTTAAAGGTTAGAAACTAGTACATCAAATCTCAATATGTTCCCATAGAAAAATAGCAAATTTTCCTGGGGTTCTTCGTTTTGACTCCTTTATTTCATTTCAACGTCTGATCTCAATGATTTTAGTAGAATATGGCATTGATGTTTTGTAGAAAAGCGAGTGTTTTTAGGAAAATCAGCATTCTTACATTGTTGTGAAGAAATAATTTGTGTTTGTTAATTCATGTGTATTTAATATTACGGGGTATATGCTATCTGAATACTGTTCATTTGGAGATATGAATATGAAGCAGACGAATCTCCGCCTGTGGTAGTAAACAAACTCGGACTTAAACATAAACACCATAAACATGAAATAACCGTGTAGTTATATTGACCTTTGTAGAGATAACCGACTTTATAATGATATCTAACCTCACCGATACCCCTTTATCTCCATACTATAAATAGATGGTAACGTGACTGCGTTATTACCACTATACTACGACACTTTACTCACCTCCATTTGGAGGAATTATGAGTCCGACGTAAAGAAGTCCGCGGAGGAATGGCGATTTTGTATAAATCCATATTATAATCATACTATATCATTATAAAGTAATTGTAAATACTTCATCTGATTAATATTGGTATTAACCTTGAGAATCCAATGAATCAAATTAATATTATGACTGACTTTGTAGTATGTACTTTCACTTTCGGTTTTAATCGAGCAGCATGGACGAATTGATAGAACGTGTGTCAAAGGAAATTGGGTTTGTAGATCCACTTAAAGAGTGTCAGACGGAATGTCTGAGGTATGTTTTGGACAAATGTGATATAATGGCTATTTTGCCCACTGGGTATGTAAAGAGTTTAATCTTTCAAGTGGCCCCATTTGCATTGAAAGCAAAATACAACAGAAAATCATCTGTGTGTCTAATATTGACTCCGTTAAATAGTATAATGATGGATCAAATAAACTCTATGAGGAAACAGAAATAAGCGCGTGCTGTTGGACTATAACTGTCGAAGTGGTCAGACCCCAGCCGAAGTTGAAGACAGTTTTGACGAGGAAGACGCGGATGCTCAAAGTATTGTTGATGTGCCTCTGGATGACATTATCAAAGGAAAATAAACATTGGTATATGCCCATCCAGAAGCACTTCTGAGCACTTCAAGTGGAACCTCTCTATTAAGTGCATTAGAAAGAGATGAAATTATTTCATGCATTGCAATAGATGAAGCACACATGATCCTTGAATGGTAAGTGCACGTGCACTAATTGTTTACATTCTAAATAGCTCCTCACAATTACAATCAGGGGTGTTCCCAGTGTTGTTTTTTTGTAAGCTTGAGTTCTAGTGTTCGAACCACAAACGGCAAGATCTCATTACCACTCAAAATAGACATCAGTACTGATTCTTACCCATGAAACAGACTTTAAAATGGATGGCTGTAAGGTTTGATATTTTTCCATAATTGTGCAGGAACAAGAATCTTAGACGACGGACCATTAAACACCTTTTCTCAGCTTGTCTCCAAGTGCACAGAAGTTAAGTTTTTGGCAATATCACAGTTTTCAGAACCATTAACATCATCCTCAGATCATCACCAGCACCACCACCACTACCAGCACAACTTCCACCTCCACCATCTTCATTGTGATTTATTTTGTTAACTGTATAAAATTCCAAAAGTAATTCTTATCATTTTTCAACATTATTGGTAAAAACGCAAGAACACAACAATAGCATTTGAAACACATTTAATTTTTCTAATATATTCTAAACAAAAATACAGAGCAGCAAAACGAATACCTAATAACATCATAATATAATAATATAAGTTAACTTAATACAATAATAAAAATACAAGATTCACAACATCAATAATGTAAATAAAGGTTGGATGAAACAAGTTGAGGGTCTGCATCAGTGCCTAATTGGAAAATCAATGAAAAACTAAGAGAACATACTAAAACATGAATACTCTGTTAAATAGAAGGAATATTTTGACACTATTAGTATTATTATTCACAATTTTAAAATGTCAGCCACAATTAAGGTAAATGTAAAGCACAAATAACAATGACCCATTCACAATGTCTCAAGATTGTAAATTCTGAAAATGATCATCAGATTAGCTAAAAACCTGTAATTTAATAGCTAAGTTTTAATACATCTATTTCTAAACATTGATTATTCCATAATAAACACTCAACAAAAGTTATTACAGCATCAGTTGAATTGGAAATTCCTGTATTTTTGTTATAGACAACACACCAAAAAGAAATTTTTGTCTTTTAATGATTTATAAGAATTATAGCTTGTAATATCAGCATTTTATACAAAAATAGTGGAAAAAATACCATTACACAGGAGAAATAAGTTGTTACTGCACTTTTCTTACCTTGGTGTGTTATAACTTTAACCAAGTATCAGTTATTTCTTGGAATAACAAGTATGAATGAACGCCACAATGTTTGTATTAAGGCAAATTCAGTAAAAAATGAAAAGAAACAATAATAACAAATAAGTTGATTATTTGTCAGTGGTCAAGACTTTCTTAAGTAAATAAAAAAAACATCACTGCATTTGTTTTAATGAAAATTGGTCCTATGGACATATAAATAAATTGATAGTTATTTCAAGTAACTGTACTCTCTTAGTGGATTTAAGTATGGTACTTAATTTTTATGCCCCCATGAATTATAGGAATTGCACTTGTCCTTATGTCCCGAAGCTTATGTACTCAATTCCTCTTTAAAGGCTGGGTGGATTTGGTTCAAATTTTCACAGCTGAATAAACTAAATAATGTAGATGATCGTAATGGACACAATTTTGATATAAACATGATGTGTATTATTTGCTGCGACAAAAAAAAATTTGGCAGAACTATTGTCAGTTTTTCCACAGACCAGGGTGCTCAGCCTCACCTCCGCCGGCTTGCTCTGCACGCCCTTCTGCGTCACACCGCTCACACGGATCAGAAAATGGCACTGGAACTGGAGGTCGTAGATCTCAAACCTTGGCACCTGCCAGATAAGAAACACTGTACATTATATTACAGGATAATCACGAGTTGAATAGTCATGGGCACTGTGCACATAGAAAGTGCACATACTAATGCCAGTTACTGACAACTGCCCTACATGAATCAGAGGTAGGGGGAGAATGGCAGTAGAGATAATGTCATTTTCCTGACAGACAAAACATCCATCTGCAGTTCACCAGCTCACCTGACTGTGGATGGTGGGGCAGGGACCTAACCAAAATGTTTAAGACAAATTACACTGACATATACAGGTTAGTTTGCCACTTAACCTGACTCTGGGACATATTGAACACGTACGAATTACACTGACATATTCATGATAGAATATCAAATTCGCCAGCTCACCTGACTGTTGGGGGCACTCTGGTGGCACACTGTTCCCTTTCACCGGTATCATCTCACAGACTGGGGTGCGGAGCCTCACCTCCGTCGGCTTGCTCTGTACGCCCTTCCGTGTCACACCACTCACACGGATCAGAAAATGGCACTGGTACTGGAGGTCGTAGATCTCAAACTTTGGCACCTGCCGGATAAGAAACGTTGTATGTTATATTACAGGATAATCAAGTGCTGAATAGTCATGAAAAGTCCTATGTATCCAGTAATCGAAGCTGTCGGGTTTATGCGAATGTATTGGCGAATCAACATGATAACATATATACATGAACACAACATGGTAATATATGCGCATCGAACATATAACACACTCAGTTTCATTTGTCTGGCACATTAAACACTGTAAACTGACATTTACAAATTAAAATTTACTGTAAAAGAATAAACACACAGGAATGTTTTAGTTATCAATCCATTTTTTATTTCCTTGTACATGAAAAAAAGATATGAGCAATTTTTGTTTTTTTACAGTTTATCTATAATTACAAAATAATGGTAAAATGATTTATTTTGTTAAGTTTCATGACTTTTGCACTTTGAAATTATTTTAGTGCAAAATGTCAAGTTGATAAGACAAGTATTTTATTTGATATTTATAATATTTAGAGTAGACAAGGCATTTTGTATATTTATTATCACTATCATTTATTCAATGTTAACATTCAAACATGATATGAGATATGTTACAACAGATATACATTTGCAATTGTATTTCTTAAAAAAATACATCTAAATAAGCCAAGGAGACGAATAAAAAAATTCTCTAAATAACACAGTTTTTATTGTCTTATCTAATTAGGGCCTAATGTAATTTATTGTTAAACATTTTAACTAAATCAGTGACTCATTGATAGATTGAGGTATGGCGGGCGGATGATCTTTTATTAATAATAATAGTAACATAATACAAACATTACTCAATATAACGTTCAGGGGGCGAAACTACCAAGGCAGAATTTAACTACTACTAACCAAGCCCAAGGTCGAAACTGGTTGGGAGCGAAACAACCTAATACCGCACATAGAGGTGTTTCTCCAAATATTCATCAGAATTACATATAAATATTTGAAAACAAACTACAATTAACGAGTAAATAAACAATATATGGAGTGCAGGTCACACATGATAGATAAATTCATATGTTTTCCTTTTTTACCTTCTTAACTCATGTGATCTTCAACTTCTTGACGCCATGTTTAAAAAGTAGTGCGTTCCCATCATCCTTAGCGTGGGTTTACACAGGTCAGTAAAGACCGGTGTGTACACAACGCTTTATCTCCCGAAGCATACCGGAGACAGTCGATGTAACCTGAACAGGACACTTCTACCACGACGAAATCGGCGATTTAACTATCAGGATAACATACGAAACATTCCGAAGTTCATCGATTTATTACGACCGCGATAGCAAATTTGTGGGCGTTGGTTGCGAAAGCGAATTTATTACGCACAGAGAGTAAGACTATAATCGGATTATTTGTGATTATTTTTTCAATCTAGAGTCAATTTTATGTAAATACAAACAAGTTCAACATTTTATTTATCGAGAAAATTATTATTTGTCTATTTTTGTGACATCTATCTGCAATATTAATAGAAATAGTAGTTTTCAAATCGAAAGTAGAAGTTGAAAACAACGAATTTCACAATGGCGACTAGTAGAATGCATGTTTCAAACCAAGACAATTCAAGCGACGCTGTGGGCAATTGTGTTGTCACACGATTATGCGAGGCCTGTGTGAGAAACAAGGCTTCAAGCACAGCTACAATTTTCTGCAAGGATTGTAAGGAACTGTTTTGCGACCAATGCAGTCATCTGCATACGATATTCAAACCCGGGAAGCATGACTTGGTCAGTATTCAGGACATGGATTCAGTGCTGGTGGTAGACGACATGAAAGGTATGGACAAGTGTCAGGAACACGGCAAGGATATAGAGTTTTACTGCGAAGACCATTCCAAGCTCTGCTGCACTACCTGTGCGATCATACACCGAAAATGTGACCAAGTGGATGAAATAGCCAGTGTGGCTGGACAAACAGGGCCAGAGCTACATGCACTGAAACGATCATTATTGAAAATAGAATCCGATGCTGACGCTGTCATAGCTGACTGTCAGCACACCGAGAAGCACATGAACGAATCAGTTGCAAATATTTCTAAAGATGTAGACACAATGAGAGGTCGCATCATAAAATTATTTGAAGAGGCTAAGCAGAAGTTGTTAACTGAGGCAAACACATTCAAGTCTACAGAAGTCAATAGGATAGAAGAAAAGCATGCAGCCTCTTCCAAAGTTAAGGAAGAAATAAATAAACAACTGTCAATGTGCTCTGAACTCTTAGAACATGGAACGCTCCAACAAAAGTATATCTTTTCAAAACTGATTCAGGAGAAAAAGAAAACAATGGAATCAATAGTAAATGAACAACGAAAGACGCGAATTTCATCAACACTGACCTTGTCTTTTCCTAAAGAGCTGTCATCACTTCTTGAGATGGGAGACGATTTTATAAAACTAAATTACGACCAAAACAAAACAGGTATTTAATTTCAAAATGTCTATATATGTTCAAATTAATAATGAAACGTATTTAAAACAACAACGAAGATTAGCAATTTTAAGTGTCATACAAAATGCTTTTTACTTATTGGCTATTGCGTCACCTGCATCGCTAATTCAATACCTTTATTCAGATTAAAATAAGTACATGTACATATATTTAAAACGGCATGCTCACGAAAAGTTTTACTAACTGTTTGCTGCCGATCAACCGAAACACATATGCGAACTGTTAAAACAACAATACATTCAATCTCATCCGACAACACAACTTTTATTATATGCTTTTCAGTGAAGTATCGAATTTTATTTGGTGAAATATTTTCATTTTATGTTATGCTAAGTAGTAGAAAAATATCAGTGAGATATATTGGGAATATTACATGACCGGTGGTTTGTATCGCTGTAGTTGATTGTGTGACGCTGTATTCCACTTTACACAATCAACAAGAGCGATACAATCCACCGGAACACCACAGTCATATAGTATTCCAATTATTATATCCTTACGATCAAAACACCACAATATACTGCATTGAAACAAACAAAATGATAACAAACAGTAATATTTACATTGCATACGCATTTCAATAGGGAAGGGGTATGCATTCATAATCGTATGAACGCAATGTCAAATTACCGGCTTAGTAATATCTGCATGTCCTATTTTTATGCACATTATATTTCGACAAGAATATTTACATAAACGAAGATGTCTTATACTTTAAATGTAACTCTTTTTTGCATTTATTGTTAACGTTTGATTAAATGTTTTTTTTTTATAATTAATACGTGTACATGAACATGTCTTTCCAGTTCTACTTCTACAATAATCAATTTGACATTTTGTTCACTTTGCTGGATAGGATTCTATCATGCAAGGTATACAAGTGTTATTATTTAACAAAGCCAGTTCGCTAGCATATAATGTGTACATGTTATGGTATTTTAGGTAAACATTACTTTTCTTATTATCAACCACAGCAAATCTTCATGACGTAAAATCGGTCCACGACCGTAGCTTTAAAATGGAATTGATTTCACATCGATGTGTCTATTTGTTAGATGCATGTAGATCGTCTAATTTATTGTGCTTTTATATCACAGTTAATAATGATGAATTGTTTAACGTGTACAATAAGAAGAAAATGCATATTGAGATTTATATTAAAATGTTATCCTTTCTAAGACAAGTTATGCCCAGGCAAAGCAAAGAGCTTAGATAGCCCGTGTGGATGCTATTGATCGATGAATTAGCTTACACGTCATTACTTGTTTAGTGATGTTATTTGTGGATTGTTTTGAATTTTTCTCGCCGAGTGAAGATTTGGATATTATAGTGCAGTCTTCGTCGTAACTGGGTTGCCCGATGCCCGGGATAAGTAGATTTGATTTCGGGCTAGCAGAAAATGCCGGATGCTTGCCCGATCGGGCAAGTGTTTTCAGAGGCTTTATATATTATGTGGAAACAGAAATTCATTAAAAATAAAATTCAAGATTGTTTCTTCGAAGAAAATATTAATAAAACCCGTTGTTTTATTGGCACATAAAGTATTTACACATAAACATATAACGTCATCATGCTGTGCGGTCTTCATTGTTGTGTAAACGCTTATTGAAATATATAGACATTTGATCGTAGTCGAGTAAACGCTTCTCCGTTCAAAAGCGTAAGATGCAGACAACCTTAGTTGAGTTGGAGTACATGCTAGTTTGGCTGAAATTGAAGTGTACACATACTTGCATTGTTTGCAGTAATTAACAAATATATAAATAAGTATTTTATTTTGAACATGAAATTAATTGCACAAGTGCATGTTGTTTGAATGTAAGAATGCATTTTATTCTTTTCTTTGGTAGGAACTATTTTGGAACTACTTTCGTCAAATGTAGCTTGCAGTTTAATAAGAGTGAAATAGCGAGTTGCTTCACCCTGCCCCTTGTTTAGTTTCGCTCTGCTGCCCCTCTGAGTTGGTTCACAGAGAAATGTTGAATATATATCTTTTGAAATACAACATATTTATGCAAATATGATTATCCAATAAATATACTTTGTATAAAAACCTTAATTAGAAGCATTTAAGTGAGTTATCAAGTTATTCGAAAATATCAACAAATTGGTCCAGCTGTCCATCCCTCTCCTTTTGAGCAGAGCCACATACCTTTTGGACATTATATATTTCCTTGTTTATCTTTTCAATCACATTTGCCACCTGACATACAAAATATGATGAACCTTGTGCATTTCCCATTTTGACAGACATGACTATGGAAATAAAATATGAATAAATAAAATTATAGAACACGTGATTTTCTTATATTGCTGTAAAGTATCATTTGAAGTTCGGACAAGTTAAACAGATTTCGGGCAAGTGGTTTTGCTATCAAGCTTGCCCGAACTGGCAAGTGCTTTGAAAAAATTAGGGTGAAGACTGATAGTGTGGATTTAAAGCATTTAAGAGCATGTAAGTCTCCATCTGTTGTGTTAATTATTAAATAGGATTATCCAGGATCTGTTAAACTCTAGCCTAGGAATTGTGGGATTTTAAAGTGTCAGAACTCAACTGTGGTACTGATAGAAGTATTCATGATTTGGATTTACTGTAGTCTTACTAACAAAGCACCTCTTATTTTATACTAAACTTTCTAAAGCATTAATATTGTTTGGTGCTTGTTGACTATAACGGCCGAAATAGCAGTTCTTCTTGAAGTCACAGGTATGTTTGCAAATGTTTAAGTTACTTTCTTAGTTTTGTAGCGAACGTAAAAGTAGTCCGGTTTTTCCAGCTGTTGAATACGGAAAATTATTTCACAGTGTTAAATACGGGAGTTCTATCTGGCCATTTGTATTTTATACCGAAAATACACCAGTATTTGGGTCATGTTATGTAAATGTATATAATAAATCCCTATAATAAATATTGTTACTAAAAATAGTAACAAATTGACGTCGATTACGCGGCTCCGCTAAGCCGATATAATATAATTGGCCGCGGCCAATTTTTCGACAATCGAAGAGAATCTGATCGCGCGACGTCAATGACAACAAATGGCGTATTTAGAGAAAATTAAACGGTTATATCCGAAAAAGCAAATACTGAATATTAACGAAAGTTTGTAGTTAAATTGATTAAATATATAGGATCTATAGCCTATGCATCTTTGAGTTTGAGAAAAATAATCACTGAACAAAATTGAACAGATCGGAAACTTTTACTGTACCTCAATTTCAATCCATTGCTTCCAACAATAAAAATCCAACAATACTGTAAGCACTTCAGTTCCCTTTTCTCGTATCCATAAGCCTTAATTATTAACAATCATGATATTAATTGCACGTGAACCATTCTGACCAGAAACACGATTTACGAAATCGCAATGACTGGTGAGAAAGTTTGATTTTATTCCGATTCAAAGTCTCAAAATATATAATTTATCCAACTGACACATTCATCATTCAGAATTCGTCCATGCACGATTTATTAAACGAATTGTAAATTATTTAACTAAAAATAAAAGCAAACATGACATAACCGTTGTCACAACAAAACTGAGAGTCCAGCGAAAACTGCTTTATTTCGTCACTGTTTTTTCTGTTTATAAATTACATCATTCGTTAGAATTGCGTCAAGTATTGCGTAATTAGTTGAATGTTAAATAAAAGTACGGAAAGTTTGTTTGGCGTTTTTGTTAACATTTTGTGTAATAAAGAAAGTAGCATGATTCTTTTCTTGTGACAGGATAATATGTATTATAAACGATAAGCGTCTATAATCGGTCCAGCTCTGCCGTATATTATTGTCTAAATATCACTCACAGTGTGGGACTTCATGTTTGGGTCCCGATTTGATAGTAAATGAAACGGACAGTCATCGATACCGGGCTCACAACTTTGAAAAGACGTCATTATTTTTTATGTTCCCGCGATATTTTCCAATAAAATGTAAAACAAAGGTTAATAAAGCATTGAATAAAAAGAAAATGTGTTTGTTTTTGGTGTGATTACTCTTGATATCATCACAGGAAACGGAGACAATTTATATATTTTCACTCGCGCAAGTGCTGGTGAAAATATTATTTGTCTCCATTTCCGGTGATGATATCAAACGCGTTATCACACCGAAAGCAAACAATTATCCTTTATATATTTTCAATGTTGGAACAGTGAAAATACAAAATTTTATATTTGTACGGCAGTGAAAATATAACATTAAACGCACTATTTTTCTATCGATAGGATCGATCTACCAGTAGTAGTTAATCTCATTTGGTAAATTTATATGCATGTACAGTATTTACATACATTTCAGGGCGGATTTTGAGTTAGGTGGCGCGTAACTTTTGATCGTGCAGTTATAACCCTTTATGTTGTCGTGGGCCTGCAGTGATCAACTACAGATCCGTATCAAAGATATATGATAAAACTCATCATCATCGACATCATAATTATCATCATCAAAATTAATGCACTTTGTTTCACTGAATAAATTCATACTTCACCGTATTATTTTCGAAAGACACGTTGGTTCATCTGTACGTCATGCACCTGTTTTGGCAGTAAATTTTCGATCCAAGCGGTAACAGGCGGCCCTTTCATTGTTTGCACTTTTTGTGCGATCTTCTCATGGACTAAACTCGGGGATTATGGACTTGCTCGTCTCTTTATGGTGTCGACGGTGGTGTATCATTAATGCCTTGCTGTGCCATCTTTTGTTTGCTTCGCGACTTTCGCTCTGCCTTCACCCAGTTGCGCCGACAGTTTGCTTATTCCGATCGGACAATTCGTTAATTGTTTTTATGTCGCCCTTTGCTCTTCTTTGTCTCCATCTTTCCCTTTCCGCAGCTTTGTGTTCTTCATACTTTTCTGGATCTTCTCGTTTTCGCTTTCTGTATTCTGCCATTCTTTCCTTTGCCGACTTAGCCATTTCGCTTCTTATGTTTTTAAGAGTTAACAAGTTGAATTGTCTTTCCAGTGCAATATTTAATTACATAATTTCAAAAGCAGTATAATCCTTTTTATTAATTTCTTGCAGATATCTATTTCGTTTGGAGACTGCCGAGAAAATAATACAATATTTTATTTGTAATAATTTCTTCATTTTGACCCATTTAATATCGTAGAGGGTATTATTTATTATTATTTTATTATTTATTAATTCGAAATGTGTATTTATGTGAACCTATTCTCTTAAAGTTATATAAGTGCTGTCTCTATCAGGTGGCATATACCCCCGAATGCTTTTTTAATAAGTGCATCATTGACACCAAAACGAATCTTTGTAAATTAAAGTGAAGGCAAATGTAAAATTAATTATACTTCAGTCAAAATTGCTGCTCTGGCAAACCATAAAAACTTTAACATACATTTCTTAGTTGAAAAGGGGCATAAATCTGTCAAAACACATAACGGAGTTATGGGGATTGCTTTTCCTGGTGGAGGCATTGATAGTTTAGAAGTAGTTTAAGTTTCAAGTTAATACCGTTGATAGTATTTAAGAAATAAAACACTTTATCCTTCGCCAAACGGACGGACAGACAGTTCAATTTTAATCGTTCAATTTTAATCTGCCCACCTTCGGGGGCATAAAAGCAATTTATAATGAAAACAGAGTCAACTCCGTGTCGAATATGTAACCTCCGTTACGATTTTATTGTAACGGAGTTGACCATAAAGTAGTTGAAATTTTAAAACTTTTTGTATACATAGCCATCTTGTTATAACCATTTTGTAAACAAACAGACATTTATGTGTTTGGAACGTCAATGTACAAATTAACATATGATTTTTAAAGAAATGCAACAGTTTTTGAAAACGGATGAACGGAGTTGACCACATTTTTTATACGCATTTAATTGCTGACATACCGCCAGATATGTCATTTTTCCTTCCATAAACCGCATCGCCATCTACATTTAAGTTCGCTCTTTAAAAAATGCGTATATACGACGTCATCGCTTTTTTGTGTTACAAGGGGCATAATCATTATTATCATGGTTTATGTAGTCGTAACGGAGTTGACCCTTGAACATCGGGACAGACCATCAAGCATGATAATTTCTTGTAGACACATCCGAAACAAGATTTGATAATATGTTTCAAATTATACATCTATTCAGTTAACATAAACAAAAACAACATAATCAATATTGAGTAATTAGCAAAAAACTTACCTTGTATATTTGATAAATCTGTGATCGGGACATTGAAAAATTGCCGATTTTCGGTATCGCCATCTGTCATATTTTTATAATGAACTAAAGTATTGGTATAAAATTATATCTGAGCTTGAGATTATGAGTATTGAATATATTATGATTATGTTATAAGATAAAATACCGGGACAATGGTATGTACGATAATTCTGGAATGACTGATATATCAATGTGGAGAATGTTATAAAACGCCTGCTTGATAAAATGTATCATTCATTTTGGTGGCAATATCGAAAAAAAAAATACAAGAGGTAACTATAACTTTGTATTGTCGCTTTTAAGAGACTAGACAGTACAAATATTAGTTTGCTTTAGCCTATAGGATTTAGAAGCGCTATTCGCAAATCTGTACAACGGGAAATACTTTTTTCACTGTGTAGGCCTCGGGTCAGCAAATAGCAACCACGAATTCTTTAAAACAGCATAATCTCGTGCATATTCTCTTACTTAGTTTTATAATAATATTTAATTATATTGAATACAAATTGTATTATAAAGGTTATTCTAAACAATTCCCCAAAAGCCCATGTTAAACAATTGTTACTTCAAACTTAAATTATATGAAAACATTTGCTCTTTATACTTGTATATAACCGAAATTAAATAATAAAATAATTGGAGCGCCCTGGAATAAGATCACTAATTAAGGCGCTCCATCGGCTATTTCATTTCAAAACAGTGTTGTCGTTGACAAAACAGTGTTATTTCCTGTTATCGATGCTCCTTCTGAACGTTTTTTACAACTATTTACTGTAATGTATTTGGTGGTTAATTTTTCCTAGTGGCACAATCGACAACACACCTTCGAATGTCGTACTGCTTGTGGGCTAAAAATCGATAATACGAAACAAGAAATGTCTTTAAAAAAAAAGACAATCGGCGTTGAAATTAATACTGAGATATCATTTTTACCCTAAACATAATACAAGAGGGCCATGATGTTCGGTTACATGACTTCTCGGACCCCACATGTTTTGGTCCCAACCTATACAAGGAGACTTCTCGGACCCCAGATTTTTCCGACAACATTAGGACACTTCTCGTACGTTAATGAACAGCAATCTTCAGGGAATATTCAGCGCATTTAAAATAATGATGACTTCAATTTTGATAACACAAACATACAATTTCATTAGACTATGACAATTTAAAATGATATTCGGTAGGAATATGATGTATCAAGGGTTTCTGTGTATACCGGTAATTAATATTGCAAATAATGTATTCATGCCACGCAAATGAAGTAAAAGTAACGTGAATAACTTTTCGACGTATTCCGAGACTCCTTTCACTTTTGTTTTCTTTTATTTATTGAGAAACAAGTGACATATTTGTAATTTTTTGGATTGAATAACATCTACTTGATAAGCCGATAGAAATGTGCAATTCGTGCAATTCTAAATCATTCTTAATATTTAACGCAACGGCAATTGAACTTCAAATTAACATGCACAGTAAGTTTACAAATATTAATTCCCCACAACGGCAGCGACCGCTTTAGAGAGAAGTTGGGGGGGGGGGGGCGGCAGCGGCGTACACCCCCTCTAAAATTGCCCACCATTAGGTTTTTAAAACATATGCATTTTAATGACATGCTCTTCAATCAATTTTTGTAATAATCAAACTCATTCTTCTGTATTTTCGTTAAACTGTTCCTTTTCGATATATATTCCAATACGTGAGAGGGGCCATAAAGCAGTTTTTTACAGTATTTTTCAGCTACTGAATATTTCCGCCCCGTCTAACTCAAAATCCCGGATCCGCGCCTGTCCCATTTATTGAAAATATTCGGGCTTGTTATTCTCTGAAAGCTTATTGTTGCATGTGTATTAACACAGAGCTATACACCGGCTGCTAAACGTGCGCTATTTTTAAGAATGACTTACAGTGTGTTTATCTCCCTAGAATAAATGGGAGCATTGTACAATTCCAGAAAACTTTCATCCCTGAAGTTGCTACACCAAATAGTTATATCATCCTGTGTGCAGCCTCGCTCGCGCCCCTGCTGTTTCTCATCCGGTGACGACCTAGGTAGTTGAGCCGATGTCGATGATAGTAGTCGTAAAAAGTTCCAATCGTTATGGCGGAATAGCCGCGAATTTCACGTTTTTAGAAAACGACTCTTCTAGTCCTCGTCGATCACCGTGGTGTAAGTATTTTGGTTCCTTAGAATGTAATCTTTGACATTAAAACACATGGCTCAGTAAATTTATTGTATCTTGTAGGATTTTCGTCCAACTTGATTCGTACCAGACACTTCGTACTTTGTTAATTTGTATATTGTGAATTTTGGAACATAGAAAATGCCCTTTAAGATTATTCGTACTTTATCGTAGAATTATTTGTTAAAGTGTATGTTCAGAGTATGTTTGATAAAAACATATTATTATGAGCAAAGAGGATGTTTAATTAAAATAGAGCATTTTGATTTTAAGCTTTATACTCCATATACCTATTACCGGGATATCCCTATTACCAGGAATTTCCAAAAGACATAAATATCGCTCACATGCGCTAACAATTTTTGTCAATTTGTTAAAATTTTGTTTCGGGCTGCAATCAACTTTGGTTTCCATTCAATTATGTAATTTTTAATGGTAAATTTTTTGGACACTGAGTCTGCAGTAAATACATACGTTAACATGAATTTATACAATGCGTTACCATGATTATTCATGGGTTTATCAGTTTCAGTGCTGACTATTCCCATCTTATCGCATATAGCGGTAATTTTGCATGTCGACGTGTTCCAAAGTTCGTTGCTATACGAAAACAACTTAAACTCATATAATTTGACCTGGTGAAGCCAAGTGTGTGTGGGTGGGGTATAAAGCAATCGCACCGTCCGGGCTTATTTTGTCATGAAGGATTTTAATATAATTTCGTATTATTAGTCCCCATAAAAAGATAGCGTGTCATGTACATCATCTTTGCGTGTCTGTTTATGGTCAAGATCACAGTTCAAGGTCAAGATCAAGCACGATCATTTGGCATTAATTGCACACATTATAGGGAAAATATATCTTTTTGAGGTTGTTGATGTCCACAGAGGCCCGAAAAATGGGTTTAACGCATTTTAAAAGCCTCTCCTGACGTTTTCGACCGAAAAAAGTGTATTTTCGCTATTATAGCATAAAAACATACATACATCTAAAGTAATGAAACCGAATGAAATGGGTTATTTACTTTTAAATCGTATTTTTAGATTGTTAGAGGAAGTTAACGGTCTTTTGAGAGAGTTATTTCCAAAACAGACATTGCGGAAAACTACTGCTTTTCTTTGCAGGCTACCAGTCAGTAAATCAAAACCTGAGTGTCCTTCCTCAAAACAGAAAAAAATTCACGAATGATTTCTTACCCTTTAATTATTTAAGATAATGTAATGTGTATATCATGTGATTTATTACAATTACATTTTCTAAAAAAAGTCTGTTTATTACAAATATTACGTCAAAGTAATCACAACCCTATTTTCACTATTAACTTGAATGTAACCGAAATATTCACCTGAGTGTCTTGGAATAAGACCACTAAACTAATGCGCTACGTCGAATATTTTTGACTCGTTGTGAAAGTGTTATTTCTGTTACCAGGGATGGGTACCATTATTAATTTGAAAAGTAATTAATTAATTAAAATTAAATTGAAAACTTCCAATTAAATTAGAATTACGTGAATTTTCATATTGTAATTAATTAATCAGGGTTGTCATTATGAATGGAAACAAGCGATTTTTATCGAAATTTAAGCGATTTGGCCAGGGGTCTATGGGGCCCATTTGTGATATTACCTATTGCAATTTTTTAAGTTTCTAAAAAAACAACAGATTTTCTCATGATTTTAAACGATGAATTTGATCGGCAATCGGTTAATAATGATAACCCTGATTAATTACAGTTATTTTGAACAAAGTAATAAATTATAATTAATTATGTGCAGATGTAAGTGCTTAAACAATACCAATGACACAATTAACTTGTGAAAAAGAAGCATTCTTTTCTACTTGGGATTAAACTCTCATTGATCAATACAATTAATACACAAATAATTGAACATAATTAAATTTAATTGAAAATTACATGCCAAATTTTGCTTTGTAATTAATTAATTACAATTAAAATAATTGAGTTTTGGTTCAATTAACCATTATTCTCAATTATGACATTAAAGTGTAATTAATTACAATTAATTAAATTATAATTGTAATGTTACCGATCCCTGCTTGTTACTGATTCTAATTCTGAATATTTTGACTCAGTAGGCTACAAATCACTAACAATCGATGCTCCTAACTACCACGCTCTATCGGTTATTCTGCATGGCTCGTTTCAGATTGACATGTTAACGAACATGTATACTATATAATTCCATTTGTATAAGATGATTAGCTTGAAAAATATGTCTTCGTTACTTACAAATAAATTTTATATATGATGTTGTATACTATATTGCAATCTAAATCTATTGGATTTCACACTTTACACTTAAACTCCATGGACTTCCCCAGGCCGTTTTAGCGCCCTGCTTCCGGGCCCTTGAATTTTAAATTGAACATTCCTGGGGCGCCCAAATTTAGTGTTGCGCTTATAAATCACCCGGGGCGCCTGTATTTTAAGAGTTAATCAACTGTGTTGACTGCAGTAGACCGACTGTCCCTGCTGTGAAAGCTAATCTCTTGCGTCATAAAGGCCGTTTTTCATTCTAGAAACATGTACACCCACTCAATCAAGTGGGTGAATGATCAAAGCGAGTCTCACTTCGCCGAAACTTCACATAGATACCTTATATTGAGACCTCTTGGGATTTCATATGGGGTGGGTGGGGTCAAGGTCACCATTACTAAAAATAGAAAACGGTTTCCGCTCAATAACTTGAGAACGCATCAAGATATTTTAATGAAACTTCATACATAGATACCATTTATCGAGACCTCTCTTGGGCTTGCATATTAAAAATATTTCTTAACAATTACACATATTCACAACTTGGCTGCAAGTCGGGGGGCACACATGTTTTACAAACATCTTTTGTTTATTTGCTAAATTAAATAACTACCAAAAAAAACTGCGAAAAGCAGTCTTAAATACGCTAATATGAAATCGTTATCTGAAAAGCCTATCCAGTGTTACTGTTGTAGTTTGGTAACAGAAGCTGTCTTGTTGTACATGTATGCGAGGTGAAACCTGTGTTTTATACAAAAGGGAGCGACATGTCTGCTGACCTCCGCGACGTCACGTTCCACGCATGGAAAGCGTGCGTGTACGGACCCATGTGCTTAAATTTACTAACATTGACGCGCGTAGGCACAACGTGCACAAGGAAATTTTCCTGCCATTTTTGCAAGAACAATGTATTATATAAATGTATAATTTTAAGCAAGATCTTTACAATTCACCAATTATCCAGTCAGTATTATGTTCAACAGTTGTAACGATTAAAACAGTGTTAAAACACTAAACGCATGCCCATATGAACATAATTAATTGACAAAAAAGGTAGATCGAGTGTAACCTAAATTTGAGAACGACGAGAATAGTTGGTTTGAACATGACGTCACGGTGCGAACCGATGTGCACTGGACATAAACATCCGGAAAAAAATTATTAGCTACTTTCAGTTTCGCAAAAACATTGACGCCCAATGCTTCTAAAAGGCTCGAGGTATAACGTTTTAACAGGGATATTTCGTTTATTTCATTTCATTTTAACGTTTACAAAAAAGCTGTTTGCCTAAATTTTAAGAGCCTAAATGCACCAGATAGCGTCATTTGACACATGCCACACAAAAATTCCACGTGGGGAGGGGTTACCCCTCCCTAACCCATCCCTTTTCGGGACCGGGGCGCCTAAACAACATCCTGGGGAAGGCCCTGAACTCTTACAAAAAATATTAGAATACGGTCATTAAGGTAACCTAATTTTTAATATTATTTCCATTATCTGTATTACATCACTGATCTTGTTACAAATTTTGAGGGTGGCTTTCCATGCCAAAAAACTTTTTAAACTGTTCAGGACAACCCCTTTTTCCATTTTACCAGCAAAATTCATTTACCCTATGGATGAAAAAAAAAATAACTCATAGTCTCAAATATATCCAAAATGTTGGTGTCTTTTATACAAGTAAAGATTGAAAATTACAAAATAAGGCAACATAAGGCTTTAAAGAAGATAATAGTAGTGATATTTATCAATTTTCTATGGAAGCTCAGCATAAACTTGAAGCTGACAGAACATACAAAATAATCTGTTGTCTTAAAGATTTAGATTTTCCTGGACTGGTTGTTTTTTCACTTAAATCTTTTTATTTATATTTCATCTATGACACATATTTGACTAAAATGAAAAGTAAGAAACAAATTAATTTTTGAAGAAGTGAAGAAGAACTAGCATACCCCTTAAAAAAATAGACAGCTACATTAAGGCAATTCCACAACAATAATTATCAAATGTGACATAAATTATGCATTTTAAGTTTTATACACCATTTATACCAGTTAAACTAAATATATTAATAATTAAATGTTATTATTTTAGTTGAACAAACTTTTTTTCAAAATTCAGTTCCCAGGGCCCTCAATCAGTTTTGGGGGAAAGGGTCCACAGCCCTCTGGAGGGGGAATTTTGACTCACCGGGGAAATATTTTAATACTAACTCGACCCGAACTTCATGTAATCTTTACGGCAAATGAAACTCCTATAAATATAACTGTTATTATTTTTCTCACAAAAAATATATCACAGAATCTATCGATAACGCAAACAATTTTGACTAGGCTGCGGTGTACATGTATAATTGCAGCTATACACGCGTGATTTCCACGAGTTTTCCGTGATGTCGTCAGGTTAATAAATAGTAAGCGCGTTTTTCTAGCCAAGCACAATTTTATAACGGAGATATGAAACTAATGTTATTAATATCAATATACAACAAATATTTTTGTAAAAGTAATTTGCAGTCCCGCTTTTAAAATTATTAATTAATTTAATGTCTTTATTTAAAAGACCGAAAAAAGGAAATAAACTACAACTTCATTATTTCGCGATTCGCGGGGTCCATGGATCGCATTCGCAATATAACTTGTCAGGTCATTCATGTACATATACATGTCAACACACAAAAAAGCCTATAAAGTAAATGTAATTAAATCGACTTTTCATTGTTGTTAACATCCATAATGTGTTATATCCATACACTGAACAGCACTTCTAACCCACCACTTACATAAATCTCAATCAAATGGCTATTTGTCAGACGAATATGATCAAATTTTGACAGAGATTAAATCAATAACAGAGACATTCACTCGTACATTTTTATTGCCTTCCTTGCAAAATTTGATATTACAATAAACACAATTAAGCTATAACTCTAAAATATAAAAGTCGCAAAATACACTGAACAGCACTTCTAACACAACACTTACAAACGTCGTAATAAAAAGCTCATTTTTAGGGGAAATTCAATCAAATTTAGACAATTAATAATGTACTGGCCTTTTTATTTGTATGTAAAATTTCATTTTAATAATTACGCATTTTGATAGATAAGTTACCGACATACCATAATAACCCTAAAAAATAAAATCTGCGAAATACTAACATTAACAACTTGAACGTTCCAGGGAACTAGACACAGGTCTGGTTTTATCATTTTGCACGAGGAAAGGTAGGTGAGAGTAAATTATCGTTTTGTTGTTTTAATGTATCGTTTCATACGAAATCATTTAATGAAAAATTAAACTTGATTAAGCATCTGAGGGACAAACTAAACCGACATATTAGAAAGCACCATAAAGCCGCTCGAAATCTGATGCAACTGGAACGGGTTGTAATTGAGAGATTGTGGAATATTTATCAAAATTTCAATGGTCTTTCCATATGGCTGAGGTTCCTGAATTTAATAAGTTACAAAACATAGCATATTTCACATTCAAATGCAGTAAAATAATTATTTATTTATTATTATGTGCATGGATCATAATAGTTTCAACAAGAAATATTTTAGCAATGCACTATTAATATGTGTATTAACATCATCAATATATATATTTTTTAAATATACATTTAACAATTCTTAACTGTTACTATTTTACTTATAAATATGATACATATTAATATATAAATGTGAAGTAGCATGTGACTGCTATTTAATGGGACCATTTTTATTTATGACTTTTAAATGTTGTAATATTTTAATGATACAAAAACTTTAAATGTCCTGATATGGGTACCTATTATAATTTCTTACTAACACCTATCAACAACCCCTGTGGATCACACAAAATAACATTATCTTCTTATCTGCCTTCAAAATTATGCAAAATTTTCTCGTTGCTGATCTTTTTGTGAAAATGAAAAGATGTCTCGGATAGGCTATGCATATTTCAGCTTGACAAGTTACAAAACAGATTTTTGTATTCGAAACTTATGAATGAAATGAAATGATACATCAGAATAAAAAGTTTACTGGCCCTTCTTTGTTATCATGCCTGCTGATATACGCAGGTCATTTCACGCGGATATATGGAAAATCACAGTTCAGAGTCTGCTTTATTTAGTATGTGTCACTAGTTAAAACCCACATCACCACTATCTAACTTTGAGATAAATATTTTGTCATTAATTTGACCTCTGACATTTTCAAGATCATTGTGGATGATTATTCTAGATGTCCTGTGATCCTTACATGTACATTGAACCTTTACTCTCATTGTCAGGTGATTTTTAAGACAAGATATCGTTCATGTGATGAGCTGAAAGATTGAATGATAACCTGATCATCTTACTGTAAGCTGATTGAAGTAGTATCATCCCACTCCGGATTTTTAATATGTCCTCAGTAATAGAAACAGGGATGTCGAAATAAATTGTTGGTATTGCCCAGCTTGTCCCAGAGCATATACGGACTAGTGAAATCTTACCAATCTTATGTATAAATACTGTATATTACAGAAAAGCAGCAAAAATCATTTGTCAACAACACAAAATTAAGGCAATACAAGATTTTCACCCCTGGGAATGTGTGCCAATATACTGGTTGATATCGCATATATAAGTTCCCATATTCACTAACTTACCATGGGTGCAGTTGGCTGCAGGTGGCAGTCATCAAAGCACTCGTCAAAGAGCGGTCCATCCAAGTTTCAGTCACATGTACAGGTGCCACTGAGGTGTAGCCTGCAGCACTCTGCAATAACATAGAAACACTGTATACATCAAATACAAAATAACCAATTTCATAATTCATTAAACTGCAATAAATGTAAAATTCAGACAATTTCAGTACACTGAGCACTTCCTGATTAGGTGTGAGACGAGCAGTAATTTACTACCTGGGTACCTGGTGCTAAATTACCCGGGTACCGAAAATAGTTCTTTTGCTTGAACATAAACCAGTCACCATTATTAAAATAATACCACATGAAAATGTCTATTACAATGTTTTGGTAATACTGTCAGATACAAGTTGAGACCCATGACTGAGTTAGAATTTGAAGGGATATGGTAAATGTTCACCCATGAAACGTTTATGTGAAATTCTTTTGTAAGTAAGCCGGTGTTCATTGACAAAACAACTGTGAATGTTTCTTTCAGATAATTTCTAGTGGATTGTTTTTGCATGGAAAATACTTCAAACTCCTTAGACTGTAAACGTTTTCTTCTTGATTAATTTATTCTTCAATATAAGCAATAAAATATGGAAATTCTTTTTTAGCTGGTACTATGTGATTCTGTGATTTGTTTTGCACAAAACAATTGTCTGATATGTGAATATACAACGTTTATAAATTGGCCAGAATATAGGCCTATGGACATGTGCATACAGCATATAGAGCTTCTCAGGGCAAGATTACCGAGTTTCAGGAAAGGTCCATATTGTTCGTGACAAGTCAATGTATCTAGAATTATATAAATTTAGAACATAGTTATGAACTAATCAAACTTTAAACTTTATCTGTCTCCATCACCATTTCTATGATAAACACAGACATGGATTGTTAGTCACCTCGTGTGTCACATATAGATATAATTATATGATATATAGAAAGAGATATAGAATGATAATTGTCCCAAATAATCAATTACACAAATTAGGCAAGGCAATTAAGGTACACTGGAAAGGAAACTGAAAATATACACAAGACATTAGCTGTAAATATATATATATATAATGTTCACATACCAAAAGAATTCCAATTTCCAACAGTCTTTAAAATTTCTGTTCACAGGAGAATTTTGAACTTTAAGCATGTTGGATGGAGAAGAAACGTCAAACGTTTTTACAAGGAGTATTTACGTCTGAACTGGCCATTTTGACAAGTGAATTTTCATTTTCAAATTCAACATTTCATACTGATTGTCGTAACAAACTGTTTATTTACGGACTTTTGCTTCTTTAATAATGAACGTGTTGATAACACTGCATATTACTATTATGTTTTGATTTCTAATTATCGTTTGATCTAGTCCTTAATCTGTTACAAACATGGCACACTTTTATTAATTGCCGGTATCGACAATTAAAGAAAAAGCTGTTTATTCTACATGCAATTAAAACGCCAATTTAATTGCCCTGGGCCATATAATCGGTCAGCTGTTATCACCTTATCGATATGAATTCAGTTAATTCAATCGTTCCGCTTCCATCACTAAAAATCAATACATACGCGATAGCTGTAGAGGTTAACCGAATCAGTAAGACCGCTTCGGCTTAAATGTCGCTTACGTCATTTCAATAGTAAAATATCGGACAAAGAACGCTGTCACCAGAAAAATCGCCAAACTTCAAAATGTGTTGCCATTTTTGCAATTTTGTCGCATTTGGCGACAGTGGCGAACCCTGCTATTCAAAATGACGCCCAAAACACCACAATTGATATTTATAATAGAAAAACTAAGAGTTATTGCTTATATCCGCGTATAAGACGCACCGGAAAAATGCTACAATTTTGGCTGAAAAAAAGTGTGGCTAATACGCGAGAATTTACTGTAATTTTTTCAAAGCACTTGCCAGTTCGGGCAAGCTTGTTAGCAAAACCACTTGCCCGAAATCTGTTTGACTTTTCCGAACTATTTAACTTCAAATGGTACTCTACAGCAGTATCAGAAAATGTTGTTTTCTGTAATTTTATTTATTTATATTTCTATATACATGTGTGTCATCTTGTTTTTGTTGTTCTCCCTCAAAATACATAAGCTTCGATGATACTATTTTGTGCATCATGTCACAATGTGTTTAAAAAGAAAAACGGGGAAATATATAGGGTCCAAAAAGGTACATGGCTCTACTAATAAGGAGCAGTGTGGAAAGCTGGATCAATTTGTTGATATTTTCTAATAAATTGGTAACTCACTTAAATGCTTCTAATTAAGGTTTTTAAACAAAGTCTATTAATGAAGTATTTGCAAAATAAATTGTATTTCAAAAGATATTCAACATTTATGTGTTAACCAACCCAGAAGGGAAGCGGATATATATATGTGTTAATTACCGACAACAATGCAAATCTATGCAAACTTTAATTTCAGACAAACTGGCACGTACTCCAAAATTGCCCTTTCAACTAAAGTAGTCTTCTTATTAAGCTTTTAACAAAGAAGCGTTAAGTCGACTGCAATCGATTGTCTATATATATCAATAAGCTTCTACACAATAATGAACACCACACAGCATGATGACGTCACATGTTTATGTGTAAATACTAGATTCCAATAATACAACGGTTTTGTATGTTGTTGTTTTTTTTTGACATTTTATGCTAGCCCGAAATCAAATCTACTTGTCCCGGGCCTCGGGCAACCCAGTTACGACCAAGACTGCACAGTATTTTGCGATTTTTTTACTTTTAGGGTTGTAGCTAAAGTGTGTTTACTGTACTATCAAATTATCACAAATATTTTTAAATAAAAATGTATGAGTGAATGTCTCTGTCATTGATTTAAATGTCATTGATTTAATCTCTGTCAAATTTTGATCAAATTGGTCTGACAAATGGCCGATTTATGTTAGTGGCGGGTTAGAAGTGCTGTTCAGTGTATGTAAAATATTCTATAAACTAGTATATAAAAATATTGTATAGTTCCTTTTTTATGAATTTCAAATCGGTTATCACAACACATAATAAATGGAAATGCGAAACGCCTATCCGAATTTGACTGTTCAAATGCCATGAACACAAATTTTATTTACAGTTAAAATACACAACTTCTTCACAAAAAGCCATTGTTCTGCTAGAAGCGCGCGAAAATTATGCTGACATGTACATCGTTAAGTCGTCCGCATGGAAAGCCTGGGTGTATTAATGGCCATATAAAAACTTTATAGCGCAGAGAAATGTGAGATCTTTACGTTTTAATAAAAGTTTTGAAGCGCATACCAACAAAATTTCTTTATTGCCATCAATGTGCAGTTAGCATTTTCTCTTAAACAAAAACAAATTCTTTTGACGTATCGACAACGTTATTGTCGTTCAGATAGGTCAGTATTGATTGATGACATACAGGTACTGTATACACCGTCCGCGTGGACAGCATGTAATTTGGTTGCTTATTATAGCGACAGCAGTAAAAGGACGTTTTCATTGGTGGCACGCGCGATATAAGCTTGTGACGTTAACTGTTTCACTTTGATGTTTAACGGACTGGTTGATTGTTTATTGCACATAACATGTGTCAATGAAACAGTAGCGAGGTATAGATCTGGACCAAAACATATATACTTATGAAGAGTACAATTATTGGCATCTTAACTAGGTTTTCTTGGGGGTTTTGGGGGGGGGGGTGCAGACCTCCAAGGGGGATTTTTTCTAATTTTTTAGGGGAAAAAACCACACATGTCAGGTGGGGGAATGGAGCCAATATTCGGCGGCAAAAATGGTAGATTGAGGGCCCTGGTTCCCTAGAGGTAAACAAAATGCCACACACACCCTACTACGTTTTCAGCTCTGGGACAACACACTGTACATCAACAATAAGTGTCTTATTTATTATCTTCGTTTCCAATCATCTACATGTCAACAATGTTTATTCTGGTAATTGAGGCTGTATATGCTGGTAATTTAGGCTGCATCTTCACCAACTGGCGCAGTCAGAAAAACGTGTACTGTGTTGAACACCAGGTTTGACCTCAAGGGACGCATTCCGAGTGATTTGTGGCAATTCTCCTTCAGCTGCAAAAATCTTTTAAAACTATCCAATAACTGATTGTTTTCCACTACATATTTAACAATATACATACACAACTTTCCAGTATATGTGCAACCTAACATAGTAAGCCATACTTTCAGTGTTAGTTAAGATTAATGTCAAACTCTTTAATTATTAAATGGATCCTTATTAGTATGCTGATCATGAAGAAACACTGGTGCACACATTCATAAGCAAAATGGCACACATATTATGTATAAGTACTCTACTATGTAAGTGTCTTGAGGCTTCAAAACTAAGGGAATGACACATCATACATGTACTTTATGACTTGTATGTTCATTTACTTACATGTATCCTGTAAGTATATATAGAAATATGGACAAACACAAATACATGTAAATAATATTACTTATACTAATATAATAATTGTACATTTAAGCAATACCATTTCGTAGTTCAAGCATTGAAATGAAAAGCATCACATTATCCTCTAATGAATTACGTTCTGATTTTATAGACAAATATTAATATATTCAGAAATTTCAGAATAAAAATACGATTCTTTCACTGTCTTGTTTTACTTACATGTGTTTCATCTCCTTATTATCATGATTCAAGCTGGTTCATCATATGTACGATCTGGTGACGGTTATTTATATGGCTCCGATTTTCTTTCAGTAACCATTCCCTTTTTGCTCGCATTTATAATTTTCGTTTGACAATTGTTTTTGTTTATACCACGAAAAATATGTGACTTTCGGTTTCGATTTCTATCAATTTTTCATTATGTCAAAATATTTATCTGTTTGCATTTCGTCAGAAGTATATATATGTTACTAAAATGTATAAAATAATGTGATTATATAAAAGAACATACTTATCTTAAAAATATCATGTGTTCAACAAGAATCAGAACCAAAGGGGCATATTACGAACTGGGTAACGAAACTTTCCGACAGTCACCGATATCGGCCGATCTTAGAAAAAAAACGCGCCAAATGATTACAGTTGTACTACCTTAAATTATTTCTATGGCCATTCTCCCCCTACGTCTGATTAAAGTAGAGCAGTTGTCAGTTACTGGCATAGGTATGTGCACTTAGTGCTGGTAAACCTCTTAGGTCGGCAAAACTTGCTCAGGAAAAGTGTGAGTAGGTTAACTGACCGCCGTGATATGACTGAAATACTGTTAAAAACTGCTGAAAATCCAAACAAACAGACAAACAAAGGTGGGAAATTGAAGTTCATTCCTACAAATGCTTAATGTTTAGCAAAACATGCGCTCATAATTCACATGCTTATAGTTTATTTTGACACAAACAGTCTTTCTACGTTGTCAGTGTTTTGATTTATAGTATAGAGTAACTCAAAATCGCGCACCTGTTTGTTTATAGTTTTTAATATTTTATAACCAGGGCCCTTCAGCTGAGCTGGTATCACGCAGCCGCTAGTATGTCACAGGGGCGGCTCCAGGATTTCGGGTTGGTGTGTGGGGGGGGGGCATAAACTTTTGATCGCGCAATTATAACCCCTTAATGTTGTATGTGTTTCTGCAGTGATCAGCTACAGATCCATATCAAAGATATATGATAAATCTTTGCACATTATCATCATCATCATCACCAAATGCACTTTGTTTCACTGAATAAATTTATACTAAACCATATGTTCGAAAGACATGTTGGTTCATCTGTATGTCATACACCTGGTTTGGCAGTAAATTGGCCGTGTTTGATATGCCTGTCCACTCAACTGTATTTGACGTTTAAAGTTATATATATCAGGAACACCTTTAAACATATGAAATCCGTAGCTGACTTAACTTCAAACACACTCGCATCGAGAATTATGGTATTATTCATTTACCGAATTGTAATGGTCTCTTTTGGAAGTGAATGTCATTAAATAATACACATTCAAAGTCATGCTCATCAATTGTCTGGAAATCTGCTGTGCACTGTGTTGTTTGTTTTTCATCGAACCGGTCTAACGGACAGACAAACGAACATGTTTTTTTACAAGAAATATTGTGAAAGATACTAGTATGACTGCCAGGCGTCTCTCTCTCGTTTGGGGGAAGAGTACTTGTACCCTCAGGCGGGGGAATTTTAGCGTCGTTTTACACAGAAGGGGAAATTTTGACTTAGCAAACGTGTCCAACATAAAAACTATTAAATATATTTTTCAAATCACTCTATTTAGTCTAACAGACTAAACTCTTTACCTGACAACTTTATTCATGATAATTATCAATAAATTGAATATTATGTTAACTAGTCAAATTTTAACCACCTACCACTTGACGATTATAAGGTGGAGCAGTGCAACAGATACTTTTTCATGCAATTTAATAGTTTTTCACTTCCAATTTTTTAAATCGTTTTTTAACTTCCAATTTTTACCTTAATTAATTTTGTTCAACTACTTACACTAATTCTAATACAGTAATAAACTGTGTTTTCGACTGTAAGACACGGTATTTGTGCCTTTTTGCTTCACCTGTTTTGATAACTTTTAAGCAGAAGCCATTTTCCCAAAACAGAAATTACGGTTCCCAGCAAATGTTTTATTATGAAAGCACAAATAATCGGGAACCAGACAAGTCAAAACGGTCATTTTACATGACCATGTGGTGCACTTCGGATTTTATCGATAACCGTTTGTAACGGTGCTTAAGTAAATTTGATCCCCGAAAATTTCTCCATGAACAAAAACAAATTCGATGGCAGTTCATTAAGGGGGGACTTTCGGTCTGAAATGAGGGAAAAATATATACTTTTTCGTTGGGGTAATGATGCCGACTTTCGGCATCAAAATACGGAGATCGAGACCCCTGACTGCGTTGTGAAATGATACAGCAAGTGATGCCGACGGAGAGTCTATTTCAATGACATATGGTGCCGGAATAAATATGAAATCGCCATGATCTAATTTAGAGGCAACGTTGTGGACACCCCTCTACTTTATCACTTTATATCCTTTTTATGAATGCATAAAAACGATATAAAATTTGGTGTGATTGCTAATGGAGCATTGAACAAAAAGGTTGTCGTGCTAATGGAGCATTTCGATTTAGATTTTTCGGAACTAAACTATTTACTGATACAAAGCTGTTTCAGTTCGAAAGTAGTCATTGATTTGACTTGAATTTCGACTTTAAATGCTAATTATTCGAAAAGTATTCATGTCTTTTTTAGCTCACCGAGTGCTCATGGTGAGCTTTTGTGATTGCCCGCTGTCCGTCATGCGTGCGTGCGGTGTCAGACTTCACAGGAATGATCGTTAGGTGACCCTCTTTCAAAGTTGTTCAAATCGTTACAGTCTGCTGCATATGTACAATGTAGGTCACCAGAGCTAAAAAGATTTAATAAATGTAAACTTTAAAAATCATCTCTGAAACCGCAGGGCCCAGAGGTTTCATATTTGGTATGTAACATCCTATAGTGGTCCTCTACACAGATTGTTCAAACTATGCCTCTGGGATCAAAACGGGACGCGCCCCGGGGGTCACATGGTTTATATAGAATATATAGCAAAATTACTTTAAAAATCTCCTCTGAAACCACAAGGCCCAGAGGTTTCATATTTGGTATGTAACATCCTATAGTGGTCCTCTACAAAGATTGTTCAAATTATGCAACTGGGGTCAAAACTGGCCACATCCCGGGGGTCATATGGTTTATGTACAATATATAGCAAAATGACTTTAAAAATCTTCTCCAGAAACTGCAAGGCCCAGAGATTTCATATCTGGTATGTAACATCCTTTAGTGGTCCTTTTCAAAGTTTGCTCAAATTATTCCCCTGGGGTCAAAACGGGTCATGCACTGGGGGGTCACATGGTTTATATAGAATACATAACAAAATGACTTTCAAAACCTTCTCCTCTGAAACCACCAGAGGTTTTATATTTGGTATGTAACATCCTATAGTGGTCCTCTACAACGATTTTCCAATTATGCCCCTTGGGTTAAAACTTTCCACGCCCCGGGGGTCACATGGTTTATTTGGAATATATACCAAAATGACTTTAAAAATCTAATCTGAAACCACAAAGCCCAGAGGTTTCAAATGTGGTATGTAACATCCTATAGTGGTCCTCTACAAAGATTATTCAAATTATGCCCCTGGGTCAAAACTGGCCACTCCCCAGGGTCATATGATTTATATAGAATAAATAGCAAAATATCTTTAATAATCTTCTCCTCTGAAACTGCAAGGCCCAGAGGTTTCATATCTGGTAATTAACATCCTATAGTGGTCCTCTATAAATGTTGTCCAAATGATGCCCCTGGGGTCAAAACCGACCACGCCCCGGGGATCATATGGTTTATATAGACTTAAATAGCAAAATGACTTAAAAAATATCCTCTAAAACCACAATGCCTAGAGGTTTCATATTTGGTATGCAGTGTTTTTTATCACCTTTGGGGAAAGGTGGCAGGGCCCTTCTGATGGGGAATTTTGTGACAAAAGGGGAATTATTTTTGTAGAATAGCTATAGGTCATTTATTGTTTATAATCTACTTTGTTATAAAACATTGTTTTGCTACAAATGATAACTTAGATTATGCACTAACTTGGCTTGATAAAAAATAGGTGGGATTGTTTACGAAAATTCCTCTATCTTAGTCAATTTTTGTCCGATTTCGGTAATTTTTTTAAATAATGCATTTTTTTTTAGGGGAATTTTAAGGTAAATAAAGGGGAAAAATATATACCTTTTTAGCAGGGGAATGGGGCCGAATTTGGGCCCCAAATTGGCCTTAAAAAAAAACTGGTATGTGACTGGTATGCCCTTGGGGTCACATCTGGTCAGGCGACGGGGGTCACATGATAGACTTCAATAACAAAATGACTTTAAATATCATCTCCACTGAAACGGCAAGGCCCACAGCTTTCCTATATTTGGTACGTAACATTGAATAGTGGTTCTCTTCAAAGATTGTTCAAATTATGCCCCTGGGGTCAAATTTGGCTACACCCTAAGGGTTCATATGCTTTATTGATACTAAAATAGCAAAGTTGCTTAAAAAATCTTTCCCTAAAACCGTAAGGCCCAGAGGTTTGTTCAAGATTGTTCATATTATGCCCCTGGGAAAAAACTAAGCCACGCCTCGGGGTTTCAAATTCCAATTGGGTTACAAGGTCTCAGATGAGCATTCTAGGGCCCTCTTGTTGTGATATCCTGTGCCAACGGTCTCGGGTGTATTGCATCTGACATATTTATATAATATAGGAATGTAGAAAAAAGAAAACAGTATCATCCACAAATAAAGGTATATATACCCATAAACAACGTCAAAATAAGTTCCGATTCTGAGCGGAGAATAGTAAGAAGTAGTTCCAATTGCATTTGCAACAATACATGTATATGTCAAATCATGTTAAAATTGAAATAATTTTCGCATTATCGTTGTTATCGTTGTTTATCGGGCAAGAAACAACTCTTTGTTGTTCTGATGTGTGGCTTTTAAACAACTCTGGCTAACACCCTCGTGGATTAATTCCTTCACATCAGAACTCCAAAACGTTGTTTATTTGTCAATAAACTGCGATAAATAAAAAAATATTTCTTAAATAGTAACAAGGAGCCCGGTTAAAGTACACGTACAACACTAAGCTGGTCGTTATTGGCTCCTGACTTTACTGAATAATGCACCTTTTTAGCTCACCTGAGCACAAAGTACTCATGGTGAGCTTTTGTGATCGCCCGTGTGTCCGTCCTTGTGTCCGCTCTCCCTGAAGTGACGGTGTGGGGTGAATTGCACGTACAGGGCATGCTTGCGGGGTATTTGTTGCTTATGGGGTGCACCTCGTAAAAAACGGTTTAAAACGTCCTGAATCGACATAAAACCCCCAGAAAAAACAAAATCACAATCGCACCCCATAACTCACAGTCATCGGTTGCCGTCCGTATTGTGGAAACTGTTAAGGCCAAGATTACAAATCTTTTCATTTTCCCACCTATAGCGTATACCTATTTATAGCAACTGACGTAATGACGCATTGCGCACACATGATGCGCGCGCATCCAGCACGTTTTGTCATTTTCAAGATGCCTTCAAGATGGAGCGGATGCTGTAGTTCTCGAAGTAGATCAAGGTAGGTTTAGAAGAATTTCTTCTCATTCTAATAAACGTGCATTATTAATTATGATTAACTGTATGTATCTTAAGTGATTTTGTGTTTGCAGAAATTATTTTCATTGGAAATTACGACTGAAAACAATTTAGTCATGCGTCGTTCGGCATGTCTTTTGTTTCTTTGTAAGTTTGTTCCCCTTCTTTATGAGAGGTACTGGTAAATGGACCCTTTCCCAATCGAGACAGAACCCTGATTTTTCTTGACAAAAATACCAAGAAACGATTTTTACTGAAATCAATACCAAATTACTGGAAGTTGAGCGAAAAAAGTTAGCAAGGTCAAGGTCGTTGTGTGGCGCGCACTTGTTTTGGTTCGGCTGACAACGATAAGTTGAATTCCTTAATACAAGGACCATATTCAACACAGATGTATGTACAGAGGCTAGTTTGAACATTGGATCGTCACATATAAGCCCCACTACCACGTTTTTTTTTTAATGTTAACAACCGCACTTCCTGTTTGAGAGTGGTCATAAATTCGGATGAACCTTGATTTCGGATACGAAAAGTTTGTTCTCCAAGTTCAAACCACAGATGCCTTACACCATGGTAATCATAATGTGTATGATACTGTATGTAATCAGCTTGGGTTACGCTCCTATTATCAACTACAAGTTAGAAATTGTCACATGGAGCACCAGCTCAAACAGGCTTTGTCTTTTATTGACATCTGGAGCCCGCATCGAGTCATCTCGGCACCAGGTTACTTCGGCACTGTAATCAATCATCATTTCGGCCCTGGAAGATTTACACATCTTTCATTGATGTTGTTATATCAGTTTTAATATAAACACATCTTTCATTGATGTTGTTATATCAGTTTTAAAATAAACACGTCTTTCATTGATGTTGTTATATCAGTTTTAAAATAAACACGTCTTTCATTGATGTTGTTATATCAGTTTTAAAATAAGCAAATATTGACTACTTAAAATGGGGTGAAGAAAACAGATTTGTTAAAAAGAATGTTTCATCAGTTTGCGACATTCATGTACGCATTGTTTGTATTTAATTGACTAAATTATAAGATTGCAATTAAGTATTTTGTTGTATACCTGGGTAACATAAAGCTTTGATCTGTTCTGTTCAGTATTTTAAATCATGGAGAACGTTACGGGCAAATGTTATGTGAAAATATAAGATGTTGTATTGATGGTATGTCAGACAAAATTAGTAACTACTTGCATATAGATTTTGTTTTATTTAACAAATTGTATACTACATTCATATTATGCGCCAGTATTTGTTTCATCCTGTACAAACATAACTATTATTTGGGAATAATTAAATAAATCTCAATAACTCGAGTATCAGATTATACAAATGCAATCTTAATAAATGCATATTTTTAGTTTTAATTTTACAATTATTTTTGTACCAAATTATCAAATATATACATGTTATCTTAATGAATACATCAAAAAGTTAATATACGTATTTTAGAAATAGAAATTACATCATAACTTGGAAATAGAACAACTCTCTAGTGCCGAAATATCAAGGTACTGAAGTAACTAGGTGCCGAAATATCAAGGTACTGAAGTAACTAGGTGCCGAAATATCAAGGTACTAAAGTAACTAGGTGCCGAAATATCAAGGTACTAAAGTAACTAGGTGCCGAAATATCAAGGTACTAAAATAACTAGGTGCCGAAATATCAAGGTACTAAAGTAACTAGGTGCCAAAATATCATGGTACTAAAGTAACTAGGTGCCGAAATATCAAGGTACTACAGTAACTAGGTGCCGAAATATCAAGGTACTAAAGTAACTAGCATTCCAGGAGATTAAAACCCAAACCTACTCCTATATATATATATGAGGTCTGTATACACCGACCTCATATCGGTAAGTGCTATTTTCCTGTAGCATCGTTCCGACGTGAATTCATGTTTTAAAAGCTGCAATTTCATATTTTACAACTTGTTCACTTAACAAAGTGTCAAAATTAAGTATAAATATTAATTTACCAATTGCTTGCCAAAAAGTCATCATGACACTTAATCCTTGTCTTTAAACAAAAGCACTGTTCAAATTCTTTGTAAAGTCCTCCATTTTGCTCTGAGTAATGTGAAACTTGCATCCTGCTTTTTCATTGGTAAGTAAAAATACTATTCATATTTTGATGTTTGACCAGAAAAATTGTAAATTCATGTGTATCGCAGGTTCTTAATATCAGGTCGACCATAAATACTGTACTAAAATGTAATTGAATGCGACAAGCATTGTGAATAAATACCTGTTTTAATAAGGTTTTATTTAACAAACCCCTAAGAACATGTTATATACCGAATTAGTTTCAAAATATATTCAGCAATCAACAAAATTCATGCAAGGAAACTTTCTTTTTACTACGAGCCATCTTGTCAATAAATATCGATGCAAACCCATTTGCAATAGATATTTCCAAGTAAATTCATTAAAAGAACTTGTCCAAACAGTGCCATCTTATACATTAATCCAGTACTTAAAAGAGATAAGCACATATAACAAAGTTTAGTTCGCATTTCCTGCTCTATATTGAAATCAAACGGCACGATATCGCCATAATGTGTTGAGTTGCGGTAAAACCCTAATAAACAAACAAACAACACTGTTACAAGAAACAATTTCATTGGTCGATATGGTTTCCCTTTTTATTCTTAGTTAATAGTCAAAACAGTTACTTCAGAAAGTAATGCTCTGTACAGTAGGTCATTAACATTTGACGCGCGTAGGCACTACGTGCATGGGGGAAAATTTCCCGCCTTTTTTGCAAGAAACAAAGCATATATACACAGTGTTTTTTTAGGGCCACTTATCCTGTTTGAAAGGTATATATTTTTCCCCTATATTTATCATTAAATTCCCCTCAGAAAATAAACATTTTTTACAAAAAAACTGACCAAAATCGAACCAAAATTGACTATGATATAGGCATTTTCGTAAACAATCCCATAAAACAATGTTTTATAACAAAGTAGATTATAAACATGAACTAAAGCTATTCTATAAAAATAATTCCCCTTTTGTAGCAAAATTCCCCATCTGAAGAGCCCCGCCATCTTTCCCCCAAAGGTGAAAAAAACACTGATACATATATATATTATATCAGTGCTATGAGTTTGACAATGGTGACGATAAAAAAAAGTTAAAACACTAAACACATGCCCATTTGGACATAATTTTTGTCAAATAAAAAAAGGCCCCATAAGTAGATAAGAGTTTAACCTTATGATTCGAGAACGATGAGAATAGTGGGTTTCAGTGTGACGTCATTGTGCGTATCTAATGCACACTGGAAATAAACATCCGGAAAATTTTTTTACTTACAGTTTAGCAACAACAACAATAACCCTTTTGCTTTCAAAATGGCTAGGATGTACCGTTTAAACGGCGACGTTTCGTTTATTTCATTTCGTTAAGACGTTTACAAAAAATTTAAAACATGTTAGCCTTCTGACCATTGTAGTGGGGTGACTGTTTGTTCACTGTGGAATTTATATAATGGTAAATAAGCAAATCTTAGTGTAATATGGAGTTGTGGTGTGAATGTCTGTACACTGTGGGGTTTATATGGTGATATATAAACAGAGTGTTTGTTTCTACAATGTAGGGTTACTTGTCCATCATTGTGGGGTGAATGTCTGTACACTGTGGGGTTTATATGGTGATATATAAACAGAGCGTTTGTTTCTACAATGTGGGGCTACTTAACCATCATAGTGGTGTGAATGTCTGTACACTGTGGGGTTTATATGGTGATATATAAACAGAGTGTTTGTTTCTACAATGTGGGGCTACTTGTCCATCATAGTGGGGTGAATGTCTGTACACTGTGGGGTTTATATGGTGATATATAAACAGAGTGTTTGTTTCTACTATGTGGGGTTACTTGTCCATCATAGTGGGGTGAATGTCTGTACACTGTGGGGTTTATATGGTGATATATAAATTTAGTGTTTGTTTCTACTATGTGGGGTTACTTGTCCATCATAGTGGGGTGAATGTCTGTATATTATGGGGTTTATCTTGTGATATAAAAGCAAAGTGATTGTTTCTGCAATGTGGGGCTACTTGTCCATCATAGTGGGGTGAATGTCTGTACACTGTGGGGTTTATATGATGATATACAAGCAAAATGTTTGTTTCTACAATGTGGGGCTACTTGTCCATCATTGTGGGGTGAATGTGTGTACAATATGGGGTTTATATGGTGATATATAAACAGAGTGTTTTTTTCCACAATGTTGGGTTACTTGTCCATCATTGTGGGGTGAATGTCTGCACATTATGGGGATTATATGGTGATATATAAGTAAAGATTGTGTTTCTCAAATGTGGGGTTAATAGTCCATCATAGTGGGGTGAATGTCTGTACATTGTGGGGATTTTATTATGCTGATTATACAGTAAACCCAGGTAATATGACCACTTGGGGGTCTTAAATAAAGGTTAATGGCGGGTTGGTCGTTTTATTGAGGTACATGTCAGATCACCAAGTCACAACATAGATATATCTGTGTTTTAAAACATTTAACAAAAATAACGAATAAATAACTGATATTACAATTAGTTTTCTATTTAATGTTTTATAGAATACAGATTTTATACATGTATGTCATCTGAGCAAAACAATTAATTAATATGAATCCTTGGTAATTGGTCCCCTTCCGTTATTAGTCCTTGACCAGTAAGGAAAAATCCCTGGAATCACAAGGTTAATGATAGGCCACAAGTTTATCGGCCATTTAAAAAATGGCAGCTATTCAGAAAAATGTGTTTGTTACATTATAACCAGAAAAGTTGAAGATTTTGAGCAAATGTATGAAGCATAGGATTGACCATTTTATTGAATACAGTTACACACAAAAATACCATTAGACATACCTTTTTGCTTTCAAAGTCGCAATTTTTGTGTTAACTTTTGCTACAAAAATAAACATTCAGACAGAGTTAATTAATATTGACAAATGACATGTGGACGTATGTTATGTAGGCAAGTATAGTGCGAATTGGCTCACAATAATTAAGGAGCTGGCAGACTGAGCTTTTTGTTCAAGATGCATCTACAGATTTCTACACGTATCTACATCTTGGTTCCTGTCAGAATTTAAAATAAAAAATTGTTCGTAGTAGCAGATGCTTACTGTACACCCATTATCTTGTTGAAAACTCGTTTTACCGGGACTGTTTGAAAAATAGTTTGAGCTATTCTGGTGCCCCCTTGGAGTGTCAGCATTCAGGTTCACGTCGAAGTTTTACGTGAAATGGACCTTACAGTCAGAATAGTTGACTTCTCTAGTTTCTTAATATTTCTATCAACGGTTAATGATGTTTTGAACACTGTAGTAAAGTAACTATAAGGCTTATGTTGTTATGTTTTTGAGGCTACAAATGCATTTAGGCATTCTAATTGGCGTGACATTATACATTTAAATTTTACATTTAAGAAAGTAAAATATACCATGTTAGTCCCCACTTTTATTACATTATTAATTCTTTTTTGTTTTTTGAAGGTTATTTTACTGGGCGAAGATGAAGAGTAATCCAGTGCTGTGGCCTGTACAACATATGGAAGAGATAAATGATAAAGTCAAAGTCCTTTGTCGGTGTGACAATGCATTGTAAGTGTTAATAGTTACACTTCTTGTAAGTGGTGGTAATTATATAAATTATGCAACTCTGTTTCTGGGGTTCGGTAATACTAAAAAGGTAATTGTTCAAAAAGCGCAGGGTTATACGACATAATTGTCCGAATATTATGCATACATGCATCTGCAAATCTCCCGGTGTTCGAATATCATAGTTGCAACATTGATTTACAACAGGGTAAACAGACTAACGATTTTTTAATGAGATAGTTTTGATTTGTGCTGATGAAAAATGGGAACATGATGCATTTCTTCCAATTTGCTTATATATGCAGATTAAAATGTAAATCTTAAAATTTGGCCACAGCTTTCGTCTAACTTGATAGATTGTTTTCATATTTACAAACAATGTCTCTTCGAACAAAAGCCTCCAGTTGGATATAAGCATATTACCATGACCTTCAAAAGATCTTGACATAGATAGAAAAATGTGACACTTCCTGACAGCCTGAAAGTTGGATGTGTTTTAATCCGTTCACAACAAAAGATCAATAGTAAAATGAATATCTGACCTCTATGCAAAATTTGCTTATTTAACAGTGGTTGTTATATTTATAAAGAAAAAAAAGCCACTATTATGACTATACCGCTTTGGTCATTTACAGGTTTGTGTTGACAAAGGGATTAACACAGCCATTTCTTGGGTGCTTTGATTAGTTAAAATCTAAAGGAATTGGAAATTATTGTTGAAGAGTTCCGGTTTCTTGTTTTCTGTTTCTTTTTAATGATTGACCATCCTAACGCCTTGTATACAGGTAATTAAACTTGTGATGTAGTCGTAACTACATCTAACTGCTAGAATGGTAAATCCTTAAATGCCGGAGTTTGGCAGGTTTGTTAGTTTATACAGAAAATACACAGAAGTGTCAAGTGTTATTAAATATACAGATGCTGTTATACCCCCCATCGAAGATGGTGGGGTATATTGGTTATCGGTCGGTCGGTAGACCACTTTCGTTTCCACCAAGTTGAACAGTTTTCATCCAATCCTCACCAGTCTTAATGAAAATGTTTGTGGGCATAATATTTAGGCCAAATTCGATAATCAGCTAAATCGCCTCAGAAATTGTGGAGTTATGGCCCCTGAATTATCTAAAATTGGCCCCTTTAGCCGTTTCCTCTCTGTAAGTTTAACAGTTTGTATCCGATGTTCACCAAACTTTATAAACATTTTTGTGATAATAATATCTAGGTCAAGTAAGATAATCAGCTCAATCGACCCAGGAATTGCGGAGTTGCCCTTGTGTTATCTGAAATTGGCCTTTTTGAGCGGTTTCCACTTCCTTTAAGTCCAATAGTTTTCATCTGATCATAACCAAACTTCATGAAAATGTTTATAGGCATAGTATCTCAGCCGAGTTTGATGATCAGCCAAATCACTCCAGGAATTATGGGGTTATGGCCCTTGAATTATCTTATATTAGCCTTTTTAGCCGTTTCCACTCTTTTAAGTTGAGCAGTTTTTATCTCACAAAACTTGGTGAAATGTCATATCTCTTTGCAAAGTTCAGTGATCAACCAAAACATGCCAGGAACTGCAAAGTCATGGCCCTTGATTTATATAAATTGGCCATTTTAGCAGTTTTGGCTCGCAATGTCAAACATGCTGAAAATGTCAACGTTGACGATTTCACATCTCAAACATTGATTGAGTGTTTCCTTTGTGGATTTTTGGTTACCTATTTTCACAAAACACATTTTAGTTCCTTTGGTGCCTGATCTGTCGCAGAAAACATTGAAAATACTAGGTTAGTGTTGAATATAGAGAAGTTTATCTTGCGAGGCTTGAAACACCGGAAGCATGAGCCTTGGCGGTTTAAAAATTATTTTTTTTATGCATGGGAGTGCAAGAAAACTTCGTCCTTGCTTTGTGTTAAAAACATTAGTTTCTATGATATATTTCAGTACGCAATATATAACAAGACGTTACGCGTAATAAACATACTGTTTTCTTGGTCTTACACTAGTAAGTATCCGGAGCACGTGTATGTAGTGCTTTTTGGTAAACTAATGTTAATTAATATTTATGAGTTTAAAGTTGAAAGAAATATCATTAATGTAAGAAATAGATATGCAATATGTAACATACACTTAAATTATGTGTTTTATTTGTTTTCCTGTAGTTCATTAACTGATGTATTATAAATACACACTGAATTGTAAACACTAATATTTTACAGATTTTATCTACACGATGTAACGGTAATGCAACTTTGTGTCACACAATATTCACGTGATTCTTGAAATGAACAAAGAGCATGTGCATAGCAGTGTAGTACTACATATATTTCTGTCTTGGTTTCTTGTGTTTTAATAGACATACTGTAACACACTCATTGTTGTGGACTTTATATAGACAATTTATCTGCTTTATTTTTTATAAATTATAATGTTCACTAAAGGAAGACCCTACCAAATATACAACATGTTGATTATTTTATATAACGTTTAACAATTAATAATTTAGCAACCTTTCCTGTTCACCTGTTCCAAAACAGGTTAGCCGACTATATAAAAAGACCGACGTTTCAAGAATGGAATGGTATGCGAGGTCAGTGTGACATATTGGGGCTATTGACGTAACATCACATTCCATCATATCACTTAAAACATTTCAAGTAAGATTTACAGTTCTACTTATGTTTTTTTCTGTGTGATGATATACAAATGTATATCTAAACATAGATCAATTTTTGATAGCACATATAAATAAGCCAATATTGTGCGTGTGTAAAAATCGAGCATCATGCTCTTTAGGTCGAGTATCATGCTCAATAGTACAAGGCCTTACGAAGAGGGTCTTTATTGCCTAAACCAGTATGATGCTCCAAAAACTAGCGTTACGCTCGAATTGACGAACATGATGCTTGATCTTATGAGAATGATGGTCAGCCGAAAGAGGAAGATGCTCGTTTAATGAGCATCATTCTCGTTCATTGAGCATGATGCTTGATCTTACGATCATGATGCTCGTTTCTATGAGCATAATGCTGTCTAAGATATTAAAGACCCTAATCGTACTCCATAAGATAGTTTTGCTACGCCTTTGACTTGAAATAATAATGCGTGCTTTGAGACGACCCCTGAAATAACCGTTCTATCGGTTTCGGATTCAACATCGGCAAACATTGGAAATGTCTAATATGATAGTCTTTGAATCCCGCGACACAATTGTTCCCATATGATAGCCACTGAACCCCACAATGGTATCAGTGCAATATGATGGCCATTTAACCCCATAATGGTTTCAATCTAATATGATGGCCAATGAACCCCACAAAGGTATCATTTCGGTAAAATGGCCATTGAACCCCACAAAGGTATCATTTCAATATGATGGCCATTGAACCCATAATGGTTCAATCTAATGTGATAGCAATTGAACCCCACAATGGTATTATTTCATTATGCTGGCCATTGAACCCCACAAAGGTATTTCAGTATAATGGCCAATGAACCCTGCAATAGTGTCATTTCAATATGATGGCCATTGAACCCCATAATGGTTCAATCTAATATGATGGCCATTGAAGTCCACAATGGTATCATTTCAATATGATTGACATTGAACCACATGGCGGTATTTTTTGCCTGTAATAGCCATTAAATTCCACAGTGGCACCTCAAGTGATTCGGATAAAATTTCACCACAGTGTCACACTTGACAGAGCTTGAACATGTGAAATCCCACAATGTAACCTCAATACTTTGTGTATGAAACTCACAAATAAACAGCGCTACAGTTCTTTTGCCCACAAACTTCAAATATCGATTTTGTTATTTGATGCCAACCCTAATATTGACATCACTTTATATGTCACATTTCAGTGAAAAATTCATGTACGAAAGTCAAGGGTTACCCCCACAAACGAAGTTTAGGGTGTATTTAGGAATTAATTTTTTGGTACATATGTGTAACATCATAGAATACAGGTCTAGTTAGACTTTGGTTACAAACCACTAAATTTTGACAGAGTTATGGCCCCTTTTCGACTTGAATCCCTAAAAACATGGTTTCCAGACGATAACTTGAGAATGATTCGACATATTCAAATAATTCTTGGTATACATGTGTAGCATGATAAAATACAGGTCAAGTTTGACTCTGGTTACAAACCACTAATTTTTACAGAGTTATGTCCCTTTTTTACTTAAATTCAATAAAAACATGGTTTTCTGACAATAACTGATGAAAGGCTTCACATATTGAAATTATTAGTCCCAGAATCAGAACAGTAAATATTTCTGTCTGCGCTACTAAGTAATACAATAGATTTATTATAAACATAATTGCAGTGAATAAATAGCACTCTCGATATTACTACAAACTTAATTTTATAATAAAAAGATATTGATTAATCAAATCAAGAGCAATTCGGGCATATTTTCATTTCCAACTTTTTGCCTTGCTTTTAAATGCAATTTGGAAAGCATATGAATAAAAAACTACTTGATAGGTTTTAACTCTCTTTATGAAGATTTTTTTTAATGATCTTTATATTGGTATAGGTTATTTTAACTTTAGCTTTTTTTAAGAATGTTTACTTTGTTTTTTCTTAAAAAATAAATGCATATAAGAAATTTTTCTAATCTAAGCCACTTTTCATAAATTTCAGGAGGGACAAGATCTGTTTTGCAAGTCTATGACTGCTTGGCCGAAAACTGCCAGAAAGCAAAACTTCATTATCCAGAAAGGATAACGGCAACAACTGTGAGGAAATACATGTCAACCATAACTCAGGTTTGTGCATGTATCAATGTCTATGTACACTTAGTAGGTTTTCTCTCTTTGCATACATTTTTATTAGATTCACAAAAGTCATTGTTTAAAGAAATTATACTTTGTTGAGATAGCTTGCATATGGTGTTGGCTTGATGGAAATATGTATTATCATTAACTAGAAGCAGATAAGTGTTGGTGTTCCCTTTCGCTCTTAAGTTTTGATTTTTTTTGGAGTTGGGAGTACATTCAATATTTATTTATGTTGATGATTATATTCATAATTGCTGTGAATAGGACATTACCCTGGTAAAAGAAATGTCCCCAATCATAATCAGAATTTGAAAACATTTTTTAACAGGAAAGCTGTATAATGTTTGGAATAGTGAGCTTAGTCATGATGCTAATCCCTTTTAGTCTTACTATCTATTATAAACTTATTTAAGAACGCAATTCTTTCACTATATAAATCAATGTAAATAATTGAAAAGTTTACATCTACTTTACAGTATCATTATTTTTTCATAAACCAGACATCCAATGCTAATGTGTTGCCATGCATTCTATTGAGCAAGTATTCCTCGACATATCATGAGAAGAAAGAGTTCTTAAAACATTCTTATGAAGGGTGGTATACTGGGAAATAATTTTTTATTTATCGTTGTTTATCGGCCAATTAACAACGATTCGGAGTTCGGATGGGTTGGGATTTAACCCTGAGGGCATTAGCACTCATTAGAACAACAAAGACTTGTTTATTGGCCGATAATTGTAATTGGAACTACTTTTTACTATGCTCCACTCAGAATTGGAAATTCTGTCGACGTTGTGTATGGGTAGTTTAACAAGGATAACTGTGTTCTTTTTCTATAGAAAAATTAGCGAATATCATGTTAGAATAGTATATTGAGAATAAAAGAATACAAGTCGACACAATATTACTTAGGATTGATTATTTTTATGCTGCAGGTCTTGGACCTCAAATCACATCAGTTGGAGTGGGTGATGCGCCACACGGGCCACATTTTAGACGTCCATAAAATTTATAACCGCTACACTAGTGATGTTATTGAGAGGACCAAAATCGCAACAATTCTTCTGTTACAAGACAGTGGTAGGGTGCAAGACTTTTACGGCCAGTCCCTCGATGACATTCAGTTGTCAGGTACACATTTTCTTTAGACAGTAACAGTTATACCTGTAAATGTACCAATCATATTCTGGTGCAAATTGCTAATGGACGTGGTCCTGTTTGTCGGAGTCGGCATTGCCAAAATGGCGTAAACTGATTTAAGGACGTCCGCTGATGTTAACGACCAAGAAAATGTGTATTTTTAGCTCACGTGAGCACCTCGTGCTCATGGTGAGCTTTTGTGATCTCCGTTTTTCCGTCGTTTGTTGTCAATTGTTCGTAGTCAACATTTACCTTGTGAGCACATATACCACATTTATTGCCCAATCTTCATGACACTTGCCCAGAACATTTGTTCCAATGATATCTCAGAAGAGTTCAGAACTGGGTCATGTGGTGTGAAAAACTAGGTCACTGTCAAATGTAAAAAAAGCTTGTAAACACTCAAGAGGCCACATTTATTTGCGCAGTCAACATAAAACTTGCTCATAACATTCATTTTGTTCTCTCAATCGAGTTCAAGCTAAAAAATGGTTTGGCTCCATTTAAACCCTTGCCTCCATGGGGCAGGGCAGTTTTCCTTATATGGCAATATTGAAAACTTCTCGTTTTTATTTGTTAAAAACATGCCCGTCAGGAGGTGGAGTAGTTTTTTTTATATGACTATATGGAAAACTTAAACAATCTTAACTGTAACCGCATGCTGGATTTCAAAATAAGTTTTCAGAAATGGTACTAAATTCTTTTCCCTCCAATCATGTTTATGTTAAAAAAAAACATGGCCGTTGGGAGTGGGGGAGTTTTCCTTATATGGCTATGTAAACAAAATTCACATAGATAAAATTTACTTGCCAGAAACCGCATGCTGGATTTCAAACTTATTTCACACAAATTGTCATTGGGTTACACTACTAAGTTCTGCCTTTTGTCCGTCGTTTGTCGTTTCTCGTCAACATATTATACCTTGCGGATACTCTATACTCTATAGACTGCATTTATTGCTATATCTTCATGAAATTTGCCCATCACATTTGTTCTAAAGATATTTCTAACGAGTTTGACTCTGTGTCTTGTGGGGTCAAAAACCAGGTCACCATAGCAAATTAAAGAAAAAGCTTGTGAACGCTCCAGACGACACATTTGTTGCACAATCAACATGAAACTTGCCCCCCAGGTGAACAGGCCCCAGGCCCTAGCCTAACAGCCCTCTTGTTTCTATTATGACATATAACTAAATTATATGTTTCTATTAGTACATATAGCTAAATATTAACATTAAAGTGTCTGTATTGAAATCCAAACAATTAACGTGAATTTTTTTTAATGATATGTCAAAAGTGCTGGCAGAAAACTACAATACCGTCATTTAATACTGCTTGAAACACCAGTGAGTCTCACTCTATGCCCAGGGGGACTCATATGTAATTGAAAGTATCATAGAACAAAAAGTACATACATTCTGTTGTAAATACATGTTTGCTAGCTGTTAATATCTGCAATTTGCAAATATTATGCAGCCCTCCAGAGGGCAGAAAGGATAAGTTTTATATAATAATTGAAGAAAAATGTCATATAATGTATTAAAGCAAAATATGCGCCTGCCTTCTAGCGACCATGTATCTTTACATGTTTCCATGTGAATTTCTTCAAATATGAGTATTTTTTTCTCATTAAGACTTGGCAGAAGTAGACGAGGGTGCAGCAAACACAGACAACGTTCATTTTGAGGAGCTACTTCAGGCTTCGGAACACATGGATGAGGATTGCATGGATGAGGAACACATGGCTTTGGCAGATGACGTTGAGGAAGAAGCCACAACTTGCACAAAAAACTGCCAAGAAAAACTGCTCGAGACAAAAATAGTCCCCTGATGAGGAGAATGAAATAAAACAGATAGTCTACAAGTGCTTTGAAGAAAATAAATGACCGACACCTAAGCAGTGTTTAAAAGCTATAGCAATAAGTAAAAGGAAATTTTTTTAAAATTCAACTGCGTAAAAAGGATGTACTGAAAAAGAAAGTATTAAGAATGTCTAAAATAAATTGACAGAGACCTTGACATCCTCCACTTATTCACTTTTGTTTAGACTATGTAGAAGTTTTATTCTCTGAGTTGTACTTTCATACTGATTTTACTGTAGATATGCGAGAGCTATTTCATAATAGGCTTACATTCATAATCAAATATCAAGTTGCAACCAAACTTAAAGTTTTCCTTTGAAACAATATAGTTCATTCGTAAATATAACTCATAATTAATTCAAATCTGCAATTAAAACAGTTTTATTTAGAGGAATGACCAAATCACAAGTTCAAATTGCTCCCTGATATGATTTTTGCACCAAGATTTTTTCACAGTTAAATGATCTTAAGGCGTTCAATAGAATCTTTTCAAAATGGTTTGTTATAATTTCTATTTTTGTAATGCATACTTTAAATATAGTTTAATGTGTAGTGTTTAAAGGAAATGAATCTCAGGATGCTCCAATTGTCAATAACAGAAAATTGTAAAATACATGAATATGAGCTTTTCTTGTATAAAGCATGTTAAACACTCAATTTGCGTAGTTCGTGTCCTTTAACCATTTAAACGGCAGTAGTTTCTTGTGATATAGGTGATAGGTGTAAAGATGCTGTCTTTTTAATGCTGCCCGAAAAATTTCGGTTGAGCATAGGGTTGCTGCTTTGTCCGTCCGTTCTTCCGTCCCACTTTATTGTCCAGGCTATTTCTCAGCAACTACTGGCTGGAACTCAACAAAACTTTATGGAAAACTTTATTAGCAAAAGGAGGTGTGCATACTACCAGGACGTTCCGCTTCAATGATTTTTCTCAGAGTTATGGGACTTTAAAGATTTCTGAAATTAGTATATAGTGCACAATTCTTGACTTGCTTGTCCGAGCTATTTCTCAGCAACTACTGGATGGAATTCAACAAAAGTTTATGGGAAGCTTCATTACCAAGATGAGGTGTGCATAGTACCAGGACGGTCCGCTTCCTTGTTTTTTCTGAGAGTTACGTGGGACTTTCTCAAATTAGTATAATAGTGCACACATTTTTTTTTATTTTTTTTTTTGGCCCCGGTCGCCTTCCTTGCATATCTTGTATGTCCTTTCACTTATTCTGGCCTCCGCTGGCATGGCACTGCAGCTGTATATATCTGTAGTACTTGCATATCTTCATCCGTAGATACTTATGATTTTGGGCCATGATTCAGCATCCTAGTTGTTTGTGGTGTAGCACTGTTTTCGCTAGCAGTCCCTAGCCACAGCTCCACTTAGACTACTTATGTTTTGTCCATTTTACATCCACTTTACATGCACACTGATAACTGTAACTCACATAATTGGACATCGGAACTTTAACTGTTGTAACACTTCCTCGTGGTCAGTATGATTTATTGTGGTATGTCACTTGGGCACATGTTCATCATTTGTAATATTCCTGCTGCGGTCAGGATGCTTCCAGGTACTACCAGTTTATACCTCACAACAATCGGATGCAGAGTCTGGGGTTACTTTCAAGTTCACTAGCGTTTTTTTGCATATGCTTTGTAACCACTTTGGAATTTAGTGCTAGGCATTTCTGACAGTCCAGGGTGTATTATTATTGATGATAAATGTGTGTAATGATTGGTGAAGAAAGGGAAGGATTAAAGTGGGGACCAGGTTCCGGACCGGGAATTGAACCCCGGACCTTCCGCTCTCAAGTCCAGTGTTTTACCACTAGACCACAAAGGCCCCCAAATTTTAATGACATTTTATGGGAAGCTTCATTGCCGAGTGGTGTGCATATAAGCAGGCTGTTCCGCTTCAATGATTTCTCTCGGAGTTATGGGAAAATTTCTGAAATTAGTTTAATATCTCTGCCCTTCTCATTGCATTGCTATTGTTTGACACTGCACAACGGGGAGCATCCATCAGTTTTACTGATATCCTTGTTTCTGACAATTTCACCATTGATTATTGAGATTGATTACCTTTAAAAGGGATCTTGCTTTAGCTTATACAGGGCAATTGGATTTTGACGGCAAATGAAGCAACACCATATTCATTCTTAGCTTAACTGAGCATGACGTGCTGATGGTGAACGTGTGTGGTCGCCTTTTGTCAGTTGTGTGTCGTCGGATGTCTGTCACCATATGCCTTATTGCCACTCTATACAGGGCACTTTTTTGTATAAACTTCATGAAACTTGCTCAGAAAATAAATCTTATATATATCTTATGATGAGTGTAAAGTGAGTCGCCTCAGGCCAAAAACTTGATACCAGGAGCAATGGAAAGAAAAGGCTCGTTACCACTCTAGGTGTCATATTATTGCCCAATCTTTGCTGATAAATGGTAAAACTTAGTTGGGAGTCGAGTACTGGTTTATCCCAGTAAAGATTGTTAGGTGTACTGCTCACATGATCTACGTTTTGAATGATGTTCACATATTGTTTATTCAATGTTTTTGTACAATGGATCCCTAAAGTCAGTGATGAAGTCCAAAAATTTGACACGTATTGAAACAAATCTATAACCCTTTGTGCACTTACAAAGTAGTGATAATAGTCGAGCCTGGTGTTGTGATACAGCAATTGTGATTTTACTTTGTAACAACATTCTTTCATGCAGGTCTATAAAAACGGTAATTGTCTGGCTGATGACATGTCTTTAAATTTGATGACCAAGTACTGGTTCTACTCAGGAGATGGAATCGAGAGTGTCTCTGTAAGCCTTAGGCTTTCGATGCAATCAAGCTTAAATAAATAGGCTTAAACTAAACTAAATTTGATCACATGTAGCAGTGGAATTCTATGATTGGGCTTGGACTAAACAGTTTTTTCATGCTCTGTCATGAATTTTTAGGATGTAATTATAAGTTATTAAGTACAAACCATTGTGTTTCTTGAAATACACATGAAATAATTACCATGAGCGTTGATTGCATTCAAATGTCTTCAAACACGTTATAATTTTAACTGGTACTTTGGGACACAAACGATCATGCAAGACGAGAATACTTGGCATTGTGTCATTATTTTCATATTGTTCTCTGCAGTTAATAGTATATCAAATACTGGAATCGTTTAAAAGGATTTTCAAAACTATAGTTTATATTCTCAATAAATGAAAAAAATGGTCCTAAATTTTGTACATACCAGTTCTTATTCTTGCTGAGCCCCTTTGGATCATTTGTCCACTTTCACCCCATATGTACGGACAAATATGGAAGCCGGAACTGTTGTTTGTACTGCACACCCCACATGCACAGAATCCCACAAGTGCACTTCAGGGAGTCTGTCCGTGCGTCCGTCGTCAACTTTTCATTCAAACGACATCTCCTCCTACGTGGCACATTTTTACCAAACTTCTCAGGAATGATCATTGGGTGACCCTCTTTCAATGTTGTTCAAATCGTTATGGTCCGCTGCATATGTAGGTCACCAGAGCTAAAAATAGATTTAAAAAGTGTAAACTTAAAAAATCCCTCAAACCGCAAGGCCCAGAGGTTTTATATTTGGTATGTAACATCCTATAGTGGTCCTCTACAAAGATTGTTCAAAGTATGCCCCTGGGGTCAAAACTGGCCACGCCCCAGGGGTCACATGGTTTATATAGAATATATAGCAAAATGACTTTAAAAATCTGTGGTCCTCTACAAATATTGTTTAAATTATGCCCCTGGGGTCAAAACTGGTCACCTCCTGGGGGTCACATGGTTTATATAGACTTAAATAGCAAAATAAAAATCCTCTCCTCTGAAACGGCAAGGCCCACAGCTTTCCTATATGTAGTAGCAACATGGCATAATGGTCATGTCCAAAGATTGTTCAAATTATGCCCCTGGGGTCAAATCTGGCCACACCCCAAGGGGTCACATGGTTTATATAGACTTAAATAGCAGAGTGACTTTAAAAATCTTTACCTGGAAACCTTGCGCCCAGAGGTTTGTTCAAGATTGTTAAAATATGCCGCTGGGATGAAAATAAGCCACACCCCGGGGATGCCAATTCCAATTGGGTTACAAGGTCTCAGGTGAGCGTCCTAGGGCCCTCAGGGCCCTCTTGTTCACGATAACCGACCACTTTTGTTTGTCAACACACCCCTACAACGAACGTACTTTTTATGCTATAAATGAAGGTTTATGGCATATACCTGCCGTTGATAAAATATGGAAAGAAGATGATTATTGTCTTAAAACCTATTTACAGGCACGAGTAGATTGATGATGTTTGTAAAGTTGACAGTACCGTTGCCCAAATCTTTCACCACTCTTAACGTTTATCACTGCACCACATTAATCTTTTGTATGAACAGTACTAATACATAATACTGCATACATATTAGCCTAGAACCAATTGCCACACGTATTGAAGTTATGTTGAAAACTACTGTCAGATCTAAAATCAGATTAAACATATTTGATAATGTCTGATACACTTGGATTAAAATTTAAGATTTCATGTATTATTATTTTCAACATGTTTTAGTTTTCTTATAAGCTTTTTGCTCTTGTTGTGTTGCTTCCTTGGACCATTCATATTACACTGAATACTGAAACTGTCACTTGGCATTTCCAAGATATCGCACGATCACCGCACATTATTATTATTATTATTATTTCGCTTGTATTTCCAGCTGACCCCAGTTCAGACGGCTCATCATCCCTGTCAAGGCCAGTCACTCTAGAGCTGCTCGTGTCCGTGCATCTACCAAAGACTGGAGATGATGAGAAGGAACCTTTCCTCACTGGACTGGACTTCCTGCCGGACGGGAGACTGGTAACCGTGGATAACTTAAATAAGAAATGTATCATACTGAATGACCGGCTGCAGAGACAAGGAACACCGTACAAGTTCGAATCAAACCCATATGACGTTGTATGCCTGTCTCAGAATGGACTCGCAGTGTCATTGAACAACAAGACCGTGTGTCTCCTGTCCGTGAGTCCTGATAATGTCATCAGTATGATCAAGGAAATCAACACATCCTGCCAGGTCTTCTCAATATGCTGCAAGTCGCCATCAAACATGGTCGAAAGTGTGTACGATGATCCAGTTCCTGCTAGAATGATATCAATGGATGGTGTGGAGTCTGACTTTGATCATGTGGTGTTCCCTAATAAGACGTACAAATTTGATGAAAGTGCGTGCACGTATATCCAATCTAAGAACACGTTGGTACTGACTGACAGGTTCGCTCACACAGTGTACATGTACGACACCGTGAAGGGCACGTCTAGAGCAGTCACTGATGTGAACATACAGGAACCACGTGGTGCGTGTATCGGGCCTGGTGACACTGTGTTGGTGTGCAGTATGAATAAGCACTCCATCGTGCACCTGACTGTTGACGGTGACATACTCGGTACCTACCCAGTGTTTATGAAGTTACTGCTAGCCCTGTGTATGAGTAAGGATGGTACGAGACTGGGGGTAACTAACTGCGCTGAAGGCTCCTTGAAACTTCAGTTGTTTAAGATATCACCTGCACGCAGTTAGGTGACCATGGTGCGCTGTCTGATGTTATCCACGATATAATTTTTGCCCGTATTAAGCGTGTACTGTAGTTATATTTAAGCAGGATTGGAAAATTTTCGTGTGTAATATTTGTAATGAATTCTAGTAAAATGTATTAATAAATTTATAATAAAGAATGTTACAGGGTAAAAAATTTTTTTTTATAAAATCCCTGTCGTAGGGACATTCAATTTTTTCAGTGGATAACATTTAGAACAATGTCTGAAATTTATATACTAAATTACATTGAAAAATATTATGAACTTTCAGAAATAAAACATTCATTTCACATTTCATCATACAATTATTATCAGTATAATAATAATTATCATTTAGGTGCATTACGCAATCTTAAAATTTCAATAAAAATATCGCAAAAATAACACAATAACAGTGCAATTGGCAAACCATTCAGTAAGTAATAATTAAAAGATACGTTATATATTAATAGAAGAAAAAATAACCAAAGTTGTGTCCTTATAATATTCAGATTTATATTGTAACTCAAGCTTTAAAAAAAAATAAATCGTATTAATTTAACACTTGCATTTTACATTTTCTGTTATTAACTTTGATTGCTTGGATCGTCTGGTCGGGAACGCACGTTCATAGCTCACTGACCAGTTCTCACGTTAAAATCAGAACATTTACGAACACATACAACGATCAATCACGGTACCTCACGATTATAAAGTTAGGCTTTGTGAAACAATTTCTCCCTAGTAAATCTGCTAAGCTATTATATCACTATATTTTAAATGTACCTAGCTCAACGATTAAAAAAAAAAGAACACTGATATCTTTGTGTCAAACAATATGATATCTAAAGGGACTTGTTCACAGATATTTGAATTTTCTAATAAATGACATTAAAACGTCGTATCTTGACAGATTAAAGCATTTGAACTAAAGAGCTCAAGAACTTTAACAGGAAAAGCATAAAAAAGAAAAAAATGTTGTTCCCATAGGGGTTCGAACCTTTCGAATTGTATCCATCTCAACTGATGAATACTCGTTAATGAAACAGTATTTAACGTATATTTCTATGTCAGTAGTGTTATTTCGCTCCTTTATATATGTACTATTCCTTTACTTTTGGAATCAGGTCCCTTAATTATGCAAATTGTGTCTCTTTGTTAATGAAATAATGTCCAAATTAAAAAAATTATGTGAAAATCCAGCGGCATCAGCAGGTTTGAAATCCCTATAAAGATTATACTGTCTTTTTGTTTTCAAGCAATTTATTTATTCTGCGATATTGTAACGGAAATCATCATTTGCTATTATGTCAATTCCTAGTTATAGTGAACTGGTTTTTGAAATATCATTCTACGTATCAATTATTTGTCTGTTTTGTTATTTGCAATTCAAATTTCAGTAAATATTCAGCAATCTCTAACTTTACCATTATCAAAAATGAGACTAAAATATATAATCATTTTTAGCTCTCCTGAGCACAAAGTGCTCATGGTGAGCTTTTGTGATCGCCCGTTGTCCGTCGTGCGTGCGTGTGTGCGTTGTCAACTTTTCATTCAAACAACATCTCCTAAACCGCTTGGCAGATTTTCACCAAACTCCACAGGAATGATCCTTGGGTGTACCTCTTTCAAAGTTGTTCAGATCTTTCCGGTCCGCTAAATATCTAGGTCACCAGATCTAAAAATAGATTTTTAATGTGGAAACTTTAAAAATCTTCTCTGAAAACGCAGGTCATAGAGGTTTCATGTTTGGTATGTAACATCCTATAGTGGTCCTCTACAAAGATTGTTCAAATTATGCCCCTGGGGTCAAAACGGGCCACGCCCTGGGGTCACATGGTTAATATAGAATATATAGCAAAATGACTTTAACAATCTTCTCTGAAACCACAAGGCCCAGAGGTTCATATTTGGTATGTAACATCTTATAGTGGTTCTCTACAAAGATTGTTCAAATTATGCCCATGGGGTCAGAACTGGCCACGCCCTGTAGGTCACATGGTTTATATAGAATATATAGCAAAATTACTTTTACAATCTCTTCTAAAACTGCAAGTCCCAGAGTATTCATATTTGGTATTCAACATTCTTAAGTTGTCCTTCACAAAGATTGTCACATGGTTTATATAGAATATATAGCAAAATGACTTTAAAAATCTTCTGCTCTGAAACCACAAGGCCCAGAAGTTTTATGTTTGGTATTTTACATCCTATAGTGGTCCTCTACAAAGATTGTTCAAATTATGCCCCTGGGGTCAAAACTGGCCACGCCCCTAGGGTCACATGGTTTATATAAACTTAAATAGCAAAATGACTTTAAAAATCTCCTCAGAAACCGAAAGATCTAGAGGTTTGTTATTTGGTATGTGACATTGTATAGTGGTCCTCTACAAAGATTGTTCAAATTATGCCCCTGGGGTCAAAACTGGCCACGCCCCGGGGGTCACATGGTTTATATAAACTTAAATAGCAAAACGTCTTAAAAAATGTTCTCATCTGAAACCGCAAGGCCCAGATGTTTTGTATTTGGTATTTAACATCCTATAGTAGGATCACAATTAATAGCATTATTGTATTGTATCTATACCTCTCTTATTGATTTGATTTTGTAATTGTAAACCCTTATTTCAGTTTAACTAGGCTATTAAACTACACTTTCACATCTAGGCATTGTATTTTAAGATAAAAAACTTATTTAATAATTTCAATTAGAATACTTAACTCTCTTACTTATTTATTAGCGCATATTTTAAAACTATTTTGCTATTTTATTAATGTATATATATATTATATACGTTAACGTGGATAAAGATTTGTTCTGCTTAGTGTCTCTAAAATTGTTGTTACATGTATGTCCGTAATGATTATAATTAACAATTCACACAATTATTGCTTACTAATATATTCATGTATTGTTGCTAGGCCTCATTGTAAAAACGCATATCGACTATATATCTCACAAATATAGATACATATTGAAACAAAACATACATGTATTCGCATTTTTTCTCAAATATATTTTCTTTTTTTTTTTTTTATTCATTTTCAACATACATCTCAATTACAACATGATTTTATATATAAAGGTACATAATGGATTTAGTCAGTTATATCATACTTCAATATCATATATAATAACTATTTATGTGCATACAAGTATTTTAGGTATATAATAAAAAATAATATTTGCTTTAATATTCATGTGTATATGTTTAATATAGTTCCCAGAAAAATACATTTTTGAGACGATGCTATAATATTTTATAAAGATTAAAAAGGAGAGGGGAGATGATAAGTTAAATAATAAAGGAGAGAGAGAGTTTGTAATAAAAAAACAAAAACGTAAGATAAAGAGGATATAGGCAAGATTCATCAAGAAGTTAGACAAAATTGTGCCATTTTTTGTTATGTTTATCAATTTTATCTTTTTCAAAAGCAATTTGCTTTTCTAATGTTATTTTCATTCTTAGAGCATTTTTGAAAATCTCGATATTTAGCTCTTCGGCTCTTGATTTGGCGCTAAATATATAAGACTTCATTAGAATTATGATATAGTTTATCACTTGATTATAAGTGCCTCCTTTTTGAGTACCAAAAACAATATCGTTTACATTCAGATCAATATATATTTGTTTACTGTTTAAAAACAATGTGAGCTCCCGCCATATGGGTTGTACAGAATTACATTCATATAAAACATGTATAATTGTTTCCTTAAAACTTGCACAAAATGTGCAGAGACTTGAAGCTGTTAAATTACATTTATACAAATATGCATTAGTGGGTAATATGCACTGTAAGATCTTATACTGAAAATTGCGTAAATTATTATCTATAGTGGCTTTAAATGGTATTAAATAAGCATGTTTCCAGTCAATACTATGTTCATAGGAGGACATTATTTTTTCCCATTTCATTTCTTGTTTGGTTTTATTTTCGTTTAAGATTTGTTGTAAATTATACAAGTATTTACATACTGTTTTTGTTTTTTGTACCTTTTCAAGAAATGTGTTATTGCTGAAATTTACGAATTCCATTTCAGATAGTTGTTGTTTGTAAGTTATTGGGATACTTTGGATTAGTGTGTAATATTTAAGATAGTCTGTTGAAGGTAATTCATACAGGTTTTTAAAAGCTTCAAATGTATAATAGGTTTTTGACCTAAAGTCATATAGATGTTCTAAGGACTTTATACCTCTATTGAACCAGTTTAGGTAAAAGAAGGTATCTTGGTTATTTTTTTGTATTGTTGAGTTATTCCATATAATCGTTTTATTTACATGTCCTGCTTTTTCATTTGATTTAATCTTGTTCCAAGAAGAAATGATGTCTCTGAGGAATACATTTTTAAAATTTGAAACAATATGTTTTTCCTTAAGTGGACATTCAAACACGAGATTTCCGCCATATTTATTGATTTCTTTCTGATAGAAAGTTTTCCACTGCCCTGTATTGTTTATGTCTGTTAATCTTTTAACCCAGCTGGCCTTATTTGCATGTATAAGAGCGATAATATCTGTGAGTTTGAGTCCTCCCTGTTCTATTGGTTTAACAAGAGTTGTTCTTTTTATCTTTTCGGGTTTACCATTCCATACAAATTGGAATATAGATTTAATAATTGTTTGTATTATATCATGGTTAGGGGTGGGGAGGATTGACAATGTATACATAATTTTTGGTAGGGCAAATGTCTTAACCACTGTGACTTTTCCGAGAAGTGTTAATTTTCTATGTTGCCACTGTTTTAAACAATTTTTAAAAGCTTGTAATTTTGGCTGAATGTTTTTGTCTATATCGAGATTTTCATCATTTGTAAAGTAAAAACCAAGCGTTTTGGCTTCTTCAGAGGTCCAAAAAAAATGTTTGTATTTGTTAAATTTAATTTGTGTATTTTTTAGTGAACCAACTCGCATTACGATGGATTTTTGTGTATTAAGTTTGAGTCCAGATATTTCACTGAAGTCTTGAATAGTATTTATCAGTGCTGAGAACGAATTAAGCGTTCCATCTGTAAGATAAGTTGTATCATCTGCAAAAAGTGTTTGCTTTATTTCTTGTTCGTTTATTTTTATTCCTGTAATATCTTCATTTTTTTCAATAAAGTTGGACAATATTTCTATACTTAATATAAAAAGTGTTGTTGACAATGGACAGCCTTGTTTTACACCTCTTTGAATAGAAATCGGTTCAGATAAATGTCCGTTATTAATAATTATGGTACTTATGTCCGTGTAAAATAATTTAATCCATTGTACGAGTTCAGTTCCAAAATTAAATTGTGTAAGACATTTTAACATGAAGTCATGATCTAAACTGTCAAATGCTTTTTCATAGTCTGCAAAGAAAAGTAGGCCTGGCTTGTTATTGTTATTTAGAAAATGTATGGTTTCAAAAATTGTGCGAACGTTTTCGCCAATAAATCTACCTTTTATGAATCCAGTTTGCTTTGATTCAACAATAGATGCTATAACTTTTTTAATTCTGTTTGCTATTGTTTTTGTCGCTATTTTATAATCAATATTTAATAAACTTAAAGGTCTCCAATTATCAAGTGCATCAAGATTTTTTCCTGGTTTCGGAATCAGTGTAAGAATACTCTGTTTTTGAAGTTGAGTTAGTTGTCCATTAACAAATGAATGGTTAATAGAATTAATATAATGTGTTTTGATTTCCTTCCAAAATACTTTGTAAAATTCTGCTGACAAACCGTCTGAACCAGGGCTTTTGTTGTTATATATCTCTTTTAAGGCGTTTAGACATTCGTATTCTGTGAGCAAGCCTTCGCATGATTGTTTCTCGTTTTCTGTGAGTTTTTTTATATTTAAATTAAAAAAATGTGAATTTTGTAGAATATTTGTGTCAATATCTATTTTCTTGCTATAAAGGTTTGAGTAAAACTTTCTTTGTTCGTTCATTATAGTGGTCATGTCTGTGATTTCTATGTTATTTATTGTTAACTTATGAATGGTTTTACTTTCGTAATGTCTTTTTTCAAGATTTGCAAAGTATTTGGTATTTTTCTCATTATGTTCAATGTGTATTGCTCTTGCTCGTACTAACATGCCATTTATTTTCTCTTCTATAATTTTTTCGTACTCTATTTTTGTTTCGTTAATTAATTTTAGTATTGTTTCGTCATTTTCATTTGTTGTATTTGATTTTTTCTCTAGTAACTCTAATTTGTCAATGATATTTTGTTCTTTTTCCTGGTTTCGCTTTTTGGTCATTGAAGAAAATTTTATACTAATGTTTCTTACAGTTCCTTTGATTAGTTCCCATAAGGTATTTGGGTTACAGTTTGTGTTGTTTTCTACTACATTGTGTATTTCTTGCTTAATTTGAATTTGATAATCTTCATTTAAAAGCATGGCATTATTTAGTTTAAAGTAACCAGGTCCTTTTTGTTGTATTTTATTATCAATAATTATTTCAATCAAAGAGTGATCGGTCTTGTATCCTGGTTTTATTTTGGATACATTAATGATATTACATATATTTTGTGAAATTAAGTAGTAATCCAGTCTACAAAAAATGACCGGTTTTCCACTTGAATGCCAGGTGTAACGTTTTTGCTCTGGGTGAAGTGCTCGCCATATGTCAATCAAATTGCATGAATCGAGTATGGAGTTTATTTTGTTTCTGCTATTGATGTGTGTATATCTTGTTTGCCATTCTTTTTGTCTAGAATTGGATTAAGTATTGTATTAAAATCACCTCCTATTATATAATTTTTATCCATGTTTTGCAGAAGATGTATTTCCAGTTTATCAAAAAAAGATGTATCATCTTTGTTTGGTCCATATATATTAATTAAGGTGATTTCTTGATTATTAATAATAACATCAATTGTACATAATCTGCCTGGTATTAATTCTTTAAAATCGCCTATGCTTACATTATCTTTATTTTTAATTAAAAATCCTAAACCTTCCCTATTTGATTTGGTCCCACTGTAAAAACTTATTCCACTCCATTCTGATTGCCATTTGTTTTTTGTTAGCTCACAGACATGTGTTTCTTGAAGTAAACACACTGTGTAATCATTTTCTTCAAACCATTTGAATATACTTTGCCTTTTATTATCATTGTTTAGACCTCTTACATTCAGAGAACATATTTTTTCATACATTTTTATCTTTATGAGCTTTTATTTCAATGGCTAATTTGCTTAGTAATGAATCTTGCCTATTTAATTTATAAGAATACATATTGATATCCTACTAACATGTGTTGGAAATTTGCATTTTTTCTGCTTGTTTAAAAAGAGAATCTATATAGTTAACAATAAGGTAGATATAAATATGTGTACAAAAACTACATTACAATAAAAATACAGACAATCATGAGCACAGAGATGCATATGAAAGTAACACCACAATAAAAATATAAACAACCAAGCAAGCAGAGAATCAACAAGTACTGTGCTTCTCAAAAAAACCACAATATGGTATTATTGTGGGGAAAAAAAACAAAGAAAACAGCAACGTCTTCGTATATGTTGAAAGGTTGTCGTTGTATATGATCATATACCAATAATAAAGGTGTTACAATTTGTAATGGGTCATATACAATTTATGCAACATAATTTGCAATAGTCATTACACTTACTACTTCAGAACCAGTGCCTTAATCCCGAATATAAAACAGTACATTGATTTCTGTCTGTACGTAAGACTAATAATAGAGTTGTTATAATTGTAATGGGTCATATACAATTTATGCAACATAATTTGCAAAAGTAATTACATATAATACATCAGTACCAGTGCCTAAGCCCGGAATATATAACGGTAAATTAATTTTTGTCTGTATGTAAGACACTGTTTATTCAATGTATCAGAAGGATTGTTATAATTATAATGGGTCACATACAGTTTATGCAACCATACTTACACAGCTCTATAAACATATAGGGGAGTACTGCTGTTATTCAAAGAGTAGAAGACACAAGCACACAGCCACAACATCTATATTTCTATATTTACACAGTGCTATAAACACATAGGGGAGTACTGATGTTATTCAAGGAGCAGAAGAGACAAAACAAGCAACTACCACATCTATATTCCTATATTTTCGCAGTCGTTGACATAACAAAATAATGTATTGCTCTTTAATGTAAGGAAACCTTATATCTGATAAGAGTCCCTAGCAAGGATGGTGGTTAAGTATAATGTATTGTAGTTATATTTTCTAGCAATAATATACTGATAGAATCGCCAAGAAAGAAATATATGCAAAGCCAAATTATATTTTATTTGAACTCGCGTCTTCAAAATCGCGCACTTCAGTGAAAATTTTGCACTGTTCACGACATTATCATCATCATCATTATTATTATCTTCATCGCACTATGCATATATGTATATACACTTTAAAGTTATGATAAATATTTTTTTGCCATTTTTGACAACGCATGCACCATTGATTATGGAAATAAAATCTATCATGTTTCAACGATGTCATCATTAATGTCATGCAACATTTTTCTCGATTGAAACCCGACGTTATATTGCATCAGATATGGGAGCATGATAGAAAAAACGACCAAATCATCAGGTTTCTGTGCAGAGACTTGTATTAACCATCTGTGAAATTGCTCGTAAAACAAGCGTTGTAAACTGATGTTACAGTTTGTTTCTTTGGATTTTTATTGTCATAACTACATTTGTTTCCGTTGAAAACCGATGCTATATTGCCTCGGATTTGAGAGCATGATAGAAACAACGACCAAATCATCAGTTTTTCTGTGCAGAGACTCACATTCACCATCTGTGAAATGGCTCGTAAAGCAAGCGTTGTAAATTGATGTTACATTTTGTTTGTTTGTTTGCTGTCATGATTACATTTGTTTCCGTTGAAAAACTGATGCTATTTTGCCTCCGATTTGAGAGCATGAAAGAAACAACGACCGAATCATCAGGTTTCTGTGCAGAGACTCGCATTCACCATCTGTGAAATGGCTCGTACAGCAAGCGTTGTAAACTGATTTTACAGTTTGTGTGCAGAGATTCGAATTAACCTTCTGTGAAATGGCTCGTAAGCAACCGTTGTAAACTGATGTTACAGTTAGTGTGCTGAGACTCGCATTAACCATCTGCGAAATGTCTCCTAAATCAACCATTGTAACTGATGTTACAGTTTGTGTGCAGAGACTCGCATTAACCATCTGTGAAATGGCTCGTAAAGCAAGCGTTGTAAACAGATGTTACAGTTTGTTTGCAGAGACTCGAATTAACCATCTGTGAAATGGCTCGTAAAGCAACCGTTGTAAATTGATGTTACAGTTTGCGTGCAGAGACTCGCATTAACCATCTGTGAAATGGCTCGTAAAGCAACCGTTGTAAATTGATGTTACAGTTTGTGTGCAGAGACTCAAATTAACCATCTGTGAAATGGCTCGTAAAGCAACGTTGTAAACTGATGTTACAGTTTGTGTGCAGATACTCCATTAACCATCTGTGAAATGGCTCGTAAAGCAACCGTTGTAAACTGATGTTAAAGTTAGTGTGCAGAGACTCACATTAACCATCTGTGAAATGGCTCGTAAAGCAACGTTGTAAACTGATGTTACAGTTTGTGTGCAGAGACTCCATTAACCATCTGTGAAATGGCTCGTAAAGCAACCGTTGAAAACATGTTACAGTTTGTGTGCAGAGACTCGCATTAACCATCTGTGAAATGGCTCGTAAAGCAACCGTTGTAAACTGATGTTACAGTTTGTGTGCAGAGACTCGCATTAGCCATCTGTGAAATGGCTCGTAAAGCAACCGTTGTAAACTGATGTTACAGTTTGTGTGCAGTGACTCGCATTAACCATCTGTGAGATGGCTCATAAAGTAACCGTTGTAAACTGATGTTACAGTTTGTTTGCAGAGATTCCATTAACCATCTGTGAAATGGCTCATAAAGCAACCGTTGTAAACATATGTTACAGTTTGTTTGCAGAGACTCGCATTAACCATCTGTGAAATGGCTCGTAAAGCAACCATTGTAAACTGATGTTAATGTTAGTGTGCAGAGACTCGCATTAACCATCTGTGAAATGGCTCGTAAAGCAACCGTTATAAACTGATGTTACAGTTTGTGTGCAGAGACTCGCATTAACCATCTGTGAGATGGCTTGTAAAGTAAACGTTGTAAACTGATGTTACAGTTTGTTTGCAGAGACTCCATTAACCATCTGTGAAATGGCTCGTAAAGCAACCGTTGTAACAGATGTTACAGTTTGTGTGCAGAGACTCGCATTAACCATCTGTGAAATGGCTCGTAAAGCAACCATTGTAAACTGATGTTAATGTTAGTGTGCAGAGACTCGCATTAACCATCTGTGAAATGGCTCGTAAAGCAACCGTTGTGAACTGATGTTACAGTTTATGTGCAGAGACTGGAATAAACCATCTGTGAAATGACTCGTAAAGAAACAGTTGTAAACTGATGTAACACAAACTTCAACTTTAATAAAGACCATCTTTAAAAACAACATTAAAGGTACACAACATACACAGATCCGTTGACCTTGCCTCTCTTTTAACATACACCAGTTAGATATTATACAGTTATTAATTTACTATAAAGAGCGTCCATAATTCGAAGATTATTTACAGGCAGTGTTCCTTTTTAACCAACGACTGTAGATGAGAATCTTAAACAAAGCAGATGTGAAATGGTTCTGCAACACTTTGATCGCTTTTAAGCATGCAAGTTTATTTATTGTATTCTAAGTTATAAAAACATTAATAATAATTAATGTCTTAGAGGAAACAAATTCCCTTTCGTAGGGACATACAATGGTTAACAAAAACGGAATGTCTGAAGTATATTCATTCTTATGTTTTCCAGTGATTTATAAGGACATATCATTGGAATAAATTTGGTATATCCACTGTTTTAAAACAGTCAAAATGATCATTCTGGTGCTGATCTTTGATGTCTCAGAGGTCGCTGTGGGACTAAACCTTTTACATTATTAATGGTGAGTGTATTTGGTCGTCCAGCCGTCAAATTGGAAACCCTGGCTATTTTATTCGCATTTAATTATGTAGAACTTGTGTGTGTTTGCGTGTGTGTGTGTGTTCAGATATATCATTCCACAGATAAATCTATGTGTATGTATTTTTATTAGTATTTTAATTGTTATATATTTATGTTATCATCATGAGTTATAGTGAAGCGCAATGATATTTGTCAAATGTATATTCTTTTATTATGATGAACTGTATATGATTTAATCCAAATAAATGTCGTGATCGTTTTCTGTATGACAAACTGATTCTTATGTGTCCATCTTCATTTCACTATATATTATGTATTTACAATAATTATGCTTATATTTTACCAATTTTGACAAATGCATCCACTGCTGTTTATGCAAATAAACTATATCATTTTCAACGATGTCATGTCTACATTTTCGGTTAAAATAATAGTCATATAATGACTCATAATACATCAGAGGTGAGTCACATTGGCTGCAGTGACAAAGGTCAAAGACCTGATCGTCAGGTTTCTGTGCCGAGGCTCTTATTCACTACCTGTGAATTGTCAATAAGGGTTGTATTAATCAATGGATGTTACACATACGAAAACTTCTACAAGGGTATCTGTATAGGTTAATAATACACAGGTTGCACTATCAGTATATTTTGCTTCTGTATGTATAAAGATTCCAACTACAACTTATACAGTAATTACTATAAAGAACTATCATAATGCTTGAAATGCAACTTGACTTTTCACCAAGAATCGTACGTAATGAAGTTTCTGGCGAAATTACTAGTCATATTATTTTTCTTATTGATGCCTCCACACGGTTAGATATTCATCTGTAACGCTAAATAATCAATTGGAAAACAAACAAAAAACAAAGAAGAAAAACGATGTGAAATGGTTATGCAGCAGGAGATATTCTATACATCGCGGTCCCGTAACGGATACAACTCGTTGTTACATACAAGACTATTCTTCTTGTGCGGTGGTATATATATATATATATATATATATATATATATATATTCGAAATGAAGTTCTACAAAATAATCAAAAACATACTTTTATTTTCACCAGCAAACGTTACCTTGTGTATATTTATTAATGCACGACAGCTTTTTAAACGTTTAAGGCTATGTTTCCGCGTCCGTATCCGACTCTGTATCAGTGTACGTAACATTTTAATGCGGATGCGCTGTTTCCATGTGTTCGTGTCTGTATCCGAGTCTGTATCCGTGTACGTAACATTTCTATGCTGATGCGCTGTCTCAATGTGTCCGCACTTTAATAAAACCAAGTCGATTATTCCATCAAACTATACGAGTCTGACCATCTCATTATTTGAAGAATGTAAACATTGTTTGCTACTGGCTCAATAGACATTGTCATGCTCATGTATACTCATTCAAAAATGTTTGGCAGGTCAGACTACACAAATACGGTTCTATAAAAATAATCAGTGTATTCTTTGGGTAGGGAGTAAAAGCATTATATTATGTCTATGGACTTTATGTTTGGGTGAAAATTTCAAAGGAATCAAACAATAGTCTAAATAAGATTAATCATCAAACATATATTGTTATATACAAAATAGCATTCATATTTAAACGTTCCTCATATAAATTACTTTCATTTGGTATACATTATTTTCCTTTGGTATGCTACGTCCGTCAATCCGTATATTAAAGCTACATTGAGCATAATGTATGGATGCAATTTGCAGACACGGACGTCGGATACGGAATACGGACACATGAAAACACTTGGAAATTTCTTCTTGTCCGTATTTGTACACACACCGATGGACGGATACGGACGCGGACACATGGACATGTAGCCTTACATGGGTATAGGCTGCTATCATATCCGTTACTAGCAGGGAACCAATTAAAAACGAAGTTAAATTCATAAAATGCATGGAACGCAGATTAAAGTTTGATCATTATGACACTGGTTTATATAATGACTTTGGCAAGAGTTCCTTACTCCGTCATTCAGTATGGCGGCCGAGAGCTTGCTACGTCGCTATTCCCTTTAAACATGTACACACATACTCACCAACGCGGTAACTTTCCGTAGGCCTTTCACGGTAATCAATGTAACTGTCATGAAATCTTTTGGAAGGACTTAGTTTTAAAAATTCTTGATTATTTGATAAAACTACCATAGAAATATAGCAAATTGGTTGAAATGTTTATAACATTGGGATTCATGCTAGGTTTCCACTATCCGCGATCAGTCACGACGCCACGATTGGCCACTCGTAGCTGATAGTGGTATTTCTCTGAGATTTCAGGCTTGGATACGGTGTGATGCGAGCCCATACGTTTTGATACGATGTTTTGCGCTCTGTTGCGATCTGGTCACGATTTGTCAATTACAAGTGTCACGATCTGTCACGGTCTGATCTCCAGTTCAGATACGATTACCTACGTTCCGTTGGGATTGTTTCGATCGAGTCCACGATTGGATCCCGATCTGTTCTAGTAAGAACAGATAAGTTCCGATACGCTTATCACGAATACGTGCGCTCCGTAACGATAGGATACGATTATGTTCGCAATGTCTTTCACGTGATCGATGGAGATCACGATTTGAGTTACGATTGGATCCGAATGATATAAACATAGTCCGACTGACTATTAACTTCATTGTTATTTGAGATCGCAACACATCTTAACAGAGCGTGGTGTTTTTTTCTTGTTCACGATCGATCACGATTACCACGAATTGGATGCTCGATTAGATACGATTTGTCGCGCTTTATCACGATGTAATAAGATCTGCTACGATGATCCCGATGGACAATTGATCGCAGTTGATCGCGTTAATCGTAGAGAATTTTTGAACCGTTCAAAATTGTTCTACGATGAACACGATTGCCACGACTGACCTCAAGATCTGATAAGATATTATAGGATCACCACGATTGGTCCACGATTAAGACCATGATTTCAATTTGACGCGAATCGTGATAGTGGGAACCTAGCATCAAATACGAAACGCAATAATAAAAAAGCCAGATTTATATCAAAGCTATGATTTAACGGCGTGAATGTAATCATGTACAATTGTGGTGGCAGGGATTTGATTTGAATCTTCAAATCTTATGCACACGACTACACAACTTTCTCGCAGAGATGTAACCGAGTCCGAAAATAGCTCGAATGAAATCACTGCTCTCAACTTCCACTTGACCTCTGACAGATCATATGATGCAAAGAAAATTGTGGACAGGCAGAAGAAATTTATGTTTCTAGTTATCTCCATTCTGTTTGTAGTTTCAACTCTTGGTATATATGTTAAAACGAATAATACCGCGTTCCTGTATCTACACACTGTAGTACTATTTGTTCATACAGTGGTTAATGTTAAACATTAGCTATCTATTTAAAATGCATTGTAACAACGATTTTACAGACATAAACCTCCTTAGTAATTCCACAGCGTATGAACCAGATGTGTCCGATCTGGCGATCCGGATGTTGCGATTTGAATGGCGGATTAAATAAGTACACATAGGTTTGTACAATAATCTGAAAAAAACCTAGGCATATATTCGAAAACGTAAAAGAAAGTTGTACATATTTATAATCACAATAAATTTTGCTCGTGTTCGCATTTTTTTTCTGGGATGTTTACTCACGTTAAGGCCTTGTCACACTGTGGCGAATTGACCTTACGACGAGATTGACACTGTGTTTATTCAGAAAGCTAGGACTTGATTGTTTTACAGACATAGCATGTAAAAACATTCGTTTATTCTCAACGGTGTTTGACTGATTTTTTTTATCCTAGGTAGGCGTGGTTATAAATCCCATAGCGTATTTTCAATTTAAGCTTCGAGTACTGTACGAGTCCTGTCGAGTTATAACTCGCCGTAAAGTGGGCGAGTTGGTCGAGGAATTGTTTCAAGACGACATTTGTTCGAGTTATCTTCAACCTTGACACGACATTTACATAACAAGTAACCACATTTGTATAACGAGTTCAGCGTAGACATAAACGATATTACTACGATATGCGTACGATGTCTTTTCGACAATCGAAGACTTGACAAGGGAGGACATGTCTATGGAATGTGTTCGAATGTGTTCGAGAGTGTGCGAGATTCCGTCGACATGTCTTCGACACGCGTACGAGAAGAAAATGTCGCCGAGTAGCGGCGATAATTTTAAACGGTTTAAAATTATCGCCGCTACTTGGCGAGTTCTTGCAACTTTAGGAGACATAAGAAGACATAACTGCGACAAAGAGCGACATGTGTACAAGATCTAAACGACACCAGGCGAGTTGTGGTATCTCAAATTCGCCACAGTGTGACAGGGGTTTACCAAAAATCATTGAAAATCGATTGACTTGTTTGACAAGAATGTACACCCGGCTACTTTTTAATATCATTTCCATTGTGATCGTGCACGTTACTGTTCACTCATTGCAAATATTTTAACATGTTTTACACTAAACTACCAATTGCATGTATTGAGATAGAGCAAAATTAATTGTGTTAATAAATATAAACGACCTTTTTCAGAATATTGTACCAACCTGTGTGTAGTCATGAAATCGCAGCGCAACATCAAGATCGGATGCAGTTGGTTAAACACAGTGACAGAGGGGGTAATCACGTGATGATCAAAAGGGAATCAAAATGGCGACGTCCTTGCAAAAACAGGTATTTTATGCATTTTTATACCCTTTAATTATGTGCTTAAAATTTTTAATGCCGCCCACTTTCCAGCCAAATTCGTTAGAAAGTGTTTAGCGTTTATTTCGTGTCTGTCTTTACTCTAGATCTCTACATTACTCAGTGCACATTTTCTAAGCGGGGACTGTTTTCCATGTAATTTGTGATCATTACAGGGTTCCACTAAGGAAATAGCTCTCTCAGCATAAAATGAAAGAAAATGTTGTATTAAAAATGTGTTAGGGGTATTCTTTGGGTGTTTGTATAAGGGTTTGGTATGGTGAAGACGTCTCAAACTTGTTTTTCAAGTTGTACGCACCAGAATAGTTTTATGATCTAAATGGGTCCCACATCTGGTTTGATCAAAAATGGGTCCCGTTTTATTTCGGAAAACCTCATTTGAAGCTTCTCTGATAAAGTTTGAAACTTTTAACGTTCAAATCATATGTATTTCCTGTAAACACTCTTTATTTAACCTTATTTTCATGGGCAATAGATCGCATACATTAAAGAGAACTAGGGTAAGTTAACTAGAAACATAGAAAATAAGAAAGACCACCTTCTCAAATATATCTATATCCGTGGATGTTTTGGCATTTATAAATTCCTTCTTTGGTTTGGCGATTAATCAAATGTCTTCCTACGTTGGAATTGTATGTTGCTCGGTTTTGAAAGATTTCATTCAATTTTGAAGTCATCAAATTATAAACATTGAAAAGTGCATTTTGACATGTGTGTGTTACATTAAGTAATGTTTTTGCTATTTTCATTTTCAGACAGATACGGAAACAACCACCATTGCTACTAGACAGTGATCCGAGTGTGGCCAAAAATTGAGGTCAAGAAGTGGCTACAGCCGCTATGTCAGGCGGTACAAAGCACTCGCACTTTACATGTTTTGTTTCGACAATGACAAGGTTATAGTGCACAGGTGTTTCAAACAATACTTTGCAAGATGTTGAGTGTATGGTACATTAACAGGCATTTCAATCTTAATTTCTATCAATTCACATTTAAAATCACGTTAAACTTTTTTTAGGAATAATTATAAAGGAATAATTGATGCCTATCTAGTTGTTATTACACTGAACATTAGTCAACATTTATAATCAGTTTTGAATTTCGTAGTTACATATACAGTTGAAAGTTTAACTACTCATTCAGCAATATATCAGCATGTTTTGTTATATTCTCTGATATGATAGTAATGTTCGTTTCGAAATCAAAACATTCTATTACACATTTGTTTCAATATTCTAAGCAATAAACCATTGTTGGAATGATTACTAATAAAGAAAAGCACGTCTTTCGCACACATAATATATATATATATATATATATAGACTTTATTTCTTGGCAAGTATCTAACACGCACTAATTGAAATCAGACTTATTGTGTACTATAATCTATATTTTGAGACATATCTCATATCAGCAATGACTTAACCGAGAAGGCACAGCAACGTTGAAACAACGTTGAATTGATCAGTTGCAAAATCATAGAACGCTCCGCCTTTCTGGTTGTCGTATGTTGTTTGTCAAAGGATTTGAAGACAATGGATTGCATTATGCAATCAATACACATGTGCTATTATTTACCACTGAAATATGAAGCGTTAATTGGTCAACTCAATCCTTGATTGACAAGTCGCAACTGGTCAATAACGCGTACGGGTCATTTCATCAACGTTGAAAAATAGTGAAAAAAACGTTGAAAAAAATTCATTCCTTTTCAACATAGGTATATTTTTATTAGTAGCTGACCTGAAAAGACATACTTACAACACATTAAAACAATCAAACATAATGCTACATGTAATGCTTATTTAGCTTATGCCATGAGAGTGAAACTATTCAAAGTTGACAACAGTAATTCTTAAATACAACATTGCTTAAACACAATATGCAACCATACCTCTTACAAACAGCTAAATATGTGTTTACTTCAAATACATGTATTTATATTAATACCTTAAGCGTTAGTTATGAGCGATAAATATTGTTTTCACTTAGACAAAGTAAAATAAAAGCTGACTAATATACATGGCAACATTTATAAATTTTTCATATTAATTCATAGATCACTTTAAATCACTCTGTCATACAGTTTCACGTCATGCATTACAATGCATTGCGAGTACTTTTAATCGTAAATTAGTTCTATTACTTTTTTGATACATTTGATTTAGTACATCATTTGCAATTTGTAGTCTCACCACTTATTTACACCCGGCATCTTATATTTGTGCACTATCTTGAATAAGAGATGAGTTTGTGGCTATGTAGCTTTGCAGTGGACAACGCATCTTGTCAGGTCTTTCCCAATGTTGTACCAGATTGATTGAAGCACACCAGAATCTGAATAAGATGATTACAAATTGTATGTTTTCTCTTGAACACATATTAAAACTAAGTTAATTCTGTCTAAATACTATTAGAGAATACAAAATCATATCATCGACACATTATTATATGTTATCACTGCAATGTAAAATACAAATTTATTGCATTGAATTCACATATTTTAAGCAATTAAAATTTTAACTTAAAATTATAAACACAAATATTAACACAGGCCATTTTTCCCTCCTGAAATAATATGGCTTTTCAGATTTAACACGTTTTAATCTATACTTGTTTGTTAAATGTTATATTCCTTTTAAACAGAAACACATGTAAATTTATTTAAGAAATAACAACAATATTTTAAAGCATTGACACGTTCGTTTATTTAATCCTAAGAAGCATCATAAAGGACAGGTGATAATGGATCCTACATGGAAGAAAATCAAGTAATTACATACCACAGGACTGTGTACAGTAGTAATGCTTATCGTCTGGTGATGCAATGTAGAACTGGGAAATTGAAAACAAATTAAAATTCTAAAAGTATGTATATGCGGCATTATGACAAGAAATGACATGCATATCAAAGATGACTTTCATGTTACAAAAGAGCACTTTCTTATTTGCGTTAAATTGGACAGTTCTCGTCCTAGTTATTAGATATCCCACCTAGAGCATGATTTCAAGTTTCAATTTAGATTAGAAAAGTTTTAAATGTGTTTCTCTGCTCTCTGACATAAAACGGGACCCTATTGTGATCATATCAGATGTGGGACCCGTTTAGATCATAAAACATTTGTGTTGCGTATAACTTAAAAAGAACATTCTGAGATTGATGAGTTCACAATACGGTAGCTCTTAGAAAGTCCTGGACAAGCGCGTGACATGTAATTTACAATTCAAAACTTAATTGCAAAACAATCTAAATATTGATTTTCATTTCCAATAAGTAGCCGCGAACTAACAAAAAACACTTTAAACGTATTACATTTATATTTATTATACCTTACTTGATTATTTCTCTATATAATGCATCTAAACTGCAGCGGGTAACAATTTCATATGTCGCCCGGCAATGTCGCCCGCTACCGCTATGTCGCCCGGTACGCAAATGACGGGATTGTTCGGTATAATACTTCATCGAGGGTGACAGTGCGTCTCATCAACCCTCTACAAGCACTGTCGACCGAGTGTTGCCTCGGGTTGACAAGATGCACTGTCACCCTCAAGGAAGTCAATATTTATATAATGTGTTACTCTTTTAGCAGATTCCATGTCAAACAACTTCCATAACCACTCAATGTGTCCCCAATACAGCTATATAACGTTAATGTTATATAATACAAATCGGTAAAAATTTAGCCGATCAAATATTATTCTGCCATTTAAACTTTAACACAAAAGCAGCTCAATGTCAACCATGTAACTATTATTCTACAATTTAGAACCGTACACATAATCCGTCCAAAGTTCCGTTTGCACAAAAACAAGTACCTTATTATTATTTATCAAGAAAGTAGAATATGGTAACCGCATCTTTGCAATAGTCATAAATACATGCATATGATTAATTGCAGCATGACTAGTTTACAAGGATGCATAAGCAGTTTGATTTCTTATATAAGGAATAGAATTCTCATTTACAATACAATTTACGAACCACAAAACCACAACACATCTTTTGGTGTCTTGCACTACTTTCGACGAATTAAGAAAACAAACCTGTTATTCTTTAGTAGAAACGAAGATTCACGGAGTAAGTTTGGGTTAAGCAGCACAAGAAGATGCATGTTTAAACTTATAAACAAGAATGATTGATGTGAAGTGTTCGCGGGCAGTATTCCCAATCAGTTCACATGCATTCCACCTGAAACCTTCAGTCTTATTTGTTTTTGTTTTTTGCAAATTCTTCATTTAATGAGGGTTAGTGAGTATTTCTCAGATACAGTTATACATCAACTGGATTCAACATACCAACATACCAGCACCGCTGCCGAAAGAGTGCTGGACACATCTGGTCTTCGACAATGAGTCTACGAGTCATCGGATGCTGATGTTCGCTTCTAATTACGGACTGCGTCTCTTATTGGGAAACAGATTCGCGTTGTATTGGTACGACATTCTCGTTTGCACCGACACTTAACAGCTGTTGTCCAGGACTCCTTTCCAGAAGGTATATTTACTAATTCTGTCCAAGACACTGAATACACAGGAAGAATTTTTCACGCCCTTCCAGGCGTCTGCTTGACACGGGACGTTCGACCAATTCCCTAAAGAATAGTCGCGGATTATGACGTAATGATTCACAACGCTATCAGCGCACACTCCGCTCCAGCATCAGTATCCTGGTAAAAGTAAATGAGTGATGCTATTATGTTCCATATTAAATTGTATTAATATTAATAAGTATAGTTCAACCAAAATTCTACACTATATTCTAATTACATGATTCCTCGGAGTAATGAAACAATAACTCATCACTCGATATTGTTTTATTTGTTAATTTATTTTCATGGGTATTGTTACATTAGCAATTTGAAATTAATACAGCGCTTGCGCGGGTTTAAATATCTTGAAATTGCAATCACAATGGAGTCGTCACAGAAAGATGCATGTGAGCTGCCGGCTACGGCAAACGTCAACATCAACACGGTCAGACGGTCGACAACGGCAAGAACGCCAGGGAAACCGGAAATGAAAATCAGCAATGAAAGTCAGTGCATTCACTGCGGGAAAACTAACCAATCCTCAGCGAAATGCAGGTAACAAAATGCCATCTTTCACCACTGCAAGGTGAAAGCACACATTAAGAAATTATGTCGCAAGTTCAAAACTGTGCAATCTTTTGAGTGTAATGACTCCGAACCGGTACTTTTCATCAACTCTGTCAAGAAGAGTGATACATGTAAAATCACGGTTACTCCAAAAATTAAATAACGTAGATGTGTCAATGGAGTTAGAAACGGGCTCAGAAGGGACGCTCACGTCAAGCGACGACCGTCGGCAACGGTTCGGAAATACGAAGCTGGACCCATATAACAAGTTATAATATACCAATCTGTATATGGGGTGCATTAACCAATGCAACAGTTTAATGCCATTAACCTCAATTGGTCTTTTTTGAATGTGTTCCAAAATCCGATGTAATACGAAAAAAAAAAAAACATTACGAATCAGTCTTCTTTGGCTTTCTCATGGTTGGGTGAGGGTAATCGCACCGTCCGATTTTAATGTGATTCGCCCAATAACGTCTTATTGTCTGGAAGGATTTTAATATGACTTCTGAGTATTAGTCCCAATTACCAGATACTGTGTCGCGAACACCACCTATGTTATTCTGTTAAAGGTCAAGGTCACAATTCAAGGTCAAATATCAAGACCGATGATTTGGCAATAATGAGACGATTTTGTAAGATTATGGCTTATGTCGTTGATAAGTGGTGTTTGCTTAATAATGTTTCAATCCTTCCACTGGTTAATTTGTTCGCATCCTCGAATACAATATTCGTAAACGGCAGCCTTAGACGTGACTAAATTCTTCGAAATCAGACGTCTTAACATTTGGAAAATAGCAATATATTATTTCATTGATTTATGTCATAAAACCTATTATTATTATTGTAATTATTATTATTATTATTATCAACATCATCATGTAGTTTTAGCGGAACCCTGTCCTGACAGCCTATTATCCCAGTCAAGGCCAGTTACCCTAGAGCTGCTCGTGTCAATGGATCTACCACAGACTGGAGATGATTAGAGGGAACATTTCCTTACCGGACTGGACTTCCTGCCGGACGGGTGACTGGTAGCCGTGGATAACCAAAATAGAAAATGTATCATACAGAATGACCAGCTGTAGAAATCAGGAACACCTTATAAGTTCAAGACATCCATATGACGTTGTATGCATGTCGCAGAATGAACTAGCAGTGTTGTTTTCTAACATGTGTCACCTTTCCGTTGGTCCAGACAACACAGTGGGTAAACGAACGGTACGCCGACCGGATATTGCGAATGGCTGTCAATAGAACAGTGTAACAGTCGAAACAACGGTGATAAAATAGAGGTAATGTTTTGGATGCAACGCAATGAATGCCAATTGATGTTTATGTATCTTATTTGAGACAAATTATCTGTTCTATATAACTCATCAGTAATAATTCAAATAAGCATTTGGCTGTATAATTTCCTCTAAATCATAACATTGTGTAGCGAGGTCAGCCTTACACAAAAACAAAACAGGAATTTAGATGATTTTCTTCGTGTTTCCTGTGTTTTCATTCGTTTGTGTGTGCGCTGTTATCTATATAACATCTTACTGTAATTGCTTTTTATAATAAATCACGATTTAAAGCGGAGCTTACAATATGCCGACTGTACTTTTCTTGCAGTTGATACTGAACATTAATTGCGATTTAACAAATGTGTTCTGTACCATGTCTTGTGAAGATTTTACACGTTTCCTGCGATGATATTTAGTGCTTTTTTTCATTTTACACGTGCCACGTGTTGTATTGCAGATTAAGATTAATATAGTAATTATATTTTAAAGTCACAGAACGGATGCTATAAATGAAATGTAGACATCATAACTTTATTTTGTATTTAATACATGTGTAGATATAACCACCAGTGTCCATGTGCGTAGACTGATAAAAGACTACGATAGACAGGAATAAAAATCATAAGAGTTAATGTTTCAAATAGTTAGCAATTACTTATTACACACATGCTTAAAATAAACCTTTCAATTGAATATTTACCGGATTTCCGAAGCGAAAATGCACAGTGTTCACAAGCGAAAATGACGAACGATTGTTCAAAATACTATTTCATTAGAAAACAATTAACAAAGCTCATTAAAAAGAAGGATAGGTAAGCATTTATTTGACTAGCAATACATTGGTTGTGAAACGACATGCAGTGAACATTACCGCGAAACTAAGTACCAAGATATAAAAAAAACAAAGGGAAGCAACTTTTACAAAAGAATGCAGTCAACAAAAATGTTTAGCGAATGACAACACATTTACTGCCAAGTTATTCTGACATTGAGAGCGAATAGATCGCACAGTTTGTGTCATCGACAGTTGATTAAACATTGCAAATATCGCAAAACACGTATTGAATCCCAAATAGATAGAAACGGTACAGTACAATCGCAAGTCGTCGTGTACAGATCATTTGTTGATTTCATGCAAGAGACATTCGGTTTTCAAATTGTTCACCTTGCATACTTCACAATGAATTCTGTACAAAGCTAACACTCAGACAGTACATGTCACCGTTTTTGCAAAGTAAATATATTTTTAAGCTTCTTTATGTTAAATATTTATACGAAAATGCACTAAAATGCCAAAAGAATCAATATGAAATATGAAAGAATGCAAACGATAAAACGAGATTAGCATGATTGTAAGTGAATTCGGCAATGTTTGAACGACGACAGACATTCGATGCATCCCAATAGGTAAACAAAGTATTCCGTGATATTATATAAAACCTCTTATAGCTCAGAGGTGTTGAAAAATGCAAAATATATCAGATTTCACCTACCCGTATTTTTGAAATTAACACTGTTTTATTGACATCCAATCGCAATATCCGGTCGGCGAACAGTTCGTTTATACACTCTTGACAATGTCATCAGACGCGGGAGAACAGCACATCATCCAAGTTCTTCTCTATATATGCTGCAAGTCTCCATCTAACATGGTCATCAGTACATGCAATGACCCCCGCTTTGCTAGAATTATATATGTGGACTGTGTTAAGTCTGAATTTGATCACGTGGTGTTTCGTAATAAGACTTACAAAGGTGATGAATTTACTTGCACGTATATTCAGTCTAAGAACACGTTGGAACTGATTGACAGGTTCGCTCACATAGTGTTCATGTACGAGACCGTGAAGGGCACGTCTAGAGCAGTCACTGATGAGAACTTACAGGAACCACTGGGTGCGTGTGTCGGGCCTGGTGACTCGGTGTTGGTGTGCAGTGCGCAGAAGCACCCCATCGTACACTGTTACTGTTAATAGTGACATACTGTGTATCTACCCAGTGGATATGAAGTGACCCTGCAGCCTGTGTATAAACAGGAATGGCACCATTATGACGGTTTCAAATAGCACTAAAGGCAACAAGAAATTTCAGTTGTATAAGATGTCACAAGCTCGCAGTTAAGTGATTACTGTTCGCTGTCAGATATTATCCATGAGCTCAGTGCTACTCGTAGAAAGCGTGCGTAGTTATATTTAATCAGGATTAATTAATATTCGTTCGTAATACTTGTAGGGATGGGACCGAATACTGAAATCAATATTCGAATATTCGTTTTAGGTATTCGAATATATTCGAATATTCGTTTTGTAAATACTACTACATACGGCACTCTGTCCGAATATTTACCTATCCGAAATATGTATTCGACGTGTACGTAGTTGTTTTGCCTTGTTTAGTGGTAAATGAGCGATATAACTTAGTGAGTGTGAGGCAAATATAAAGAAATGTAAGATATTGTTAAATGTATTGTTACTTAATTTGTTAATCGTTCCGTACACAAATTTCTCATTACATAGATTACACGTTGCCTGGGTTTTGTCTAATGACCGCGTAAAGTACTTCCAAGCACATGCTGGTGGCAATCAAGACCCTTGTATAATATACGGTGTTGATATAATGGAGAATAACGACAACGATTGGAATTGTTTACCCTCGGGACTTCGGTTAAAAACCATTGCCCGAGCACACTGCTTAACATAAATACTTTGCTTCTAATTGGCAATACATATATAAAACTTTGCAGTGTGGATGCGGTGCTAATAATAAAAATATATGCTTAAAAATAGGAATACTTGTAAATAATTAACAAGTGACGTATATTAAGATTGACCAGATCGTGCTAATTTTGTTAAAGAAATTGATTGGCTGATAATGGTTTCATTGTGATTGGTTTACTTAGATAGTAATTGTAATTTACTGTAAACAAGTTAACCGTATAGATGTCACTTAAGGACAATAAACAACAATGTACGCCTTGTGCAAACTTTGAAACCGTTATCAAAACATGGCCCAGTTTTGTTAATTGTGGATACAATGCGTCATATTCGCGCATCCTATAAACCGTTTATTCGCGGCCCTTGTAAGACGTGGCCCCCCTACCAATTATCAATTGTCGTGAATTGGAAATGTTTGGCATGAGTTAAAAAAACGTTACACTGCCACCGCCCACCTGCTAGGCAGGAAATACGACTGGAATTCATGTTAACTTTGAAATCAAACTGGAAAAAAAGGAAATTTAAAGAAATTTTGTTATTAAATAAATTTGAAAATTGAATATTCGTATTCGTTTTTTTTATATTCGAATATTATCCAATATTCGAATATTCGTATATTCGGGCCCATCCCTAAATACTTGTAATTAATACTACTACAATATACTGATACATTTATGACAAAGAATGTCACAGGTTTTATTAGAGATAACAAAATCCCTGGCGTATGGACTTATAATTTATTTAAATGTTACAATTATGAAGAATGTCTGAAATGCATACACGAAATTATACTTAAATTTTAATGAACTGTTAGAACTTGAATACAACATTAATTTCCCATTATAACATACAATTATTATCTGTATGAAAAGTACAATATTAGTGCTATTCCGATGCAGCGCACAGGATATTTCTTAAATTTCAATAAGAAACTCGGGATAAAAAATACAATACACATTGCAATCAATTCCCTAATAATTAACAAATACCTTTTGAAAGTAAAACATCACCAGAGTCGTGTCCTCATAGTATTAGCATATGTAAATATTTATTTTTATTTTCTAATACATGTAACTCTAGGGATACCAAACCAATTGTATTAATTCTTACATAATACCTTTTCTATTATAACTTAATTATGTAGGTCGTACAATCGGGAACGCACGTTCGAAGGGGACTGACAATTTCACCGTAGCAAATCTGCTAAGTAATTATGTTTTTTTATATTTAGGAAGTAGATTGCTGAGCGATTTCCAAAATCGAAATATATAGATCGTGTAAAATACCGTATAAATAAAATGTAAACAAAATTTAAATCGCTGATAAATTGTAAATCACAATATTACTTCTAGGTTAAATCAATTTTGTCTATTTATTAAAGAAATGATTAAAATGGTTAACTGAAATAGTTCGATGTATGTTAAGAAATCATTAACATATTTAAAGGTATGTACTGTGGTTTGTCGTTTACAGCAAATTAAAAAATGCAATTTTGAAAATAATTGCATTGTTCAGTGTAAAATACATGTATATTCAAGTGAGGAAAATGAAATTAGTTATTCTGGTCAAAATAAAAAAAATTGTGATATAACAGCTTCCTTAGAAATATTACTGAACAACCCCGAACGACCCCGTTTTAACAAATTATTTATTTTGCAATAGTGTAACGGATAGGCAACATTGGCTATTGCCAATACGATACTTCTTAGATTTCGTACTCTCATTACTTTATGTAGAACTGGATGTGTGGTAAGATGTATTATTCCACGTATCGATTATATGTTTTTATCATTATTAACATTGTTAAATATTGATGTGTTATTACTAAGTGTTATGTTTAAGCGCATGTAACATTTGAGAAATGTAATTTCGGTTTTGATGAAATGATTATGAACTTTAATCAAAATATATGTTCTGTTCTGTTGTTTTCTTTTAAGTCCGCGCACTTCTGACATTCTTCTAAGCACTGAAGCGTTACAGTAGCCAACTTTGATAATTAAATTTCACAAACAAATGTGACTTGGGTGGTCTTCTAACAAAAGTGCTGAAATGCCTCTGGTCAAGTGGAAAACATAATAAAAGGGGCCCTATGCATTCTTACAGTTCTCAGTTTAGCCACTGAAACGTTATGGGTTAATTTGGCCTCTTGTTCACGTAATTGAGAATATATAATGTTTTTAACGTCACTTACATTGACATATATTATCTACTTCACTGGTAATACGATAGGAGATCGTACCGCTCGATACTGGACCCGCGTATTGTGTTTGTGGGTTCATATAAGAGAGACGCGGTTGTACTATTGGCTATGTTTATTATTCAACTGCTAACAACTGACAGTGACCAGTGGCGAGCATGCAGCAATATCTAATAGGCCGGGCTTACCATGCACCGATAGCGTTTAACAGTATGATTCGCATATTTTAAATACACTACACCTTTTAAATTCATACTTTATACATTTGAAATCAATAACATTACATTTAAACACACATATATTCGCAAACATGTATTTCCATAACTTTGGGTACATATAAATGTTTCAAATTTATAGCAAACATTGGCTACTAGAATACTTATACAACAATAGTTCGCTGAATGTCCTGATTAAATAAAATCAATAATATTAAGCAGATTAATCATGCTAACTGGTAACCGTACAAACAGTCAGTAAATACGTTTCTGTCCCTGGCTAGCTAAGGTTCATGACAACCATTTAATAATTAATTGCCCAAGAACACAACAAGTATTTGTATTCAAGTCTCTCAGGCGCTCGCCTGTTGCGCAACGGATAGCGTCTTTCTTGAGATTCAGATTTATTATCAGAAGTGCCCTCTCGGCGTTCAGTTATTTCCATCGGAATTTAATGAACAGAGCAGAACAGAACGTGCGGCTGTTGGTGTTAATGGCGTGTCAAATTGAGTTAATTGCCCGTCGTTCCTAATGTCCTGTGATTCGAGGTGTGTGGGTAACGTTAGCAGGCGGTTTCCAGAATTAACCGGGATGTCAGTAGCTCGGAGCTGATCTACATGTCTTGTCCAAATAAGTCCGTTGTCTATGTCTACTTTGTTGCAGTCTCGAGAAGAACGCAACCGGGTATCCATTTTTCTTATGAAGTGGGCCTAAAATCACAAGCTAAAACATTTTGTCCTAACTCGAATTCGCGTACACCTTTATTGTCCGCAAATGACATTTTCATGTGCTCATTTGTAACGCGTGTCGATATGTAGGGTTTCAACAAATCAAGTTTGCTTCGAAAACATCTGACTGATTTCATTTTAACTTTCAAGTCGTCTGTTTTATGGGTTAGAGCGCGCATCGCTGATTTGAATGTACCGTTGAATCTGTCAACTAAACCATTAGTTGGTGGTATGCAACCGTGGTTTTAATATAAGAAATGCCATTATTTTTCATGATATGTGCGAATTCATCGGAAGTAAACTGACAACTGTTATCAGTTACTACTTAGATAGACCGTACCACAAATACTGTGCGCAAGCATATTTTATAGTTTTCTTGGTTGCATTTCAATAACTTCTGGCCATTTTAAATGAGCGCCTACTATGACAACTTGAAGGGGGCCATTCCCCCGTGTGTAATTGAACGGCCGAGCGTTCTTTCTGTTGCATTTGACACGAGTATTAGCTTTTAACCCTGTTTTCGATGTCAGTGTCTATTCCTTTCCACCAGACATAGCTTCTGGTTTGTGCCTTTTTTTCACGATACCTGAGTGGCTGACATGTAATAAATCAAGCACGCTCTCGCACAGTTTCACAGGTATTACTACTCGAATCCCCCCCTATTAAACATCAGTAAAGAATTCATTCCGTCGCTCATAATAGCCTTTAAGGAGTGGGTCATTACTGCTGGTATTCTAGCCCTGCTGTGTGTGTTCAAATACACGAGATAATACTCGATACACTGCACATCCGGAATATATAGACCATTTCTTACCGATCTTTGCCGAATATCTACGTACGGCTCTGAAAGGTTTCTGAGTAAAATCATTCTCAGAGATCGGTCAACCCTTTCGCTGAATGGACCCAATCATAACTAACATTCTATTTTAGGCATAAACAAGGCAACTGCCTGAGCTGCTGTGTATCCTAATAATACATAAATGCAAACTTTATGCACAGTAAATGGCTGCCCAGCTAAAGGATCTGGAAATAATATTAAATTACTCAGATTTCCTGTTAAAATGTCGAGATACTAACAACATTCTGGTTTGTTTACAAGGTTTATTTATAAACGATAGAAGTCGCATTGATTTTAAAAATAAGAAGTTAAAAATAGATCACACTCGGCGAGGCATATCGGCTATGCACAAAGCATATCGTTCTGTATCCACTAATACATAGTAATATATTACATATAATACGTTTTGAAAAATGCATTTAGTCAAGATATCATATATTTTACTTCTGGAAAACACATAATACACAGTTATAACTATGATAATAATTAGTTTCCTTGACTTATTGACAATGACCCACATTTTAAATCCTAGATCAACACATGTACATGTCCAGTAAACAGTTCACATACATTTTCCCGTATTGACCTGAAGTCCACGTTGATGTCCAAGAAATATTGTATGATGGCCGAAATAGTGAACTTTTACAACAATGACAATAGTTTCTCCCTGGAATATGCGCGTTTAAGCTGAATATAGTGAGATTTTTCAACAGAGGTCGGCAATATTAAACTTGAATAATACCCTTAACGTGTTTGAATAACGGCTACACGATTTCATCGGCTGAAAAAGTCACATGGTTAATCGCCACCTGACGAAATTTTACGAGTATTTCCGATCTCCCTGTGAAATGGTCTAATCCTTGCAGAATCTGGTCCGTCGTGCGCTGCAATAACGCCTGTACAAATTGTCGCATTGCATCTTCAGTTGGTTGCGCATGCGCAAATACATTCCTTCTTTGTTACATATAAAACATTCAAAATTTGATCTCACTTTTCATAATGACCAAGCTACTTTCCAATATATCCCCATACATTGTTGGAAAGATGAGGACATAAACTTTAGAAAAAACAGCATGTCAAAATTCTATTAGTTGTAACTCAAAATATTCACCTTAGAAAAATCACACCGGTTTTGACGGGCATGGAGGCTTCCATTTTGCGCATCAATGCATGGGTCAAAAGTTATGAAGCTGGGAACCACTAGACAAAACGGAGTGCACAAAAACAGCCTTTTTCTTATTGCTGACATATATACCTTTTAAATGATACCAAAACATATCATTTAAACTGTATTTTACAAATTATATGCATCCTGCACTCAACCATATGTGTTTAGTATCTAACTGACATGTAACCCTGAGGATGTGACTTCTGGTTTGGGGTAATTAGACCATAGGCCTTTCCCAAAACTAGGTTACTTCCCATGCGTAATCACGAGTGATGTCCCATGTTCACTTCCGGCGACGTTTATTGACTATAAGGCGGGATAAGGGTATTGATATTAACCGAAAAACATACAATATATTTGATTTTCAATCTTAAAATTGTGTTGATGTCGTAAAAATAAATTTACAAATATCAAAATTCGTATATAATATACATCATGTACTTTATTTATCAATTTAATTAAATTATTATTTTGATTTTTAACAATATTGTCTACTCTTTGAAGATTGTCAAACAAACTGTACACAGTACGTTTAACGGTTATTATGCAATAAAACACAAAAAAGCGATTTCAGTATCGAAACCTATGCCTTCATCTTGTATTAAATTTGCATTCTTAAATAAAATAATTTAAATAAATAAAGCTGTTTTTAGTAAAATGAGTTTGCTAAGTAACTCTAAGCTAACATTATTCTGACGACTAAAATTACGATAGTAAGGTATAATCACAGAAAGTTTGAGCGTAATTCCGATATTTTTGACAGCAACTTCTTATTTGAATTCCATACACATTTGTGTTTAACTTTAAAGCTTTTTTCGTTGCAGATATTCTTGTTGTGTGCTATGGTGCTTGAACATGCTTCGCTTTAATCTTGAAATACAATTTAACAAAACAACTATCTTTTTAATTACTGTAAACACAATATTACAATATCTTAAGATGATGTCACTCCTCACTAAATGTTATAATTGATGTTGTATTAAAGAGATTAAGGAAGTAATTTGTTTCTTATTGTGTCATGTGTTTAAACAATGTTCAGGATAATTTCATATAATAAACGAACAAATAACACCCGACCCAAGGGGTCTATTAGTCACCAGGAAATATATATGTCGTGATAATTATGTACATAATAAGGTGAGTATCTATAATGAAACAGACATATGTATATAAACATTTTGAAAAACAATGTTTACACAATTCAGGGCAAGTAATGAACTAAGCCAACAGAAGAGTCTAATAATTATACGTTTCAATCAATATTTTATACTTGTTGAGTCTGTTTGATCAAGTATTTAGTTTTTCTTCAGGTAGATAACTCTACCTGAGATAATTTCTTCATTTCTGTCGGAATCGTGGTAAACAAACAACATTTTATTCTCGCAGCAGCTAATTCCCGTATATTTTAGAAAAACAAAACACGATGAGCTCTTAAATGTTCACCACCTTTCAATTCTTCAGAATTGAAAATTACATGCTGTGCTATATTTATTTCACTCTTCAATTGAAGCCAATTTATTAATTCAAAACAGTGTAAAATGCGTTTAATTATGTTATGTTCTGAACAATAAGGTGGCGAAATTTCATATGATGATAGACAAAGTACAACAACGAAGTCAACAATATTTTAAAATGTGATATAAACCTTAATTTGAGACGCAAACAATGGAGACGAAGTGTGACATGTTAGCTGTCTCTGCATGTAGATCTTTATCATCCATGCATTACGCAATTGCATCGGATTAGCGGTATTGTTCTAAGGGCAATTTGATAAGATCCCCGCGGTTAGTGGCCTTGGTATTTGTATGACCCCATCTTCAGACCAATAACTAAGTATCCATTGAGAGAACATGTGTTCATTCGTGGTATTTATGTATGGAAAACAACCGTTTAAGACGAGACAAGGAGACTACATTTTTTCCGGATACCTGTCAAACGATATGTGGCCTTTGTAATGAGTTAAAAACGATACTAAATTTAGTTCTAACAATTCATTTTTGTAACATACATCCTTTATGAGTTTTTATAATATTTAATCAAAAACATATGGTTTTAAAAATTTCCATTACAAGTTTTGAAAGCCGCTTGGTCTCAGATCTATAGGTCAAATTAAACCAAAACAGAAGTCACATCTTCAGGGTTACAGGCTGTCAGTTAGATAATTAACACATAGGGCTCAGTGTATAATGCATATGATTTTTAAAATACAGTTTAAATGATATGTTTGGGTATCAATTTAAAGGTGTATATGTAAAAAATAAGAAAAAAAGAGGACAGTTTTTGGCACTACTTTATCTTAAATGGTTCCCAGCTTCATAACTTTTGGCCAATGTATTCATGCACAAAATGGCAGCCCCCATGCCTGTCAAAACCGGTGTGTTAATTCTAAGGTAAATATTTTGAGTTACAATATTCATAAATTTTTGACATGCTGTTTTTTCAAAAGGTTATGGCATTATTTTTCCAACAATGTATGGTGATATATTGGGAAGTCGCTTGGTCATGGTGAAAATTGAGATGAAACATTGAATACTGTATATGTAACGATGTAGGAATTTATTTGCGCATGCGTAACCTATAATACTTTATATGGCAAGCTTGGGAAAACGTCGCCGGAAGTCTGGTTTCAAATATGGCGGATGTGAATTCGCAATAACGGGAGGTAATTTCCAAGGGAGGTCACCAGTTTTGGGAAAGGCTTATAGTCCCTATTGCGAAATATAAAGGTCGACGATGACTCGACATGTATTTTCGCGTTTCGAGACCTGACAAGTGTTTCAATAAAACGCTTGGGCAAGAAAGACTGTTGTCGATGAATGAAACTAAAATCAGATGCATTTTGAGTGCATTTTGTACTAGGAAATAAAGACTTGTTTGAATGAATTTGAATTTGTAGAATGCCGATTGTATACTTAAGGTAGTACAACTGTAATGGGCAATATTCCAAACCTAATTTTAAATAATATTACCATTATCTGTATTACATCACTGATCTTATTACAAATTTTGAGGGTGGCTTTCCATGCAAACACATTTTTTTTTTTAATGTTCAGGACAATCCCTTTTTCCATCAAAATTCATTTACCCTATGGATGAAAAAATAATCATAAATCAATAATAGTTGCAAATATATCCAAAATATTGGTGTCTTTTATACAAGTAATTATAGAAGATTATAAAATAAGGCAACATAAGGCGTTAAAGAAGATATAAGTATTGATATTTATCAATTTTTTATGGAAGCTCAGCATAAACTTTAAGCTGACAGAACAGAAAAAAGAATCTGTTGTCTTAAAGATTTTGGTTTTCCTGGACTGGTATGTTTTTTCACTTAAATCTGTTTATATATTTTTCATCTATGACATATATTTGACTAAACTAAAAAGTTAGAAACACATTTACCGGTTAAAGTGAAGAAAACTACCATAATTCTTAAAAAATAGACATCTATATTTAGGCAATTCCACAACAATAATTAACAAATGTTTAATAAATTATGCATTTTAAGTTTAATACATTTATACCAGTTAAATTGTATATATGAATAATTAAAAGTTATTATTTCAGTTAAACAAACTTTATTTAAAATTTTCAGTTTCCTATAGATACACAAAATGCCACCCACACCCTGCAACGTTTTCAGTTCTGGGACAGCACACCGTACATCAACAATTCATTATCTTCGTTTCCTATCATCTTCATGTCAACAATGTTTATGCTGGTAATTGAGGCTGTATATGCTGGTAATTTAGGCTGCATCTTCACCAACTGGCACAGTCAGAAAAACATGTGTACTGTGTTGAGCACCAGGTTTGACCCCAAGGGAAGCATTCTGAGTGATTTGTGGCAATACTCTTCCTTCAGCAGCACAAATATTTTAAAACAATCCAATAACTGATTGTTGTCCACTACATATTTAACAATATACATACACAACGTTCCAGTATATGTGCAACCCAACCTAGTAAGCCATACTTTTCAATGTTAGGTAAAATTTATGTCAAAACTGTGTAATTACTGAATGGATCCTTATTAGTATTCTGATCATCAAGAAACACTGGTGCACACATTCATAAGCAAAATGGAACACATATTAAACATAAGTACACAACTATTAAAGTGTCTTGAGGCTTCAAAACTAAGGGACTGACACATAATTCATGTACGTCATGACTTGTATGCTCATTTACTTACATGTATACTGTAAGTATATATAGACATATGGACAAACACAAATACATGTAAATAATATTACTTATTCTAATATATTAATTGTAAATTTAAGCAATACAATTTCGTAGTTCAAGCATTGAAATGAAAAGCATCACATAATCCTCTAAGGAATTGCGTTCTGATTTTATAGCCAAATATTAATATATTCAGAAATTTCAAAATGCAAATTCTTTCACTTTCTTGTCTTACTTACATGTGTTTTATCTCCTTATTATCAGGATTTCAATCTGGTTCATCATATGTACGATCTGGTGACGGTTATTTATTTTTTTTTATGGCTCCGATTTTCTTTCAGTAAGCATTCCCTTTTTGCTCGTATTTATAATGTTCGTATGACAGTTGTTTTTGTTTTTACCACGAAAAATATGTGACTTTCGGTTTCGATTTCTATTAATTTTTCAGATAAAATATTTATCTGTTTGCATTCGTCAGAAGTATATATATGATACTAACATGTATAAAATAATGTGATTATATAAAAGAATGTACTTATATTAAAAATATCACGTGTTCGTCAAGAATCGGAACCAAACGGGCACATCACGAACTGGGTAACAAAACTTTCCGACAGTCACCGATATCGGCCGATCGTAGAAAAAACGCGGGAAAAGATTACAGCTGTACTACATTAAACACACCCATGTACGTCGGTAATCCAAACAACAGATGATAAAACAGATTGGATATAGAGGATACATCGTTGGTGCCGGGATGGAGAAAGTTTATTTTTCGCAATTTCGCTATTTTCAAAATAAAGCCAGTTTCCTGATTTCAATGCATTTTTTGTTGTTGATTCTTTGGGAATGTGTGAAAGTAAAGATTTATTGGCATATCTTGTATAATTATATTCAAGACATGGAAACCTTTGCGATCAAAACGCACGCAGGTTTTTATTTTTCATCAAAACACAAACAAAAACATATACAAATATAACAAAATTTCATATATACATATTCTCACTAAATTGTTGGTATACTCGTATTTCGGTATAAAATACAACTGGCCATATTTTACATTGTGAAATAACAATCCGTATTTTCAAATCGGACCACTCTTACGTTCGTTAATATCGAACATATCAATTCAGAGCGATATTGGGAAACATCCATATCTACATTTTTGTCTAAACATTTGTTAACTTCAAATACAGAAAAACATTATTTTTGCAAACATTGACTATCACAATAACGGAATTATTTCAGGAAATACCCGTGTCTTCTATTTCATTCGCTTTAAATATGGTCAAACATGTTTCTATGACTAAATGGGAACCTGTATTCGAGGTCTAGAATCTTTTTAGGGCAAGATCAAACAACATATGGAGGATTGCAAGTGCCCATAATCATCGACAAACTCCCAGGGGAAGTAAGTAAACATTTGGCCGGCGAACATGGAGACAGAAACTGGATATTGAGAGAATTGCGTTGTGCACTACTAAGTATTTCGTGAGATTGAAATAACTGAGGCTAGATTGGGTCAAGAGCAGGATTCGGTATTCGGGTCAGCAGGCTCATTCTACATAAGTACAACATTCAAGTCTAGAAATAATAGACAGATGAAACCATACACTTCACCAAGAAACAGACACGGCCCCAAAATGTGAGAACAGTGGTTATAAATGTAAAAACAATACGCAGCGGTGTATGCGACGTTTAATGAACTTGTAAAGTATAACATAATGAAACATGAAAGATGACGTCACCGACGTATATACGACAATACGAAATGGCGCGAATATTTAGAAAGTATATTGACAACACATGTCATGTTGTTTTTTCGTCCTCTCGGACGACCCTCTTCCAATAACTGAGAGCAGATTGACCTGCAAAAACGTGTATTTGTAATATTTGAAAAGCACATAGGTGAAATTCTTTAAAATACTTTAAAGTTTGGAAGCTTTCAAGAACTTTATTAAACACATGTGTCGGTCATCGTGTGCATTACATAAATTTGTTATTCTGTTCCAACAACAATGACATTCTTGCAATTACGAACATTACACGTGTCAAGAGGTGAAAAATGCATCATTTTCATTTATATCAACCTGATTTTCAACCTCTTCCTTATTCACCGACGAATAGTCTTTAGAATTTGTATCCCTGATGGGTTGTACAAAATATCAATATGTTTAGTCATTTATTATCTTTCGTTTTTTTTTTCAAATATGATTCTATCATACACACGAAAGTTTACAATCGCGAAAACTAATGACAATTGACAATAACGCCATAGTTTTTTTACACCAGCCTCATGCAAAAATGAGGTACATGCCCCTAATTGATCGAGATTATAGAAATAATATATTACTTCTGGTTTAAATCTTTACATAACCAATTTATTACTTACCACAATTGTCACCTTTTTCTATGCAAAACTCATTTATGGATTCGGTAAAAACGCTGCCCTTATCGTGATTGTCTTCGTCGTTTTTACGACAACGAGCTGCTGACGGGTCGTGATTCGGAATCATGCGTTTACAAATGTGATTTCTGTGTCGGCTTGATATCGACTGGATATGCGTTTATAAATCTGATTTCTTCGAATATCGGCTTAATATCGACTGGATACAGAAAAGGTGTCGATCAAATGCCGATTTCCATCCGATTTGGATGTGCTTACTGGGTCATTCATCTCACTGGCGTTAAAAAATATGAAATAAATAAATAATGTGTTGATGTTGCGTATCCTGCACGCAATTTTCAAAATTGTTCATTATTACTGAGTGTCTGTGAAGTAGTGTGCGCATTATGGGAAATATGCAAAAACAACAGATATATAGCTATGTACAATCGACCACGGTTTATGCTAGCGTAAACAAATAACATTGATAATTTAAAACGTTTTTGTTCGAACCCATAGGTAGTTTGTATACATTGATTGAAATAGAGTGGACACGTTGCTTTATGTTGTTGAATGTCAGTCGATATATATTTAATAAGAATGTCATACTTTTTATTGACGGGCGTTTTTGTTTTTTCATGTACATGCATACGAATTAGAGTTGGGAATTGCATAACTTATGTTAGACTTAATGTAACACCATGTTCTCAAATGCGGTTCCCATCAGATGTTGATGCTATTATAGCGGACTGTAAGACAGAAAATAATTTGAATGAGTCCATTGAAAACACTTCTAAAGAGGTAGATAACATGAAAGGTTGTGTCATTAAACTTTTTGAAGAGGCTAAGTGGAAGTTATTATCTGTGGCAAAACAAATAAAATCTGCAGAAGTCCGAAATATAGGGGAAAAGCATGCGGTCTCTTCCAAAGTTAAGGAAGAAATAAATCAAGAAGTGTCAATGTGTTGTACCATTTTAGAACACGGAACGCCCAACCAACAGTGTATTTATTTTAAAAAGATTAAGGGGAAACAGAAAACAATGCAATCAAATATAAATGAACAACGAAAGAATAAAATTTCATCAACATTGACAGTGTCGTTTCCGAGAGAGCTGACAACACTTCTCGAGATGGGAAACAATTTCATAAAACTGAACTGTGACGGAAACAAGAGAGGTATTTTATTTCAAATTTGCATAACAGTTTATCATATAATTTAATGTATATATCAGCATGGCGCATGTTATAAAACGCCTGTTTGATACAATATATGTTTCGTCAGGGTGGCAATAACGTACAAATTAAGACTGTTTGTTGAAGCCTATAGGATTTAGATTCTCAAATCTGTAAAACGCGAAATATATTTGTTTACTGTGTAGGCCACGAGTCAGTAAATAGCAACCACGAATTCTTCAAAACAGCATATATACATATTCTCTTACTTTTTTATTATAATATTTAATTATGTTGAATACAATGTGTATTCTAAAGGTGATTCTAAACAGTTTCTGAAAAGTCCATGTTGAAAAATTGTAACTTCAAACTGTAATCACATTAAAACATTTGCTATCTACACGTGCATATAAACGAACTATTAACCGGAGCCTCCTTGAATACGATCACTAAATTATTGCTCTCCATCGGCAATTGTTTCTCTCATTTCGGAACAGTGTTATTTCCTGTTATCAATACTTCTTCTGAACATTTGTGACAGCTAATTACTGTAATGTATTTGGTGGTTAATTTTGTAGTTGCATAATCGAGAACACGCATCGTTTGACCTATTTTTGTAGGCTATAATATACTAAACCATCGATAATACGAAAAAAATAAGTTTGAACCTCGGCTTTTAGGGCCGGTTACAGATTGACTTGTTCACTGGTGTGCATATTTTTCCATTTGCATAAAATAGTTTGCCTTATATGCTTGCTATCAAATTAAAAATATTTGCGATACGATTGCCGTATACATATTATTTCATTTAAAGCAGCATCACTTACCCGCCTGCCTCATTATTTTCTATTTTGCAAAAATTAATGGAGGTCTCAAAAGCTGGTCTTAAATACAAATAGAATGGCATGGATCTCCGTCTTCAATGAGGCCAAATGCCAGCTTATTCCTCTTTCCACTTCATCGAAAGGGAGTATAGTTATGAGATGCAGTTTTCTTTCAGTTTTCTTCGTATAAACGATATTGCAGAAATTCAAATTAATTCATACTAATGATTTTTCCATATTACAAAATGTAATCATATTCACCAGATTTTAGTTTCTTTTCGCTGTCAAAGTTTTGATTGAAATTCGTGCCGTCAGGTCTTGGAGAAACATAGTGTTAGCCATTGTTGACCTGTATGTTTCGCAATTGGCACCATAAGGTAAACTGCATTGGGACACTCTGCACACATAACCTGATAGTTGTGGTCACCATGATTCCCCGGCATGTAATACGTTTATTTACGATTTCCAAAACAAATGAAGGCGACTTCAAAAGAACACGACGTTAACATGAATTTATACGATGCGTTACAACGATTATTCGTAGGTTTATCAGTTTCAGTGCTGACTAAAATTTGTGGTTTTATTGGGTCTATTACGTTTCATGGAAAATGCTAACAATTTCATGATTTGAATGTTTATTACGATTTTTACAGCGAAATCCGCGTTTTCAGGTAAAAAAAATGAAAACAGTACGGAAACGCGTGTTGTGCATCTTAAAGTGAATCAAATCATGTTCAAACCACAAAAGAACACGTTTCATGCAATATTTAAGCCTATTGCATTAAAGTATGCATTAATATTCTAGTAATTTGACTGATTTATATAACTTAGGTGCACAATTTGGCTCAGGCACCCCTATATAATCAAATCACTGAAAAACGCAAGCCGGGCGGCTTATCATGTGTCATTCTCAAATTCATAGAACTATACCTTTTCTTAACGAGCATTCTAAGCTGAATCGATTTAAACAATAAAAAAGGTATGCTATGTAAGAAAGAACTCGACACTAAACAAGTTGACTGTTTTATCACCATCTTTTTACCGGCTACTATCTAGTTGAATGTAACCCTCCTCCGCGCTATTGTCATACTGTAGTCTCCAATTTTAAAACATAGCAGTTATTTTTAGTGCACCTACCAACATGTGCAAAATGGAATATCATATCAAGTGTCTAAACCTCAAAACAGGTCTTCGAGTTAAACTTGTTGATTTATATAGAGACTATACACCTCATTTTATAAGTGTAGTGTGACCGATCCACACAGTAGAAATGCTTGAAAACGCTTTTGAGAATGACGCATGATAAGCAATCTGGCTTGCGTTTTCAGTGTTTTAAGTATTATGGGTGTGCCTGAGCCAAAATGTGAACTTAATTAATTAATAGAAATCAGTCAAAATACTAAATAGTATAATATTTTTACATAATTTATTGAGATAAATATTGTATAAAACGTGTTCATGTTTGGTTTGAGCATGATTTGGTGTTTGAGCATGATTTGGTGTGCTGCGAGATGCACAAGACGAGTTTCCGTACCTGTTTTCGTTCTTTTACTTAAAAAAGCGGGTTTGCGCTGTAAAAATCGTAATGCGCATTCAAATCATATCTATCGCATTTTTTTTCCGTGAAACGTATTAATTGCAGCCAATAAAACCAAACAGTAACATGGTGATTTTATGTAAACATTGCCCCTTTAGTGTCGCTCCCTGTTTTGTGTTTAGGTTACAATATACTAATGCCAATCCTTGTGTAGTTTAATGTTAAAGCGATAACTTTAGCCAAACATAAATGCAACATTTTGCACATAGGGACCCTCATAACCATTCTTTTCTTAAAAAGCATTCTAAGCTGAATTGATTTAAGGAATAAAAAAAAGGTATGTCGTGTAATATGTAAGAAAGAACTCGACACTTAACTGTTTTATCACCATCTTTTTACCAGCTACTTTCTAATTGAATGTAACCCGCCTCAGCTCAAGTGTCATACTGTAGTCTACAATTTGAAAACATATCAGTGACTTATTAGGGCACACCAATACTTAGACTACCAACATCTCCAAAAAAGAATATCAAAGCAAGTGTCTAAACCTAAAAACATGTCTTCGAGTTAAACTTGTTGATTTATTTAGAGAGTACAGCCCACATGATCTTTTTATTTAGTATAATGTGACCATAAGCTTTTTGCTTTTATTGTATTTTAATGCTTCCTTGCACCAGTATTATATTAAATACTGAAACTTTCACTTGGCATATCCAAGAACACACAGCAATTTGCAGTATATTTTATTATTGTTGTTATTATTATTATTATTATTATTACTATTATTACTATTATTATTATTATTATTATTATTATTATTATTATTATTATTAGTAGTAGTAGTAGTAGTAGCAGCAGCAGCAGCAGCAGCAGCAGCAGCAGTAGCAGCAGTAGTAGCAGTAGTAGTAGTAGTAGTAGTAGTAGTAGTAGTAGTAGTAGTAGTAGCAGCAGTAGTAGCAGTAGTAGTAGTAGTAGTAGTAGTAGTAGTAGTAGTAGCAGTAGTAGTAGTAGTAGTAGTAGTAGTAGTAGTAGTAGTAGTAGTAATAGTAGTAGTAGTAGTAGTATGTAATTTAATGTACACACAATCAAAAATAAGTGACTACTGTTGAGCTATGCTCTGTACACACAATAGCAACTGAACGAATGACAGAAAATAATAAAACATGTATTCAAGTGAAAGAACCATCACCAGGGATTGCAAATTATACATTTATAATTAGATTTCAGTGAAATCACTTAGTCTACAATATCACTACCAGCAATATATCAAAATATCGAAAACTGCAGTTATTTGTTTAAAAAATATGCTTACACAAATAACAGGCTGAGCTACAACAGACACAAAATTGCAAATTTTGAAATGTATTACTGCAATTTCTGAATATTTTGTAAAAAATATGTACTCACGATATTGATACAGGTTACATCTGCGAATGTGGCCACTACATCACCATGTCACTAATAAAAGTCACACAAACTGCAGCGGCACTGGTATAAGTCACAGAGTTCACCTATCACACAAAATCCAGTGTCACTGATAAAACACAGTAAAACGATAAAAAGTTCCAGTTCCTAAGTGTGTAGATGTTCCTGGTGTTGATGAAAGCGCAATGGACCCGCGGTCTTGTAGAAATGGAAAAATACACAAGTCCTCTCGATGGTGATGAGGTGTCGTGTAGATACATCCTGGTCAAAACGGCTAAAAGTAATGGGCTCGGTAAACGTACCCCGGGTCTCATCACGCCCCCTCCAATGAAGCAAGCGCCTGGTTGCTGCAGATACAGCAATGGATCGCAGGTCTTCCGCGTAGTCAGAAGATAATTCAAACGTACCAATGTTGCACGTTTTTATGACACAAGTGTTGAAAACTCACAAAATGTCCTGATCACAATGCGGTGAAGACTTAAGTACTTATACAATTAAAAGTGTGCTACTGATTAGAAATAAAACACGTTGGGCGCCATTTGTAATGTAGTGTTCTCTGATGTTTGGTTCAGTTCTTTATACCAATTTCTATATAGTGTCAGTAGTAAGTACACAGCTAGAGTTAAGTTCATAATATTCTTTATCAGAGTAATAATATCATGGTCTCACAGTACATAAAATGTCAAATGACTGTGGATTACTATAGGATCACAAAGATAAGGATCAGATGGATCACGGATCACTTTAGATCAAGTTCAAGTCCAAATGTGGTTTGGACATTTACATAGTTAATGGCTCTGCCTTCCACTGCCTCGCGCCACTCTGACTCATGAATGTTAAAGAATCTTTCAGAAGTAAAATAAATTGAAGATATCTGAATATGAAGCTCTATGTAAAAATGGCTGCTTACACTCTGCCCAGAACATAATGAATATAGATTTAAAAAGAGTGGGAAATAGTCACCCGACAAAACAGGTTTTAAAATCGGTAAACTGTGACAACTGGTCAGTCTGGTCAAAGGGAGATAATAAACTACTCTGTCAGAGTTGATGGAAAATTCGACCTGGTTACAGTAGTATAAGTATTAGTATTAGTTGTTGTTGTTGTATCATCATCATAATCATCATTATCATCATCATCATCATCATCATCATCATCATCATCATCATCATCATTATCATCATCATCATCATCATCAACAACAGAATCATTATTATTTTTATCATCGTCATTATTATTATTGCTGTTATTATGATTATTATTATTATTATTATGATGATTATTATTATTATTATTTTATTTTTTACGTAAATATACATTCGTAATTTAAGCTGACACATGTTCAGACGGCTTATCATCCCAGTCAAGGCCAGTCACCCTGGAGCTGCTCGTGTCCGTGGATCTACCAAAGACTGGAGATGAACAGGATCAGCCTCTCCTCAGTGGACTGGACTTCCTGCCGGACGGGAGGCTGGTAGCCGTGGATAACATGAATAAGAAATGTATCATACTGAATGACCGGTTGCAGAGACAAGGAACACCGTACAAGTTCAAGACATACCCTCGTGACGTTGTATGCCTGTCTCAGAATGAACTCGCAGTGACATTGAACAACAAGACCGTGTGTATCCTGTCCGTGAGTCCTGACAATGTAATCGGTCTGACCAGTGAAATCAAGACATCCTCCTACGTCTTCTCTATATGCTGCAGGACTCCCTCAAACATGGTCGTAAGTACGAACGATGATCCCCGTCCAGTTAGAATGATATCAATGACAGGTGTAGAGTCTGACTTTAATCACGTTGTGCTTCCTATTAAGACGTACAAAGTTAATGAAAGTATCAGCACGTATATCCAGTCTAGGAACACGTTGGTACTTACTGACAGGATCGCTCACACAGTGTACATGTACGACACCGTGAAGGGCACGTCTAGAGCAGTCACTGATGGGAACATACAGGAACCACGTGGTGTGTGTGTCGGGCCTGGTGACTCGGTATTGGTGTGCAGTACACTTAAGAACTTCATCGTGCACCTGACTGCTGACAGTGACATACTCGGTACCTACCCAGTGGACATGAAGAGCCCGTACTTCCTGTGTGTGAGCGAAGATTGGACCAGAATGGTGGTGTCGAATAACGAGATAGGCAACAAGAAACGTCAGTTGTATAAGATATCACCAGCTCGCAGTTAGGTGTCCATGGTGCGCTGTCTGATGTTATCCATGAGATTATTGTTACTCGTATAAAGCGTGCGTAGTTATATTTAATCAGGATTATACTATTTTTGTGTATAATACTTGTAATTAATACTACTACAATGCACTAATACATTTATAATAAAGAATGTTACAGGTTATATTAGAGATAACAAAATCCCTGGCGTAGGGACATGCAATTTATTCATTGGGTAACATTAAGAAGAATGTCGGATATTTAGACACTGAATTACATTGAAATATCATATGAACTTTCAGAAGTAAAACATTCATTTCACATTTTAACATACGATTATTATCTAGGTGCATGGTGCAATATTAAATTTTCAATAAAAAAATCGTGATTATAACAAAAAAGCACTACATATTGCAAGCCATTCAGTAATAATTAAAAGTAACTTTATATATTAATAGAAAAAAATACCTTAAACAAAAAACCCAATCGTATTAACACTTGCTTTTTACCTTTTCTGTTATTAACTTCGATTGTTTGGATCGTCAGGTCGGAAAGGCATCTTGATAGCTCACTGACCAGTTCTCACGATAAAATCCGAATACTTACAAACACATACAACGATCATTCACGGAACCTCACGATTATAAAAAATAAGGCTTTGTGAAACAATTTCACCCTAATAAATTTGCTATGCTATTATATCATTATATTTTAAATGGACATTGCTCAACGATTTATAAAAATTAATCGCTGATATCTCTGTGTTAAAATATGACTTCTAAAGAGACTTGTTCACAGATTTTCGTATTTTCTGAAACATGCCATTAAACTTCTTATCTTGACAGATTAAAGAGCTCAAGAACTAGAACAGGAAAAGCATATAGAAAAAAAAAAAAAATTGTTGTTCCCACCGGGGTTCGAACCGCCCGAATTTTATCCATTTCAACTGATGAATAATCATTAACGAAACGGCATTTAACGTATATTCCTATGTCAGTTGTTTTGTTTCGCTCCTTTATATATGTACTATTGTTTTACTTTTGGAGTCTGAGAAATAAAAGTTTGAAAATTGTCATATCGACAATCTGTGAACAGGTCCCTTAAGTTAAGCAAATTGTGTCTCTTTGTTAAGGGAATAATTGAAATGGTTTTATTTGATGGTTAAGAAATACTTAAAATGGTTAAAGGTTTGTTAAGAAATAACTACCAGATTTAGCTGTTTGTAAAGAAATCATTAACATAGGTAAATGTTTGTTCTGCGTTTTGTCATTTATATAAAATAATTCAGTCAAATGTTTAAAATGATTTTCTTGTTCAGTGTACAATATATAAAATAGCTGTAAATGCATGGAAATGTTCTCCAAATATAAAAAAATATGTGAAAATCCAGCGGAGCGGCATCAGCAGGTTTGACATACCTATAAAGATTATCCGGTCATTTTGTTTTCAAGCAGTTTATTTATTCTGCGATATTTTAACGGAAAGCACCATTTAATATTATGTCTATGCCTAGTTATAGTGAACTGGTGTGAGAATCTCTAACTTTACCACTATCAAAATTAAACTAAAATATATATTCATTTTTTCTTCCTAATACATTATTTATAATTCCAGCCGAATATTCATGGGTAAATCCCATATACGGTGGCTTGTGTTTCTTTCCTGTAGACTATTCAATTCCGACTTTTAAATCGATAGTGTTTAAAGAACGGGCTACACGCTACTAAAAAGCTATTAATTGGTGTATCCCATATGAACTGGTTATTGCCATTTTATATTACAGTTTGTAAACACATACTTCTTTCATGTGAATTTATTTACGTTGCTGTCCACCATACTTATGTATTTACACCATAATTATATACCATCACAATTAATAGCATCATTGTACTGTGTCTATACCTGTCTTCTTTATTTGATCAAGTAATTGTAATCCCTTAATTTCAGTGTAACTAAACTAATAAACTACACTTTCGCATCTAGGCATTACACTTTAAGATAATAAACATATTTAATAATTTAAATTAGATCGATAACTTAACTCTCTTACTGATTTATTAGCGCATATTTAAAAAAATGCTATTTTATTTATGTATATATACGTTAACGTGGATAAAGATTTGTTCTGCTTCTCGTCTCTTAAATTGTTGTTACATGCATGTCCTTATTGACTGTAATAAACAATTGACACAATTATTGCTTGTTAATATATAAAGGATATTTGTTTGTTTTCAGTGTGATAACGTGTGATATCATCACCGGAAAGGGAGACAATTAATATTTTCACAAGCGCTTGCGCGAGTGAAAATATGTAAATTGTCTCACTTTCCGGTGATGATATCACGAGTTATCATACCGAAATAAAATAAATTTTCTTTTTATGTTATGCTTTATTAACGTTTGTTTTACATTGTATTGGAAAATATCGCGGAAATCATAACGTCATTACGTCGCAATAATTACGTCATTTCACAGTTTTGAGCCCAGTTTTCAATGACGGTCTGTTTCCTTTACTGTATTAAATTGGGACCCCAAAAAGTGGTCCCTTACTTTCAATGATATAGAGATATATCACACTGATATATTTTTATATTTCACTACTTAGCAATAAATAAATGTATTTATTGTTGGTAGGCCTCATTGTAAATACGATTACCATTGTTTCACTGTTACTTAAAAGGGCCGTATCGACTAGCGGTATATTTAACACAAATATAGATACATATTTAAACAAAAACTCACGTCTTCAAAATCGCGCACGTCAGTGAAAATTATCCCAGTCTTCACAACATTATTATCATCATCATCATGATTATCGTCATCGCACTATGCATATGTATTTAAACTTTAAAGTTATGATAAATATCTTTTTGCCATTTTTAACAAATGCATGCACTATTGATTATGCAAATAAAATCTAACATGTTACAACGATGTCATATTATTTTCATGCTTACATTTGTTTCGGTTAAAACCCGATGCTATATTGCATCCGCGTTGGGAGTATGTAAGTTGATGTTACACAAACAACAACTTTAATAAAGGCCATCTTTAAAACAAACGTTAAAAGTATACAAGATACACAGAGCAGTTGACTTTGCCTCTCTTTTAAAATGCACCAATTAGATATGATACAGTTATTATATGTACGAACGATCGGCCCGGTCCCGACCCGTTCGGTTTGGACAGGTTTCACTGTATAAAAAAACGTCCATAATTCGAAGATTGTTGACAGGCAGTGTGCCTTTTTAACCAAAGACTGTTCTTGAGAAACTTAAAAAAGCAGATGTAAAATGGTTCTGCAACACTTTGATCGTCCAATAGAAGACATTCTATAAATCGCGACCCCGCCACAGACCCAGCCTTGTAGGACCATATATTTCACAAATCATATTGTTCACGTTGGTGTAAATAGGATCTCATTCTGCATAGTTGTGAAAACTGAGATATTATTTTGACACATCACAGTCTTATTTTTCATATTTACTGTGAAGTTTGTGATCTCATCCAGTTTTTGATATGCAATGAAATCATATTCTTCTGTGATCTTCACGCATACGGCGTTTTTGGGGTACGACCAAGTTAACTCTTTCTATTGCAAAATACGATTTCATACACCTTTTTTCGTAATGACCTCATGCACTGTTCCTTATCAAAATATTGTTTATACTCATACACATTGAGGCTCGGCAAATTAGCGGTAGTGGTATTTTCAAAAACACCACCCGAACCCCTCGCAAAGACGTGCCTTGAGCGGAATTACACAGATACATTTGATTATTGTGACCGTTGATTATACAATGACAGTTTGCGAGGGATCTATTTCGTTCGTTCATAATGTAAGTCGAGAGATTGCTTCGTTGGTTTCCTCTTTAAAGCTGCTACTTCAAGGATGATAAGACATAATTATATGGCTGAGGCCAAATACGTTATTTATAATGTACAGTAATGATACTTACCAAATGCAGTCGATAAAGCATCGCTTAATAGTATAATAACGATACAAATAATAGCGGACTTAAAGACTCGTTTGGGAAAGCTCCTCTAAAAATATACTACCACAGTTCGGTGTGTGGTATTGAAGACGCGGTGTTGATTCTGCGTGTCCATTAGTCAACTAAAACAAAAGACATAATACTATTTTAAAATAATTTTCTTTCATTGGCAAATTTTGTTTTAAAATATTACATGAAATATATAGGGAAAAAGTCCCGAGTAGATATACCTTCTAAGACTTCAACCCCTGTCCTCGGCATGCGAGGCTGATACGCTTACCGCGTCGCAAAACACCTTCCTACCTTTAAAAAAGCTCTTAGCGCTTGTGTATGTGTGTGTGTGCGCGTGCGTATGTGTGTGTGTATGTGTGTGTGCGTGTAGTACAATTTTACCGAGTGCACTGGGATTCTCTCCCATATGGCCATCGCACCCAGAAGACTTGTTAGTTGGTTACGAGGGATCATGCAAGATACACGTGACGCCCCGTTCCAGGTGCGACCCTGGGTTTTTAGTGCCCGGTGTAAAGCACCTAGTACGCTGCATCTCGGTTTAACGTCTCATGCGAAAGACGAGTTCGTAGGTTAGGGTGTAGCGCGGGCTCGAACCTGCGACCCCTGGGTTATGAAGCCAGTGCTTTACCACTAGACCACGGATCAGCCACAGTCAGCACTACTTGATATCTCGTGGTTTTTAACTACGGAGCCGCGAAAATGAAATTGATTGGCTTTTTGGACTACGCGGTTATTTCACACTAACAACAGAAGAACTACACAAAGTTGAAAAACGTCTCAAGATGCTTTGAAATCGGGTTGTAACATTGCAATTGCAATGAACCATCCAGTGTGTTTCAAACTGGTGTTCATGTGTCTACAATGTTATTTCAGTCAATTGCATCGAATTAATTTACTATTAATTATTAATTTACTAGATTTAAACATTTTTTTCCTTTTTCTCATTTTTCCATATCATCTGTGACGTTGCAGCTTTAATCATATATACTTCTCGCAGATGTTAATTTCCGTAGGCCTCACTCAGAAATCACTGCAACTGTCTAGAAATCCTCCCAGAGCTAGAATGAATCATTTACAAAATATTGATTATTTGATTAAACTACCCTAGAAGTATGGCATAATTGGCTCAAATGTTTATATCAGGCAAAAAGGGATAAAAAAGGAGAATAAAGAACCAAAATAACAGCGATGAATTTACGGCAATTATTTTGTTTCCTACGGCGTTTCGCGCATTTTAATTGACTGTATGTAATCTAACGTATGTACAATTGTGGTGGCAGGGATTATCTTCAAATCATTCAAACATCATACATTTAATTAAAGTATACGTCTTGGTACTTTGAATTACACGCCGGGATCGCTACAGATGTTTATGTTTAACTTGTGTAATTTATTTAAAAGTGCATTGTAAAATTGCCCAAATTTTGTAATTCATGTATTTGTTTCATTTGTTTTTGTTTTTTTAGTTTGTACGGTTTTTTAATTAGAACGAAACTTTAGAATGAATGCGTATAAACGAGGCCAATTAAATCCTATCCGATTTTTCCAAATCATATGAGAAGCTAATTTCAACAGTCATTTGATAATGTGTAAAACTTCAACTATAACGCTCTTTTATATATACAAACACACAGCCAATTACGGGTTCTCTTCTCTGAATGGTGCAAGGCTGAACAAAGCACATTGCCTTGTAAGTAAACCCGTTGAACAAGGTTCGGTTTCCGTAATTAAAAGGCACAACATACGCAAAACAGTGCGATGGCTCTCATTCTATAAATAGCGATCCCGTCACAGACACAGACCTTTACACTAAGACGGTTCACTCATTCTATAAATAGCGATCACGTCACAGACACAGACCTTTATACTAAGACGGTTCACTCATTCTATAAATAGCGACCACGTCACAGACACAGACTTTTATACTAAGACGGTTCACTCATTCTGTAAATAGCGATCACGTCACAGACACCGACCTTTATACTAAGACGGTTCACTCATTCTGTAAATAGCGATCACGTCACATACACAGACCTTTATACTAAGACGGTTCACTCATTCTATAAATAGCGATCACGTCACAGACACAGACCTGTATACTAAGCCGGTTCACTCATTATTCTCACCAAGGCGGCCCGGGTTTGCTTCCCACTCCCGGCGCATTTGAGTTTGGTTGGTGGTCACCATACCGGACAGGTGGGGTTTCCTCCGGGTACTCCGGTTTCCCATCACACCACAAGACCACACCAAAATTAAAATATCTTTCAATAAAAAATAAAATAGCTGGAAATTGAAACTATGATTCAAAATTCGTCCCAACTTTCGTGAGTCTCTAGTAAGTTAATTAGGTAGGAGTGATGGGGCACACTCCGGGTCCTCACATAATGCAGCCTCAGGCGCGGAAGGACCTAATAAACTTCGAAATACACACACATATACATACACAGACACAGACCTCTATATTAAGACGGTTCACTTATTCTATAAACAGCGATCACGTCACAGACACAGACCTCTACACTAAGACGGATCACTCATTCTATAAAAACGATCACGTCACAGACGCAGACCTTTATACTAAGACAGTTCACTAAGTTTTTGTTTTTCTGCACATACGCGACGGTAAAGTGGCGAAACCTATTTTAAATAAATAGTAAATACAATACTTTTAGTATCAAACATCTCTATCAAGTGAACGTGAGCTGGTTAAAATTTGAAACTGCAATGCAGTATGCTTATCTTTTAACAGGCACATTTGCTTACACATTATTTTCTGTTTTCTGCACGAAGGCAATGAACCATTTAGTTCTTTTTAACTACCCAGAATATATTCAACAAACGTTCACATGTCTGTTTTTAACCGAGCGTGTAGACAATACGATAACTCTGATCAATGTCTAACTATGTAAAATGTCTGAAGCGATCGGAAGAAGTAATTGATATCAGTTAAATGCTGGCTTTTCGGGGCTGGCATTCACGAACATATTCTTAGACTTAAGATGTAAGATAAACGTATATTCTTGAAACTGTTGTGTTAGTATAGAAACGCTGTTAGTTTGAATTTTTCTTAATATTCGCAAACTCTAATTACAACATTCTTTATTAAGAACGATTTATTACTAACATTAGCGACATAGGTGTTCATCATATTTGCGAACAAATATGTATTTTTTGTTCTTGAGTGCAAGTATATTCTTTATACTTAAGTCTTCGAATGATTGGTGAATAACGGCCCAGAATTGTCTCCTATGTATCATTCGCCATTGTTTCTGTAATGTTCACATGCGCTTTAAGAGAAACACCAAAAGAACCGGATTCAACATCGAGCCTAGCTCGACTAGCACCTCTGCCGGAGTACAAGAAACATCTGCTGGTCTTCGTCAATGAGCCTACGAGTCATCGGATGGTGGTATTCGCGTCTGATGACGAACTGCGTCTTCTTTATGTAGCGAAATGGTGGATTATTGATAGTACATACTTGTTTGCGCCGAACACAGTTACATCACTTGTCCTGCGCCATGACTCAGTTTGGTAATACCCAGCAGTCAGCGGTCTATGGACTACTTCTATCAAAGACATTGAATACACATGAAGAATTCTTCCTAGATGAATGCTTGACACGTGACGTAAGACCAAGTCCCAGTATTATTGTCGCTGACTATGTGGCGATCCACTACACTGGGCAAACGCTCAGCTCCATTACCGTTATCCATACATAGATTGATTAGATTTATTTGAACAGAAAATGAACAATTTACATGGCAAGTAAAATATTTAAACATACAACAAATAATAAATAAGTATTCGTTAATATTGCCATATCAATCAACATTATATGTTAAGGATTACACAATAAAGAGTTAAAATAAACTCTTATTTCCATTGTGGTCCTTGAGATGTAGTGCGGTATGACATAGGAACAAATTACCGTAAAGTTTACAATAATATAAAACAAACCAATATCAATAGGTTAAATATATAAACTATACTTTGGTAGCATTATACTAAAGGTTTTAACATATCAATAAATGAAAATTTCTATATAAGACATTAAATTATTAAAATCAAACTTATCACAGTACATGTATATATGCATTAGAATACAATTAAGATAATACTGAACATTAATACTAGTAATGAGTAAACAATTAAAATAAAATTGAGTTGCCATGCAACATAAAATGACTAGTCTATCCATCTGAGCATATTGATAAGTACCAATTAATTAAAATTATTATAGCACTTAAACTTGAATTAACATAAAATATGATATTAATATTAGTAATGAGTAAACAAAATAAAATTAAATTAATTTGTAATGTAACATAAAATGACTAGAGTATCATCATAGCATATTGATAAGTTCCAATCATTTAAAATATATTATAGCACATTTAAAATTTAGATAGAATTAAATAAATGCTCCTTACCTATGGATTGAAAAGAAGATGTGGTTCTTGAGTCCCTGATATGGTGAGGCAAACTGTTCCACAGAGAGCAACCCATATAGGAAAAATACTTTTTGTCAAAGCCTTTGACAACAGGGACAGCATATACAGTACGTGCCACGCGAAACCCACAGAATTCGCGCTGTCGTGACGAGCCTTCGATCAATATTCGCGAAGCGACGTCATGGAAGTTTGCGACGATTCGGGAAATATAGAGGGAGGCCCCAACGCGAGATTTTGCGACGAATATGTCACGAAATTTCGTCGCGATTCGCGGCAATTTTAAAGGTATATGTGCTCTTTAATAATTAAGAGTTGTACAGTTTTTACTGTCTTTTAGCAACATTCTACATTGTGTGTCGCACAGTGTATGTTAAATGTAGATATATTAATTTTGTATCCTTCATAATACGGTTAATTAATAAATAATTATATGATAAAGCACTATTATTTGACAGTATTAATAAATGAAAAAAATTAAAACGCATATTTAAGTCACAATGAATTTATATAGTGTGTATATACGTTTAAAAAGTTTACATTTACAATTCGGACAATAATCATTAAAATCAACTTAAAATTACAAATCACTGATTGTTCTTTTTTTCACTACAAATAATCAACCCTTTTTCCTATATGCCTAATTTCAGTGGAAAACTCATGCCTGAATCCTGACTGATAAGAGCCTATTTTTGACCAGGTATTCCTCCAATTGGTCATATATGACCTTCTCTATAACTTTAGAAATGACACTTAATATGGAGATTGGACGATAATTTCCAACATCCGTCTTGTCACTCTGTTTGTATCAGGGAATTACTCGGGCAGACGTAAGGTCAACAGGAACCACGCCCTGTATAATAGATAGATTAATGATACGTAAAAGAGGATCAGCAATAACTGAGGCGGAATCCTTTGAAAATAGAAATTGGATCCCATTAAACCCTTTGGCATTATTAGGACAAAGATTATTTAGGTACTTAAACACTTTGCTCTCAGATACTATTGAAAATGAAAAACTATTAGGGTGGATACCTTTTGAAGAATAAAAAGTAAAAACAAAACTTCTACAACAATTATTAACAATATTTGGCAATTTACTTACAAGCTTATCAGCAACAGAAGTATAAGAATTGTTACATTTTTCAGCAACTTTCAGTTTATCAAAACAAATATCTCCATCAATGTTCAAACCATCGCTACTTGAGCACGGTTATTTTTATTTGGTAGGCCAAGGTGTTTAAGAAACTTCCAAAGAGACTAGGATTATTTTTAACAGAAGATTTAAAATAGTTCTGATTAGCATTAGTAATAATGTAATTAGCTTTTATTTCTCAAAGCCCTAAATTTATTCGAATTTTCTTCAGATTGATCTTTCTTACAATTGTAAAAAGCCTTATACATATCCTTAATACATTGCAATACTTCAGGGTTAACCCATGCTTCAGTTCTTTGTTTCATACGCACAGTGTTAACAGGAGCAATGACATCAAGTGTAGATAGAAATATTAATTTAAAATTATTCCATGCATTGTTAACATCATCACAACATAAAACTGGTGTCCAATCGGATCCCAGAAGTGTCTGTTGAAACATTCCTTTTATATAATGTGTTCGTGATCGAACATTAACAGTATTGTGCTTTCCTATATATTCACGGGTAGCCTTCCTAGTACAAAATGTCATCATATGATCACTAATACAACAATCAATTACACCACTCTGCGAGGTTTTATAAGGGTCAGATACAAGAATTAAATCAATGGTAGTAGAAATTGTGGATGAAAGTGTGGTAAAATCTGTAACGAGCTGGTTAATATGGTGGCATAGAACTGCCTTACGATAACCACATAAGTTTTGCGATAATTATCACGTTAACCACTTAAGTATCGTGTTAACCACATAATTTTCGCGAAAAATATCACGTTAACTAGTTAGCGTTCGCGAAAAGATTCGTGTTACTACTTATTTATTGCGATATTTATCTGAATATTAAGTTACCGTTTACGAAAATGTTTCTGTTAGATAATTTATTATTAAACTAAATGACCTAAAAGTGCCTATAAGTGACATAAGTTACATTTTCTAGGTCTTCGAATTATCTAACTAACGCGAATTGTATCATGAAAATTATCTGCTAACGTAAATCATAACACGTTAATATTCCTGTTACCACTTAGTTTGCCCGAGGTGTTCCGCAATATGTTGCTAACGCGAACCTTAACACGATAATATTCCTGTTACTAGTTAATTATCTGTTAACGTAAATCGTAACACGTTAATATTCTTGATACTACTTAAGTTTGCCCGAGGTGTTCCGCAATATCTTGCTAACGCGAACCTTAACACGATAATATTCCTGTTACCACTTAATGTTATGTTTTTGTTAACTGAAATCCTGGTGTCAGTTTGGGGCACTTTCAGGCCACATTTCAGTTAAGCAGAAAATAAATGACAAAGAAAACTATCGCGAACACTAACACGATACAAAATAAATAACACGATACTTAAGTGGTTAACGTGATAATTAACACGATACTTAAGTGGTTATCGTGATAATTATCGCGAAACTTATGTGGTTATCGTAAGGCAGTTCTATGCCACCATCGGTTAAGACAAAAAATAATCACACATGGAATATAAACTCTTGACTAGCGGGCATCTACTATTGGAAGACACATCTGTATTGAATTCCAGGTAAATTAATAATGTTTATATGTTGCATATTTAAATTTTCTCTAGTGTAGCCAAATAGTTTAATAACATGATTTTTCATAATAATGGAACACTAATTAAAAATTCCATATTGTTTTATTTCTTATTCATTTTCAGGGGTTATTTTACCACCTGACGCAATCAATGTGGCGGAGGGTGCAAGCCACTGGTCTACAGTTTGTGTACAGGACTGCCAGCGAGCTGCGCCACGTCTGCGGGAAGCTTGATGGGTAAGCGTTTCTCCCAGTGCCAGATGTCAATGATGACGGTACTGCTTCAGATCGCACTTATTGCGTGCTGATCTTTTAAAACCAGTTTCGATTCTACATACGCCACCGGAGCATACAGTAAATTACTTATTTTAGTTATCAATGTTTATAAGAAACTAATAGGTGTTGTGCGAAATGAATAATATTTATTACCATACAATATTTTGAATGGACAATACTTTATGTGTGTCGTTATTCAAGTGTTACACGTAACTTTGTTTTAGGATGATTATGTCTCAGGACAGAAATATGACATTTTCGTCCTGTATCCACAAGATGTGAACCAGATATATGGACTGCTTACCACGGGACGATCGCACGCATGAAACGTACCAACATCTGTAATGGTAGAACGATGATTTTGCGGAACTGGCGCTTTCAATCTGTCGCTCTGGACTGTGATAAACAGCCTACAGAAGGTCGCTGCAATGGTCGAAGCGGATCTAGACCTTTTTTGATTGCGGTTTACTCAAAAATGACAAATCGCATCGGTTTCAAATTTAGCTCACCCCTATCATACACAGTTTCCAAAACAAGTATAATAGAAATTGAACGGTTCAGTAATCATTGATATTTTCTCGTGCTTTCGGGTATCAAAACAAATAAATACACGAGGAAATCGTGGTGTCTGTAGAAATTCGATGCAGTTTATAATCAAAGTGTTCAACAATGACACTCCAACCAAAATAACACTTAACATCAATTGTTTCATGCATAACGCCACCCCACAATGAATAATAGATATTTTCAAAAATGTCAAACATATCCAAAATTAATCTGCAATTCTGTCCTGTTATTGTACTTGGATATCACGTGCTTAGCGTTTAAACTAATTTATTCAAAGGAGCACGTAGTAAACTTCTAACCTGTTTGTGATATTTTATGAATGTAAATAAATCCCTAAAAAATAGCTAGGGAGGAGTTTAAAATGTTTGTGGCAAAACTCCTGTGCAGTATACAGGACGCGCGCGCGCCGCTGGAACAAAAGAGGCCCCATTCAACGTACTAAGGTATGGAGTAATTAATATTCTCTTTATTTAGATTGAAATTGATTAAATCATTATTTTAGGCGATTTTTAATCACAATAAAAGGAAAATAAAGAACAAATTTGCTCTTCATTTCTAACAGTGAAATTGAATTTATTTCGTTGTCGCATTTTTGCGTATTTTTTATTTGATATTATGTTTTATTTTTGTAAAGTTTTGTATGAAAAAGAAATTTCAGATAGAAGAAAATAAATACATCGAAGTCTAATATATTAGTTTATGTTCTTGAAAAGTTTGGAGAAATTCGGGCATAAAATACAAAAGTTATAGCTGATTATGCGAAGGTCTAGTTAGAAGTGCCTGTGGGTGTACTCTGCCATGAACACGTGTTTCATCCATCAGCAGAAAGTCTGATAACTCTCTGTCACAGTGGAGTTCCGAACAGTTCATTCACGCTTTTGGCATAAGATTAGGATCAACTGCTTTGATATTTGCGTTTTACACACATACATTTGTATGACAGCCATTACCAATGCACAAGACACATTCAAAATAATAACAACTGTGCAGTACCAACTTAAGGACCGTCACGTTGCCTTTATAAAGACATAACCATTAAACTCTTGACATACATGTAAGTCCATTCAATACCTTCATAGCAAACTTTGTTACAATATGATCACATATTATTATTATATGGACGTTATATCACAAGAGCCATAACTTTTGACCGTGTTGGCCTTGAAGAAAATACTAGATGCATGAAGTGAAGGCAATAATGCTGTTCATAAAAACACCAACATGCAGTAAGGGTGATCAGCCATACGATCGTTGTTACTGGTATTAAGCGTGCTAAAAGTAGTTATATTTAATTTTCGACTCAATAATTTTCAGATTGATTAAACAAACGTTTGAGAAGTCAATATCGCTGAGGAATATCGGTACTGCTTTATTAATGTGAATACAGTTTTTGCTTTAAAACATGAAATAAAGTAAAACAGGACAGATAACCGATAATATCTTAGTAATGTTTGAAGCTGATATGTGCTATGTTTTAATAAATTCATCGGATGAAGATTTGATACAATTGAATGAATTGTTTTGGACATGCTATTTGATTAAGTGACGCTAGATTTGTTGTAATGTTGTGGATTCTTCTGTTGTATACCACAACAATATCCAAGCGCTTATAAAGGCATGATTAACGTATTTTGTTGTTAGTTGTTTGTTTAACTTCTAAGAATGGGTTATGCGTTTAACTGAGAGGGTCAAGCAGGGGCATTACATTGCAAGTATAGTTTGATAGTATGATATTTGTGCAGCGCGACGCCAATTCTGTGCAGCCAATCTCAAGGAATTCGCAACGCACCCGTTGGATGAAGATTCAATTCTACATTCGTAATCGAAGTACAGGGAAGCCCTAGCAGTAGTAGCTGGGCGAGAGAAGACAGCGCCGCGCCTAAACCGACTTCGCCATTTATTCATATCGATAGTATATATGCGAATACAAACATTTACTGCACCACCGCAGTGATTTGTCATGCCATTGCAGTTAACTCCTGTATACTAGTATATGATTTAGCTATTTTGGGAAGATCCATTTATCTAGAACATGGCCTAGTCTCAATGCGCAATGTGTATCTATGTATCATGTGTCAACGCAACAGCTACTTGTGTTCCGTATTCCCACATGTTCAATGGAACACTCAGCAGAGACCGTACCCTATATGTGCATACATTACTGCACTTGATAACATGCTCCTTTACGCGTATCCCATTTATTGTTCTTGTTCTATTTTATTGAAAAATAATTTAGCGTACAAATATTAAAGGGACTTGTTCACAGATTTTCGCATTTTTTGAAGTTTGCCATTAAATACCTTAACTTGACAGATTTAAGCATCGGAACTAAAAAGCTCAAGTATAATAACAAGTGAAGTATTCAGAAAAAATAATTGGTTCCACCGGGGTTCAAACCCGGGACCTCCGGATTAAAAGGCTATCGCCGTAACCACTCGGCCATCCCCACTTCTATATTTTACCAGGCATTATTTACTATATGTAAGTGTTCTACGTAATGTCAACAGTTTCAACGAAAACAAAAGAAACACTCCAAATTATTCCATCGAATAGCGTTACAAACGCTTTATAATTTCATCAACTCCAACTGATGGTTACTCATGAACAATACGGTTTTTACAATATATTTCTAGGCCCGTAGTGTTATTTTGCTCCCTTGTATCCTAGTCAATCTGTGCACAGGTCCCTTTAATGTTGCTACATAGAACTTATAATACAATTATTATTTTCTCAGCCAAACAGCAAACATAATCGGCCCAAATTACGATTCATTCAAACAAATCAATAACATTTTATAGATCCCTAGTTTAGTATGGAATCAAGTACACTAACACACTCACGGGCGTACATTAATTTTAAATTTCGTAATCGAAGTACAATAAAAGCCCCAGCAATAGTAACCGTACGGGAGGAGTAACCCGATAACTTCAAAATTGCGACTGCATCTACATACCTGTTATAAATAAACCGAGCTGTGACCTAATTCAAATACAAATAACGCTTGCAAGTATGTATATCGAAGCATTATATTACAAAGTCGAAGTATCACGAGAGAGTTTGCTCTACCATAACGGCATCGGCGATTCAACGATTAATATATCTCACGAAGCATTTCGAAGGTTGTCGATATAACACGATCGAAACCAACCAGTGTCAAGGCCTTGTATAATCACACAGATTGAGAGGTTAAAACAGGATGTAAAGTTATATTGTATTATTTGGATTTCATTTGGATATGAACAGTTCGTTTCGTTATCCACATGGGAAATTATTCTAAATGTTGTTTCATATTAAATGTCATTTATATAAAGGAAATATATGTAAAACTACTGATTTTTCAAAACGAAAGTAGAAATTAGCTGAAACATTTCACAATGGCAACAGGAAGACTACAGGATTCAAACCGAGGCAATTCAAGCGACTTTATTGGAGAATGTGCTCTTTCACGATCTTGTGAACCATGCTTGAAAACTAACACATCAAAAATTGCTACCGTTTTCTGCAAGGATTGTAACGAGTTTCTTTGTGATACGTGCAGAAATCCACACACCGTATATAAACCTGGAAAACATGATATTGTCAATATTCCGGACAGAGATTCAGTTCCAGTTGTAGTGGACATGAAAGGAATGGACACGTGTCAGGAGCACGGTAAGGAAATAGAGTGTTTCTGCCAGGACCATACCAAGCTCTGCTGCAGTAAATGTGTACTCATACACCGGAAATGTGACCAGGTGGATGAGATAGCCAACATATCTGGACAAAAACGACCAGAGCTCCATGGAGTGAAGCAATCATTGATAAAATTGCAATCCGATGTTGATGCTATTATAGCGGACTGTAAGCTGTCGGAAAATAATTTGAATGAGTCCATTGCAAAAATTTCTAAAGAGATAGATAACATGAAAGATCGTGTCATTAAACTTTTTGAAGAGGCTAAGCAGAAGTTGTTATCTGAGGCAAAACAAATAAAATCTGCAGAAGTCCAAAAGATAGGGGAAAAGCATGCGGTCTCTTCCAAAGTTAAGGAAGAAATAAATCAAGAAGTGTCAATGTGCTGTACCATTTTAGAACACGGAACGCCCAACCAACAGTATATTTATTTTAAAATGATCAAGGAGAAACAGAAAACAATGCAATCATATATAAATAAACAACGAAATATTGAAATTTCCTCAACAGTGGCAGTGTCTTTTCCAAGAGAGATATCATCACTTCTCGAGATGGGAATCAATTTCATAAAACTGAATTTTGATGGAAACATGAGAGGTAATAATTTTTTTTTTCAAATTTACATAACAGTTTCTCATATGTAACATACTGTATATGGGCCATTCCATAATTACGGTACTTCAGTAGCATAAAAATAACACAATTCAAAAGCACAAATATTGTTTGTCCAATATGTTTACTAATTAGAATAATCATTACAGTCTTACATTTCGGACATACAATTGATTTTTATATTTGTTACAACACAATATGTCAACTCCGTTACAAAACAAAATTTATTAAATACTGAAGTTTATTTAGATTTTTAAGCAAAAAATTAACATCTGTTATTAATTTTAGTTCCGATGTACTGATCACTTGTGGAAAAATATATATTATAAATGGTTTGCTCCCCGAACAAGTAGACAGTTAATATAAAATCAGAAATTGTATAAAAACCAAAGCAGTTTGTTTTGGATAAAAAAAATGCATTTTTCCCGCATACATAATCAGTTCTTGAGTAAATATGGTGCAATTGATTGCCACTGTATGATAATAATGTTAATATTATAAATGTATGCATACTAACTCATATTTCATTAATTTAACGTCACGTAACGGAGTTGACATAACGTAACGGTGTGACACAGTGTAACGGAGTTGACAACAGTACTTGTATTAAATTATAACGTGTTTCTCAAGTGGTATAGAATAGAGGATATTTGTCGATTTCGAAGTAAGATCTATTTTATTTCACGAGTGTTCATAGAAAATGATATTTTCACAAGTGGCGCAGCCACGAGTGAAAATATATATTTTCTATGATCACGAGTGAAATAAAATACGATTGTACACCGAAATCAACAAATTTTCTTTTTAGTTTATGCTTTTGGACAATAAATAAATAGATCTACAATTGCTAGAGATAAGCTTAAACGTCACAAGTTCGTTTATTCTGACGTCATAAAAATGACGTCATAAATGATTCCAAAACTATCACTCGTTAGTATTCTGGAAAAAAAGTGCCGAATTTTGTGAGACGTGGTCGCTAATTTATAATTTTGTTGAATTGTATTATGTGTTTTATGTAAACACATGCATGTACATACTGTACATGTATATACATTTGCCAGGGTTGTAAACCACTACTTGTAGATCGATGCTATTCATGGAAATATAGTCCGTTTTATGTTATATCAAGGTAGAACTACCAACAATATATTGTTGGCATCTTTAAGAAAAAATATACACTAAGACAACTAATTGTTTTGTGGATACACAGATCCAGCAGGTTTCGATTTCACGCCTACTGAATCATATTTTCCAACGATATGTACAGTTAATTAATAGCGCAAAGATGCACATTTCATTCTTCTTGATTTTACTACAACTACTTTTTTACTCTAACCCGCGAAAGTGTCACCGATGACCAGTCTTAATATAATAAATATAATATAATATAATTATATACGTGTGCTTACTGTTTTTAGAAGCAATGTTAACATATTTAACAATAATACAATATAACGTCTTTGTAAATAACTTTATTTTTGCAAATGTTTGTGTCAACCTACCGTCGATACGCCCCTTTCAACTAATTCGACTAATTTATATTCATAAGCCTACTTATTCTGCAATTGCTTCTGACACTGGCCTCGGAAGTTCTCGATGTCGTCCCGTAACTAATTCGGGTTCAGCAGACAACAGTGTGATTATGTTATCCCTTACATACCAGCACTCATCTGACTTCAGTGGCCAAAAGAACCTATTTCGTCCAACACAATGAATTGCAGTAACTTTCACACTATCTTCATCAACCTCCATTATCCTCCCTGGGTATGGCTGCCCATCATATAAAACAACACAAAACCTGTCTAGCAGACCTTCCTCAATGGTGGACGGAACATTAAGAACTCATAAAATTCCTTAAATATGTGGCTTGTTCATTTCCAATTTACATTGTCTTAAATGGTTTAAACTCCGTAAAGAATTTATGAGGTCTGTCGATATGTGCCCAGATCTCCAGATCTACAAACTGGATAAAATGTTGTAGTGTGGAAAGTACTATATGGCAAGTACTAATATGTTATATTGAAGAACTATGGCCACATCATTAAAATTTTCAATCGTAAATGGGATAGTCAACTCAGGGGCTTATATCTTTGTGTGCATTAACAATATTTTCACTTAAAGTGCCAATTTTTGTATTGTTATTTGTTTAAATTACAAATAAATTAGTGAATTCCATTATATTTCAGTACACAGTAGTTAATAATAAGTTGATAACTAATAAACACTAGGCACAATGTCTTTTCCAATTGGAATAAAATGTTAAAGTGTTGTTGTTTTTTAAGTTAATGATAAAATTTTACTTAAGATGATTCTGGAATATGGCCTCAGATCATCTATTGCTCTCATAACTGTTTCATGCGAAATGCACACATAAATCTCAGTGGCCGACTTTATTGGCTGAGTCCTGAGTTTCTTTGCAATTGTACACTATCTGCTGAGTGTGTAACCACGTTGCAAGCCATATACTGTATTTGAAAGGACATTACGTAGAACTGTATGGATTGTATCTGCAACGTAATTGTATGTGGTTAGGTAAAGCATAATGACGCTTCAAAATTTTCTTTTCGGTTTCTTAAGCATTTTGTAATAAAATACAAATGAAAATATTCAAGAGAAAGTCAGTAAAACGGAAAATACTGCGTAATAAGTAATACAAAAAATACATCCATTAAATTTGCACCTGCATATTACCTTTAGTGTACGCATATATTAAAGCGGTAACTTTAAAGGAATGCAATGCATCATCGTTTCGAACCGGCAGATGTATTGCTCAATAACATGTAAATTGCATATGAAATGACTACTAAGTACTTATTACAAGTTATCTGGTGTAAATTTTATGTATGCTTTCGTTCCAACTGCATTATTTTATGTGTCTTTCAAATCGAATTTAAACTTTAAATGACATCACTGATCATGCAAGTTGAACATGTCCATTTGCAAATATGTGAATAGGTCCTTTATTGTTCCGGTACTTTCACATTTCATGTATTATAGAGGCCCGAGATAGGGAAAATTACATGCAATATAAACATTCACACGGGCGTACATTCGATTTTGCCTTAAATAAGCCCCTGGGTGCAATCGAACAAAGGATAGAAATGAATTAAAAAAAAAAATAATGCAGTTGGAATAGGTTTCCAGTTTCCTAAAGACTATTTTATTTGTGTTCAGCTGTTTAAAGCAGTTTTATTAAATGACACTTCGCTAAAGCACAATACCTGACAAGATGGGTTGTTCTTGAGGTTAACAGGAATCGCTGCTTATGCAGATTCAGCACTTACACACGGCTGTTACAGTTATTTTTATTCAGAATAATTGTAATACGTTTTTGTCTTCATTTCATCGGAGAAATATGACAAATTGTTTTCTAAACTGTTTATTATATTTCAACTGTAATTCAGATGGTCGAGAAGGAGTTCATTGGTTTACAACTGACTTAATTTATCAATATTTCTGGCTTTTTCCAGGAGTAACAAATTTTTTTCATAAATCTGTCATTATACAATTACATTACCAAGTGTGTTGTGTGATAGAAATAACGGTAAATAATTGTAACGCACTTACTTCGTTCGATGCTGTGTCCTGGAACTGGATGCCATGAGGCTAAAAACAGTCGCATGTAGATGGATGGCTGCAAAAGCAGGACAGTACACGACAGGTAATTTCGCCACGTCTGCTTTTTGCCAACTATAATGCATATAAGAATTGTTAACATTGCAACTATGGTAGAAATAAATGTTTGTATGACATTTTGGAGTAAAAAAATTTGAAAGCTCTTATAACATAATAATTTAAGCCAAAAGGAGACACTTGCACTTAGCTATAAAGCTACAGTACAAATGAAGCTCCACACAACTAACATTTAATTTTGACATGAGACGTCTGCCTGCCAAAGTTGAAAGGACGCTATTATGTTTGATTAATACGTATGTATTTTACATTATTATTATATGTTTGGATTATGGTGTTACCTGTAGATATTATTCGTACCTGACAAAGTTTCATTGTACCAGAAATGGCGTTGAGCTCGCTCGGTAGTAGCTGCTGCATTGCATTCATTGATGATTCCTCAACCAGAAACAGCTTGACTGAAGTGGACGGTTGAGCACAGGAAACCAAATCACTAGCAGACGTGATGTCTCTTCCTTTGACGTTTACCTGGTGGTCGGCCGCCCTCTTGATCGCTGTCGTGGGATGCTTCAAGAAAATTCCACGATGAATCGTTGAAACCGTAATCAAATACATTCTTGTTCCATAAGAAAAAGATCATTTTATTTCTGTACTGTGTAGTTGGTTTGTCTGTAAGAAAGTGGATTCCTGTGAGGCCCGGTTTCATTGATTTGATGTAATCGATGACTGGCTCCAGATAGGCCCATATGGCCGCTGGCCCGTGTCGCAAGCAGTCGGATGCTGTAAACACGGAATACACCTCATTTCCAACGTATGCGACCCCTGTGTGCAGGCTAATTTGACGTTTTGCTGCGCCAAAATGCATAGGCTGAATTGAATTTCGGACTCGTACTTGGCATTATAATTCTCATTGAAATCGACATGCAAGAGGACTTCTTCGGTGGACATTTTTTCTTTCAGCATATGCTTGGTCTGGTATTGATGACGTATGTTGAAGAAGTGGCGACACGCTCTTTGTAATTCTTGATCTAGTTCCTGGGCTAATATCTCCTTGGTACCCTGGTATTTCTCGTTGGCCATCACAAATACAACCTTGGACTTTCCATCCTTCTCCCTTTCTATTCGATTGCTCTTCCATTCTTGCATTTGAGTTGTTCGCAATCAGCATTATCTACTCGCAGCTTTCTGTCACCGCATTCCGCACATTCGTGATACATGCATGCTTTATTTTCTGGTTGGTATACAGTCTGCTTCATCAGTACGTTTGGGTCCCTCGTGGTAATCATTCTTGCAGCATAACATGCGTTCACCTTGAATATAAGATTCCAATGAATCTTACAAAGACACGTGTTTCGATCCTTTTCCGTTGGCTTTACTACCATGAAAGGGCGTATGTTACAGAACAGACTGTAGGATATCTTGCTTCCTTCCAACTGAAACTTTTTGTGCAAGGTTTTTAAGTCGTCAGACAATAGGCGTAGTTGCTTTTTAACTCCTTTCCTTGTTTATCTGATTTAAAGCGCGAATTATCGTCCCATTCCAAAAACAACCGTACCTGTTTCTTCAGGTTTAGTTTTCCGACTGATGTTGGACGTGTTACTCGTCCTTTTGACTGCATATACTTTCGTTATATACCTAATACTGTTCAGCAGTATGATCCTAACCCATATTTCTTCAAGATACTCTTGACTTCAGCGATCATTTTTCTATCAAGCCTACTGTTGGTTCTTCTGTCACTTTTTCGAATATTCATGATCATCATTTGGTATAACTTATATGATTTTCCATCAAGCCTTCACAGTCTTCTCTCTTCTTTGTAAACTTCTCTGACAATCTATGGTAGCGTTTCTTATACTTCTCAGTAAGTTTCTCTTGGTTTTGAATCCGTATTTTCAATTTTCGATTGAAGCGGTAACAGGCGGCCCTTTCATTGTTGCCCTTTTTTGTGCGATCTTCTCATGGACTAAACTCGGGGAGTATGGACTTGCTCGTCTCATTCTGGTGTCGACGGTGGTATATAATTAATGACTTGCTGTGCATCTTTTGTTTGGTTCGCGACTTTCGCTTTGCCTTCACCCAGTTGCGCCGACAGTTTTGCTTATTCCGATCGGACAATTAATTGTTTTTATGTCGCCCTTTGCTCTTCTTTGCCTCCATCTTTCCATTTCCGCAGCTGTGTGTTGTTCATACTTTTCTGGATCTTCTCGTTTTCGCTTTCTGTACTCTGCCATTCTTTCCTTTGCCGACTTAGCCATTTCGCTGCTTTTGTTTTTAAGGGTTAACAAGTTGAATTGTCTTTCCAGTGCAATATTTAATTAAATGATTTCAAAAGCAGTATAATCCTTTTTCTTAATTTCTTGCAGATATCTATTTCGTTTGGAGACTGCAGAGAAAATAATACAATATTTTATTTGTAATAATTTCTTCATTTTGACCCATTTAATATTGGAGAGGGTATTATTTATTATTATTTTTATTATTTATTAATTCGAAATGTGTATTGTATGTGAACCTATTCTCTTAAAGTTATATAAGTGCTGTCTCTATCAGGTGGCATATACTCCCGAATGCTTTTTCAGTAAGTGCAACATTGACACCAAAACGAATCTTTGTAAATTAAAGTGAATGCAAATGTAAAATTAATTATACTTCAGTCAAAATTGCTGCTCTGGCAAACCATAAAAACTTAAACATAAATTTCTTAGTTGAAAAGGGGCATAAATCTGTCAAAACACATAACAGAGTTATGGGGATTGCTTTTCCTGGTGGAGGCATTGATAGTTAAGAAGTAGTTTAAGTTTCAAGTTAATACCGTTGATAGTATTTAAGACATAAAACACTTTATCCTTGGCCAAACGGACGGACAGACAGTTCAATTTTAATCTGCCCACCTTCGGGGGGCATAAAAGCAATTTATAATGAAAACAGAGTCAACTCCGTGTGGAATATGTAAACTCCGTTACGATTTTATTGTAACGGAGTTGACCATAATGGAGTTGAAATTTTAAAACTTTTTGTCTACATAGCAATCTTGTTATAACCATTTTGTAAACAAACAGACATTTATGTGTTTGGAACTTCAATGTACAAATTAACATATGATTTAAAAACAAAGGCAACAGTTTTTGAAAACGGATGAACGGGGTTAACCACATTTTTTATACGCATTCAATTGCTGACATACCGCCAGATATTTGTCATTTTTCCTTCCATAAACCGCATCGCCATCTACATTTAAGTTCGCTCTTAAAAAATGCGTATATACGACGTCATCGCTTTTTTGTGTTACAAGGGGCATAATCATTATTATCATGGTTTATGTAGTCGTAACGGAGTTGACCCTTGAACATCGGGACAGACCATTCAAGCATGATAATTTCTTGTAGACACATCCGAAACAAGATTTGATAATATGTTTCAAATTATACATTTATTCAGTTAACATAAACAAAAACAACATTATCAATATTTAGTAATTAGCAAAAAACATACCTTTTATATTTGATAAATCTGTGATCGGGACATTGAAAAATTGCCGATTTTCGGTATCGCCATCTGTCATATTTTTATAATGAACTAAAGTATTGGTATAAAATTATATCTGAGAGAGCTTGAGATTATGAGTATTGAATATATTATGATTATGTTATAAGATAAAATACCGGGACAATGGTATGTACGATAATTCTGGAATGACTGATATATCAATGTGGAGAATGTTATAAAACGCCTGCTTGATAAAATGTATCATTCATTTTGGTGGCAATATCGAAAAAAAATACAAGAGGTTACTATAACTTCGTATTGTCGCTTTTAAGAGACTAGACAGTACAAATATTAGTTTGCTTTAGCCTATAGGATTTAGAAGCGCTATTCGCAAATCTGTACAACGGGAAATACTTTTTTCACTCGGGTCAGCAAATAGCAACCACGAATTCTTTAAAACAGCATAATCTCGTGCATATTCTCTTACTTAGTTTTATAATAATATTTAATTATATTGAATACAAATTGTATTATAAAGGTTATTCTAAACAATTCCCCAAAAGCCCATGTTAAACAATTGTTACTTCAAACTTAAATTATATGAAAACACTTGCTCTTTATACTTGTATATAACCAAAATTAAATAATAAAATAATTGGAGCGCCCTGGAATAAGATCACTAATTAAGGCGCTCCATCGGCTATTTCATTTCAAAACAGTGTTGTCGTTGACAAAACAGTGTTATTTCCTGTTATCGATGCTCCTTCTGAACGTTTTTTACAACTAATTACTGTAATGTATTTGGTGGTTAATTTTTCGTAGTGGCACAATCAAGAACACACCTTCGAATGTCGTACTGCTTGTGGGCTAAAAATCGATAATACGAAACAAGAAATGTCTTTAAAAAAAAAAGACAATCGGCGTTGAAATTAATACTGAGATATCATTTTTACCCTAAACATAATACAAGAGGGCCATGATGTTCGGTTACATGACTTCTCGGACCCCACATGTTTTGGTCCCAACCTATACAAGGAGACTTCTCGGACCCCAGATTTTTCCGACGACATTAGGACACTTCTCGTACGTTAATGAACAGCAATCTTCAGGGAATATTCAGCGCATTTAAAATAATGCTGACTTCAATTTTGATAACACAAACATACAATTTCATCAGACTATGGCAATTTAAAATGATATTCGGTAGGAATATGATGTATCAAGGGTTTCTGTGTACACCGGTAATTAGTATTGCAAATAATGTATTCATGCCACGCAAATGAAGTAAAAGTAACATGAATAACTTTTCGACGTATTCCGAGACTCCTTTCACTTTTGTTTTCTTTTATTTATTGAGAAACAAGTGACATATTTGTAATTTTTTGGATTGAATAACATCTACTTGATAAGCCGATAGAAATGTGCAATTCGTGCAATTCTAAATCATTCTTAATATTTAACGCAACGGCAATTGAACTTCAAATTAACATGCACAGTAAGTTTACAAATATTAATTCCCCACAATGGCAGCGACCGCTTTAGAGAGAGGGTTGGGGGGGGGGGGGGCGGCAGCGGCGTACACCCCGTCTAAAACTGCCCACCATTAGGTTTTTAAAACATATGCATTTTAATGACATGCTCTTCAATCCATTTTTGTAATAATCAAACTCATTCTTCTGTATTTTCGTTAAACTGTTCCTTTTCGATATATATTCCAATACGTGAGAGGGGCCATAAAGCAGTTTTTGACAGTCTTTTTCAGCTACTGAATATTTCCGCCCCGTCTAACTCAAAATCCCGGACCCGCGCCTGTCCCATTTATTGAAATATTCGGGCTTGTTATTCTCTGAAAGCTTATTGTTGCATGTGTATTAACACAGAGCTATACACCGGCTGCTAAACGTGCGCTATTTTTAAGAATGACTAACAGTGTGTTTATCTCCCTAGAATAAATGGGAGCATTGTACAATTCCAGAAAACTTTCATCCCTGAAGTTGCTACACCAAATAGTTATATCATCCTGTGTGCTGCCTCGCTCGCGCCCCTGCTGTTTCTCATCCCGTGACGACCTATGTAGTTGAGCCGATGTCGATGATAGTAGTCGTAAAAAGTTCCAATCGTTATGGCGGAATAGCCGCGAATGTCACGTTTTTAGAAAAAGAGTCATTTGGGACTCTTCTAGTCCTCGTCGATCACCGTGGTGTAAGTATTTTGGTTCCTTAGAATGTAATCTTTGACATTAAAACGCATGGCTCAGTAAATTTCATGTATCTTGTAAGATTTTCGTCCAACTTGATTCGTACCCAGACACTTCGTACTTTGTTAATTTGTATATTGTGAATTTTGGAACATAGAAAATGTCCTTTAAGATTATTCGTACTTTATCGTAGAATTATTTATTAAAGTGTATGTTCAGAGTATGTTTGATAAAAACATATTATTATGAGCGAAGATGATGTTTAATTAAAATAGAGCATTTTGATTTTAAGCTTTATACTCCATATACCTATTACCAGGATATCCCTATTACCAGGAATTTCCAAAAGACATAAATATCGCTCACATGCGCTAACAATTTTTGTCAATTTGTTAAAATTTTGTTTCGGGCTGCAGTCAACTTTGGTTTCCATTCAATTATGTAATTTTTAAAGGTAAATAAACACAAGTAAAGGGCTGACACTAAGTCTTGTAAAAGTTTGTTTTCGACAGCAGGGGTTTCACTGGCCCAAAAAAAGTTGTCGCCACCAAAATTTGCCACTTTTAGAAAGTTGGAGCCACTTTTAGAAAGTTGGAGCCACTTTTAGAAAGTTGGAGCCACTTTTAGAAAGTTGGAGCCACTTTTAGAAAGTTGGAGCCACTTTAGAGTCAAGAGGAGTCATATGTCAAGTCATTGACCTACGTCACAATATACTTACACAAAAGTCATGTATTACTTATTGTCCTTTTCTGTTATTTTTATGATTATACATTCTGTCAAATTCTATGGTATAAAATTCTATAGTATAAAGAACAAAAAGTCACTTCATTATATATTTTTATTTTCATAATCATAAATAACATTTATTTTCACATGACAAAATGAAATAACCAACATGACTTAAATAAATCACCAAATATGATATGCCATCAATGTTCAATGTTTAAACATATATTTATTAAACATTGTGTCTATTAAACATAGTGTTGTTTTGTTGTCTTAGAAATTAAATACTTTCACTTCTGCAAATCTACTGAAAAAAGGGTACAAACAAAGGTACAAAGTTACACTCTAACAAATTTAATATCCTGACATACTAAATACATTTACATTTGGTACATTTGTTACTAGATTTTGGACACTGAGTCTGCACTAAATACATACGTTAACATGAATTTATACAATTCGTTACCATGATTATTCATGGGTTTATCAGTTTCAGTGCTGACTATTCCCATCTTATCGCATATAGCGGTAATTTTGCATGTGTTCCAAAGTTAGTTGCTATACGAAAACAACTTAAACTCGTATAATTTGACCTGGTGAAGCCAAGTGTGTGTGGTTGGGGTATAAAGCAATCGCACCGTCCGGGCTTATTTTGTCATGAAGGATTTTAATATAATTTCGTATTATTAGTCCCCATAAAAAGATAGCGTGTCATGTGCATCATCTTTGCGTGTCTGTTTATGGTCAAGATCACCGTTCAAGGTCAAAGATCAAGCACGATCATTTGGCATTAATTGCACACATTATAGGGAAAATATATCTTTTTGAGGTTGTTAATGTCCACAGAGGCCCGAAAAATGGGTTTAACGCATTTTAAAAGCCTCTCCTGACGTTTTCGACCGAAAAAAGTGTATTTTCGCTATTATAGCATAAAAACATACATACATCTAAAGTAATGAAACCGAATGAAATGGGTTATTTACTTTTAAATCGTATTTTTAGATTGTTAGAGGAAGTTAACGGTCTTTTGAGAGAGTTATTTCCAAAACAGACATTGCGGAAAACTACTGCTTTTCTTTGCAGGCTACCAGTCAGTAAATCAAAACCTGAGTGTCCTTCCTCAAAACAGAAAAAAATTCACGAATGTTTTCTTACCCTTTAATTATTTAAGATAATGTAATGTGTATATCATGTGATTTATTACAATTACATTTTCTAAAAAAAAGTCTGTTTATTACAAATGTTACGTCAAATTAATCACAACCCTATTTTCACTATTAACTTGAATGTAACCGAAATATTCACCTGAGTGTCTTGGAATAAGACCACTAAACTAATGCGCTACGTCGAATATTTTTGACTCGTTGTGAAAGTGTTATTTCAGGGATGGGTACCATTATTAATTTGAAAAGTAATTAATTAAAATTAAATTGAAAACTTCCAATTAAATTAGAATTACGTGAATTGTCATATTGTAATTAATTAATCAGGGTTGTCATTATGAATGGAAACAAGCGATTTCTATCGAAATTTAAGCGATTTGGCCAGGGGTCTATGGGGCCCATTTGTGATATTACCTATTGCAAGTTTTTAAGTTTCTAAAAAACAACCGATTTTCTATTGATTTTAAACGATGAATTTGATCGACAATCGGTTAATAATGATAACCCAGATTAATTACAGTTATTTTGAACAAAGTAATAAATTATAATTATGTGCAGATGTAAGTGCTTAAACAATACCAATGACACAACTTTTGAAATACCAATGACACAACTTGTGAAAAAGAAGCATTCTTTTCTACTTGGGATTAAACTCTCATTGATCAATACAATTAATACACAAATAATTGAACATAATTAAATTTAATTGACAATTACATGCCAAATTTTGCTTTGTAATTAATTAATTACAATTAAAATAATTGAGTTTTGGTTTAATTAACCATTATTTTCAATTATGACATTAAAGTGTAATTAATTACAATTAATTAAATTATAATTGTAATGTTACCCATCCCTGCTTTTTACTGATTCTAATTCTGAATATTTTGACTCAGTAGGCTACAAATCACTAGCAATCGATGCTCCTAACTACCACGCTCTATTGGTTATTCTGCATGGCTCGTTTCAGATTGACATGTTAACGAACATGTATACTATATAATTCCATTTGTATAAGATGATTAGCTTGAACAATATGTCTTCGTTACTTACAAATAAATTTTATATATGATGGTGTATACTATAGCCATATTACAATCTAAATCTATTGGATTTCACACTTTACACTTAAACTCCATGGACTTCCCCAGGCCGTTTTAGCGCCCTGCTTCCGGACCCTTGAATTTTAAATTGAACATTCCTGGGGCGCCCAAAATTAGTGTTGCGCTTATAAATCACCCGGGGCGCCTGTATTTTAAGAGTTAATCAGCTGTGTTGACTGCAGTAGACCGACTGTCCCTGCTGTGAAAGGTAATCTCTTGCGTCATAAAGGCCGTTTTTCATTCTACACCCACTCAATCAAGTCGGTGAATGATCAAAGCGAGTCTCACTTCGCCGAAACTTCACATAGATACCTTATATTGAGACCTCTTGGGATTTCATATGGGGTGGGTGGGGTCAAGGTCACCATTACTAAAAATAGAAAACGGTTTCCGCTCAATAACTTGAGAACGCATCAAGGTATTTTAATTAAACTTCATACATAGATACCATTTATCGAGACCTCTCTTGGGCTTGCATATTAAAAATATTTCTTAACAATTACACATATTCACAACTTGGCTGCAAGTCGGGGGGCACACATGTTTTACAAACGTCTTATGTTTATTTGCTAAATTAAATAACTACCAAAAAAAAAAAATGCGAAAATCAGTCTTAAATACGCTAATATGAAATTGTTATCTGAAAAGCCTATCCAGTGTTACTGTTGTAGTTTGGTAACAGAAGCTGTCTTGTTGTACATGTATGCGAGGTGAAACCTGTGTTTTATACAAAAGGGAGCGACATGTCTGCTGACATCCGCGACGTCACGTTCCACGCATGGAAAGCGTGCGTGTACGGACCCATGTGCTTAAATTTTACTAACATTGACGCGCGTGGGCACAACGTGCACAAGGAAATTTTCCTGCCATTTTTGCAAGAACAATGTATTATATAAATGTATAATTTTAAGCAAGATCTTTACAATTCACCAATTATCCAGTCAGTATTATGTTCAACAGTTGTAACGATTAAAACAGTGTTAAAACACTAAACGCATGCCCATATGAACATAATTAATTGACAAAAAAGGCTCCGTAGGTAGATCGAGTGTAACCTAAATTTGAGAACGACGAGAATAGTTGGTTTGAACATGACGTCACGGTGCGAAACGATGCGCACTGGACATAAACATCCGGAAAAAATTATTAGCTACTTTCAGTTTCGCAAAAACATTGACGCCCATGCTTCGAAAAGGCTCGAGGTATAACGTTTTAACAGTGATATTTCGTTTATTTCATTTCATTTTAACGTTTACAAAAAAGCTGTTTGCCTAAATTTTAAGAGCCTAAATGCACCAGATAGCGTCATTTGACACATGCCACACAAAAATTCCACGTGGGGAGGGGTTACCCCTCCCTAACCCATCCCTTTTGGGCCGGGGCGCCTAAACAACATCCTGTGGAAGGCCCTGAACTCTTAAAAAAAATATTAGAATACGGTCATTAAGGTAGTACAACTGTAATGGGCAATATTTCAAACCTAATTTTTAATATTATTTCCATTATCTGTATTACATCACTGATCTTGTTACAAATTTTCCATGCCAAAAAACTTTTTTTTTAAACTGTTCAGGACAACCCATTTTTCCATTTTACCAGCAAAATTCATTTACCCTATGGATGAAAAAAAAAAAAAACTCAATTATAGTCTCAAATTTATCCAAAATGTTGGTGTCTTTTATACAAGTAAAGATTGAAAATTACAAAATAAGGCAACATAAGGCTCTAAAGAAGATAATAGTAGTGATATTTATCAATTTTCTATGGAAGCTCAGCATAAACTTGAAGCTGACAGAACATACAAAATAATCTGTTGTCTTAAAGATTTAGATTTTCCTGGACTGGTTATGTTTTTTCACTTAAATCTTTTTATTTATATTTCATCTATTACATATATTTGACTAAAATAAATAGTAAGAAACAAATTAATTTTTGAAGAAGTGAAGAAAAACTATCATACCCCAGCTACATTAAGGCAATTCCACAACAATAATTATCAAATGTGACATAAATTATGCATTTTAAGTTTAATACACCATTTATACCAGTTAAACTAAATATATTATTAATTAAATGTTATTATTTTAGTTGAACAAACTTTTTTTCAAAATTCAGTTCTCAGGGCCCTCAATCAGTTTTTTGGGAAAGGGTCCACAGCCCTCTGGAGGGGGAATTTTGACTCACCGGGGAAATATTTTAATACTAACTCGACCCGAACTTCATGTAATCTTTACGGCAAATGAAACTCCTATAAATATAACTGTTATTATTTTTCTCACAAAAAATATATCACAGAATCTACCGATAACGCAAACAATTTTGACTAGGCTGCGGTGTACATGTATAATTGCAGCTATACACGCGTGATTTCCACGAGTTTTTCGTGATGTCGTCAGGTTAATAAATAGTACGCGCGTTTTTCTAGCCAAGCACAATTTTATAACGGAGATATGAAACTAATGTTATTAATATCAATATGCAACAAATATTTTTGTAAAAGTAATTTGCAGTCCCGCTTTTAAAATTATTAATTAATTTAATGTATTTATTTAAAAGACCGAAAAAGGAAATAAACTACAACTTCATTATATCGCGATTCGCGGGGTCCATGGATCGCATTCGCAATATAACTTGTCAGGTCATTCATGTACATATACATGTAAACACAAGCCTATAAAGTAAATGTAACTAAATCGACTTTTTATTGTTGTTAACATCCATAATGTGTTATATCCATACACTGAACGGCACTTCTAACCCGCCACTTAATTTTGACAGAGATTAAATCAATGACAGAGACATTCACTCGTACATTTTTTTATTGGCTTCCTTGCAAAATTTGATATTACAATAAACACAATTAATCTAGAACTCTAAAATATAAAAGTCGCAAAATACACTGAACAGCACTTCTAACACAACACTTGCAAACGTCGTAATAAAAAGCCATTTTAAGGGGAATTCAATCAAATTTAGACAATTAATAATGTACTGGCCTTTTTATTTGTATGTAAAATTTCATTTTAATAATTGCGCGCATTTTGATAGATAAGTTACCGTCATACCATAATAACCCTAAAAAATAAAATCCGCCAAATACTAACATTAACAACTTGCACGTTCCAGGTAACTAGACACAGGTCTGGATTTATCATTTTGCACGAGGAAAGGTAGGTGAGAGTAAATTATCGATTTGTTGTTTTAATGTATCGTTTCATATGATATCATTTAATGAAAAATTAAGCATCTGAGGGACAAACTAAACTGACATATTAGAAAGCACCATAAAGCCGCTCGAAATCAGATGCAACTGGAACGGGTTCTAATTGAGAGATTGTGGAATATTTTTCAAAATTTCAAATGAAACCGTGGTCTTTCCATATGCCAGAGGTTCCTGAATTAATAAGTTACAAAACATAGCATATTTCACATACAAATGCAGTAAAATAATTAATTATTTATTATTATGTGCATGGATCATAATAGTTTCAACAAGAAATATTTTAGCAATGCACTATTAATATGTGTATTAACATCAGCAATATATATTTTTGTAAATAGACATTTAACAATGCTTAAATGTTATTATTTTACTTATAAATATGATACATATTGATATATAAATGTGAAGTAGCATGTGACTGCTATTTAATGGGACAATTTTTATTTATGACTTTTAAATGTTGTAATATTGTAATGATACATAAAACTTTAAATGTCCTGATATGGGTACCCATTATAATTTCTTACTAACACCTATCAACAACCCCTGTGGATCACACAAAATAACATTATCTTCTTATCTGCCTTCAAAATTATGCAAGATTTTCTCGTTGCTGAGCTTTTTGTGAAAATGAAAAGATGTCTCGGATAGGCTATGCATTTTTCAGCTTGACAAGTTACAAAACTGATTTTTGTATTCGAAACTTATGAATGAAATGAAATGATACATCAAAATAAAAGTTTACTGGCCCTTCTTTGTTATCATGCCTGCTGATATACACAGGTCATTTCACGCTGAGTAATGGAAAATCACAGTTCAGAGTCTGCTTTATTTAGTATGTGACACTTGTTAAAACCCACATCACCACTATCTAACTTTGAGATAAATATTTTATGTCATTAATTTGACCTCTGACATTTTCAAGATCATTGTGGATGATTATTCTAGATGTCCTGTGATCCTTACATTGAACTTTTACTCTCATGTCAGGTGATTTTAAGACATGATATCGTTCATGTGATGAGCTGAAAGATTGAATGATAACCTGATTATCTTACTGCAAGCTGATTGAAATAGTATCATCCCACTCCGGATTTTTAATATGTCCTCAGTAATAGAAACAGGGATGTCGAAATAAATTGTTGGTATTGCCCAGCTTGTCCCAGAGCATATACGGACAAGTCAAATCTTACCAAACTTATGTATGAATACTGTATATTACAGAAAAGCAGCAAAAATCATTTGTCAAAAACACAACATTAAGGCAATGTATGCCAATATACTGGTAGATATCGCATATATAAGTTCATATTCACTAACTAACCTTGGGTGCAGTTGGCTGCAGGTGGCAGTCATCAAAGCACTCGTCAAAGAGCGGTCCTCCCAAGTTTCAGTTACATGTACAGGTGTCATCTAACTTGTAGCCTGCTGCACTCTGCAATAACATAGAAACACTGTATACATCAAATACAAAAAACCAACTTCATAATTCATTAAACTGCAATAAATGTAAAATTCAGGCAATTTCAGTACACTGAGCACTTCCTGATTAGGTGTGAGTCGAGCAGTAATTGACTACCTGGGTACCTGGTGCTAAATTACCCGGGTACCGAAAATAGTTATTTTGCTTGAACATAATTACCATTATTAAAATAATACCACATGAAAATGTCTATTACAATGTTTTGGTAGTACTGTCAGATACAAGTTGAGACCCACGACTGAGTTAGAATTTGAAGGGATATAGTAAATGTTCACCCATGAAACGTTTATGTGAAATTGTTTTGTAAGTAAGCCGGTGTTCATTGACAAAACAACTGTTAATGTTTCTTTCAGATCATTTCTAGTTGATTGTTTTTGCATGAAAAATACTTCAAACTCCTTAGACTGTAAACGTTTATTTCTTGATTAATGTATTCTTCAATATAAGCAATAAAATATGGAAATGTTTTTAGGTGGTACTACGTGATTCTGTGATTTGTATTGCACAAAACAATTGTCTGATATGTGAATATACAACGTTTATAAATTGGCCAGAGTATAGGCCTAGGGACATGCGCATACAGAAGATAGAGCATGCCCAGGGCAAGATTACCGTGTTTCAGGAAAGGTCCATATTGTTCATGCACAAATAAATGTATCTAGAATGATATAAATTTAGAACATAGTTATGAAATAATCAAACTTTAAACTTTGTCTCCATCACCATTTCTATGATAAACACAGACATGGATTGTTAGTCATCTCGTGTGTCACATATAGATATATATGATATATAGAAGAGATATGGAAAGATTATTGTCCCAAATAATACAATTACACAAATAAAGCAAGGCAATTAAGGTACATTGGAAAGGAAACTGAAAATATACATAAGACATTAGCTGTATATATATATATATATTATGTTCACATACCAAAAGAATTTCAATTTCCAACAGTCTTTAAAATTTCTGGTCACGAGAATTTTGAAGTTTAAGCATGTTGGATGGAGAAGAAACGTCAAACGTTTTTACAAGGAGTATTTACGTCTGAACTGGCCATTTTGACGAGTGAATTTTCATTTTCAAATTCAATATTTCATACTGATTGTCGTAACAAACTGTTTATTTACGGACATTTGCTTATTTAATAATAAATGTGTTGAAAACACTGCATATTACTATTATGTTTTGATTTCTAATTATCGTTTGGTCTTGTCCTTAATCTGTTACAAACATGGCCCACTTCTATTAATTGCAGTTATCGACAATTAAAAGAAAAAGCTGTTTGTTCTACATGCAATTAAAACGCCAATTTTATTGCCCTGGGCCATATAATTGGTCGGCTGTTATCACCTTATCGATATGAATTCAGTTTCACAATTCAGTTAATTCAATCGTTCCACTTGCATCACTAAAAATCAATACATACACGATAGCTGTAATATGAGGTTAACCGATTCAGTAAGACCGCTTCGGCTAAAATGTCGCTTACGTCATTTCAATAGTAAAAAATTGGACAAAATAACGCTGTCGCCAGAAAAATCACAAAAAATGTGTTGCCATGTTCGCGATTTTGTCGCATTTGGCGACAGTGGCGATTGCCAGCGCGAACCCTGCTATTCAAAATGGTGCCCAAAACACCACAATTTATATTTTTGATATAAAAACTAAGAGTTATTGCTTATATCCGCGTATAAGACGCACCGGAAAAATGCTACGAATTTTGGCTGAAAAAAGTGCGGCAAATACGCGATAATTTACGGTAATTTTTTCAAAGCACTTGCCAGATCTGTTTGACTTGTCCGAACTATTTAACTTCAAATGGTACTCTACAGCAGTATCAGAAAATGTTGTTTTCTGTAATTTTATTTATTTATATTTTATTTCTATATACATGTGTGTCATCTTGTTTTTGTTGTTCTCCCTCAAAATACATAAGGTTCGATCATACTATTTTGTGAATCATGCGTCACAATGTGATTAAAAAGATAAACAGCGAAATATATAGGGTCCAAAAAGGTACATGGCTCTACTAATAAGGAGCAGTGTGGAAAGCTGGATCAATTTGTTGATATTTTCTAATAAATTGGTAACTCACTTAAATGCTTCTAATTAAGGGTTTTAAACAAAGTCTATTAATTTTAAAAGTATTTGCAAAATAAATTGTATTTCAAAAGATATTCAACATTTATGTGTTAACCAACCCAGAAGGGAAGCGAATGTATATTTGTTAATTACCGACAACAATGCAAATCTAACCAAACTTCAATTTCAGACAAACTGGCACATACTCCAAAATTACACTTTCAACTTAAGTAGTCTTCTTATTAAGCTTTTAACAAAGAAGCGTTTAGTCGACTGCGATGGATTGTCTATATATATCAATAAGCTTCTACACAATAATGAACACCACACAGCATGATGACGTCACATGTTTATGTGTAAATACTAGATTCCAATAATACAACGGGTTTTGTATGTTGGTTTTTTTTGGACATTTAACAATATACATACAAAACTTTCCAGTATATGTGCAACCTAACCTAGTAAGCCATACTTTCAGTGTTAGTTAAAATTAATGTAAAAACTGTGTTATTATTAAATGGATCCTTATTAGTATGCTGATCATGAAGAAACACTGGTGCACACACTCATAAGCAAAATGGCACACATATTATGTATAAGTACTCTACTATGTAAGTGTCTTGAGGCTTCAAAACTAAGGCAATGACACATCATACATGTACTTTATGACTTGTATGTTCATTTGCTTACATGTATCCTGTAAGTATATATAGAAATATGGACAAACACAAATACATGTAAATAATATTACTTATACTAATATAATAATTGTACATTTAAGCAATACCATTTCGTAGTTCAAGCATTGAAATGAAAAGCATCACATTATCCTCTAATGAATTACGTTCTGATTTTATAGACAAATATTAATATATTTAGAAATTTCAGAATAAAAATAAAATCCTTTCACTTTCTTGTTTTACTTACATGTGTTTCATATCCTTATTATCAGGATTCAAGCTGGTTCATCATATGGGCGATCTGGTGACGATTATTTATATGGCTCCGATTTTCTTTCAGTAACCATTCCCTTTTTGCTCGCATTTATAATTTTCGTTTGACAATTGTTTTTGTTTATACCACGAAAAAAATATGTGACATTCGGTTTCGATTTCTATCAATTTTTCATTATGTCAAAATATTTATCTGTTTGCATTTCGTCAGAAGTATATATATGATACTAAAATGTATAAAATAATGTGATTATATAAAAGAATATACTTATCTTAAAAATATCATGTGTTCAACAAGAATCAGAACCAAAGGGGCATAGGACGAACTGGGTAACGAAACTTTCTGACAGTCACCGATATCGGCCGATCTTAGAAAAAAAACGCGGCAAATGATTACAGTTGTACTACCTTAAATTAGTTCAACGGCCATTCTCCCCCTACGTCTGATTCAAGTAGGGCAGTTGTCAGTTACTGGCATAGGTATGTACACTTAGTACTGGTAAACCTCTTAGGTCGGCTAAACTTGCTCAGGAAAAGTGTGAGTAGGTTAACCGACCGCCATGATATGACTGAAATACTGTTAAAAACGGCTGAAAATCCAAACAAACAAACAAACAAAGGTGGGAAATTGAAGTTCATTCCAACAAATGCTTAATGTTTAGCAAACATGCGCTCATAATTCACATGCTTATAGTTTCTTTTGACGCCAACAGTCTTTCTACGCTGTCAATGTTTTGATTTATAGTATAGAGTAACTCAAAATCGCGCACCTGTTTGTTTATAGTTTTTTATATTTTATACCCAGGGCCCTTCAGCTGAGCTGGTATCACGCAGCCGCTAGTATGTCACAGGGGCGGCTCCAGGATTTCGGGTTGGGGGGGGGCATAAACTTTTGATCGCGCAATTATAACTCCTTAATGTTGTATGTGTTTCTGCAGTGATCAGCTACAGATCCATATCAAAGATATAGGATAAATCTTTGCACATCATCATCATCATCATCACCAAATGCAATTTGTTTCACTGAATAAATTTATACTAAACCATATGTTCGAAAGACATGTTGGTTCATCTGTATGTCATACACCTGCTTTGGCAGTAAATTGGCCTTGTTTGATATGCCTGTCCACTCAACTGTATTTGACGTCTAAAGTTATATATATCAGGAACACCTTTAAACATATGAAATCCGTAGCTGACTTAACTTCAAACACACTCGCATCGAGAATTATGGTATTATTCATTTACCGAATTGTAATGGTCTCTTTTGGAAGTGAATGTCATTAAATAATACACATTCAAAGTCATGCTCATCAATTGTCTGGAAATCTGCTGTGCACTATGTTGTTTGTTTTTCATCGAACCGGTTTAACGGACAGACAAACGAACATGTTTTTTTACAAGAAATATTGTGAAAGGTACTAGTATGACCGCCAGGCGTCTCTCTCTGGTTTGGGGGAAGAGTACTTGTACCCTCAGGCGGGGGAATTTTAGCGTCGTTTTACACAGAAGGGGAAATTTTGACTTAGCAAACGTGTCCAACATAAAAACTATCAAATATATTTTTCAAATCACTCTATTTGGTCTAACAGACTAAACTCTTACCTGACAACTTTATTCATGAAAAAATAATGAATAAATTGAATATTATGTTAACTAGTCAAATTTTAACCATCTACTACTTGACGATTATAAGGTGGAGCAGTGCAACAGATAATTTTTCATGCAATTTAATAGTTTTTCACTTCCGATTTTTTAAATCGTTTTTTTAACTTCCAATTTTTAACCTTAATTAATTTTGTTCAACTACTTATACTAATTCTAATACAGTAATAAACTGTGTTTTCGACTGAAAGACACGGTATTTGTGCCTTTGTGCTTCACCTGTTTTGATAACTTTTAAGCAGAAGCCATTTTCCCAAAACATAAATTACGGTTCCTGGCAAATGTTTTATTATGAAAGCACAAATAATCGGGAACCAGACAAGTCAAAACGGTCATTTAACATGACCATGTGGTGTACGGAGATCGAGACCCCTGACTGCGTTGTGAAATGATACAGCAAGTGATGCCGACGTAGAGTCTATTTCAATGACATATGGTGCCGGAATAAATATGAAATCGCCATGATTTAGAGCCAACGTTGTGGACACCCCTCTACTTTATCACTTTATATCCTTTTTTATGAATGCATAAAAACAATATAAAATTTGGTGTGATTGCTAATGGAGCAATGAACAAAAAAAAAGGTTGTCGATTTAGATTTTTCGGAATTTAACTATTTATTGAGACAAAGCTGTTTCTGTTCCAAAGTAGTCATTGATTTGACTTGAATTTCGACTTTAAATCCTAATTATTCGAAAAGTATTCATGTCGTTTTTAGCTCACCTGAGCACAAAGTGCTCATGGTGAGCTTTTGTGATTGCCCGTTGTCCGTCATGCGTGCATGCGTTGTCAGCTTTTCATTCAAACAACATCTCCTAAACCACTTGGCAGATTTTCACCAAACTTCACAGGAATGATCGTTAGGTGACCCTCTTTCAAAGTTGTTCAAATTGTTACAGTCCGTTGCATATGTACAATGTAGGTCAACAGAGCTAAAAAAAGATTCAGTAAATGTAAACTTTAAAAATCTTCTCTGAAACCGAAGGGCCCAGAGGTTTCATATTTGGTATGTAACATCCTATAGTGGTCCTCTACACAGATTGTTCAAACTATGCAACTGGGGTCAAAACTGGCCAGGCCCCAGGGGTCAAATGGTTTATGTAGAATATATAGCAAAATGACTTTAAAAATCTTCTCCTGAAACTGCAAGGCCCAGAGATTTCATATCTGGTATGTAACATTCTTTAGTGGTCCTTTTCAAGGTTTGTTCAAATTATTCCCCTGGGGTCAAAACGGGTCATGCCCTGGGGTCACATGGTTTATATAGAATACATAACAAAATGACTTTCAAAACCTTCTCCTCTGAAACCACTAGGCCCAGAGGTTTTATATTTGGTATGTAACATCCTATAGTGGTCCTCTACAACGATTTTTCAATTATGCCCCTTGGGTTAAAACTTTAACGCACCGGGAGTCACATGGTTTATATGGAATATATAGCAAAATGACTTTAAAAATTTCCTCTGAAACCACAAAGCCCAGAGGTTTCATATGTGGTATGTAACATCCTATAGTGGTCCTCTACAAAGATTATTCAGATTATGCCCCTGGGGTCAAAACTGGCTACTCCCCAGGGTCATATGGTTTATATGGAATAAATAGCAAAATATCTTTAATAATCTTCTCCTCTGAAACCGCAAGGCCCAGATGGGGAATTTTGTGACAAAAGGGGAATTATTTTTGTATAATAGCTATAGGTCATTTATTGTTTATAATCTACTTTGTTATAAAACATTGTTTTGCTACAAATGATAACTTAGATTATGCACTAACTTGGCTTGGTCAAAAATAGGTGGGGTTGTGTACGAAAAATCTCTAGCTTAGTCAATTTTTTATAAATAATGCTCTTTATTTTTTTAGGGGCATTTTAAGGTAATAAAGGGGAAAAATATATACCTTTTTAGCAGGGGAATGGGGCCTAATTTGGGCCCCAAATTGGCCTTAAAAAAAACATCGGTATGTGACTGGTATGCCCCTGGGGTCACATCTGGTCACGCGACAGGGGTCACATGATAGACTTAAATAACAAAATGACTTTAAATATCATCTCCACTGAAACGGCAAGGCCCACAGCTTTCCTATAGTTGGTACGTAACTTTGAATAGTGGTTCTCTTCAAAGATTGTTCAAGTTATGCTCCTGGGGTCAAATTTGGCCACACCCTGACGGTTCCTATGCTATAGCAAAGTTGCTTTAAAAATTTTTCCTAAAACCGTAAGGCCCAGAGGTTTGTTCAAGATTGTTAATATTATGCCCCTGGGATAAAACTAAGCCACGCCTCGGGGTTGCAAATTCCAATTGGGTTACAAGGTCTCAGGTGAGCGTCCTAGGGCCCTCTTGTTGTGATATCCTGTGCCAACGGTCTCGGGTGTATTGCATCTGACATATTTATGTAATATAGGAATGTAAAAAATAAAACAGTATCATCCACAAATAAAGGTATATATACCCATAAACAACGTAAAAAGAAGTTCCGATTCTGAGCGGAGCATACTAAGAAGTAGTTCCAATTACATTTGCAACAATATATGTCAAATCATGTTAGAATTGAAATAATTTTCGCATTATCGTTGTTATCGTTGTTTATCGGGCAAGAATCAACTCTTTGTCGTTCTGATGTGTGGCTATTAAACAACTCGGGCTAACACCCTCGTGGATTAATTCCTACACATCAGAACTCCAAAACGTTGTTTATTGGTCACTAAACTGCGATAAATCAAAAAATATTTCTTAAATAGTAACAAGGAGCCCGGTTAAAGTACACGTAAAACACTAAGCTGGTCGTTATTGGCTCCTGACTACTGAATAATGCACCTTTTTAGCTCACCTTAGCACAAAGTGCTCATGGTGGGCTTTTGTGATCGCCCGTCATCCGTCTGTGTGTCCGCTCTCCCTGAAGTGACGGTGTGGGGTGAATTGCACGTACAGGGCATGCTTGCGGGGTTTTTGTTGCTTATGGGGTGCACCCCGTAAGAAACGGTTTAAAACGTCCTGAATCGACATAAAAACCCCAGAAAAAAACAAATCACAATCGCACCCCATAACTCACAGTCATTGGATGCTGTCCGTATTGTGGAAACTGTTACGGCCAAGATTACAAATCTTTCATTTTCCCACCTATAGCGTATACCTATTTATAGCAACTGACGTAATGACGCATGCGCACACATGATGCGCGCGCATCCAGCACGTTTTATCATTTTCAAGATGGCTACAAGATGGAGCGGATGCTGTAGTTCTCGAAGTAGATCAAGGTATGTTTAGAAGAATTACTTTTCATTCTAATAAACGTGCATTATTGATTATGATTAACTGTATGTATCTTAAGTGATTTTGTGTTTGCAGAAATTATTTTCATTGGAAATTACGACTGAAAACAATTTAGTCATGCGTCGTTCGACATGTCCTTTGTTTCTTTGTAAGTTTGTTCTCCTCCTTTATGAGAGGTACTGGTAAATGGACCCTTTCCCAATCGAGACAGAACCCTGATTTTTCTTTACAAAAATACCAAGAAACGATTTTTACTGAAATCACTACCATATTACTGGAAGTTGAGAGAAAAAAGTTAGCAAGGTCAAGGTCGTTGTGTGGCGCGCACTTGTTTTGGTTTGGCTGACAACGATAAGTTGAATTCCTTAATACAAGGACCATATTCAACACAGATGTATGTGCAGAGGCTAGTTTCAACACCGGATCATCACATATAAGCCCCACTACCACATGTTTTTTTTTTTAATGTAAACAACCGCACTTCCTGTTTGAGAGTGGTCATAAATTCGGATGAACCTTGATTTCGGATACGAAAAGTATGTTCTCCAAGCTCAAACCATAGATGCCTTACACCATGGTAATCATAATGTGTATGATACTGTATGTAATCAGCTTCGGTTACGCTCCTATTATCAACTACAAGTCAGAAATTGTCACATGGAGCACCAGCTCCAAACAGGCTTTGTCTTTTTATTGACATCTGGAGCCCGCATCGAGTCATCTCAGCACCAGGTTACTTCGGCTTGTAATCAATCGTCATTTCGGCCCTGGAAGATTAACACATCTTTCATTGATGTTGTTATATCAGTTTAAAAAAAAACACATCTTTCATTGATGTTGTTATATCAGTTTTAAAATAATTAGCTAATAATGATTACTTAAAATGGGCGTGAAAAAAAGATTTGTTAAAAAATAATGTTTCAGCAGTTTGCAACATTCATGTACGCATTGTTTGTATTTAATTGACTAAATTATAAGATTGCAATTAAGTATTTTGTTGTATACCTGGGTGACATAAAGATTTGATCTGTTCTGTTCAGTATTTTAAATCATGGAGAACATTACGGGCAAATGTTATGTGAAAATATAGGATGTTGTATTGATGGCGTGTCAGACAAAATTAGTAACTACTTGCATATAGATTTTGTTTTATTTAACAAATTGTATACTACATTCATATTATGCGCCAGCATTTGTTTCATCCTGTACAAACATAACTATTATTTTGGAATAATTAAATAAATCTCAATAACTCGAGTATCAGATTATATAAATGCAATCTTAATAAATGCATATTTTTATTATATTAATTTTACAATTATTTTTGTACCAAATTATCAAATATATAGATGTTATCTTAATGAAAGTTAATATACGTATTTTAGACATACAATTTACATCATATCTTGGAAATAGAACGACTCTCTAGTGCCGAAGTAACTAGGTGCCGAAATAACAAGGTACTAAAGTAACTAGCATTCCAGGAGATTAAAACCCAAACCTACTCCTATATATATGAGGTCAGTATACACCGACCTCATATTGGTAAGTGCTATTTTCCTGTAGCGACCTCATATTGGTAAGTGCTATTTTCCTGTAGCATCGTTCCGACATGAATTCATGTTTTACAAGCTGCAAGTTCATATTTTAAAGTTCAAAAAGTCATCGTGACATTTAATCATTATCTTTAAACGAAGCACTGTTCAAATTCTATGTTAAGTCCTCCATATTGCTCTGAGTAATGTGAAACTTGCATCCTGCTTTTTCATTGGTAAGTAAAAATACTATTCATATTTTGAAGTTTGACCAGAAAAATTGTAAATTCATGTGTAACACCGGTTCTTAATATCAGGTCGACCATAAATACTGTACTAAAATGTAATTTAATGCAACAAGCATTGTGAATAAATACCCGTTATAATAAAGTTTTATGAAACAAACCCCTAAGAACTTGTTATATTCCAAAATAGTTTCAAAATATTCGGCAATCAACAAAATTCACTGAAGGAAACTTCTTTTTACTGCGGCAAACCATCTTGTCAATAAATATCGATGCGAACCCATTCGCGATAGATATTTCCATGTAAATTCATTAAAAGAACTTGTCCAAACAGTGCCATCTTATACATTCATCCAGTACTTAACAGAGTTTAGTTTACATTTCCTACTCTATATTGAAATCAAACGGCACGATATAACCATAATGTGTTGAGTTGCCGTTAAACCCTAATAAACAAACAAACAACACTGTTACAAGAAACAATTTCATTGGTCGATATGGTTCCCTTTTTATTCTTAGTTAATAGTGAAAACAGTTACTTCAGAAAGTAATGCTCTGTACAGTAGGTCCTTAACATTTGACGCGCATAGGCACTACGTGCACGGGGGAAATTTTCCCGCCGTTTTTGCAAGAAACAAAGCATATACACACAGTGTTTTTTTTAGGGCCACTTACCCTGTTTGAAAGGTATATATTTTGCCCTTATATTTATCATAAAATTCCTCTCGGAAAATAAGCATTATTTACAAAAAGATAGACCAAAATCGAACCAAAATGGACTATGATAGAGACATTTTCGTAAGCAATCCCATAAAACAATGTTTTATAACAAAGTAGATTATAAACATGAACTAAAGCTATTATACAAATATAATTCCCCTATTGTCGCAAAATTCCCCATCTGAAGGGCCCCGCCATCTTTCCCCCAAAGGTGAATAAAACACTGATACATATATATATATTATATCTGTACTATGAGTTTGACAATGGTGACGATAAAAAAAGTTAAACACTAAACACATGCCCATTTGAACATAATTCGTCGAATAAAAAAAGGCCCCATAAGTAGGTAAGAGTTTAACCTTATGATTCGAGAACGATGAGAATAGTGGGTTTCAGTGTGACGTCATTGTGCGTATCTAATGCACACTGGAAATAAACATAAGGAAAAATGTTTTACTTGCAGTTTCGCAACAACAACAACAACAATGACCCTTTTGCTTTCAAAAAGGCTAGGATGTACCGTTTAAACAGCGACGTTTCGTTTATTTCATTTCGTTAAGACGTTTACAAAAAATTGAAAACATGTTAGCCTTCTGACCATTGTAGTGGGGTTACTGTTTGTTCACTGTGGGGTTCATATAATGGTAAATAAGCAAATATTAGTGTAATGTGGAGTTGTGGTGTGAATGTCTGTACACTGTGGGGTTTATATGGTGATATATAAACACAGTGTTTGTTTCTACAATGTGGGGCTACTTATCCATCATAGTGGGGTGAATGTCAGTACACTGTGGGTTTTATATGGTGATATATAAACAGAGTGTTTATTTCTACAATGTAGGCTTACGTGTCCATCATAGTGGGGTGAATGTCTGTACACTGTGGGGTTAATAGGGTGATATATAAACAGAGTGTTTGTTTCTACAATGTAGGGTTACTTGTCCATCATAGTGGGGTGAATGTCTGTACATTATGGGGTTTACCTGGTGATATACAAGCAAAGTGATTGTTTCTACAACGTGGGGCTACTTTTCCATCATAGTGGGGTGAATGTCTGTACACTGTGGGGTTTATATGGTGATATATAAACAGAATGTTTGTTTCTACAATGTGGGGTTACTTGTCCATCATAGTGGGGTGAATGTCTGTACACTGTGGTGTTTATATGGTGATATATAAACAGAGTGTTTGTCTCCACAATGTTGGGTTACTTATCCATCATTGTGGGGTAAATGTCTGTACATTATGGGATTTATATGGTGATATATAAACAGAGTGTTTGTTTCTACAATGTAAGGTTACTTGTCCATCATTGTGGGGTGAATGTGTGTACACTGTGGGGTTTATATGGTGATATATAAACAGAGTGTTTGTTTCCACAATGTTGGGTTACTTGTCCATCATAGTGGGGTAAATGTCTGTACACTGTGGGGTTTATATGGTGATATATAAGTAAAGATTGTGTTTCTCAAATGTGGGGTTACTAGTCCATCATTGTGGGGTGAATGTACATTGTGGGAATTTTATTATGATGATTATACAGTAAACCCAGCTAATATGACCACTTGGGGGTCTTAATAAAGGTTAATGGCGGGTTGGTCGTTTTATGGAGGTATATGTCAGATCACCAAGACACAACATAGATATATCTGTGTTTTTAAAGTTGTAACAAAAATAACGAATAAATCACTGATAGTACAATTAGTTTTCTATTTAATGTTTTATAGAATACAGATTTTATACATGTATGTCATCTGAGCAAAACAATTAATTAATATGAATCCTTGGTAATTGGTCCCCTTTAGTTATTAGTCCTCGACCAGTAATGAAAAATCCCTGGAATCACGAGGTTAATGATAGCCCACAAGTTAATCGGCCATTTAAAAAATGGCAGCTATTCAGAAAAATGTGTTTGTTACATTATAACCAGAAAAGTTGAAGATTTTGAGCAAATAGACCATTTCTGTTTGAAGCATAGGATTGACCATTTTATTTAATACAGTTACACACAAAAATACCACAAGACATCCCATTTTGCTTTCAAAGTTGCCATTTCTGTATTAACTTTTGCCACACAAATTAACATTCAGACAGAGTTGATTAATATCGACAAATGACATGTGTATGTATGTTATGTAGGCAAGTACAGTGCGAATTGGCTCACAATAATTAAGGAGCTGGCAGACTGAGCTTTTTGTTCAAGATGCATCTACTGATTTCTACACGTATTTGTACATCTTGGTTCCTGTCAGAATTTAAAATAAAAAATTGTTAGTTGTAGCAGATGCTTACTGTACACCCATTATCTTGTTGAAAACTCTTTTTACCAGGACTGTTTGAAAAATAGTTTGAGCTATTCTGGTGCCCCCTTGGAGTGTCAGCATTCAGGTTCACGTCGAAGTTTTACATGAAATGGACCTTACAGTCAGAATAGTTGACTTCTCTAGTTTCTTAATATTTCTATCAACGGTTAATGATGTTTTGAACACTGTAGTAAAGTAACTATAGGCTTATGTTGTTATGTTTTTGAGGCTACAAATGCATTTAGGCATACTAATTGGCGTGACATTTTACATTTAAATTTTACATCTAAGAAAGTAAAATATACCATGTTAGTCCCCACTTTTATTTACATTATTAATTCTTTTTGGTTTTTTGAAGGTTATTTTACTGGGCGAAGATGAAGAGTAGTCCAGTGTGGCCAGTACAACATATAGAAGATATAAATGATAAAGTCAAAGTCCTTTGTCGGTGTGACAATGCATTGTAAATGTTAGTAGTTACACTTCTTGTAAGAGGTGGTAAATATGTAAAACATACAACTCTGTTTCTGGGGTTCGGTAATACTAAAAAGGTAATTGTTCAAAAAGCGCAGGGTTATCCGACATAATTGTCCGAATATTATGCATATCTCCCGGTGTTCGTCCCTTCGAACAAAAGCTTTCAGTTGGATATAAGCATATTATCATGACCTTCAAAAGATCTTGACATAAATAGAAAAATATGACAATTCCTGACAGCCTGAAAGTTGGATGTGTTTTATTCCATTCACAACAAAAGATCAATAGTGAAATGAAAATCTGACCTCTAGGCAGAATTTTCTTATTTCAGGTGGTAACAGTGGTTGTTATATTTAAAGAAAAAAAAAGCCACTATTATGACTATACCGCTTTGGTCATTTACAGTTTGTGTTGACGAAGGATTTAAGACAGCCCTTTCCTGGATGCTTTGATCAGTTAAAATCTAAAGGAATTGGTACTTATTGTTGAAGAGTTCCAGTTTCTTGTTTTCTGTTTATTTTTAATGATTGACCATCCTAACGCCTTGTATACCGGTAATTAAACTTGTGATGTAGTCGTAACTACATCTAACTGCTAGAATGGCCAATCCTTAAATGCCGGAGTTTGCAAGTTTTGTTAGTTTATACAGAAAATACACAGAACTGTTAAGTGTTATTAAATATGGAATTGTGGAGTTGCCCTTGAGTTATCTGAAATTGGCCATTTTGAGCGGTTTTCGCTCTCTCCAATAGTTTTCATCTGATCTTCACCAAACTTCTTGAAAATGTTTATAGGCATAATATCTCAGCCAAGTTTGATAATCAGCCAAATCACTCCAGGAATTGTGGAGTTATGGCCCTTGAATTATCTTAAATTAGCCTTTTTAGCCGTTTCCGCTCTTTTAAGTTGAGCCGTTTTTATCTGATCTTCACAAAACTTGGTGAAAATGTAATATCTTCGCCAAGTTCAATGATCAACCAAAACACGCCAGGAACTGTAAAGTCATGGCCCTTGATTTATATAAATTGGCCTTTTTAGCAGTTTTGGCTCTCATTGTCAAACATACTGAAAATGTCAACGTTGACGATTTCACATCTCAAACATTGATTTTGTGGATTTTTGGTTACCTATTTCCACAAAACACATTTTAAAAGTTCCTTTGGTGCCTGATCTGTCGCCGAAAACATAGAAAATACTAGGTTAGTGTTGAATATAGAGAAGTTTATCTTGCGAGGTTTAGAACACCGGAAGCCTGGGCGGTTTAAAAAAATATTTTTTGATGCATGGGAGTGCAAGAAAACAAGAACCTAGATCTCGAGTGAGAACCTGGGTTTTTAAATACTTGTGCAAACAGTGAGTGAGACCCTATGTTCTCAGACTGAGAAGTTCCCGGAATAATTGCGCAAACTGCGTGCCATAATACCCATCATCTTGAAATATGACGACAGGCATGACTGTAATAAGATCTGATTAAAAGAAACGGAATTGTCCCAATAGACATTTCCAACGTTTGACGAATCCGATGTTGAAAACTTAATCCGATTAGCAGTATGTAAACTTGGGGGTTTTCTCAAGTTTATTGTATAATTTGACGACGCAATAAAGTGTGTGTTTCTTGACTGATAAAAAAACATGTTAGCCGGGTGTTTCACATATGCACGCAACAAACGCAACACTTCGTCCTTGCTTTGTGTTAAAAACATTAGTTTCTATGATATATTTCAGTACGCAATATATAACAAGACGTTACGCGTAATAAACATGCCGTTTTCTTGGTCTTACACTAGTTAGTATACGGAGCACGTGTGTGTCGTGCTTTTTGGTAAACTAATGTTACTTTATATTTATGAGTTTAAATTTGAAAGAAATATCATTAATGTAAGAAATAGATATGCAATATGTAACATACACTTAAATTATATGTTTTATTTGTTTTCCTGTAGTTCATTAACTGATGTATTTTAAATACACACTGAATTGTAAACACCAATATTTTACAGTCGTTCATTTTATCCACACGATGTAACGGTAATGCAACTTTGTGTCACACAATATTCACATGATTCTTGAAATCAACAAAGAGCATGTGCATAGCAGTGTAGTACTATATATATTTCTGTCTTGGTTTCTTGTGTTTTAATAGACATACTGTAACACACTGATTGTTGTGGACTTTATATAGACAATTTATCTGCTTTATTTTTTATAAATTATAATGGTCACCACTAAAGGAAGACCCTACCAAATATACAACATGTTGATCATTTTATATAACGTTTAACAATTAATAATTTAGCAACCTTTCCCGTTCCCCTGTTCCAAAACAGGTTAGCCGACTATATAAAAAGACCGACGTTTCAAGAATGGAATGGTATGCGCGGTCAGTGTGACATATTGGGGCTATTGACGTAACATCACATTCCATCATATCACTTAAAACATAAAATATATCATTCCAAGTAAGATTTACAGTTCTTCTTATGTTTTTTTCTGTATGATGATATACAAATGTATATCTAAACATAGATCAATTGATAGCACATATTAATACGCCAATATTGTGCGTGTGTAAAAATCAAGCATCATGCTCTTTAGGTCGAGTATCATGCTCAATAGTACAAGGCCGTACGAAGAGGCTCTTTATTGCCTACCCCAGTATGATGCTCCAAAAACTAGCGTCACGCTCGAATTGACGGACATGATGCGCGATCTTATGAGAATGATGGTCGGCCAAAAAAGCAAGATGCTCACTTAATGAGCATCATGCTCATTCATTGAGCATGATGCTTGATCTTACGATCATGATGCTCGTTTCTATGAGCATAATGCTGTCTAAGATATTAAAGACCCTAATCATACTCCATAAGATAGTTTTGCTACGCCTTTGACTTGAAATAATAATGCGTGCTTTGAGACGACCCCTGAAATAACCATTCTATCGGTTTTGGATTCAACATCAGCAAACATTGGAAATGTTTAATATGATAGTCTTTGAATCCCACAACACAATTGTTGCCATATGATAGCCACTGAACCCCACAATGGTATCAGTACAATATGATGGCCATTTAACCCCATAATGGTTTCAATCTAATATGATGGCCAATGAACCCCACAAAGGTATCATTTTGGTATGATGGCCATTGAACCCCACAAAGGTATCATTTCAATATGATGGCCATTTAACCCATAATGGTTCAATCTAATGTGATAGCAATTGAACCCCACAATGGTATTATTTCAATATGATGGCCATTGAACCCCACAAAGGTATCATTTCAGTATGATGGCCAATGAACCCGCAATAGTGTCATTTCAATATGATGGCCATTGAACCCCATAATGGTTCAATCTAATATGATGGCCATTGAAGTCCACAATGGTATCATTTCAATATGATTGCCATTGAACCACATGGCGGTATTTTTTGCATGTAATAGCCATTAAATTCCACAGTGGCACCTCAAGTGATTTGATAAAATTTCACCACAGTGTCACACTTGACAGAGCTTGAACATGTGAAATCCCACAATGTAACCTCAATGCTTTGGGTATGAAACTCACAAATAAACAGCGCTACTTGTCTTGTGCCCACAAACTTCAAATATCGATTTTGTTATTTGATGCCAACCCTAATATTTACATCACTTTATATGTCACATTTCAGTGGAAAATTCATGTACGAAAGTCAAGGGCTACCCCCACAAACGAAGTTTAGGGGGTATTTAGGAGTGAGCTTGTCTGTCTGCAGGTCTGTTGGTTTTTTGGTTTCCGGATGATAACTCAAAAAATGCTTGACATATTCAATTAATTTTTGGTACATATGTGTAACATCATAGAATACAGGTCTAGCTCGACTTTGGTTACAAACCACTAAATTTTGACAGAGTTATGGCCCCTTTTCGACTTGAATCCCTAAAAACATGGTTTCCAGACGATAACACGAGAATGATTCGACATATTCAAGTAATTCTGTGTAGCATGATAAAATACAGGTCAAGTTTGACTCTGGTTACAAACCACTAAATTTTTACAGAGTTATGTCCCTGTTTTACTTAAATTCCCTAAAAACATGGTTTTCAGACAATAACTGATGAAAGGCTTCACAAATTGAAATTATTAGTCCCAGAATCAGAACAGTCAATATTTCCGTCTGCGCTACTAAGTAATACAATAGATTTATTATAAACATGATTGCAGTGAATAAATAGCACTCTCGGCATTACTACAAACTAAATTTTATAATAAAAAGATATTGATTAATCAAATCAAGAGCAATTTGGACATATTTTCATTTCCAACTTTTTGCCTTGCTTTTAAATGCAATTTGGAAAGCATGTGAATAAAAAACTACTTGATAGGTTTTAACTCTCTTTATGAAGATTTTTTTAATGATCTTTATATTGGTATAGGTTATTTTAACTTTTGCTCTTTTTAAGAATGTTTACTTTGTTTTCTTAAAAAATAAATGCATATAAGAAATTTTTCTAATCTAAGTCACTTTTCATAAATTTCAGGAGGGACAAGATCTGTTTTGCAAGTCTATACTGCTTGGCCGAAAACTGCCAGAAAGCAAAACTTCATTATCCAGAAAGGATAACGGCAACAACTGTGAGGAAATACATAGCAATCATGACTCAGGTTTGTGCATGTATCAATGTCTATGTACACTTAGTATGTTGTCTCTCTTTGCATACATTTTTATTAGATTCACAAAAGTCATTGTTTAAAGAAATTATACTTTGTTGAGATAGCTTGCATATGGTGTTGGCTTGATGGATTTATGTATTATCATTTTGATTTTTTTTATGGCAATATTGAAAACTTCTCGTTTTTATTTGTTAAAAACTTGGCCGCCAGGAGGTGGAGTAGTTTTTTTCATATGACTATATGGAAAACTTAAACAATCTTGACTGTAACTGCTTGCTGGATTTCAAATTAATTTTTCAGAAATGGTACTAAATTCCTTTCCTTCCAATCATGTTTATGTTAAAAAGAAAACATGGCCGTTGGGAGTGGGGGAGTTTTCCTTATATGGCTATGTCAAAATTTTTCACATAGATAAAAGTTACTTGCCAGAAACCGCATGCTGGATTTCAAACTTATTTCACAGAAATTGTCCTTAGGTTACACTACTAAGTTCTGCCTTTTGTCCGTCGTTTGTCGTTTTTTGTCAACATATTATACTTTGTGAATACTCTAAAGACTGCATTTATTGCTATATCTTCATGAAATTTGCCCATCACATTTGTTCTAAAGATATCTCGAACGAGTTTGACTCTGGGTCATGTGTGGTAAAAAACCTGGTCACCATAGCAAATTATAGAAAAAGAACGCTCCAGAGGACACATTTGTTGCACAATCAACATGAAACTTGCTAAGCCCCTCAGGTGAACAATCTAGGGCCTTACAGCCCTCTTGTTTCTATTATTACATAAAACTAAATATTATCATAAAAGTGTCTGTATTGAAATCCAAACAATTAACGTGAATTTTTTTTGTCAATAGTGCTGGCAGAAAACTACAATACCGTCATTTAATACAGCTTGAAACACCAGTGAGTCTCACTCTATGCCCAAGGGGACTCATATGTAATTGAAAGTATCATAGAACAAAAAGTACATAAATTCCGTTGTAAATACATGTTTGCTAGTTGTTAATGTCTGCATTTTGCAAATATTAGGCAGCCCTCCATAGGTCAGAAAGGATAAGTTTTATATAATAATTGAAGACAAATGTCATATAATATATTAAAGCAATTTATGCGCCTGCCTTCTAGCGACCATGTATCTTTACATGTTTTCATGTGAACTTTTTCAAATATGAGTATTTTTTTCTCATTAAGACTTGGCAGAAGTAGACGAGGGAGCAGCAAACACAGACAACGTTCCTTTTGAGGAGCTACTTCAGGCTTCGGAACACATGGATGAGGATCGCATTGATGAGGAACACATGGCTTTGGCAGATGACATTGAGGAAGAAGCCACAACTTCCACTAAAAGAACTGCCAAGAAAAACTCTTCTCGAGACAAAAATCGTCCCCTGATGAGGAGGATGAAATAAAACAGATATTCTACGAGTGCTTTGAAGAAAAGAAACGACCGACACCTAAGCAGTGTTTAAAAGCTATAGCAATAAGTAAGAGGAAAAGTCGAAAAAGTTCAACTGCGTAAAAAGGATGTACTGAAAAAGAAACGGTTCAGAATGATAGGCAGTCTAAAATAAATTGACAGAGACCTTGACATCCTCCACTTATTCACTTTAAACTTGGGAATATACCCATCTTAGGCCAGGACTTTTTGATTTTACGGTTTACAAAACCGGCGAACATAAATTTTCCGAAAGTGAAAAAAAAAAATATATATATAATTACGATTTTTTTTTTACCGATGGGGGACGAAACGTTCAAATTTTCGAAATATTTTGAGTACGAATATAATAATTTGCTCGGTAAGTCCGTTTACTTCCGTGAAACTGCTTTTTGATTTTGACGGTATCACACGATGATTGCCGATCGAGATCAACAAATTGTTCCGGAATTTCACGGACAATTTTTTTAAGCAAGGCGTCCGCCGTTGTTTATGTACATGTATGCCATGTAAAACCCGTGTTTTCTACAAAAGAGTGCGAAATGTCTGCTGAAACACGACGTCACGTTCCATGCATGGAAAGCGTGCGTGTACCGATCATGTGCTTTACTAAATACAGATCTTTAAAGACATTGGGTGTGCTAGTTTCCCGTCAAAGGAATGTTAATCCCATGCATGATTTTTGCAGGGAGAAAACCCGTTATTGTGGTAAGTGAAGTGTTTCAGTTTGAGGGTCGTCTCATAATCTGTACTAGTATCAAAAATTGAACAAAAAGATTGGTACAGCAAATGGAGAAAAAATAGGTAAATTATAAACAAATTGGCGTGGTTTTTCCATGCAAATTTACTTATTGGTGGACAAAAAATTAGCAAGTGATTTTTAGTTCGTAAATTGTTGAATTTATTATATATTGTAAACTTCTAATAATTTCGACATGTTTCATAGACGGCCCTTAAAAGGACTTGTCCATTTGATGACAGTTAATATTACCGTTAGAAGTACGTGGAAAGAATGAAACATGAGAAAATCAACACTGTTTTTAATAATAGAGTTACATTTGTCTTTAACATTTGACGCGCAGGCACGATGTGCACGAGGAAAATTTCCCGCCGTTTTTCAAGAACAAAGCCAGATAACGTCATTTGACACATGCAGCAAAAAAATTTGACGTACGGAGGGGATACCCCTCCCTAACCCACCCCTCTCGGGACGGGGACGCCAAAAAAAATCCTGTGGAAGGCACTGGAGGTATATTTTCAGGTGGCATTTGTAACAAATAATATCATTAGTAACAAGATCTTCTTGCGGGCACATCGAAACGATGATGTGGGGACAGACAGCTTTGTCTCGTATACACTTGAAGAGAAAGTCATGGTTGCATTTTGTTGATGATATATATTTTCGCGACACAATGAGAATTTCTTATTTGCCTTGTATTTTGTTTCTGTCACAATTGTAATGCAATAATTTAACACACACTAGCAGTTCAGTTTATATCTGATAAATTTCATATATACATGAAGATTTAGCATTTACACAGAGATGAGTATTTAAAAAAAAATATGTTAAAACTGGTTTCTCATTTTTAATAAGAATTAAGACTTAATAAGAATCCAGACAATTAGCGTCATATTATTTGGACTTTTCTCTTGATATAGTTAAATTTAATATGTTTTTCGAGACCTCACAGCAATTATTTTCCAAATTTGCGTTGTGTGGTTAGAATAAGCTCGGTTTGCAAGGTCTGTGTTCGGGCAGTTGTGGATTCCAGTCCTGCACAGGTTAACTCGTCTTCTTTTAAAAAGGCATCTCACTTTACATTTTGTAAATCCATACAAGTATACAACTTTGTGGTAAAATCAATTTTAATGATGCCGTTAAAATATATGCATCTATTACACTTATTTACTCTGTAAAATTCATAAATACAAATGGTTAAACTGCATATAAAACATTGGTGTAATAAAACCGTTTATACCATGTTTGACGTCTTATTCTAACTTAACATAATAGTGTGTTTTAATGTTCATATTGTTATTAATTATAAATTGCTAATGGGAAATTGTTCGTTGTGTTAATATTTCAACCCTTTTTTTTTTTTTTTTTTTTTCGACCTGCCAGTGGACATGTTCCCCAAAAAATTTTGTAAACCAGAAAATAAAAAAGGACTGGCCTTATTGACTCAGCATCAGGTGCAACATTCCCCATAACTCTGTTTTGTATTTTGGCATACCGGTAGTTATGTCCCTTTTCACATGGATAATTTTTCAGGTTGAAGTTTTTATTGAATAGTTGGGCGCGCTGTCCTCTGACAGCTCTTGTTTTAATCTCTTGAATCTTTATATTTGATGTGTACTTGCATGTAGTTTTTATTGCAAGTAGCATGGTGTTGTATTTAGGTTAGAAAACCTAATTTATTTGGAAGAAGTTATATTGAACAGAAACACTGTATCAGTAGTATTTGTGCAGATTGTGAGATATACATAGAGCATGGTTTATTTAACTTTGAAAAGTGGTATTGCTGCTATTGTTTAGACTATGTAGAAGTTTTATTCTCTGAGTTGTACTTTCATACTGCTTTTACTGTAGATATACGAGAGCTATTTCATAATAGGCTTGCATTCAGAAACGAATATCAAGTTGCAACCAAACTTAAAGTTTTCCTTTGAAACAATATAGTTCATTGGTAAATATAACTCATAGTTAATTCAAATCGGCAATTAAAAAAGTTTTATTCAGAGGAATGACCAAATCAAAAGTTTAAATTGCTCCCTGATATGATTTTTGCACCAAGATTTTTTCACAGTTAAATGATCTTAAACCGTTCAATTGATTCTTTTCAAAATGGTTTGTTGTAATTTCTATTTTTGTAATGCATACTTTAAATATAATTTAATGTGTAGTGTTTAAAGGAAATGAATCTCAGGACGCTCCAATTGTCAATAACAGAAAATTGTAAATACATGAATATGAGTTTTTCTTGAATAAAGCATGTTAAACACTCAATTTGCGTAGTTCGTGTCCTTTAACCATTTAAAACGCAGTAGTTTCTTGTGATATATGTGTTAGGTGTAAAGATGCTATCTTTTGTATGCTCCCCAAATTTTTTTGGCTGAGCATAGGGTCGCTGCTTTGTCCGTCCATTCTTCCGTCCCACATTATTGTCCAGGCTATTTCTCAGCAACTGGCTGGAACTCAACAAAACTTTATGGAAAACTTTATTAGCAAAAGGAGGTGTGCATACTACCAGGACGTTCCGCTTCAATGATTTTTCTCAGAGTTATGGGACTTTAAAGATTTCTGAAATTAGTATATAGTGCACAATTCTTGACTTGCTTGTCCGAGCTATTTCTCAGTAACTACTGGCTGGAATTCAACACAATTTTATGGGAAGCTTCATTACTAAGATGAGGTGTGCATATTACCAGGACGTTCCGCTTCAGTGATTTTTCTCAGAGTTACGTGGGACTTTGAAAATTTCTCAAATTAGTATAATAGTGCACACATTTTGTTAAATTTTTATTTTTGGCCCCGATCGCCTTCCTTGCCTATCTCTTGTATGTCCTTTCACTTATTCTGGCCTCCGCTGGTATGGCACTGCAGCTGTATATATCTGTAGTACTTGCATTTCTTCATCCGTAGATACTTATGATTTCGGGCCATGATTCAGCATCCTAGTTGTTTCGAGGTCAGTATGATTTATTGTTTCATTTGGGCACATGTTCATCATTTTTAATATTCCTGCAGCGGTCAGGATGCTTCCAGGTACTACCAGTTTATACCTCACAACAATCGGATGCAGAGTCTGGGGTTACTTTCAAGTTCACTAGCGTTTTTTTGCATAGGCTTTGTAACCACTTTGATCTTATGCAGTCTGCTTGACAAACCTTGTCACACGTCAGCAACGTGTTACTCAGGAATTTAGTGCTAGGCATTTCTGACAGTCCAGGGTGTTTTATTATTGATGATAAATGTGTGTAATGATTGGTGAAGAAAGTGAGGGTGAAAGTGGAGACCAGGTTCCGGACGGGGAATTGAACCCCGGACCTTCTGCTCTCAAGTCCAGTGTTTTACCACTAGACCACAAAAAAGGCCCCCAAATTTTAATGACATTTTATGGGAAGCTTCATTGCCTAGTGGTGGGCATATAAGCAGGCTGTTCCGCTTCAATGATTTCTGTTGGAGTTATGGGAAAATTTATGAAATTAGTTTAATATCTCTGCCCTTCTCATTGCATTGATATTGTTTCACACTGCACATTGAGGAGCATCCATCAGTTTTACCGATATCCTTGTTTCTGACAATTGCACCATTGATTATTGATATTGATTACCTTTGAAAGGGATCTTGCTTTAGCTTATACAGGGCAATTGGATTTTGACAGCAAATGAAGCAACACCATATTCATTCTTAGCTTAACTGAGCATGAAGTGCTGATGGTGAACGTGTGTGGTCGCCTTTTGTCCGTTGTGTGTCGTCGGTTGTCTGTCACCATATGCCTTGTTACCACTCTATAGAGGGCACTTTTTTGTCTAACTTCATGAAACTTGCTCAGAAAATAAATGTTATTAATACATTATGATGAGTGTAAAGTGCGTCGCCTCAGGTCAAAACTTGATACCAGGAGCAATTGAAAGAAAAGGCTGGTTACCACTCTAGGTGTCATATTTTTGCCCAATCTTTGCTGATAAATGGTAAATCTTAGTTGGGAGTCGAGTACTGATTTATCCCAGTAAAGATTGTTAGGTGTACTGCTCACGTGATCTACGTTTTGAATGATGTTCACATATTGTTTATTCAATGTTTTTGTACAATGGATACCTAAAGTCAGTGATGAAGTGCACAAATTTGACACGTATTGAAACAAATTTATAACCCTTTGTGCACTGACAAAGTAGTGATAATAGTCGAGCCTGGTGTTGTGATACAGCAATTGTGATTTTACTTTGTAACAACATTATTTCATGCAGGTCTGTAAAAACGGTAATTGTCTGGCTGATGATGTGTCTTTAAATTTGATGACCAAGTACTGGTTCTACCCAGGAAATGGAATCGAGAGTGTGTCTGTAAGCCTTAGGCTTTCGATGCAATCAAGCTAAAATAAATAGGCTTAAACTAAACTAAATTTGATCACATGTAGCAGTGGAATTCTATGATTGGGCTTGGGCTAAACAGTTTTTTCATGCTCTGTCATGAATTTTTAGGATGTAATTATAAGTACAAACCATTGTGTTTCTTGAAATACACATGAAATAATTACCATGAGTGTTGATTGCATTCCAATATCTTCAAACATGTTATAATTTTAACTGGTACTTTGGGACACACAACGATCATGCAAGACAAGAACACTTGGCATTGTGTTATTATTTTCATATTGGTCTCTGCAGTTAATAGTATATCAAATGCTGGAATCATTTAAATGGATTCTCAAAACTATAGTTTATATTATCAATAAATGAACAAAAATGGTCCTAAATTTTGTACATACCAGTTCTTATCCTTGCTGAGCCCATTAGAATCATTTGTCCACTTTCACCCCATATGTACGGACAAATGTGGAACCCGGAACTGTTGTTTGTACTGCACACCCCACATGCACAGAATCCCACAAGTGCACTTCAGGGAGTCTGTCCGTGCATCCGTCGTCAACTTTTCATTCAAACGACATCTCCTACGTGGCAGATTTTTACCAAACTTCTCAGGAATGATCATTGGGTGACCCTCTTTCAATGTTGTTCAAATCGTTACGGTCCGCTGCATATGTAGGTCACCAGAGCTAAAAATAGATTTAAAAAGTGTAAACTTAAAAAATCTCTGAAACCACAAGGCCCAGAGGTTTTATATTTGGTATGTAACATCCTATAGTGGTCCTCTACAAAGATTGTTCAAATTATGCCCCTGGGGACAAAACTAGCCGCGCCTCAGGGGTCACATGGTTTATATAGAATATATCGCGAAATGGCTTTAAAAATCAGTGGTCCTCTACAAATATTGTTTAAATTATGCCCCTGAGGTCAAAACTGGTCACCTCCTGGGGTCACATGGTTTATATAGACTTCAATAGCAAAATGACTTTAAAAATCTTCTCCTCTGAAACGGCAAGGCCCACAGCTTTCCTATATGTAGTAGTAACATGGCATAGTGGTCCTGTCCAAAGATTGTTCAAATTATGCCTTTGGGGTCCAAGATTTCCAAGATATCGCACGATCACTGCACGTTATTATTATTATTATTATTTCGCTTGTATTTCCAGCTGACCCCAGTTCAGACGGCTCATCATCCCTGTCAGCTGCTCGTGTCCGCGGATCTACCAAAGACTGGAGATGATGAGAAGGAATGTCTCCTCACTGGACTGGACTTCCTGCCGGACGGGAGACTGGTAGCCATGGATTCATACAATAAGAAATGTATCATACTGAATGACCGGCTGCAGAGACAAGGAACACCATACAAGTTCAAGACACACCCATATGGCGTTGTATGCGTGTCTCAGAGTGAACTCGCAGTGACATTGAACAACAAGACCGTGTGTCTCCTGTCCGTGAGTCCTGTTAATGTCATCAGTCTGATCAGGGAAATCAACGCATCCTGCAAGGTCTTCTCAATATGCTGCAAGTCGCCATCAAACATGGTCGTAAGTGCGTACAAAGATCCACGTCCTGCTAGAATGATATCAATGGATGGTGTGGAGTGTGACTTTGATCACGTGGTGTTCCCTAATAAGATGTACAAACTTGATGAAAGTGCGTGCACGTATATCCAATCTAAGAACACGTTGGTACTGACAGACAGGTTCGCTCACACAGTGTACATGTACGACACCGTGAAGGGCACGTCTAGAGCAGTCACTGATGGGAACATACTGGAACCACGTGGTGCGTGTGTCGGGCCTGGTGACACGGTGTTGGTGTGCAGCAGCAATAAGAACTCAATCGTGCACCTGACTGTTGCTGGTGACATACTCGGTACCTACCCAGTGGACATGAAGAACCCGCGAGCACTGTGTATGAGTAAGGATGGTACGAGACTGGGGGTAACTAACAACGCTCAAGGCACCAGGAAACTTCAGTTGTTTAAGCTATCACCTGCACTCAGTTAGGTGACCATGGTGCGCTGTCTGATGTTATCCACGATATAATTTTTGCCCGTATTAAGCGTGTACTGTAGTTATATTTAAGCAGGATTGGAAAATTTTCGTGTGTAATATTTGTAATGAATTCTACTAAAATGTATTAATAAATTTATAATAAAGAATGTTACAGGGTAAATTTTTTTTTTATAAAATCCCTGTCGTAGGGACATTCAATTTTTTCAGAGGATAACATTTAGAACAAGGTCTGAAATTTATATACTAAATTACATTGAAATATATTATGAACTTTTAGAAATAAAACATTCGTTTCACATTTCATCATACAATTATTATCAATATAATAATAATTATCATTTAGGTGCATTACGCAATCTTAAAATTTCAATAAAAATATCGCAAAAATAATACAATAACAGTGCATTTGGCAAACCATTCAGTAAGTAATAATTAAAAGATACGTTATATATTAATAGAAGAAAAAATAACCAAAGTTGTGTCCTTATAATATTCAGATTTATATTGTAACTCAAGCTTTAAAAAAAAAGAAATCGTATTAATTTAACACTTGCATTTTACATTTTCTGTTATTAACTTTGATTGCTTGGATCGTCTGGTCGGGAACGCACGTTCATAGCTCACTGACCAGTTCTCACGTTAAAATCAGAACATTTACGAACACATACAACGATCAATCACGGTACCTCACGATTATAAAAAGTTAGGCTTTGTGAAACAATTTCTCCCTAGTAAATCTGCTAAGCTATTATATCACTATATTTTAAATGTACCTAGCTCAACGATTAAAAAAAAAGAACACTGATATCTTTGTGTCAAACAATATGATATCTAAAGGGACTTGTTCACAGATATTTGAATTTTCTAATAAATGGCATTAAAACGTCGTATCTTGACAGATTAAAGCATTTGAACTAAAGAGATCAAGAACTTTAACAGGAAAAGCATAAAAAAGAAAAAAATGTTGTTCCCATAGGGGTTCGAACCTTTCGAATTGTATCCATCTCAACTGATGAATACTCGTTAATGAAACTGTATTTAACGTATATTTCTATGTCAGTAGTGTTATTTCGCTCCTTTATATATGTACTATGCCTTTACTTTTGGAATCAGGTCCCTTAATTAAGCAAATTGTGTCTCTTTTTTAATGAAATAATGTTGTCCAAATTAAAAAAAATTATGTGAAAATCCAGCGACATCAGCAGGTTTGAAATCCCTATAAATATTATACTGTCTTTTTGTTTTCAAGCAATTTATTTATTCTGTGATATTATAACGGAACTCATCATTTGCTATTATGTCAATTCATAGTTATAGTGAACTGGTTTTTGAAATCTCATTCTACGTAACAATTATTTGTCTGTTTTGTTATTTGCAATTCAAATTTCAGTAAATATTCGGCAATCTCTAACTTTACCATTATCAAAAATGAGACTAAAATATATAATCATTTTTAGCTCTCCTGAGCACAAAGTGCTCATGGTGAGCTTTTGTGATCGCCCGTTGTCCGTCGTGCGTGCGTGTGTGCGTCGTCAACTTTTCATTCAAACAACATCTCCTAAACCGCTTGGCAGATTTTCACCAAACTTCACAGGAATGATCCTTGGGTGTACCTCTTTCAAAGTTGTTCAGATCTTTCCGGTCCGCTAAATATCTAGGTCACCAGAGCTAAAAATAGATTTTTAATGTGGAAACTTTAAAAATCTCTGAAAACGCAGGTCATAGAGGTTTCATGTTTGGTATGTAACATCCTATAGTGGTCCTCTACAAAGATTGTTCAAGTTATGCCCCTGGGGTCAAAACGGGCCACGCCCTGGGGTCACATGGTTAATATAGAATATATAGCAAAATGACTTGAACAATCTTCTCTGAAACCACAAGGCCCATAGGTTCATATTTGGTATGTAACATCTTATAGTGGTTCTTTACAAAGATTGTTCAAATTATGCCCATGGGGTCAGAACTGGCCACGCCCTGTAGGTTACATGGTTTATATAGAATATATAGCAAAACTACTTTTACAATCTCTTCTAAAACTGCAAGGCCCAGAGTATTCATATTTGGTATTCAACATTCTTAAGTTGTCCTTCACAAAGATTGTCACATGGTTTATATAGAATATATAGCAAAATGACTTTAAAAATCTTATGCTCTGAAACCACAAGGCCCAGAAGTTTTATGTTTGGTATTTAACATCCTATAGTGGTCCTCTACAAAGATTGTTCAAATTATGCCCCTGGGGTCAAAACTGGCCACGCCCCTAGGGTCACATGGTTTATATAAACTTAAATAGCAAAATGACTTTAAAAATCTCCTCAGAAACCGAAAGATCTAGAGGTTTGTTATTTGGTATGTGACATTGTATAGTGGTCCTCTACAAAGATTGTTCAAATTATGCCCCTGGGGTCAAAACTGGCCACGCCCCGGGGGTCACATGGTTTATATAAACTTAAATAGCAAAACGTCTTAAAAAATGTTCTCATCTGAAACCGCAAGGCCCAGAGGTTTTGTATTTGGTATTTAACATCCTATAGTAGGATCACAATTAATAGCATTATTGTATTGTATCTATACCTCTCTTATTGATTTGATTTTGTAATTGTAAACCCTTATTTCAGTTTAACTAGGCTATTAAACTACACTTTCACATCTAGGCATTGTATTTTAAGATAAAAAACTTATTTAATAATTTCAATTAGAATACTTAACTCTCTTACTTATTTATTAGCGCATATTTTAAAACTATTTTGCTATTTTATTAATGTATATATATATTATATACGTTAACGTGGATAAAGATTTGTTCTGCTTAGTGTCTCTAAAATTGTTGTTACATGTATGTCCGTAATGATTATAATTAACAATTCACACAATTATTGCTTACTAATATATTCATGTATTGTTGGTAGGCCTCATTGTAAAAACGCATATCGACTATATATCTCACAAATATAGATACATATTGAAACAAAACATACATGTATTCGCATTTTTTCTCAAATATATTTTGTAGCAATAATATACTGATAGAATCGCCAAGAAAGAAATATATGCAAAGCCAAACAATTACATTTTATTTGAACTCATGTCATCAAAATAGCGCACTTCAGTGAAAATGTTCCACTGTTCACGACATTATCATCATCATCATTATTATTATCTTCATCGCACTATGCATATATGTATATACACTTTAAGGTTATGATAAATATTTTTTTGCCATTTTTGACAACGCATGCACCATTGATTATGGAAATAAAATCTATCATGTTTCCACGATGTCATCATTAATGTCATGCAACATTTGTTTCGGTTGAAACCTGATGTTATATTGCATCAGATTTGGGAGCATGATAGAAAAAACGACCAAATCATCAGGTTTCTGTGCAGAGACTTGTATTAACCATCTGTGAAATTGCTCGTAAAACAAGCGTTGTAAACTGATGTTACAATTTGTTTCTTTGGATTTTTATTGTCATAACTACATTTGTTTCCGTTGAAAACCGATGCTATATTGCCTCAGATTTGAGAGCATGATAGAAACAACGACCAAATCATCAGTTTTTCTGTGCAGAGACTCACATTCACCATCTGTGAAATGGCTCGTAAGGCAAGCGTTGTAAATTGATGTTACATTTTGTTTGTTTGTTTGCTTGGGTTTTATTGTCATGATTACATTTGTTTCCGTTGAAAAACTGATGCTATTTTGCCCCCGATTTGAGAGCATGAAAGAAACAACGACCGAATCATCAGGTTTCTGTGCAGAGACTCGCATTCACCATCTGTGAAATGGCTCGTACAGCAAGCGTTGTAAATTGATGTTACAGTTTGTGTGCAGAGATTCGAATTAACCATCTGTGAAATGGCTCGTAAAGCAACCGTTGTAAACTGATGTTACAGTTAGTGTGCTGAGACTCGCATTAACCATCTGCGAAATGGCTCGTAAAGCAACCATTGTAAACTGATGTTACATTTTGTGTGCAGAGACTCGCATTAACCATCTGTGAAATGGCTCGTAAAGCAAGCGTTATAAACAGATGTTACAGTTTGTTTGCAGAGACTTGAATTAACCATCTGTGAAATGGCTCGTAAAGCAACCGTTGTGAATTGATGTTACAGTTTGTGTGCAGAGACTCGCATTAACCATCCGTAAAATGGCTCGTAAAGCAACCGTTGTAAACTGATGTTACAGTTTGTGTGCAGAGACTTGCATTCACCATCTGTGAAATGGCTCGTAAAGCAACGTTGTAAACTGATGTTACAGTTTGTGTGCAGAGACTCCATTAATCATCTGTGAAATGGCTCGTAAAGCAACCGTTGTAAACTAATGTTACAGTTTGTGTGCAGAGACTGGCATTAACCGTCTGTAAAATGGCTCGTAAAGCAACCGTTGTAAACAGTTGTTACAGTTTGTGTGCAGAGACTCGCATTAACCATCTGTGAAATGGCTCGTAAAGCAAGCGTTATAAACAGATGTTACAGTTTGTTTGCAGAGACTTGAATTAACCATCTGTGAAATGGCTCGTAAAGCAACCGTTGTGAATTGATGTTAGAGTTTGCGTGCAGAGACTCGCATTAACCATCCGTGAAATCGCTCGTAAAGCAACCGTTGTAAACTGATGTTACAGTTTGGGTACAGAGACTCGCATTAACCATCTGTGAAATGGCTCGTAAAGCAACCGTTGTAAACTGATGTTACAGTTTGTGTGCAGAGACTTGCATTCACCATCTGTGAAATGGCTCGTAAAGCAACGTTGTAAACTGATGTTACAGTTTGTGTGCAGAGACTCCATTAATCATCTGTGAAATGGCTCGTAAAGCAACCGTTGTAAACTGATGTTACAGTTTGTGTGCAGAGACTGGCATTAACCGTCTGTAAAATGGCTTGTAAAGCAACCGTTGTAAACAGTTGTTACAGTTTGGGTGCAGAGACTCGCATTAACCATCTGTGAAATGGCTCGTAAAGCAACCATTGTAAATTGATGTTACAGTTTGTGTGCAGAGACTCGCATTAACCATCTGTGAAATGGCTCGTAAAGCAAGCGTTGTAAACTGATGTTACAGTTTGTGTGCAGAGACTCGCATTAACCATCTGTGAAATGGCGCGTAAAGCAACCGTTGTAAACTGATGCTACAGTTTGTGTGCAGAGACTCGCATTAACCATCTGTGAAATGGCTCGTAAAGCAACCGTTGCAAACTGATGTTACAGTTTGTGTGCAGAGACTCGCATTAACCATCTGTGAAATGGCTCGTAAAGCAACCGTTGTAAATTGATGTTACAGTTTGTGTGCAGAGACTCAAATTAACCATCTGTGAAATGGCTCGTAAAGCAACGTTGTAAACTGATGTTACAGTTTGTGTGCAGAGACTCCATTAACCATCTGTGAAATGGCTCGTAAAGCAACCGTTGTAAACTGATGTTACAGTTAGTGTGCAGAAACTCACATTAACCATCTGTGAAATGGCTCGTAAAGCAACGTTGTAAACTGATGTTACAGTTTGTGTGCAGAGACTCCATTAACCATCTGTGAAATGGCTCGTAAAGCAACCGTTGTAAATTGATGTTAGAGTTTGTGTGCAGAGACTCGCATTAACCATCTGTGAAATGGCTCGTAAAGCAACCGTTGTAAACTGATGTTGCAGTTTGTGTGCAGAGACTCGCATTAGCCATCTGTGAAATGGCTCGTAAAGCAACCGTTGTAAACTGATGTTACAGTTTGTGTGCAGAGACTCGCATTAACCATCTGTGAGATGGCTCGTAAAGTAACCGTTGTAAGCTGATGTTACAGTTTGTTTGCAGAGACTCCATTAACCATCTGTGAAATGGCTCGTAAAGCAACCGTTGTAAACATATGTTACAGTTTGTGTGCAGAGACTCGCATTAACCATCTGTGAAATGGCTCGTAAAGCAACCGTTGTAAACTGATGTTAACGTTAGTATGCAGAGACTCGCATTAACCATCTGTGAAATGGCTCGTAAAGCAACCGTTGTAAACTGATGTTACAGTTTGTGTGCAGAGACTCGCATTAACCATCTGTGAGATGGCTCGTAAAGTAAACGTTGTAAACTGATGTTACAGTTTGTTTGCAGAGATTCCATTAACCATTTGTGAAATGGCTCGTAAAGCAACCGTTGTAAACTGATGTTACAGTTTATGTGCAGAGGCTGGAATAAACGATCTGTGAAATGACTCGTAAAGAAACAGTTGTAAACTGATGTAACACAAACTTCAACTTTAATGAAGACCATCTTTGAAAACAACATTAAAGGTACACAACATACACAGATCCGTTGACCTTGCCTTTCTTTTAACATACACCAGTTAGATATTATACAGTTATTATATTTACTATAAAGAGCGTCCATAATTCGAAGATTATTTACAGGCAGTGTGCCTTTTTAACCAACGACTGTAGATGAGAATCTTAAACAAAGCAGATGTGAAATGGTTCTGCAACACTTTGATCGCTTTTAAGCATGCAAGTTTATTTATTGTATTCTAAGTTATAAAAACATTAATAATAATTAATGTCTTAGAGTAAACAAATTCCCTTTCGTAGGGACATACAATGGTTAACAAAAACGGAATGTCTGAAGTATATTCAATTGTATGTTTTCCAGTGATTTATAAGGAAATATCATAGAAATAAATTTGGTATATCCACTGTTTTAAAACAGTCAAAATTATCATTCTGGTGCTGATCTTTGATGTCTCAGAGGTCGCTGTGGGACTAAACCTTTTCGATTATTAATAGTGAGTGTATTTGGTCGTCGAGCCGTCAAATTGTAGACCCTGGCTATTGTTTTCGCATTAAATATAGTTTAAAAGTTTTAAATGGGTTTCTCTGCTCTCTGACATAAAACGGGACCCTATTGTGATCATATCAGATGTGGGACCCGTTTAGATCATAAAACATTTGTGTTGCGTATAACTTAAAAAGAACATTCTGAGATTGATGAGTTCACAATACGGTAGCTCTCAGAAAGTCCTGGACAAGCGCGTGACATGTAATTTACAATTCAAAACTTAATTGCAAAACAATCTAAATATTGATTTTCATTTCCAATAAAGTAGCCGCGAACTGACAAAAACACTTTAAACGTATTACATTTATATTTATTATACCTTACTTGATTATTTCTCTATATAATGCATCTAAACTGCAGCGGGTAACAATTTGATATGTCGCTAAAGCCTCGGTCGACAGTGTTGCCTCGGGTTGACAAGACGCACTGTCACCCTCAAGGAAGTCAATATTTATATAATGTTTTACTCTTTCAGCAGATTCCATGTCAAACAATTTCCATAACCACTCAATGTTTCCCCAATACAGCTATATAACGTTAATGTTATATAATACAATTCGGTTAAAATTTAGCCGATAAAATATTATTCTGCCATTTAAACTTTAACACAAAAGCAGCTCAATGTCCACCATGTAAATATTATTCTACAATTTAAAACCGTACACATAATCCGTCCAAAGTTCCGTTTGCACAAAAACAAGTACCTTATTATTTTTTGTTTTTCAAGAAATTAGAACATGGTAACCGCATCTTTGCAATAGTCATAAATACATGCATATGATTAATTGCAGCATGACTAGTTTACAAGGATGCATAAGCAGTTTGATTTCTTACATATGGAATAGAATTATCATTTACAATACAATTTACGAACCACAAAACCACAACATATCTTTTAGTGTCTTGCACTACTTTCGACGAATTAAGAAAACAAACCTGTTATTCTTTAGTAGAAACGAAGATTCACGGAGTAAGTTTGGCAAAGTACCCGAAGTAGCCGCAAATTTTGTATGGGATAAGCAACACAAGAACATGCATGTTTAAACTTATAAACAAGATCGATTGATGTGAAGTGTTCGACGTTCACGCAGTTCACATGCATTCCACCTGAAACCTTCAGTATTATTTGTTTTTGTTTTTTTGCAAATTCTTCATTTAATGAGGGTTAGTGAGTATTTCTCAGATACAGTTATACATCAGATGTGCAGCACGTGCGGAAATGCTAACTTATGCATTACACATTTTGAAATGAGAAGAAATACAGGCACATCGTCTATCATGATAAACATGATATTGAATGCTAGGAAATGAAAACCATTTTGCAAGTATTTATATTCAATTTGTCACCAGTTTCAGATCTCTTTAATACCATACCACCAATGTATTGGTATTAAAGGAGCGAATGTTCACTAAAGGTGTTAACACATCATTTGGATTATATTTTGGGTAATGCGCTGACACATCGAAATAACGTGCGTTTAATATCTGCACAATTTCATATTCATTACTATTCTTCACTCCTTATTAAAACGCTTCGCGACAAACACTAATGCAAAAAGGTGTGCCTGTACTGGACCTCGACCTGTAAACAATATAAGGCGCTGTTGGAGGAAGAACAAATGGATATACACAGGTTTTGCCACATATATATGATAGTCAAATAATTGTTTAAAACTTGCACATGATGACTTTTAGTGTATTGGAGATCATATGCTATTTTGACATGGAACATATTGCACTGTAAAAGTAATATTTGTTTATTATAGTGTCACCCCTCGCGATTAAGAACCAGCCAGTTTTGACTTCTGAGACACGTTTACTGATGAACATCTTTACTCCTGCTTCCTATCCCATATGCCGGGCGCTTGGCAGGAAGGAAATCGGTATCCTTCGATTTAACTAGCTGCTGGGTAGACAACCGGCCATATCAGAACAAGCCCTTTTCAACACTCGAACCTTCGACCTCCCGCTCCGTAGGCGAAAGCCCTAACCACTAGGCCTCATAATCGGTCACTGTATTTATAAACGAACTTCTGGTGTTGTGGAAACATCACGGGTGTGTTTAATAACGATTGTATTAGAAATTTCTAAAGAATGTAAACAAAATTACTGGCTTTTACAAGCACCCAAAAAGTATTATTTGATTGCAAAATATGTTTGTACTTTCTTCGAGCATACATTCAATTACCAGCCCATTATGTTATGCGCTAAACCTGACACCTATGTGTAAGCCTTTGATAGAATGCTATGTGTACGGATGGTTGCTATGTCAGGCAGATGTTCATGCTGTTCACTCTTGATTCGTACATGCATTATCATATAAAACTCAAGATAAGCAATACAATGCAATAACGTGTTCGACTATTATATATATTATACATGTGCATATGTAATTGATATTATAATAGTCATTATCATGATAATAAACCATATAAAATGAGACAATGTTCCATTCCAACATTATCACACATTAAACATCACAATTCTCAAATAATAAATCAATAGTATACAACGAATAATCAAGTTGGAACACTTCTAATGCGAATTATCAAATTTCAAGTGAGTGGTTATCTAATGAAATAAGATACCGATGGTACGGACACGACTGTGTCAGCTTTACGACCCCGCCCCAACGCTCCAGTGTAGTTACAAGTCAAGTAGTTTGATGACTCGTCACTTCACCCAGACTTGTATACAAAGTGGGTTGATGGTTCCGGCTGAGGTCCTGGTTCTTTTCAACACTGCATTTAAAAAACATACTCAAATTAAACCAAACTGTGATGGTGATTTAAATTTTGATGCCGCTATCTCCATTAGGTGGGGTCTAGGTGGGCGTGAGCGGCTTAAGTGTTTTATGCATGCATTTAATGTATTTTTCAGCTGAAAGCCTGATTGAAGTACAATTACAAAATAAAATATGAACTAAATAGGATATGTTAGCTTTGCAAATTAGGACAATTGGTATTATTCAAAGTAGGCAGGTCGGACGGTCATCATGGGCAATGCATCGGCCAGTGCGGACACGACCTTTGCGGGCATTATTGTCAGTTACAGGTTCTTAAACTAAATATTCAGGATTACAACACAAGGTATTATGACATAAATGAGAGAATTGTTGAAACTAATGCAAATTAATGCCAAAATGAAACTGAAAAACAACACGATGAACACAATGGGTCTCGGATTGCCACTCTGGTTGACTTTTTGCTTAAATTTCCCCATATAACTCCCCCCCCCCCTAATGCCCCCTGGAGCAACCATCGCATAAACTACAGCCTTAAATGGGGTCAATGTGGCATCTGGCAGTTATTCTTTCCCGTACAGTGTGTTTGTAAGAGTCCATTTTCAAAATCTTTGCAGACGACTAATCTTACGGGAAGTTCTTAAAGGTTACGCATGCGCAAATAAATTCCTTCTTTGTTACATATAAAATATTCAAAATTTGATCTCACTTTTCATCATGACCAAGCTACTTTCCAATATATCACCATACATTGTTGGAAAGATGAAGACATAACCTTTTGTCAAAAAATTCTATGCGTTGTGACTCAAAATATTTACCTTAGAAAAAACACACCGCTTTTGACGGGCATCGAGGCTGCCATTTTGCTCATGAATACATGGCCCAAAAGTTATGAAGCTGGGAACCACAAGACAAAAAGTAGTGCACAAAAACAGCCTTTTTTCTTATTGCTTACATATAGACCTTTAAAATGATACCAAAACATATCATTTAAACTGTATTTTACAAATTATATGCAATTATATGCATCAAGCACTCAACCATATGTGCTTATTATCTAAATGTAACCCTGAGGATGTGACTTCCGTTTTGGGGTAATTAGACCAGTTATAGGCCTTTCCCAAAACTCGGTTACTTCCCATCACGAGTGATGTCCCCTGTTCACTTCCGGCGACGTTTATTGATTATAAGGCGGGATAAGAGTATTGATATTAACCGAAAAACATACAATATATCTGATTTTCAATCTTAAAATTGTGTTGATGTCGTAAAAATAAATTTACAAATATCAACATTCGTATATAATATACATCATGTACTTTATTTATCAATTTAATTAGGTTATTATTTTGTCTACTCTTTGAAGAGTGTCAAACAAACTGTTCACAGTACGTTAAACGGTTATTATGCAATAAAACACAAAAATAGCGATTTTAGTATCTAAACAACCTATGCCTTCATCCTGTATTAAATTTTCATTCTTAAATAAAATAAATATATAAAGCTGTTTTTAGTAAAATGAGTTTGCTAAGTAACTCTAAGCTAACATTCTTCTGGCGACTAAAAATACGACAATAAGGTATCATCACAGAAAATTTTCCATTTAAAAAAGGGAAAGTCCAATCATTCCCAAATTACAGTTAAGAAAATCGACTTTTCAATGGTTATTTTTGTTGCTTTTTTCATATTTTTGGGGAGAGTATATATGAAAAGCATAACAAAGTGTCATGTTTTTAGTATATTCACATCATTCCATTGAACTCGTTGTAAACAATCAACAGAGTTTCATTCAAAAAAATGACAGAAAAAATCTGATTTCTTACAGAAAAATAAAAATCTGAATGATATTCAAATTTGTATGAAAAAGCAATTTGATAAGCCGGCGTATCATTCTTAAAGAAAAATAAAAATCTGAATGAAATTCAATTCGATAAGCCGGCGTATCATTTCTTACAGAAATATTCAAATTTGTATGAAAAGCAATTTGATAAGCCGGCGTTTCATTTCTTACAGAAAAATAAAAATCTGAATGAAATTCAATTTGATAAGCCGGCGTATCATTTCTTACAGAAACATTCAAATTTGTATGAAAGAGCAATTTGATAAGACGGCGTATCATTTCTTACAGAAAAATAAAAATCTGAATGAAATTCAATTTGATAAGCCTGCATATCATTTCTTACAGAAATATTCAAATTTGTATGAAAAAGGAATTTGATAAGCCGGCGTATTTCTTACAGAAAAATAAAAATCTGAATGAAATTCAATTTGATAAACCGGCGTATCATTTCTTACAGAAATATTCAAATTTGTATGAAAAAGCAATTTGATAAGCCGGCGTATCATTTCTTAGAGAAAAATAAAAATTCTGAATGAAAGTCAGAACGTTTGAGCGTAATTCCGATATTTTTGTCAGCAACTTCTTATTTAATTCCATACACATTAGTGTTTAACTTTAAAGCTTTTTTCGTTGCAGTTCTTCTTGTTGTGTGCTATGGTGCTTGAACATGCTTCGCTTTAATCTTGAAATATAATGTAACAAAACAACTATCTTTTTAATTACTGTTAACACAATATTACAATAACTAAAGATGATGTAACTCCTCATTAAATGTCATAATTGATGTTGTATTAAAGAGATTAAGTAAGTAATTTGTTTATTATTTTGTCATGTGTTTAAACAATGTTCATGAGAACTGCAAATAAAAGAAACAAATAACACCCGACCCAATGGGTCTATTAGTCACCGGGAAATAGATATGTCGTTATAATTATGTACATAATAGGGTGAGTATCTATAATAAAACAGATATATATATATATATATTTTGAAAAAAAAGTTTACAGAATTCAGAGTAATTAATTAACTAAGCCAAAGAGTCTAATAATTATGCGTTTGAATAAATATTTTATACTTGTTGAGTCTGTTTGATCAAGTATTTAGTTTTCCTTCATGTACATAACTCTACCTGAGATCATTTCTTCATTTCTGTCGGAATCGTGGTAAACAACATTTTATTCTCGCAGCAGCTAATTCCCGAATGTTTTAGAAAAACAAAACACGATGAGCTCTTAAATGTTCACCACCTTTCAATTCTTCACAATTGAAAATTAAATGCTGTGCTATATTATTTCATTCTTCAATTTAAACCTATTTATTAATTCACAACAGTGTTTAATTCTTTTAATTATGTTCTGTTCCGTACAATAAGGTGGTGAAATTTCATAGGATGATAGACAAAGAACAGCAACGAAGACAACAACATTTTAAAATGTGAGATGAACTTTAATTCGAGACGCAAACAATAGAGACGAAGTGTGACATGTTAGCTGTATCTGCATGTAGATCTTTATCATCAATGTGGTTTGTGGCTTTGGTATTTTTATGACCCCCTCTTCAGACAGATAACTAAGTATCCATTGAGAGAACATGTGTTCATTCGTGGTATTTATCTATGGAAAACAACCGTTTAAGACGAGACAAGGAGACTACTTTTTCAGGATTCCTGTCATACGGATATGTGGCCTTTGTAATGAGTTAAAAACGATACTACATTTAGTCATAACAATTCATTTTTGTAACATATATCCTCTATGAGTTTTTATAATATTTAATCAAAAATATATGATTTTAAAAATTTCCATTACAAGTTTTGAAAGCCGCTTAGTCTTAGTTCTACAGGTCAAAATAAACCAAAACGGAAGTCACATCCTCAGGGTTACAGTCAGTTAGATAATAAACACATAGGGTTCAGTGTATAATGCATTTTTAAAATACAGTTTAAATGATATGTTTTGGTATCAATTTAAAGTTGCATATGTAAGAAAAAAAGACATTTTTAGGCACTACTTTATCTTAAATGGTTCCCAGCTTGATAACTTTTGGCCCATGTATTCATGCACAAAATGGCAGCCCCCATGCCTGTCAAAACCTGTGTGTTTATTCTCAGGTAAATATTTTGAGTTACAACGTATAGAAAGTTTTGACATGCTGTTTTTTCAAAAGGTTATGGGCTTATCTTTCCAACAATGTATGGTGATATATTGGGAAGTCGCTCGGTCATGGTGAAAATTGAGAGCAGGACCATACTAAGCTCTGCTGCAGTAAATGTGAACTTATACACCGGAAATGTGACCAAGTGGATGAACTATCAAACGTATCTGGACAAAAACGACCGGAGCTTCTTGCATTGAAACAAACATTAATGAAATAGCTATCCGAGGTGGATGCTATTATAGCGGACTGTAAGCTGTCAGAAAATGATTTGAAAACATTTAAAACATTTCTAAAGAGGTAGATAGCATGAAAGATTGTGTCATGAAACTTTTTGAAGTGGCTAAACGGAAGTTGTTATCTGTGGCAAAACAAATAAAATCTGCAGAAGTCCGAAAGACAGGGGAAAAGCATATGGTCTCTTCCAAAGTTAAGGAAGAAATAAATCAAGAAGTGTCAATGTGCTGTTCCATTTTAGAACACGGAACGTTCAACCAACAGCGTATTTATTTTTAAATGATTAAGGGGAAACAGAAAACAATGCAATCAAATATAAATGAACGACATAATAAAATTTCATCAACATTGACAGTGTCTTTTCTGAGAGAGCTGTCATCACTTCTCGAGATGGGAATCAGTTTCATAAAACTGAATTGTGACGGAAACAAGAAAGGTATTTTATTTCAAATTTGCATAACAGTTTATCATATTTAATTTAATGTTTATATCAGTATGGACTATGTTATAAAACGCCTGTTTGATACAATATATGTATCGTCAGGGTGGCAATAACGAACACATTAAGACTGTTTGTTGAAGCCTATAGGATTTAGATTCTCAAATCTGTAAAACGGGAAATATATTTGTTTACTGTGTAGGCCACGAGTCAGTAAATAGCAACCACGAATTCTTCAAAACACCATATATACATATTCTCTTACTTTTTTATTATAATATTTAATTATGTTGAATACAATGTGTATTCTATAGGCGTTTGCGCGAGTGAAAATATGTAAATTGTCTCACTTTCCGGTGATGATATCACGCGTTATCACATCAAAATAAAGCAAATTTTCTTTTTATGTTATGCTTTATTAACCTTTCGTTTACATTGTATTGGAAAATATCGCGGAAATCATAACGTCATGACGTCACAATAATTACGTCATTTCACAGTTTTGAGCCCAGTTTTCGATGACGGTCTGTTTCCTTTACTGTATTAAATTGGGACCCCAAAAAGTGGTCCCTTACTTTCAATGATATAGAGATATCTCACACTGATATTATTTTTATATTTCACTACGTAGCATTAAATAAATGTATTTATTGTTGGTAGGCCTCATTGTAAATACGATTACCATTGTTTTATTGTTACTTAAAATGGCCGTATCGACTACCAGTATATTTAACACAAATATAGACACATATTTAAACAAAACACACATGTATTCGCATTTTTCTCAAATATATTTTGTTAGTAGCAGTAATATACTGATATAATCGTTAAGAAATAAATAAATCCAAAGCCAAACAAAAATATTTTTCATTGAACTCACGTCTTCAAAATCGCGCACGTAAGTGAAAATTATTCCAGCCTTCACAACTCTATCATCATCATCATGATTATCGTCATCGCACTATGCATATGTATTTAAACTTTAAAGTTAAGATAAATATCTTTTTGCCATTTTTGACAAATGCATGCACTATTGACTATGCAAATAAAATCTATCATGTTACAACGATGTCATATTATGCTTACATTTGTTTCGGTTAAAACCCGATGCTATATTGCATCCGCGTTGGGAGCATGTAAGTTGATGTTACACAAACAACAACTTTAATAAAGGCCATCTTTAAAACAAACGTTAAAAGTATACAAGATACACAGAGCAGTTGACGTTGCCTCTCTTTTAAAATGCACCAATTAGATATGATACAGTTATTATATGTACGAACGATCGGCCCGGTCCCGACGCCGTTCGGTTTGGACAGGTTTCACTGTATAAAGAACGTCCATAATTCGAAGATTGTTGACAGGCAGTGTGCCTTTTTAACCAACGACTGTTCTTGAGAAACTTAAACAAGCAGATGTAAAATGGTTCTGCAACACTTTGATCGCCCAATAGAAGACATTCTATAAATCGCGACCCCGCCACAGACCCAGCCTTGTAGGACCATATATTTCACAAATCATATTGTTCACGTTTGTGTAAAATAGGATCTCATTCTGCATAGTTGTGAAACTGAGATATTATTTTGACACATCACAGTCTTATTTTTCTTATTTACTGTGAAGTTTGTGATCTCATCCAGTTTTTGATATGCAATGAAATCATATTCTTCTCTGATCTTCACGCATACGCCGTATTTTGGGGTACGACCAAGTTAATTCTTTCTATTCAAAATACGATTTCATACACCTTTTTTCGTAATGACCTCATGCACTGTTCCTTATAAAAATATTGTTTGTACTCATACACATTGAGGCTCGGCAAATTAGCGGTAGTGGTATTTTCAAAAACACCACCGAACCCCTCGCAAAGGCGTGCCTTGAGCGGAATTACACAGATAAATTTGATTATTGTGACCGTTGATTATACAATGACATTTTGCAAGGGACCTATTTCGTTCGTTCATAATGTAAGTCGAGAGATTGCTTCGTCGGTTTCCTCTTTAAAGCTGCTACTTCAAGGATGATAAGACATAATTATATGACTGAGGCCAAAAACGTTATTTTTATAATGTACAGTAATGATACTTACCAAATGCAGTCAATTAAGCGTCGCTTAATAGTATAATAACAATACAAATAATAGCGGACTTAAAGCCTCGTTTGGGAAAGCTCTTCTAAATTCTAAAAATATACTACCACAGGTCGGTGCGTGGTATTGAAGACGCGGTGTTGATTCTGCGTGTCCAATAGTCGACTAAAACAAAAGACATAATACTATTTTAAAAATAATTTTCTTTTATTGACAAATTTCGTTTTAAAAGATTACATGAAATATATTGGGAAAAAGTCCCGAGAAGATATACCTTCTAAGACTTCAACCCCGGTCCTCGGCGTGCGAGGCTGATACTCTTACCGCGTCGCTAAACACCTTCTATCTTTAAAAAAGCAAGCGTGTGCGTCTGTGTGCGTGTGTGTGTGTGTGTTTGTAGTACATTTTTATCGAGTGCACCGGGATTCTCTCCCATATGGCCATCGCAACCAGAAGGCTTGTTAGTTGGTTACGAGGGATAATGCAAGATACAGGTGAAGCCCCGTTCCAGGGGCGACCCTGGGTTTTTAGTGCCCGGTGTAAAGCACCTAGTACGCTGCATCTCGGTTTAACGTCTCATGCGAAAGACGAGTTCGTAGGTTAGGGTGTAGCGCGGGCTCGAACATGCGACCCTTGGGTTATGAAACCAGTGCGTTACCACTAGACCACGGATCAGCCACAGTCAGCACTACTTGTTATCTAGGACGTGGTTTTTAACTACGAAGCCGCGAAAATGAAATCGATTGGCTTTTTGGACCACGCGGTTATTTCACACTAACAACAGAAGAACTACACAAAGTTGAAAAACGTCTCAAGTTGCTTTGAAATCGGGTTGTAACAATGCGTTGCAATGATCCATCCAGTGTGTTTCAAACTGGTGTTCATGTGTCTACAATGTTATTTCAGTCAATTGCATCGAATTAATTTACTATTAAGTATTAATTTACTAGATTTAAAACATTTTTTTTCCATTTTTCATTTTTCCACATCATCTGTGACGTTGCAGCTTTAATCAAATATACTCCTCGCAGATGTTACTTTCCGTAGGCCTCACTCAGAAATCACTGCAACTGTCTAGAAATCCTCCCAGAGCTAGAATGCTTCATTTACAAAATATTGATTATTTGATTAAAGTACCCTGGAAGTATGGCATAATTGGCTCAAATGTTTATATCAGGCAATAAGGGATAAAAAAGGAGAATAAAGAACCAAAATAACAGCGATGAATTTACGGCAATTATTTTGTTTCCTACGGCGTTTCGCGCATTTTAATTGACTGCATGTAATCTAATTTATGTACAATTGTGGTGGGAGGGATTATCTTCAAATCTTATGTACACAACTATACACAGCCTTCTTTGGTTCTTTGATAATGTAATCCAACAAGAATGGTGAATACTTTGAGAAGAAACGGGAAAAGCACCAAATATTTTGTAGAAAATTGACGTCAATAACGTCACAATTTTATTCAAGTATACATTCATACAACATACATTTAATTAAAGTATACGTCTTGATACTTTGAATTGCACGCCGGGATCGCTACAGATGTTTATGTTCAACTTGTGTAATTTATTTAAATGTGCATTGTAAAATTGCCCACATTTTGTAATTCATGTATTTGTTTCATTTGTTTTTGTTTTTTTAGTTTGTACGGTTTTTTAAATAGAACGAAACTTTAGAATGAATGCGTATAAACTAGGCCAATTAAATCCTGTCCGATTTTTCCAAATCAGATGAGAAGCTAATTTCAAGAGTCATTTGATAATGTGTAAAACTTCAACTATAACGCTATTTTATATATACAAACACACAGCCAATTACGGGCTATCTTCTCTGAATGGTGCAAGGCTGTACAACGCACATTGCCTTGTAAGTAAACCCGTGGAACAAGGTTCGGTTTCCGTAATTAAAAGGCATAACATACGCAAAAAAGTGCGATGGCTCTCATTCTATAAATAGCGATCACGTCACAGACACAGACCTTTATACTAACACGGTTCATTCATTCTATAAATAGCGATCACGTCACAGACACAGATCTTTATACTAACACGGTTCACCCACTCTATAAATAGCGATCCCGTCACAGACACAGACCTTTATACTAAGACGGCTCACTCATTCTATAAATAGCGATCACGTCACAGACACAGACCTTTATACTAAGACGGTTCACTCATTCTGTAAATAGCGATCACGTCACAGACACAGACCTTTATATTAAGACGGTTCACTCATTCTATAAATAGCGATCACGTCACAGACACAGACCTTTATTCTAAGACGGTTCATTCATTATTCTTACCAAGGCGTCCCGGGTTCGCTTCCCACTCACAGCGCATTTGAGTTTGGTTGGTGGTCACCATACCGGACAGGTGGGGTTTCCTCCGGGTACTTCGGTTTCCCATCACACCACAAGACCACACCAAAATTAAAATATCTTTCAATAAAAAATAAAATAGCTGGAAATCGAAACTATGATTCAACATTCGTCCCAACTTTCGTGAGTCTCTAGTAAGTTAATTAGGTAGGAGTGCTGGGACACACTCCGGGTCCTCACATAATGCAGCCTCAGGCGCGGAAGGACCTAATAAACTTCGAAATACACACACATACACACACACAGACACAAACCTCTATATTAAGACGGTTCATTTATTCTATAAATAGCGATCACGTCACAGACACAGACCTCTACAGTAAGACGGATCACGCATTCTATAAAAACGATCACGTCACAGACGCAGACCTTTATACTAAGACAGTTCACTAAGTTTTGATTTTTCTGCACATACGCGACGGTAAAGTGGCGAAACCTATTTTAAATAAATAGTAAATACAATACTTTTAGTATCAAACATCTCTATCAAGTGAACGTGAGCTGGTTAAAAGTTGAAACTGCAATGCAGTAGGCTTATCTTTTAACAGGCACATTTGCTTACACATTATTTTCTGTTTTCTGCACGTAGGCAATGAACCATTTAGTTTTTTTTAACTACCCAGAATATATTCAACGAACGTTCACATGTCTGTTTTTAACCTTGCGTATAGACAATACGATAACTCTGATCAATGTCTAACTATGTAAAATGTCTGAAGCGATAGGAAGAAGTAATTGATATCAGTTAAATGCTGGCTTTTCAGGGCTGGCATTCACGAACATATTCTTAGACTTAAGATGTAAGATAAAGGAATATTCTTGAAACTGTTGTGTTAGTATAGAAACGCTGTTAGTTTGATTTTTTCTTAATATTCGCCAACTCTAATTACAACATTCTTTATTAAGAACGATTTATTACTAACATTAGCGACATAGGTGTTCATCATATTTGCGAACAAATATGTATTTTTTGTTCTTGAGTGCAAGTATATTCTTTATACTTAAGTCTACGAATGGTTGGTGAATAACGGCCCAGAATTGTCTCTTATGTATCATTCGCCATTGTTTCTGTAATGTTCACATGCGCTTTAAGTGAAACACCAGAAGAACCGGATTCAACATCGAGCCTAGCTCGACTAGCACCTCTGCCGGAGTACAAGAAACATCTGCTGGTCTTCGTCAATGAGCCTACGAGTCATCGGATGGTGGTATTCGCGTCTGATGACGAACTGCGTCTTCTTTGTGTAGCGAAATGTTGGATTATTGATAGCACATACTTGTTTGCGCCGACACAGTTACATCACTTGTCCTGCGCGCGGACTAAATTTGGTAATACCCAGCAGTCAGCGGTCTATGGACTACTTCTATCAAAGACATTGAATACACATGAAGAATTCTTCCTAGATGAATGCTTGACATGTGACGTAAGACCAAGTCCCAGTTTTATTGTCGCTGACTATGTGGCGATACACACGAGGCAAACGCTCAGCTCCAGTACCGTTATCCATACATAGATTGATTAGATTTATTTGAACAGAAAATGAACAATTTACATAGCAATAAAATATTTAAACATACAACAAATAATAAATAAGTATTCATTAATATTGCCATATCAATCAACATTATATGTTAAGGATTACACAATAAAGAGTTAAAATAAACTCTTATTTCCATTGTGGTCCTTGAGATGTAGTGCGGTATGACATAGGAACAAATTACCGTTAAGTTTACAATAATATAAAACAAACCAATATCAATAGGGTAAATATATATATAAACTATACTTTGGTAGCATTATACTAAAGTTTTTAACAAATAAATAAATGAAATTTTCTATATAAGACATTAAATTATTAAAAACAAACATATCACAGTACATGTATATATGCATTAGAATACAATTAAGATAATACTGAATATTAATAATAGTAATGAGTAAACAATTAAAATAAAATTGAGTTGCCATGCAACATAAAATGACTAGTCTATCCATCTGAGCATATTGATAAGTACCAATTAATTAAAATTATTATAGCACTTTAACTTGAATTAATATAAAATATGATAATACTGAACATTAATATTAGTAATGAGTAAACAAAATAAAATTAAATTAATTTGTAATGTAACATAAAATGAGTAGAGTATCATCATAGCATATTGATAAGTTCCAATCATTTAAAATATATTATAGCACATTTAAAATTTAGATAGAATTAAATAAATGCTCCTTACCCATGGATTGAAAAGAAGATGTGGTTCTTGAGTCCCTGATATGGTGACGCAAACTGTTCCACAGAGAGCAACCCATATAGGAAAAATACTTTTTGTCAAAGCCTTTGACAACAGGGATAGCATATACAGTACGTGCCACGCGAAACCCGCAGAATTCGCGCTGTCGTGACGAGCCTTCGATCAATATTCGCGAAGCGACGTCATGAAAGTTTGCGACGATTCGGGAAATATAGAGGGAGGCCCAAGCGCGAGATTTTGCGACGCATAAGTCACGAAATTTCGTCGCGATTCGCGGCAATTTTAAAGGTATATGTGCTCTTTAATAATTAAGAGTTGTACAGTTTTTACTGTCTTTTAGCAACATTCTACATTGTGTGTCGCACAGTGTATGTTAAATGTAGATATATTAATTTTGTATCCTTCATAATACGGTTAATTAATAAATATTTATATGATAAAGCACTATTATTTGACAGTATTAATAAAAGAAACAAGTGAAAACGCATATTTAAGTCACAATGAATTTCTATAGTGTGTATATACGTTTAAAAAGTTTACATTTACAATTCGGACAATAATCATTAAAATCAACTTAAAATTACAAATCACTGATTGTTCTTTTTTTCACTACAAATAATCAACCCTTTTTCCTATATACCTAATTTCAGTGGAAAACTCATGCCTGAATCCTGACTGATACTCATATAAGAGCCTATTTTTGACCATGTTTTCCTCCAATTGGTCATATGTGACCTTCTCTATAACTTTAGAAATGACACTTAATATGGAGATTGGACGATAATTTCTAACATCCGTCTTGTCACTCTGTTTGTATAAGGGAACTACTCGGGACTTAAGGTCAACAGGAACCACGCCCTGTATAATAGATAGATTAATGATACGTAAAAGAGGATCAGCAATAACTGAGGCGGAATCCTTTGAAAATAGAAATTGGATCCCATTAAACCCTTTGGCATTATTAGGACAAAGATTATTTAGGTACTTAAACACTTTGCTCTCAGATACTATTGAAAATGAAAAACTATTAGGGTGGATACCTTTTGAAGAATAAAAAGTAAAAACAAAACTTCTACAACAATTATTAACAATATTTGGCAATTTACTTACAAGCTTATCAGCAATAGAAGTATACGAATTGTTAAATTTTTCAGCAACTTTCAGTTTATCAAAACAAATATCTCCATCAATATTCAAACCATTGCTACTTGAGCACGGTTATTTTTATTTGGTAGGCCAAGGTTTTTAAGACACTTCCAAAGAGACTAGGATTATTTTTAACAGAAGATTTAAAATAGTTCTGTTTAGCTTTAGTAATAATGTAATTAGCTTTTATTTCTCAAAGCCCTAAATTTATTCGAATTTTCTTCAGATTTATATTTCTTACAATTGTAAAAAGCCTTATACATATCCTTAATACATTGCAATACTTCAGGGTTAACCCATGCTTCAGTTCTTTGTTTCACACGCACAGTTTTAACAGGAGCAATGACATCTAGTGTAGATAGAAATATTCATTTAAAATTATTCCATGCAGTGTTAACATCATCACAACATAAAACTGGTGTCCAATCGGATCGCAGAAGTGTCTGTTGAAACATTCCTTTTGTATAATGTTTTCTTGATCGAACATTAACAGTATTGTGCTTTCCTATATATTCACAGGTAACCTTTCTAGTACAAAATGTCATAATATGGTCACTAATACAACAATCAATTACACCACTCTGCGAGGTTTTATAAGGGTCAGATACAAGAATTAAATCAATAATAGTAGAAGTTGTGGATGAAAAAGTGGTAAAATCTGTAACGAGCTGGTTAAGACAAAAAATAATCACACATGGAATATAAACTCTTGACTAGCGGGCATCTACTATTGGAAGACACATCTGTATTGAAGTCCAGGTAAATTAATAATGTTTATATGTTGCATATTTAAATTGTCTCTAGTGTAGCCAAATAGTTTAATAACATGATTTTTCATAATAATGGAATACTAATTAAAAATTCCATATTGTTTTCTTTCTTATTCATTTTCAGGGGTTATTTTACCACCTGACGCAATCAATGTGGCGGAGGGTGCAAGCCGCTGTTCTACAGTTTGTGTACAGGACTGCCAGCGAGCTGCGCCACGTCTGCGGGAAGCTTGATGGGCAAGCGTTTCTCCCAGTGCCAGATGTCAATGATGACGGCACTGCTTCAGATCGCACTTATTGCGTGCTGATCTTTTAAAAACAGTTTCGATTCTACATACGCCACCGGAGCATACAGTAAATTACTTATTTTAGTTATCAATGTTTATAAGAAACTAATAAGTGTTGTGCGAAATGAATAATATTTAGTACCATACACTATTTTGAATGGACAATACTTTATGTGTGTCGTTATTCAAGTGTTACATGTAAGAAAAGAAGAAAATAAATTAATCGAAGTATAATATATTAGTTTATGTTCTTGAAAAGTTTGGAGAAATTCGGGCATAAGATACAAAAGTTATAGCTGATTATGCGAAGGTCTAGTTAGTAGTGCCTGTGGGTGTACTCTGCCATTAACACGTGTTTCATCCATCAGCAGAAAAGTATGATAACTCTCTGTCACAGTGGAGTTCCGAACATTCACGCTTTTGGGCATAAGATTAGGATCAACTGCTTTGATATTTGCGTTTTGCACACATGCATTTGTATGACAGCCATTACCAATGCACAAAACACATTCAACATAATAACAACTGTGCAGTACCAACTTGAGGACCGTCACGTTGCCTTTATAAAGACATAACCAATTAAACTCTTGACATACATGTAAGTCCATTCAATACCTTCATAGCAAACTTTGTTTCAATATGATCACATATTATTATTATATGGACGTTATATCACAAGAGCCATAACTTTTGACCGTGTTGGCCTTGAAGATAATACTAGATGCATGAAGTGAAGGCAATAATGCTGTTCATAAAAACACCAACATGCAATAAGGGTGATCAGCCATACGATCGTTGTTACTGGTATGAATCGTGCTAAACGAAGTTATATTTAATTTTCGACTCAATAATTTTCAGATTGATTAAACAAACTTTTGAGAAGTCAATATCGCTGAGGAATATCGTACTGCTTTATTAATGTGAACACAGTTTTTGCTTTAAAACATGAAATAAAGTAAAACAGGACAGATTACAGATAATATCTTAGTAATGTTTGAAGCTGATGTGTGCTATGTTTTAATGAATTCATCGGATGAAGATTTGATACAATTGAATGAATTGTTTTGTACATGCTATTTGATTACGTTACGCTAGATTTGTTGTAATGTTGTGGATTCTTCTGTTGTATACCACAAAAATATCCAAGCGCTTATAAAGGCATGTTTAACGTATTTTGTTGTTAGTTGTTTGTTTAACTTCTAAGAATGGGTTATGCGTTTAATTGAGAGGGTCAAGCAGGGGAATTACATTGCAAGTATAGTTTGATAGTATGATATTTATGCAGCGCGACGCCAATTCTGTGCAGCCAGTCTCAAGGATGTGGAATTCGCAACTCACACGCACCATAATATTGCATTGAAACTCAGGCGGGTATATCAAGGATATTCCAGTCGTTCGTTTACTTAAGAGATTGGTTACATAAAACAGTTGCACCGATTCGAATGTCATATATGTGTATCTTACGTATTTCTCAATTAATGAGTTCTTTGCTGATTGATGTGTGAAACAGGGTGTATCCGTAGAGTGATACACCAACATCTGGTGTGAAGTTTGTGTACATAACTACAATTTCAGCTTAAATATTATACATACAGCAAGAGGGCGTCCATGCGATCCGGTCTTGTACTGTGTGGAAAAAGGATAAAGCGTGGGAATCCCAAGCTTTGGTTTCCACTGCTCATGTCCGACCTTTTACATAAGATTGTAGTCGAATAAACTTCTTGAAATACCTTATGCAGAAAATTCACATTCTGTGGCGTCATTTATATACTGGTCCATTTGTCGTACGAAAAGTTCATTTTCAAGAAATGTTTGTAACACAATACGGTCTTGCATGTACAGGTGATGGGAGTGCTATAGGTAGCACGGAATTGGATAATACGAATTACATGTATATATAGAAAATATACGATATTGAGTTGTCGATAAGAGGCAATAAATGCAAGGAGATGCTACATGTTGTCAATACATGATAAGACCTCTGAAATTTTCAAAGATTATTCTTACAGTTGATGAAACAACAAACTAATTTTGCCTATGATCGAATGGCAGTTTGTCATCCGCAGATAGTACATTGTGCAATATTAATTGATTTTGCGGTGCACGCCTGCCACTGCAGAATAATTTGCATCTAACTTTTCAGCTCAATCTTGTGTCATCTGAATTGCTACTCGTGTTTCGTATTCTCATTATACTACATGTCCATGCATTATTGTAACTGCCAACATCTAACTTAAGGCATAATGCGTAAACCAGCCGCAGAGTAACTGTTCACTTGAGTTCCAAATCTAATAAGCGGCACAGGCAGTTTATCTATATGCTCATTGTATAATACCGGAAAGTATTGGAAAGTATATGAGAATTATTAAACCAAACAGCAAAAATAATCGGCCTAAATAATGTTTCATTCAAACAAATAAATATCTACTTGTAGATTCTTCAATATTATAGTGTAATCCAGTACACTTAATTTAACGCACCATGGACGAATAATCAATTTAACATTCGTAATCGAAGTACAGGGAAGCCCCAGCAGTAGTAGCTGTTCCACAGAAGTAACCCGATAAGCTCACAGTTGCGACTCTAAGTATAGTCGGTAAACATGCATGTGAGAATCGTTTTAAAAATGGTAAATTATAGTGAAGAGTAGGAAACCCAAGCTTTTATGCCCACTTTTCACATGAGATTGTAGTCGGAGAAAACTTCTTAAACAAACATATTGACATGCCTTATTCTCAGATTGTTCCTTTCTGAGGTGCCCTTTCCCGACCATTTTTCGTTTTCAAGAAATGTTGTCAATACATTTGCCACTTACGTATAAGCTATAAAAAAATCCGACACCAAAGATTAGCGCAGTCCATGTGTTATGGGTATCAGTGCGATTGCTTTTTTTTTTAATGACATTTGTATGTGTCATTCATTGCAAATTTGGTATTCATATTGATAAACAAACACAAGTAAACGAAAAATAGCCGAGTGGTATGCGCTGAAGATTTTGGTGACGGCGAACTGGGTACGAACAGTGCTCCAAATATATATTTGTGCTGGGCGTAAATGTACGCTTACTTCGGAAAATTTGGGAGTAAATGTACACTCACTTCAGAATTTGTAGGGGTAACTGTACACTCTATGTACGATAAATGTGGTAACTTTAAATCTAACAATATTTTACGGTATAAACAGAAGGCCGAAATATTATAATAATAACTAGTATAATGCAGTAAGCTGAATACAATACTGTTTCAAGTAAGAATTCTGAACATTTTAAGATTTATTGCTAACTACTGAACATTTAGGTAGACAGGCTTGTCAAACCTTTTATCTATTTCTGTCTTTCAGTCACTAATGTACGCGATCATCGAAATTGTTATTTTCTCTGCGTATCTTCCAAATATTTGTGCGTAATCTACGCGTGTACGCGCCTTATATTGGCATCTGGGTACGAATCTGGTCCGAAAATATTTTATTAAAATTTTAATTTTTAATTGCAATTTATGAAGATATATTTGTTTTTTAATAACGTGTGTTCGAAGTTTTTTTCGTGTATTTCTCGGGTGCTTTTTGTTTGTTGGTATTGTCTCCTTTTTCATTTAATATTTGAATGACAGTTGTTATAATGACACAATTAAAAACAATCAAGCACTTTTTGTTGTGTCGGCCTCAGATTCATCCGTTTCCTCTTCTCTTGCTGTGTTCGTCTCAGGACAAAACATAAAAATGAAAAACAAAATGTTTCACAAGCTGGACTCGAACTCATGTCCATTGGTTCAAAAATACAGCGCCGCGGTTTAACCGACTGAGCCGACTGAGCCATTTATTCATATCGATAGTAGAGTATGCATCCGAATACAGACATTTACTGCGCCACTGCAGTGATTTGTCATGCCATTGCAGTTACCTCCCGTGTATATGATTTACATATTTTGGGGAAAATCCATTTAACTAGAACATGGTCACGTCACAATGCACAATGTTTATTTATGCATCTTTTGTCAACGCAATTGCTACTTGTGTTCCGTATTCCCATATGTTCAAGGAAACACTCAGCAGAGCACCTGCACTATATGTCCATACATTGTTGCAATTGATGACATGCTCCTTTACGCGTACCACAGCTACTTGTTCTATTGTATTGCCAAATCAAATATGCGGAAAGTCAATGTGCATACAAATAGTAATGTTGTTACATAGAACTTATAATACAATTATTATTTTCTTAACCAAACAGCAAACATAATCGGCCCAAAATATGCTTCATTAAAACAAATCAATAACTTAATGTACATGTTATAGGCCCCTAGTTTAGAGTGGAATCAAGTACACTAACACACTCACGGGCGTACATTAAATTAACATTTGTAATCGAAGTACAACAAAAGCCCCAGCAGTAGTGACTGTACGGGAGGAGTAACCCGATAACTTCAAAATTGCCACTGCATCTAATTAACTGTTATAAATAAACCAAGCTGTGACTGAATTCAAATACAAATAACCCTTGCAAATATACATATCGAAGCATTATGTTACAAAGTCGATGTATCACGAGCGAGTTTACTCTACCATAACCACGAAGCATTCCGAAGGTTGTCGAAACCAACAAGTGTCAAGGCGTTGTATTAACACACAGACTGAGAGGTTAAAACAGGGTGTAAAGTTTTATTGTAGTATCTGGATTGCATTTGGATATGAACAGTTCGTTTCGTTATATAACGTGGGAAATTATTCTAAATGTTATTTGATAAATGTCTGTGTTCAGCTTAAAGAAATATATGTTAAACTACTGGTTTTTCAAATTGAAAGTAGAAATTGGTTGAAACATTTCACAATGGCAACAGGAAGACTGCATGATTCAAACCGAGGCAATTCAAGCGACGTTATTGGAGAATGTGCTGTTTCACGAGCTTGTGAGCCATGCATGAAAACTAACGTATCAAAAACTGCTACGGTTTCTGCAAGGATTGTAGCGAGTTTCTTTGTGATACTTGCAAAAATCCACACATCGTATATAAACCTGGAAGGCATGACATAGTCAATATCCAGGACAGGGCTTCAGTGCCGGTGGTAGTGGACATGAAAGGTATGGACAGGTGTCAGGAGCACGGCAAGGAAATAGAGCTTTTCTGTCAAAACCATTCCAAGCTCTGCTGCAGTAAACGTGTACTCATACACCGGAAATGTGACCAAGTGTACGAGATAGCCAGTGTATCTGAAAAAAAACACCAGAGCTCCAAGCATTGAAACAAGCATTGATAAAATTGCAATCCGATTTTGATGATTTTATAGCGGACTGTAAGCTGTCAGAGAATAATTTAAATGAGAACATTGCAAACATTTCTAAAGGGGTAGATAACATGAAAGATCGTGTCATTAAACTATTTTAAGAGGCTAAACTTCAATTTTGATAACACAGACATACAATTTCATTAGACTATGGCGATTTAAAATGATATTCGGTAGGAATATGATGTATCAAGGGTTTCTGTGTATAATTAATATTGTATAATGAATTCATGCTACGCAAATGAAGTAAAATTAACATGAATAACTGTTCGACGTATTCAGAGACTCCTTTGTTTTCTTTTATTTATTGAGAAAGAAGTGAAAAAAATTTTTGATTGAATAACATCTACTTGATAAGTTGAGGGAAATGTGCAATTTTAAATCATTCTTTATATTTAACGCAACGTCAATTCAACTTCAAATTAACATGCACAGTAAGTTTACAAATATAAATTCTCCACAACGGCAGCGACGCTTTAGAATCGGGGGGGGGGGGAGGGGAGGACGGGGTCGGGAGCGACGTACGCCCCCACTAAAATTGCCCACCATTAGGTTTTTTAAACTCACAATATCTTAAAACATATGCATTGTATTGCCAAAGACATGCTCTTCAATCAATGTAATAATCAAACTCATTCTTATGTATTTTCGTTAAACTGTTCCTTTTCGATATCTATTCCAATGCGTGCGAGGGGCCAGAAAGCAGTTTTTGACAGTCTTTTTCAGCTACTGAATATTTCCGCCCCGTCTAACTCAAAATCCTGGACCCGCGCCTGCCCCATTTATTGAAATATTCGGGCTTGTTATTCTCTGAAAGCTTATTGTTGCATGTGCATTAACACAGAGCTATACACCGGCTGCTAAACGTGCGCTATTTTTAAGAATGACTTAGAGTGTGTTGAACTCTCTAGAATAAACACGGCCTGTACCCGGCTAACCCTAACGCAGTGCAGCGACCCTAACGCAGTGCCAATACGGCAGATGGAAAGTCGGGGCTACTTTGTTTTATGCATATTTTTCATATGCACAGGTATGTTTTGGTTGCAATATCCGTCGCAATTAGTCAAATAAGTATTAAATTCAACATACCTAATGTTACATCTAGCAATTATTGGGTTATGAGATGGAATGCTGAGGAACATGGCCAAACATCCAATAAAATATTTATGAAATGTTTTGAAAAATACTTTGATGCTTTAAATATCCATATTATTTTGCTGTTTGGAAGCAAACATATACAGCTTCAAAACCCCGTTTACACCGTGTTCTTATCCCATCGGATATGGACACAATACTTGTTCGAATGTGCAGACTGCGAGAAAATGGATAAGAACCTAATTTCTAGTTGATAATAATCGAACGCAATGTATGCTAGGAACGGATAAAAACCAAACCAACGTTTAAAACCTGACGACTAGACACCTAACCGACTAATGTTCTATATTATTGAATGAATATACATGAATGCTGAACGACTATAATGGACCTCTATATATTTCTATTTTCATTCCAATCGTATTGTATAATTTGCTCGTTCACCAGTGACAATTTTTAACGTGATTTTACATATAAAACTTAATCATGAAAACCTTTGTTGAAAATCGCGAGCTTTTGTTAGACGAATATATAGTTGAAAGTATGGGTATCGATAGAAATTCTATCCTGATAGAGTGCCAAACGATTTGCAAAGACCAAAAAAAATCATTTATTTTTAAAGACGATGTAGTATATATAGTTCAAAAAAATGAAAGTGGAACAACCTTAAAAATATAGAAGCATAGAACGCATTCAAAGTGACCCTCTTATGAATATATTTGAATGTCCAAAGTTTAAGTCTGTATAATAATGTTAATGCATCTTCTGATAGTTTAGAGGAAATGACTGAACAAGCACATTCATAACACTAAAAGAAATTATTTCATATATACAGGACAAACATATATCTTTTTTTAGTTTGTTAGGTAATTATCCTATTTACGTTCGCACTTATCCATCACAGTTTCCTACATCAGTCAGTAATTATATATAATAATGAAAGTAGAACACCCTTAAAAATATAAAAGCATAGAACGCATTTATAGTGACCCTCTTATAAATATATTTGAACGTCCAAAGTTTAAGTCTGTATAAATATTTTTTATTGTAATACACCTTCTGATACTTTAGAGGAAATGACTGAACAAGCACATTCATAACACTAAAGGAAATTATTTCATATATACAGGTTAAACAGATACCTTTTTTTGAGTTTGTTAGGTAATTATCCTTTTTACGTTCGCACTTATCCATCACAGCTTCCTACATCAGCCAGGAATTATCCGCAAGCACATAACCACGTCACAATAAAGACAATGTTTTAGCTGTAAACATCGATTTTAAACTTTGATATGATTACACACTGTCATAGAGATGTTCATTTAACTAATATAGTTTTCAAGTAAGGTACTTATGCATTTTAAGATATTTTAACAGGTCGGAAACATACAAATGTTCTTAATGGGGACTTTTTCAGGTACATTTTAATGACTTCAAGCATCATAAGAGTGATTGTCAAACAAAATATTAAGTGCATAAACCACTGGACACGGTAACTATTAAAAGATTAAAATGTATATTTAACACAAATATAACATGATAAAAGCGTGGAAAAAAATAGCACATTAAGTCTCTGTGTCCGCCATTTTGGCACTGCGTTAGGGGTAAGATACCAGTAAATCATTGTGTATCCCTCCGTGGTCCATTCAAAAGTAGTACCTATTACTAAAGAGTTCCTCTTCTCTTCTGGCATAAAAGCCATTTAGCAATCTCAGACATGGCTTTTGTGGTTATTTCTAATATCCAATGCGTGTCTGCAACATTTTGGTACATTTCATTGGTGGCTAACTTGAAAGGTGAACTTTTGGGCTGTGTTTACTGTGGTATGGGGCTTTTGTCGAAATATGACTGCCGAAACCCTGTTTTCTACCGGTGCCTGCAGTCAAGTGAGATGCATTTTCTGAGAAGTAAAATGACATATATTTTTATTGCAAATTTTGGAAGAGGACAGATTGATCTTTAAATTGATACCAGGCTTGCACAATCTGAAATAAAGGAAATGCTAGAAGAATGCTTGGACAGTTTGCCGTTTTATAATGGGACCCTATGGGAACCGGATTTACTGGTATCAACCTTTTAGAAAACCATGGACCGGTCCTTTAGGGTCCACTTATTCATAAAATCACCATGTAACTGTGTTATTTTATTGCGTTTATTACTTTTCACGTGAATAATTGTGAATAATTTCGTAACTGATACGTTATCTACAATTTTTAAAGCGAAACCTGTTTTTTTCGGCTTGAAAAAAATGAAAAAAAGTACGGAAACTCGCCCTTTGCAGCTCACAGCACATCTAAGCATGTTATACGCAAAAATATTACACGTTTTATCCCTTATGACTGTCCATTGCATTAAAATAAGTCTAAATGAACTGGTATTTTGACTGGTTTATGTGCTTTAGGTGCGACGTAGGTTGTCGAGCCGATGTCGATGTTAGTAGTCGAAACAAGTTCCAATCGTTATGGCGGGTTAACCGCGCATTTCACATGTTATTAGAAAAAGAGTCATTAGGGACTCTTCTAGTCCTCGTCGATCGCCGTAGTGTAAGTATTTTGGTTCCTTATAATGTAATCTTTGAATATAAACCGCATAGCTCAGTAATGTTGTTGTATCTTGTAGGATTTGCGACCAACTTGATTCTTCACAGACACTTCGTACTTTGTTAATTTTTATATTGTGAATTTTGGTACATAGAAAATGCCCTTTAAGATGTTTATTCGTACTTAATCGTAGAATTGTTTATTAAAGTGTATGTTCAGAGTATGTTTGATAAAAACATAGTATTATAAGCATAGCGAATTTTTAATTAAAATAGAGCATATGGATTTTAAGCTTTAATTGATCTTGTTCTGTTAAATATTGCTGACCATATCTTACGAATAATATTAATTATGGCTGTTAATTTAATACTTATATTAAGACCTTGTATTATGTATCATTTCAGTTTATACCGCAATACGACTGTCAATAAACATATGAACATTGACGAGTTCTGGTTCGCTGTCTGCATTAGGGCAGAATATGCTGGGAATGAATATAATATTATATTCATAATATAAACAATGACAACATTCTGGGAATGAATAAAATATTATATTCATAATATAAACAATGAGAACATTCTGGGAATGAATATAATATTCTATTGATAATATAAACAATGAGAACATTTGTTTATTCGTATGCTTAGTTCTAGAGTGTATGTCGAATATATGTTGATAACTTTATTTCAACCGCTTACGTAAAATTTAATACCAACAATTATTAAACAAAAATGTGTAGAGATTATACTAGTTTTGTATGTTTGCATTCCCCAAAAATCACGCGCACAAGAAAATTTGCCCATAAGAATAATGGTATTCAATTTTACCGCTGCATAATTAAATTATGGCGCCAAATTTCATTGGTACACATTTTCAAACAATCTAGGTCAAAGTGATTTTGGGCAGCTACGTCGAAAAATCGGTTTGAACCTCAGCATTTTTGGCCAGTAGATCGATTTGTTCACTGGTACTTCTCCATTTGCATAAAATAGTTTGCACACAACCGTATATTTTTACTAGTATCAAATTAAAAATATTTGCGATACTATAGTCGTATACATATTATTTAATTTAAAGCAGCATCAGTTACACACGTACCACATTATTTTCTATTTGGCAAAAGTTAATGGAGGTCTCAAAAGCTGGTTTTAAATACGAGTAGAGTGGCATGGATGTCCATCTTCTACGAGGCCAATACCAGCTTATTCCAGTTTCCAATTTATCAAAAAGGAGTATAGTTATGAGATGGAGTTTTCTTTTAAGTGTAAAAACGATATTGCAGAATTTCAAATTAATTAATGCGAATGAGTCCTTCCTAGTACAAAATGAACTCATATTTCACCAGATTTTAGTTTCTTTCTTCGCTAACAGTCTTTCTGCTCTGTGCGAGCTTTGATTGAAATTTGTGCCGTCAGGTATTGAAGAAGTATAATGTTAGCCATCGTTGACCTGTATGTTTCACAGTTGGCACCATACGGGAAAATGCATTGCGACATTATGCACACATAGCATGATCGTTGTGGTCAAAATGATTTCCCGGCATGTAATACGTGGATTTATGATTTCCCAAACAAACGACGGCGACTTAATTAGTCTCGATACACGAACGTTACACGAGGTTAACGTGAATCTATATGATGCGTTACCTCATTGATTATTCATGGTTTATCAGTTTGAACTGTGCTGACTATTCCCATCTTATCGTATATAGCAGACGTTGTTTTAGTCATGCAAGCTGAAATTTTAACTAAGGACGCGTTTTACGCTGTATTAAACAAATTTTCTTTATATTTCATGCTTTTGAATGATAAGTAAATAAAATGCACGAGATATGCTGAAGCGTCACAATTGTTGCGTATTATGATGTCATAATTATGACGTCATTATGATTACAAAATTGTTGGTCACTGTTGTGGTGGTAAAATAGTGCCACTCTTACTGCGTCGTTGTCGCTTAATTATATTTAAATTAAATTTTATTATGTGTTTTTTGTTGTTTAAATCGACCGATGGTTACATTAATGATTAGGGTATTCACATATTTAAAAAAAATAAACATAAAAACAAAGTTAAAAGTAGTCCCATATAACCAAGAGTGAAATGATCAAACATTATCATTTCACTCGACCTATAGTGAAATGATCGGGTTATCATTCACTAGTATTCTGCACTCATTCATCGCAAAGCATGAAATAAATCGTAATACTGTTATTTAAGCTTGCAAGCGTTTAATAATGGACCATAGTAACAAGCAGCCCGGTTGAAGTATTCGTAAAACACTAAACCGGTCGTTATTGGCGCGTGACTGTACTGAATAATGCACCTTTTTACGATGACCTACCGCTTTTTGTTTGTTTTTCTTTTTTTAACCCGAAAAAACAGGGTTCGCTTTAAAAATTGTAGATAACGTGTCAGTTACGATATTATTCACATTTATTCCCGTGAAACGTAATAAACGCAATAAAATAACACAGTTACATGGTGATTTTATGTATAACACACTTCTATAACGGATTTTTATGCTATCAATAGGATTAAGCCCCGCCGTTGATTAATTGTGGACGCTAAATAGTGTTCCCATCCTTCCACTTGTTTATGTGCTTGCATACAATATTCGCATACAATATTCAATACATCATTAAACGTGATTAAATCTTTCGAACTCAGACATCTTAACATTTCGGAAATATAAATTTATTATTTCATTAATCGGAAGCCTTTTGGATAAGAGCACCAAATAAAATATGGAAAGAGGATGATTATCGTCATAAAACCTATTGACAGGCACGAATAGATTGATGATGTTGTAAAGAATTAGTAGTAGATTGATGATGTTTGTAAAGAATTAGTCGACAGTACCGTTGCCCAAATCTTTAACCACTTTCTCAATAGTCTTAACCTCTATCACTGCACCACATTAACCATTTGTATGAACAGAACTAATACATAATACTGCATACGTATTAAGCTTAGAACCACGTGATTGCCATAATTATGTTGAAAACTACTGATCTGAAATCTGATTTAACGTATTTGATACACTTTGATTAAAATTTAAATTTATTTATGTATTATTATTTTCAACATGTTCTAGTTTTCTTACAAGCGTTTTGCTCTTTTTGTGTTTTAATGCTTCCATGGATTACGTTAACTACTGAAACTGCCACTTGGCATATCCAAGATATCGCACGATCATCGCAAATTATTATTAGTTGTAGTAGTAGTAGTAGTAGTAGTAGTAGTAGTAGTAGTAGTGGTAGTAGTAGTGGTAGTAGTAGTAGTAGTAGTAGTAGTTGTTGTTGTTGTAGTAGTAGTAGTATCATAGTCAATTATTATCATTATCATCATCATTATTATTATTATATTTTAGTATAATTATATTTTATTATTATTATTATTGTTATTATGATAGCTCTTGTATTTCCAGCTGACCCCAGTTCAGACAGCTCATCATCCCAGTCAAGGCCAGTCACTCTGGAGCTGCTCGTGTCCGTGGATTTACCAAAGACTGGAGATGATGAGGAGCCTTTCCTCAGTGGACTGGACTTCATGCCGGACGGGAGACTGGTAGCTATGGATGACAATAATAAGAAATGTATCATACTGAATGACCGGCTGCAGAGACAAGGAACACCGTACAAGTTCACGAGCCACCCCCGTGATGTTGTATGCATGTCTCAGAATGAACTCGCAGTGACAGTGGGAAACAAGACCGTGTGTCTACTTTCCGTGAGTGCTGACAATGTCATCAGTCTGACCAGCGAAATCAATACATCCTGCCAGTCCTTTTCTATATGCTGCAAGTCGCCATCAATCATGGTGGTAAGTACGTTCGATGATCCACGTCCTGCTAGAATGATATCAATGGATGGTGTGGAGTCTGACTTTGATCACGTGATGTTTCCTAATAAGACGTTCAAAGTTGATGAAAGTATGTGCACGTATATCCAGTCTAGGAACACGTTGGTACTGACAGACAGGTTGTCTCACACTGTGTACATGTACGACACCTTGAAGGGGACGTCTAGAGCAGTCATTAATGAGAACATACAGGAACCACGTGGTGCGTGTGTGGGGCCTGGTGACACGGTGTTGGTGTGCAGTATGAGAAAGAACTCCATCGTGCACCTGACTGTTGACGGTGACATGCTCGGTACCTACCCAGTGGATATGAAGTGGCCGTTCGCCCTGTGTGTGAGTGAAGATGGCTCCAGGCTGGTGGTGTCGAACTGTGATAAAGGCAACATGAAACTTCAGTGGTATAAGATATCACCAGCTCGCAGTTAGGTGTCCATGGTGCGCTGTCTGATTTTATCCATGAGATCATTGTTACTCGTATAAAGCGTGCGTAGTTGTATTAAATCATGATTAAATAATGTTTGTGTAATGTTTGTGTGTAATACTTGTAATGAATACTACTACAATGCACTGATACATTTATAATAATTTATAATAAAGAATGTTACAGGTTATATTAGAGATAACAAAATCCCTTGCATAGGAACATGCAATTTATTCAGTGGGTAACATTAAGAAGAATGTCTGATATTTATACACTGAATTACATTCAAATATCATATGAACTTTTGAAGTAAAATATTCATTTAGCATTATTACATACGATTATTATCAGTATGATATTAATAATTATTATTTAGGTGCATTACACAATAAAATAAAAATAAATATCCGAAAATAACCCAAAACCACTACATATTCCAAGCCATTCAGTAATTATTAAAAGATACGTTATAGAAGAAAAAAATCACCAATGCTATGCCCTTACAATATTATGATTGTATATAATAACTCAAGCCATCAAAAACCAACCGGATTAACACTTACATTCTACCTTTTCTATTATAACTTTGATTGTGTAGGTCGTCAGGTCACGTTCACTGCTCACTGACCAATTCTCCGAACGCTTGCGAACACATACAAGGATCACTCACGGAACCTCACGATTATAAAAAAGGAGGCTTTGTGAAACAATGTCACCCTAGTATATCTGATTAGCTATTATATAATTATATTTGCATGTATATTGCTCAACGATTTCAAAAAAAAGAACGCGGAAATACACGTGTAAAACATTAACATTTAAATCTCTGATATCTTTTTGTAAAACAATATGGCTTCAAATAAAGCAAATTCTGTTAATGTGTTAAGGAAATAATTTATTTCTAAGAAATACTTCAAAATGGTTAAATGTTAAATTATTATAAAATAATTCAATCAAAGGTTTAAAATGATTTTATTGTTCAGTGTACAATATAGACAAAATACATCAATTACATGTAAATGTCATGATGTTGTCCAAATATATATATATATATATAATATTTGCGAAAATCCAGCGTAGCGGCATCAGCGGGTTCGAAATACCTATAAAGATTATACGGCCATTTTGTTTTCCATCGGCGGAACCCACGTTCGCTCAACTACGCTATGCTTCTTGATCATTCCGTGGGAAATTAGGCTAGCAAAACTTCGTACTCCTGAATAAGTAATAAGACATCTCATTGGTTCCGTGTCCAAGTCTGCAAGGAAAGTCAACAAACGAAACGACGCGTTAGTAAAACAGTTACAAGTAGGCGGTGTTTACCATATGTACCGTTATCCGGTCAATTGATAGTTGCTTTCCAGAATTCATTCAAAGAGTATTTAAATTTTACGTGTAATTTCCATCGGCGGAATCAATATTCTTGAAAACGAACTTTTGACAGCCATTTATCCCACGGTATATAATGTAGTGATAACGGAATATATACTGTTGGTTTCGACGATGATTTTTTCAAGCAATTTATTTATTCTGCGATACTTTAACGGAATGCATCATTTGCTATTATGTAAATTCCTATTTATAGTCAACTGGTCTGAGAAATATCATTCTACGTATTAGTAATTCACATTTCATTGAATATTTGGCAATCTATAACTTTACCATTATCAAAATTAAACTAAAATATATTTATTTTTTCTTCCTAATACATTATTTATAATTCCAGCCGAATATTCATGTGTAAATCCCATATCCGGTAGCTCGCGTTTCTTTCCTGCAGACTATTCAATTCTGACTTTTAAATCCTGTTTAAAAACGGGCTACACGCTACTTAAAGTTATAGCAATGATAATGTTTGTATAATGCATGGCCTGGTTATTGCCATCTCATATTACAGTCACTAATGAGAACATGGTATAGGAACCACTTGGTGCGGGTGTCGGGCCTGGTGACACGGTGTTGGTGTGCAGTGAGGATACGAACTCCACCGTGCACCTGACTGTTGATGGTGACATCCTCGGCACCTACCTAGTGGATATGTGGAACAGGTACACCCTTTGTACTAGCAGGGATGGGGCCAGGCTGGTGGTGTCGAACTGCGTTGAAGGCAACAAGAGACTTCAGTTGTATAAGATATCACCAGCACGCAGTTAGGTGACAATGGTGCGCTGTCTGATGTTATCCATGCGATCATTGTTACTCGTATTAAGCGTGCGTTGTTATTATACCCCCCCCCAAACGAAGTTTGGGGGGGGGGGGGTATATAGGAGTGAGCTTCTCGGTCCATCGGTCTGTTGGTGTTTCGTTTCCGGATAATAACTCACGAAAGGCTTGACATATTCAAATAATTTTTGGTACACATGTGTAACATCATAGCATACAGGTCAACTTTGATGTTGGTTACAAACCACTTAATTTTGACAGAGTTATGGCCCCTTTTCGACTTAAAATTCCCTAAAAAATGGTTTCCGGATGATAACTCAAGAAAGGCTTGACATATTCAAAATTTTTGGTACACATGAGTAACATCATAGAATACAGGTCAAGTTCGATGTTGGTTACAAACCATTAAATTTTGACAGAGCTATGGCCCCTTTTCGACTTAAAATTCAATAAAAACATGATTTCCGGACGATAACTCAAGAATAGCTTGACATATTCAAATAATTCTTGGTATACATGTCTAGCATCATAAAATACGTGTCAAGTTCAACTTTGGTTACAAACCACTACATTTTGACAGAGTTACGGCCCTTTATTTGACATAAATTAACCAAAACATGGTTTCCTGGCGATAAATCAACAATGACTTGACATATTTATATAATTATTGGTACACATGTGCAGCATCATAAAATACAGGTAAAGTTTGACTTTGGTTACAAACCACTAAATTTGGACACAGTTATGGCCCCCCTTTTTAACTTAAATTTCCGAACAACATGGACAATAACTCATGAAAGGCTTCACATATTTAAATTATTTTTGGTACATAGGTGTCAGATGACTTTCAACGTTGGTTACAAACCACTAAATGTTGACAGAGTTATGGCTCCTATTGAAATTAATTTTTTCAAACCAGTAAATGTTGACAGAGTTATGGCTCCTATTGAAATTAAATTTTTCCAAATACACTGTTGACCATTCAGAAATTAAAGCATTTTCTCTCTGTTCATTTCTTTCAAATGGATGAAATAGTTTTGTGACAAGGCCATATTGTGGGGGTATATCCGTCACTCATGTGACAATTCTAGTATTTAATCAGGATTGGAAAATTTTCGAGTGTAATTCTTTTAATGAGTACTACTACTATGCGAAAATCCAGCGGAGCGGCATCAGCAGGTTCAAAATACCTACAATGATTATACGGTCATTTTGTTTTCCATCGTCGGAACCCACGTTTGCTCAAATACGCTATGCTTCTTGATCAGACCGTTGGAAATTAGGCTAGCAAAACTTCGTACTCATGAATCAGTAATAAGACATCTCATTGGTTCCGTGTCCAAGTCTGCAAGGAAAGTCAACAACTACACGCTACTAAATGTTCAATAATGATTGTTGTATAATACATGGACTGGTTATTGCCGTCTCATATTACAGTTTGTAAATACATACGCCATTTATGTAAATTTATGTACTTTGCTGTTCTGTGTGGTAATTTTATTGAAATGTTATTCCATATCACATTTACCCCTCCCCGTACTTATGTATTTACACCATATACATATCATCTTTTTACTGTGTCTGTACAGCTCTTTATTTTGATTTGACCATATAGTTGTAATCCATTAGTTCAGTTTAGCTTAACTATTAGACTACACTTTCACATCTAGGCATTGCAATTAAGATAATAAACGTATTTAATAATTTGAATTAGATTGATAACTTTACTCTCTTACTGATTTAACAGTGCTTATTTTAAAAATATGTTGCTGTTTTATTTATTTATATGTTAACGTCTCTTAAATTGTTATTATGTCCGTCACATGTATTGATTAAAATGTTCAAAAAAATTATTGCTTGTTAATAGACACATATATTGTTGTTAGGCCTCATTGTAAACATAATTTCCATTGTTTCACTGTTACTTTAAAGGGGCATATCGACGGTATTTTTACACAAATCCAGACTCGTATTAAAACATGACATATTCCAATTTTTGTCGAATGTATTTTGTTAGTAGCAGTAATATACTGATCGAATCGTTAAGAAAGAAATATATGCAAAGCCAAACTCACGTCTTCAAAATCTCGTACTTCAGTGATTTATTAGCTCATATTTTAACAATATTTTGCTATTTAATGTATGTATCTATACGTTAACGTGGATACATATTTGTTCTGCTTCGCGTCTCTTCAATTGTATGTCCGTATTAATAATAATAAACAATTGACACAATTATTGCTTATTAATATATTTTTATTTATTGTTGGTAGGCCTCATTGGAAATATGTAATTACCATTGTTTCATTGTTACTTAAAAGGGGCATATGGACTATATTTCCCACAAATGTAGATACATATTTAAAAAAAACATTTTCTCAAATATATGTTGTTAGTACCAGTAATATCCTGATAGAATCGCTAAGAAAGAAATATATGCAAAGCCAAACAATTATTGTTTATTTGAACTCACGTCTTCAAAATCGCGCCCTTTGGTGAAAATGTCCACACTGTTCACAACATTATCATCATCATCATTATTATTATCTTCATCGCACTATACATATATGTATTTACACTTAAAATCATGATAAATATCTTTTGGCCATTTTTGACTAACGCATGCATTATTGACTATGCTAATAAAAAATATTATTGTTGCAACGATGTCATCAATATCGTCATGCTTACATTTGCTTCCGTTGCTATATTGCATCAGATTTGACAACATGATAGAAACTACGACTCGTATTCACCATCTGTAAAATTGCTCGTACAGCAAGCGTTGTAAATTGATGTTACATTTTGTTTTTTTGTTTGCTTGGATTTTTTGCCTTATTTAACAGTATTTCAGTCATATAACGGCGGTCAGTTACCAGTAACCTACTCGCACTTTTCCTGGTAAAGCTTAGAAGATCTAAGCGGTTTACCAGTACCAAGTGCACATACGTTAACTGACAAGTGCCCTACTTGAATAAGCGGGAGGAGGAGAATGGCCCTATGAATTATTTCATGACCAATCCCCACACAAGTCATTTGGGCTGGGGTTCGAACTCATGAACCTCGGATTGACCGTCCAGCGCTCTACCAACTGAGCTAGCCGGGCCCTGAAAATTGATGTTACACAAACTACAACTGTAATAAAGACCATCTTTAAAAAAAACAACATTAAAAGTACACAAGATACACCGATCAGTTGACCTTGCCTCTCTTCTAAAATACACCAGTTAGATATTACACAGTTATTACATGTACTATAAAGAAAGTCCATAATTCGGAGATTGGATTGTTCAAAGACAGTGTGCCTTTTTAACCAACGACTGTACATGAGAATCTTAAACAAAGCAGATGTGAAATGGTTCTGCAACACTTTATTTGCCGATAGAAAACATTATATAAATACCGGCCCCGTCACAGACACATCCTTGTAGGATCATATATTTCACAAATCATATTTTTCACGGCTGTGCAAAATACGATCTCATTCTGCACAGTTGTGAAAACTGAGATCTTATTTTTACACATCACAGTCGTATTCTTCACATTTTCTGTGAAGTTTGTGATCTCATCCAGTTTTTGATATGCAATCAACTCATTCTTCTGTTATCCTGACGCATTCCCCGTTGTGGGGCAGACACATTCCACACAACGAAAATGTGACAAATCAGATCATATTCTTCACAGGTGTGTGAAAAATATGATTTAGGAATAATATGATCCTACACATATCTCAACCAATGTAATTTTTCTATTGAAACAAAGGAGTTGATACACATTTTCTCGTAATATCGTCATGCATTGTTCCTCATTAATATATTTTATATACTCATACATATTGAGACTCGGCAAATTAGCTGGGGGTGGGAGTCTTTTCAAAAACACAATCCGAACCTCTCGCAAAGACGTGCATAATAAAATGTGCCCTAAAAAGAGCCTTGAGCCCAATTACACAGTTAAAATTATTGCGACAATTTATTATACAATGACTTTTGGCAAGGGATCGATTTCGTTCGTTCATAATGCCAGTCGAGAGATTGCATCGTCGGTTTCCTATTTAAAGCTGCTACTTCACAGATGATAAAGACATAATTATATGATTGAGGCCAAAAACTTTTTTTATAATGTAAAGTAATGATATTAATCAAATGCAGTCGAATAGTATAACAACAATGCAAAAAATACCGGACTTAAAGACGCGTTTGGAAAGCCCTTCTAAAATAGACTACCTCAGTTCGGTGTGTGGTATTGACGACGCGGTGTTGATTCTGCGTGTCCAATAGTCGACTTCAACGAAAGATTGAATACTATATTAAAATGAATGTTTCGTTATTGACAAATTGTGTTTTAAAAGATTACCTGAAACATATTGGGAAAAATCGTACAAACTGAATTTTAAACGAAAAAGTCCCGATTATCTTCTGAGGCTTCAACCCGGGTCCTCGGCGTGCGAAGCTGATAGCCAAACCGCGTCGCTTGACACCTTAAAAGTGTATACCTTTTGAAAAGCTCTTAACGCTACTTTCGTGTGTGAAGTGCCTCTTTTTGAATGCACCGGAATTCTCTCCCATATGGCTATCTCACCCAAAAGACTTGTTAGTCGGTTACGGAGTATAATGCATGATACAGGTGACGCCAGCGCGTTAGGTCTTGACCACGGATCCGCCACATTACAACTACTTGTCGTTTCGGACGTCTTTTGTAAACTAAAGAGCTCCGGAAATGAAATCGATTGGCAATTTGGACCACGTGGTAATTTCACACTAACAACGAACAACTACAAATAGTTTAAAAACGTCTTGAGATGCCTTTGAAATCGTGTTGTAACAATGCATTGCAATGATCAATTCAGTGTGTTTAAAACTTTTGTTCATGTGCTTACAATGTTACTTCAGTCAACTGTATCTAAGTTACATTATATTAATTTACTAGATTTGAATGATATGTCTTCATTTTTGTCATTATACCTATCTGTGGCGTAGCAGCCTTTTAATCATATGTACACACACATACTCCTCGCAGCGGTTACTTTCCGTAGGCTTTGCACAGAAATCACAGGCAATGTCTAGAAATCCTCCCAGAGCTAGAATGATTCATTTTACAAAATCTTGATTATTTGATAAAACTACCCAGAAGTATTGCATAATTGGCCAAATGTTTATAACAGGCAATAAGTGATAAAACAAGAGAATAAAAAATTAAAATAATAAAGCGATTAATTTACGGCGATTATTTTGTTTCCTACGCCGTTTCTCGCATTTTAATTTACTGCATGTGTTCTAACTTATGTACAATTGTGGTGGCAAGGATTATCTTCAAATCTAATGTACACAAATATACACAACCTTCACGCAGGGATGTGATTATGTCCGAACATTGCTAGAACCAAATCCCTGCCACCACCAACTGTCACGTTACCACTGACAGATCACATGATGTAAAGAAGAAAACAGCGTGTACACCGTGCGCTCTTATGTCTTTAGTTATCTGTTTTGTATTTATTTTAAAAAGTCTCAGTATATATGTTTAGACGAATAATGCCGCGTCCCTGAGGGATAGTTAGTTATAATATTAATGATAGTAATAATAATAATACAATAACGAAATGAATCGTTTCTGATCGAGCAGGATTTTCTTGTAGATGCAGGGAAAGTAACCGCTGCTTGTAGTGTAAATTACAAAACAGCCTGTTAAATTCGAGTCCAACAGTTGGCTGGGGATCGGTTCTTTGATAGTGTAATCAAACAAGAATGGTGAATACTTTGATAAGAAATGGGAAAAACACAAACATCTTCCGTAGAAAAAAAGACTTCAATAACGTCAAAGTTTTCATTCAAGTATTCATACATCTTAAATTCTATTCAAGTTTACATCTTGATACTTTTAATAAAACGCCGGTTCGTTTATGTTTACCTTTTGTAATTTATTTAAAAGTGCATTGTACAATTGTTCAAATTGAGTTTGTAAATAACATATATTTTCCATTTGTGTTTTAATATGTACGTTATTTTGTGTCATTTAAATAAAACATATAGAATTAGGAAACATATTTTGAAAGTAATCGCTGGTAATGTATTGGTGAAGCAAAATCCAGACCAGAAGAGAAACTTATTTCAAGAGTCATTCGATAATGTGTTACACTTCAACAATAATTAACGCTTTTTATATTCAAATACACAGCCAATTACGGGCTCTCCGCTCTGAATAATGCAATGCTGTACAATACACATTGCCTTGGAAGTAAACCGTATAACAAGTTTCGGTTTCCGCAATTAAAGACGTTCGCAACAATTTCCTTCAATTTTTTTCCAACGACAGATTTTCTTAAAACTTGGCACAAACATGCATCAATGTATCCTAAAACTGAAACAGTCTTAAAAAATAGGGATCACCGGCCTTTTTCCGGAAATAATGAATTTTGAATACGGTACCTGTCGAAGCCTTTTTTCAGTTTGTGTTACTCAGAATGTTGAGTAATATAAAGCGTTTATAATCAAACAAAGATGGAGATTTTTAAATGCATCTTCATTTTAATGTTTCGTTTGGTAATATACCAATGCAGTTTAATGATAAAACGCGCTTTATCTATAGTTTTCCTTCAACAAATGACTTGTAATGGACACTTCACGAGGTTAATTATGCATTAAATATGCCTGTGAAATCATCAATAATTTATCAAATATAAGAATATCTTTTGTTCCAAACGACATATTTTGTTAAAAGATCCCACATACATGCGTCATTGTATCCTGAAACTAAAACAGTTTAAAAAACTAGGGGTCACCGGCCTTGTTCCGGAAATATTGGGTTTTGAATATGGTACCTGTTGTAGCCCCTTTTACAGGATTTTTATCAATGTTTTAAGTATATAGGATAGTTTTTTTTCAAACAAGATTATGCTTCTTTCAACTGATAAGTTTTTACATGCTTTGTTTGGCAAATACGTGTGTATGTTGATAATAAAAACGCTTTACATACACTTAATGCTTAAATAATGAATTTGACTGGACATTTAAGTGTGTCAAATGGAAACTAATAATGCTTTCTGAAACTTTATTTTTATCAAATGCATATTTTGATTCAAACGACAGATTTCCTTAAAATTTCACACATACATGCATCAATGTATACTTACACCAAAACATTAATACAAAGAATGGCTCACCGAACTTGTTTGGATTTTATATAGGGTACCTGTGTAGCCTTTTTCCAGTTTCGTTTTAACATAAATAAACAACGTATCAATAAAATGGAGATATTTAATTGATCATTTCTGATCTAAATTTGTTTGGAAATACATTGCAGACATGTGTTTTTGATTATTATATTTGCTTTGTGAATTTTTACTATTAAAATATTTATTTTGAATGGACATTAGATATGAAATTAGTATATTGTAACCTATATACAATAAAGAACAAGAAATGTCTTTAAAACAGACAATCGGCGTAGAAATTAATATTGAGATGTCATTTATTTGCCCTAAATATAATACAAGAGGACCAAGCTGTGACTTCACGGACCCCATAATTTTCGTTCCCTACTAAGAAGACTTCTTGGAATCCAGATTTTTCGGTCCTACTAAGGAGACTTCTCGGACACTAGATTTTTCGGACACTATAAGAAAACGTATCGGCCCCCAAAATTAAATAGCAGTAAAATTAAGATTTCCCCATTTATTTATTCTCGGGTTTAGGATTCTCCAGATGCTAATTGATGCGTGTGTATTAACACAGCTTTACCGCGCGCTAGTTGTACTCGCTAGAATTAATTCACGGGGACGACAGTCGGTTACAGCGTACAATAATATTTTTACACATTGATAAAATAACAGGAAATATAAGCTCAATCAAATTTGCTAGTACTTGTTTTGCTTATTTGTCAGAAAAATACCAGAAATTTACATCTTTATATTTTTTGCTTGCGAGCTCAACAGGCAACATTGTACTCTGTGACAGACTGTCGTACCGTGAATTGTAGCATTGTAATTGCTATTTATAGAGCGCCGATTATGAAGGCTAAACAATGTAGTTATTTCATTATGTGAATGAATATAACATTCTGATCATGACATACAATGAGTAAACTTGTTCATAATTATGTTTATTTCTAGAGTGTATGTCGAAGATATGTTTATAACTTTAATTTAACCGCTTATGTAAACAATTATGTAAATGTTTAATCCCCAAAAGTATGCAACAGTTATTGGTATACGTTAAACCATTGTTTGAAGTTTGCATTCCCTAAAATTAGAATATTTGCCCAATTCTATTGTCATTCAATTTTCCCGCTGCATAATTATCGCAAGAAATCTAGGTCAAAAGTGATCTACGCCGAAAAGATGAAGCAAAAGGAGAAATTAACCCAATTGTTTTATTTTTGTTGCGAACGTCTTGAACAGGCATAACAAACGCAAAAATCGCGGTTGCTCTCATTCTATAAATAGATTTCACATCACATACTCAGACCTTTATACTAAGACGGTTAACTCATTCTATAAATAGCCACACGTCACAGACACCGACCTTTTTCGGCGATGCTACACTTTCTATACATAAAAATGTTATGAAAGAAGATTATGAATACGTCGAAGTGTTATTCGCGTAGCATGAATGCACAATTTGCAAAACTAATTATACACAGGAACCCCTGATATATCATATTTCTACTGAAATACTTTAAAATCGTCATAGTCTGAATGAATTTTTTTGGTTTCGTTATCAAAAATAAAGTCTTAATATTTCAAAATGTTCCCTGACTATTGAATTTTATTGGGATACACAGTATAAATATTTATTTGACTTTAAATCGTTATTGTATTAGATAACTAACATTAATGGTATATTACCGGTACTATAAATAACTATATACATAATAATTTTAATTCATTCCCGAAAGTATTTTCTTACATTTTTAATTTGTCAAATTGGCTTGACAAAATCAGATATAACAATTATGTTAACCTAAATTCTTTTGGTTATTCATATATCACTGTTGAAAACATGGAGCTGTATGATTGGTTTATTCACAGCATAGATATTATTAATTATAATTTTATTTGATTTTTAAATTAATAAATGTATCTCAAATTAACTTTTGGGTCCAAGAAGTTTTCTTATATTGTCCGAAAAATCTGGGGTCCAATAAGTCTAATATTGGTGGGGACCAAACAATCTGGGGTCTGAGAAGTCTTAGCCGTCTGTTTAGGTTATTTTTAAATGACATCTCAATATTAATTTCAACGCCGATTGTCTTTTTCAAGACATTTCTTGTTACTAAGACGGTTCACTCAGTTTTGTGTTATTTTCTTCACATTCGCGACGGTAAAGTAGCGAAACCTATTTTCGAAAAGAGTCAATACAATGCTTTAAGTATCAATTATCTTTATCGAGTTAACGTAACATGGTTATAATTTGAAACTGCAATGCAGAATGCTTATTTTTTAACAGGCAAATTTGCTTTAAAATTTACATTAGTTTCCTGCTTTCTTCACGAAGGCTGTGAACCATTAAGAATTTTGTTGAACTGCCCCGAATATATTCAATGAACTTACACAGGTCTGTTTTTAAACGGTGCGTGTAGACAATACAATAGCTCTGATCAATGTATATGTATCTAAAATGTCTGAAGCGATGGGAAGAAGTAATGGATATAAGTTATGTTTTGCCTTTTCAGGACATGCATTCCCGAACATATTCTTAGACGTAAGATGTAAAAATAAGGAATATTCTTGAAATTGTCGTGTTAGTATAGGAAAGCTGATAATTTGAATTTTTCTTAATATTCGCCAAATCTAATTACAAGATTATTTATTATGTTCGATTTATTACTAACATTTGCGACATATGAGTTCAGCATATTTGCGAACAAATATGCATTTTTTGTTCTTCAGTGCAAGTATATTCTTTATTATAAAGGCTAAAAAGGGTTTTTTGAATACCGGCCCAAAATTCTCTCTTATCTATCGTTCGCCAATCTTTCTGTAACGTTCACATGCGCATTGAGTGAAACACCAAAAGAACCCGATTCAACATCGAGCCTAGCTCTTCTAGCACCTCTGCCGGAAGAGTACAGGAAACTTCGTCAATGAGCTTACGAGTCATCGGATGCTGGTATTCGCGTCTGATGACGGTCTGCGTCTTCTTTGGGAAGCGGAAAGGTGGGTTATTGATGGTACGTTCTTGTTTGCGCCGACACAGTTACGGCACTTTTCCTGCGCGCGGACACATTTTGGAAATATCTACCAGTCAGCGGTCTATGGATTGCTTCAATCTAAGACACTGAAGACACAGGAAGAATTCTTCCTAGACGTATGCTTGAAACGTGACGCCCCAGCATAATAGTCGCTAAATATGTGGTCGCGATCTACAAAACTGTCAGGGCAAAGGCTCAGCTTCAGCTCCGGTATCCAGGTAAATAAATAATGTATATATGTTGCATATTTGAATTGTCTTTTAATTATACATTTTTTTGTGACCAAATAGTTTGATAGCATGATTCTTCATATTTATAGAATACTAATTAATAATTCCATATATGTTATCCCTTTTCAGGGGTGATTTTACCACCTGACGAAATTAATGTGGCGGAGGGTGCAAGCCGCTGGTCTATAGTGTCAGTTTGTGTAAAGGACTGACAGCCAGGCTGCGCCACTTCTGCCGGATACTTGATAGGTTAAATTTTTCCAGTGCCAGATGTCAACGATGACGGTACTGATTCAGATCGCACTAATTGCGTGCTCAGCTTTATAAAATAGTTCCGATCCTACATACGCCAGGGAAGCAAACAGTAAATTATAATTTAATTTTAGACTCAATAATTTTCTGATCGATTAGACAAACTTTTGAAATGTCAATATCGCTGAGGAATATCGGTACTGCTTTGTAATGTGAATATAGTTTTTGCTTTGAAACGTTAAATAAAGTAAAACAGGACAGATTACAGATAATATCTTAGTAATGTTTGAAGCTGAGGTATGAGCTATGTTTTAATGAATTCATCGAATGAATATTTGATCCAAATGAATGACTTGTTTTTGGCATGCTATTTTATTAAGTAATGCTAGATGTTTAGTCGGTTATAACTGTTCATGTTGTTATGACAAATGTCATGGTAGATGGCTTAGTTGTAATGTTGTGTTTTCTTCTGTTGAATATCACAACAATGTCCGAACGCTAATAAAGGCCTATTTTACGTATTTTGTTGTTAGTTGTTTGTTTTACATCTTAGAATGGATTATGCGTATAACTGAGAGGGTCAATCAGGGGAATTACAACCAAAGTTCATTTTCAAGAAAATGTTTGTAACACAATACGGTCTTGCATATACCGGTGATGGGTGTGCTATAGGTAGCACATGATTGGATAAGAGGAATTACGTGTATATGAAGAAAATGTACATGTAAACCACTATACGATATCGATTGTTAATTGGAGGCAATAAACGCAGGGAGGTGCTATATGTTGTCAATACATAATCAAACATCTGAAAGAATCTCCAAAATTAATCTTACAGTTGAATAAACAACAAACTAATTTTGTCAATGATCGAATGCCAGTTTGTCCTTAGCAGATACTAGTATTAGAGTGTAATCAAGTACACTGAGTCTAACACAACCATGGACGAACATTCAAGTTAACATTCATAAACAGTACACGGAAGCCCAGGCAGTAGTAGCTGTGCGGGCGAAGTAAACTGATAAACTCCCAATAGGGACTCTATGTACAGTCGATCAACAGTGAGAATCGTTATAAAAATTGTAAAGCGTATGACACACAAGCTTTAGTTTCAGCCTTTCACATAAGATTGCAGACCGAGACAATTCGTAAACAACGCTATTGACATGCCTTATTCTCTGATTGTTCCCTTCTGTTGTGCCCTTTCCCGACCATTTATCATGTTCAAGAAATGTTGTCTACAGTTTACAGTTTACAGTTTACAGTTTATTTCCAAATACATCGAGGCTGAAATGCCCCTTCATACACATACAAGCAGTACATATCATATATATAACGAGGTCACTGCGGTTCAAATTTCAATTCAGACCATTTCCTTATACAATAATGCATGTCAGTGAGACATCTGTGCATTTTTTTTTTTTACAGAACATGTTCTAACATAAAATATAAACACTAGACAATACAAATAGTTTGTCTTGTTCATACTTATACATAAATACTAGACAAATCAGGGTTCCGTATAATTAATAGTCATAAACAGTATGAATTCACAAGTACGTAGTCACATGAGACCTGTGAGAGGTTTACAAGTATTATTCATAATATGTATGATACATATTTCTCAAATGGAAAGCTTTTTTAACATAAATTGCTAAATTTCTATTTATTTTTAAATTATTACAATGAAGAAGTTCAATAAATTTCGGTATGTTTGGTCTGTAATAGTAATATTTGTTAATGTGCTGTTTTCTTAATTCACTGAACAATTTACATTCAAACAAAAAATGAAACTCATCTTCTTATTTGTTACATACACGACATACTCTGTTTTCGCGTGGAATGGGTATTGGTTTTTTCCACCTACCAGCTTCTATTTCCAAATTATGCGATGACATTCTTAACCTAGATAATGCGATTCTGCAGCTGTCAATGTTAATTTGGTAAAGATATGGTTGTAATCTAAAATCGGCATATGTAATATACGAGCTTGCTCTGCTTGAATCATTTAATTCATTTGCCCAATTTTGTATAAACACATCTTTTATTCTTTCTTTAAACATTATTAAAAACATATCGATATCTGCGGTTCCTTGATACAACCACACATGGTAAAATCCATGAGATTGTAAAAGACATTTGATCTTATATGCCCATGATTTTGTGGCATTTTTATATTCCACATTTTCAAACATATTTTCGTAGACTTGTCTTGCATACTTGACTGGTTCCATACGTAGTATTTTACACCAATATCTTAAAACATTTAAGTGAAACTTAAGCTTTAGTGGGGTTCTTCCTAATTCCCCATAAACAAAATTATTCTGTGTTTGTACCCTTACACCAAGTAATTCTTTACAAAATTTTAAATCTATTTTTTCCAGCTGCTGTACATTATTATTAATCCCCAAACCTCTGAGCCATAGCTCAAAACTGGTGTAATTAATCTATCAAAGAGGTCTAACTTGTGGCTTATTGACATTGTAGGGTATCTGGTAAAACAATTTTTTAATTTATAAACAGCCTTCATTGCTTGACCGGTTAAGGAATCAAAAGTACTATTAAAAGAGCCTCCAGTTGTAAAAACAATACCAAGGTACGTAAACCTTTCAACAATTTCTAGTACATTTCCCTTGTATGTAAAATTTAAGTTTTGTCTTAATCTACCTTTTCTAAAAATCATGACCTTAGTTTTTTCAGTATTTACACACAGTTTCCATTTATTACAATAGCATTCTAACAATTTTAATCCATTTTGAAGTCCTGTTTCAGTCTCTGATAGCAAGACAATGTCATCTGCATATAACAATAAAAACAATTTTAGAGTTCCAACATTAAGCCCCCCAAAGTCATGTGTTATTAAATATTCTTCAATATCGTTCAAGTACATGGAAAATAAGAAAGGAGATAACGACTCGCCTTGTCTGACCCCGAGAAAACATTCAAAATCATCACTAAGGTTGTTTTTATGCTTAACTTTTGACGTAACACTTATATACATAGATTTAATTATATCTAACATTTTTCCTCGAACTCCAAATTTAATAAGCTTAAACCAAATGACATCCCTCACTAAATAATCAAAGGCCTTCGTAAAATCGATAAAGACCGCATATAATTTCTTACTAGAGTTTATCAGATGCATAATAGTATTGTGTAAAACAAAAATATTGTCGACTGTTCCCATTTTGCCTCTAAAACCAGCCTGTGCTTCAATATATACATGATATCTCTCGGCCCAGATATTTAATCTACTATTAAGAATTTTTGTAAAAAGCTTTCCAAAAGTACTAAGTAATGTAATGCCCCTATAGTTACCAGGTATAGTCGTGTCTCCCTTTTTATGAATAGGTATTATATGTCCTTCAGTCCATTTATCTGGAAAATAGCTAAGGTTAAAGATTTTATTAAACAGTTTATGTAATACTTTTGTGAAAGATATATTTTCTATCCCATATTTGAAAAATTCATTTAAAAGTTTATCTGGTCCAGCTGATTTTCCATTACTCAAAGAAGCATTGTCTATACAATGGCGAGTTGTCAATACATTTGCATCTTACGTGTAAGCTAAATTTTGCTATATGTGTTCCGTCTTCCCATATGTTTAATGAAACACTCAGCAGAGCACATACATAATAATTATGTCCTTACATTATTGCAATTTATAACATGTTCCATTACTCGTAACACAGCTGCTGTGGACCGGACTTGTTCACTTTTGGAAGCTACTTTCCAATATATCCCCATACATTGTTGGAAAGATGAGGACATAAACTTTACAAAAAACAGCATGTCAAAAAATTATATTATTTGTAACTCAAAATATTCACCGGTTTTGACGGGCATGGAGGCTTCCATTTTGCGCATGAATGCATGGGCCAAAAGTTATGAAGCTGGGAACCACTAGACAAAAAGGAGTGCACAAAAACAGCCTTTTTTCTTATTGCTGACATATATACCTTTTAAATGATACCAAAACATATCATTTAAACTGTATTTTACAAATTATATGCATCCTGCAATCAACCATATGTGTTTATTATCTAACTGACATGTAACCCTGAGGATGTGACTTCCGGTTTGGGGTAATTAGACCAGTTATAGGCCTTTCCCAAAACTAGGTTACTTCCCATGCGTAATCACGAGTGATGTCCCATGTTCACTTCCGGCGACGTTTATTGACTGTAAGGCGGGATAAGGGTATTGATATTAACCGAAAAACATACAATATATTTGATTTTCAATCTTAAAATTGTGTTGATGTCGTAAAAATAAATTTACAAATATCAAAATTCGTATATAATATACATCATGTACTCTATTTATCAATTTAATTAAATTATTATTTTGATTTTTAATAATATTGTCTACTCTTTGAAGATTGTCAAACAAACTGTACACAGTACGTTTAACGGTTATTATGCAATAAAACACAAAACAGCGATTTCAGTATCGAAACCTATGCCATCATCTTGTATTAAATTTGCATTCTTAAATAAAATAATTTAAATAAATAAAGCTGTTTTTAGTAAAATGAGTTTGCTAAGTAACTCTAAGCTAACATTATTCTGACGACTAAAATTACGATAGTAAGGTATAATCACAGAAAGTTTGAGCGTAATTCCGATGTCTTTGACAGCAACTTCTTATTTGAATTCCATACACATTTGTGTTTAACTTTAAAGCTTTTTTCGTTGCAGATATTCTTGTTGTGTGCTATGGTGCTTGAACATGCTTCGCTTTAATCTTGTAATACAATTTAACAAAACAACTATCTTTTTAATTACTGTTAACACAATATTACAATATCTTAAGATGATGTCACTCCTCACCAAATGTTATAATTGATGTTGCATTAAAGAGATTAAGTAAGTAATTTGTTTCTTATTGTGTCATGTGTTTAAACAATGTTCAGGATAATTTCATATAATAAACTAATAAACGAAACAAATAACACCCGACCCAAGGGGTCTATTAGTCACCAGGAAATATATATGTCGTGATAATTATGTACATAATAAGGTGAGTATCTATAACGAAACAGACATATTTATATAAACATTTTGAAAAAAAAAGTTTACACAATTCAGGGTAAGTAATGAACTAAGCCAACAGAAGAGTCTAATAATTATACGTTTGAATCAATATTTTATACTTGTTGAGTCTGTTTGATCAAGTATTTAGTTTTTCTTCAGGTAGATAACTCTACCTGAGATAATTTCTTCATTTCTGTCGGAATCGTGGTAAACAAACAACATTTTATTCTCGCAGCAGCTAATTCCCGTATGTTTTAGAAAAACAAAACACGATCAGCTCTTAAATGTTCACCACCTTTCAATTCTTCAGAATTGAAAATTAAATGCTGTGCTATATTATTTCACTCTTCAATTGAAACCAATTTATTAATTCAAAACAGTGTAAAATACTTTTAATTATGTTATGTTCTGAACAATAAGGTGGCGAAATTTCATATGATGATAGACAAAGTACAACAACGAAGACAACAATATTTTAAAATGTGATATAAACCTTAATTTGAGACGCAAACAATGGAGACGAAGTGTGACATGTTAGCTGTCTCTGCATGTAGATCTTTATCATCCATGCATTACGCAATTGCATCGGATTAGCGGTATTGTTCTAAGGGCAATTTGATAAGATCCCCGCGGTTAGTGGCCTTGGTATTTGTTTGACCCCATCTTCAGACCAATAACTAAGTATCCATTGAGAGAACATGTGTTCATTCGTGGTATTTATGTATGGAAAACAACCGTTTAAGACGAGACAAGGAGACTACATTTTTTCCGGATACCTGTCAAACGGATATGTGGCCTTTGTAATGAGTTAAAAACGATACTAAATTTAGTTCTAACAATTCATTTTTGTAACATACATCCTTTATGAGTTTTTATAATATTTAATCAAAAACATATGGTTTTAAAAATTTCCATTACAAGTTTTGAAAGCCGCTTGGTCTCAGATCTATAGGTCAAATTAAACCAAAACAGAAGTCACATCTTCAGGGTTACAGGCTGTCAGTTAGATAATTAACACATAGGGTTCAGTGTATAATGCATATGATTTTTAAAATACAGTTTAAATGATATGTTTGGGTATCAATTTAAAGGTGTATATGTAAAAAATAAGAAAAAAAGAGGACAGTTTTAGGCACTACTTTATCTTAAATGGTTCCCAGCTTCATAACTTTTGGCCAATGTATTCATGCACAAAATGGCAGCCCCCATGCCTGTCAAAACCGGTGTGTTAATTCTAAGGTAAATATTTTGAGTTACAATATTCATAAATTTTTGACATGCTGTTTTTTCAAAAGGTTATGGCATTATTTTTCCAACAATGTATGGTGATATATTGGGAAGTCGCTTGGTCATGGTGAAAATTGAGATGAAACATTGAATATTGTATATGTAACGATGTAGGAATTTATTTGCGCATGCGTAACCTATAATACTTTATATGGCAAGCTTGGGAAAACGTCGCCGGAAGTCTGGTTTCAAATATGGCGGATGTGAATTCGCAATAACGGGAGGTAATTTCCAAGGGAGGTCACCAGTTTTGGGAAAGGCTTATAGTCCCTATTGCGAAATATAAAGGTCGACGATGACTAGACATGTATTTTCGCGTTTCGAGACCTGACAAGTGTTTCAATAAAAACGCTTGGGCAAGAAAGACTGTTGTCGATGAATGAAACTAAAATCAGATGCATTTTGAGTGCATTTTGTACTAGGAAATAAAGACTTGTTTGAATGAATTTGAATTTGTAGAATGCCGATTGTATACTTAAGGTAGTACAACTGTAATGGGCAATATTCCAAACCTAATTTTAAATAATATTACCATTATCTGTATTACATCACTGATCTTATTACAAATTTTGAGGGTGGCTTTCCATGCAAACACATTTTTTTTTTAAATGTTCAGGACAATCCCTTTTTCCATCAAAATTCATTTACCCTATGGATGAAAAAATAATCATAAATCAATAATAGTTGCAAATATATCCAAAATATTGGTGTCTTTTATACAAGTAATTATAGAAGATTATAAAATAAGGCAACATCAGGCGTTAAAGAAGATATAAGTATTGATATTGATCAATTTTTTATGGAAGCTCAGCATAAACTTTAAGCTGACAGAACAGAAAAAATAATCTGTTGTCTTAAAGATTTTGGTATTCCTGGACTGGTATGTTTTTTCACTTAAATCTGTTTATATATTTTTCATCTATGACATATATTTGACTAAACTAAAAAGTTAGAAACACATTTACCGGTTAAAGTGAAGAAAACTACCATAATTCTTAAAAAATAGACATCTATATTTAGGCAATTCCACAACAATAATTAACAAATGTTTAATAAATTATGCATTTTAAGTTTAATACATTTATACCAGTTAAATTGTATATATGAATAATTAAAAGTTATTATTTCAGTTAAACAAACTTTATTTAAAATTTTCAGTTTCCTATAGATACACAAAATGCCACCCACACCCTGCAACGTTTTCAGTTCTGGGACAGCACACTGTACATCAACAATTCATTATCTTCGTTTCCTATCATCTTCATGTCAACAATGTTTATGCTGGTAATTGAGGCTGTATATGCTGGTAATTTAGGCTGCATCTTCACCAACTGGCACAGTCAGAAAAACATGTGTACTGTGTTGAGCACCAGGTTTGACCCCAAGGGAAGCATTCTGAGTGATTTGTGGCAATACTCTTCCTTCAGCAGCACAAATATTTTAAAACAATCCAATAACTGATTGTTGTCCACTACATATTTAACAATATACATACACAACGTTCCAGTATATGTGCAACCCAACCTAGTAAGCCATACTTTTCAATGTTAGGTAAAATTTATGTCAAAACTGTGTAATTACTGAATGGATCCTTATTAGTATTCTGATCATCAAGAAACACTGGTGCACACATTCATAAGCAACATGGCACACATATTAAATATAAGTACACAACTATTAAAGTGTCTTGAGGCTTCAAAACTAAGGGACTGACACATAATTCATGTACGTCATGACTTGTATGCTCATTTACTTACATGTATACTGTAAGTATATATAGAAATATGGACAAACACAAATACATGTAAATAATATTACTTATTCTAATATATTAATTGTAAAGTTAAGCAATACAATTTCGTAGTTCAAGCATTGAAATGAAAAGCATCACATAATCCTCTAAGGAATTGCGTTCTGATTTATAGCCAAATATTAATATATTCAGAAATTTCAAAATGCAAATTCTTTCACTTTCTTGTCTTACTTACATGTGTTTTATCTCCTTATTATCAGGATTTCAATCTGGTTCATCATATGTACGATCTGGTGACGGTTATTATTTTTTTTTTTATGGCTCCGATTTTCTTTCAGTAGGCATTCCCTTTTTGCTCGTATTTATAATGTTCGTATGACAGTTGTTTTTGTTTTTACCACGAAAAATATGTGACTTTCGGTTTCGATTTCTATTAATTTTTCAGATAAAATATTTATCTGTTTGCATTCGTCAGAAGTATATATATGATACTAACATGTATAAAATAATGTGATTATATAAAAGAATGTACTTATATTAAAAATATCACGTGTTCGTCAAGAATCGGAACCAAACGGGCGCATCACGAACTGGGTAACAAAACTTTCCGACAGTCACCGATATCGGCCGATCGTAGAAAAAACGCGGGAAAAGATTACAGCTGTACTACATTAAACACACCCATGTACGTCGGTAATCCAAACAACAGATGATAAATCAGATTGGATATAGAGGATACATCGTTGGTGCCGGGATGGAGAAAGTTTATTTTTCGCAATTTCGCTATTTTCAAAATAAAGCCAGTTTCCTGATTTCAATGCATTTTTTGTTGTTGATTCTTTGGGAATGTGTGAAAGTAAAGATTTATTGGCATATCTTGTATAATTATATTCAAGACATGGAAACCTTTGCGATCAAAACGCACGCAGGTTTTTATTTTTCATCAAAACACAAACAAAAACATATACAAATATAACAAAATTTCATATATACATATTCTCACTAAATTGTTGGTATACTCGTATTTCGGTATAAAATACAACTGGCCATATTTTACATTGTGAAATAACAATCCGTATTTTCAAATCGGACCACTCTTACGTTCGTTAATATCGAACATATCAATTCAGAGCGATATTGGGAAACATCCATATCTACATTTTTGTCTAAACATTTGTTAACTTCAAATACAGAAAAACATTATTTTTGCAAACATTGACTATCACAATAACGGAATTATTTCAGGAAATACCCGTGTCTTCTATTTCATTTGCTTTAAATATGGTAAAACATGTTTCTATGACTAAATGGGAACCTGTATTCGAGGTGTAGAATCTTTAGGGCAAGATCAAACTACATATGGAGGATTGCAAGTGCCCATAATCATCGACAAACTCCCAGGGGAAGTAAGTAAACATTTGGCCGGCGAACATGGAGACAGAAACTGGATATTGAGAGAATTGCGTTGTGCACTACTAAGTATTTCGTGAGATTGAAATAACTGAGGCTAGATTGGGTCCAGAGCAGGATTCGGTATTCGGGTCAGCCAGCTCATTCTACATAAGTACAACATTCAAGTCTAGAAATAATAGACAGATGAAACCATACACTTCACCAAGAAACAGACACGGCCCCAAAATGTGAGAATAGTGGTTATAAATGTAAAAACAATACGCAGCGGTGTATGCGACGTTTAATGAACTTGTATAGTATAACATAATGAAACATGAAAGATGACGTCACCGACGTATATACGACATTACGAAATGGCGCGAATATTTAGAAAGTATATTGACAACACATGTCATGTTGTTTTTTCGTCCTCTCGGAAAAAACAAGGGTCTCTTCCAATAACTGAGAGCAGATTGACCTGCAAAAACGTGTATTTGTAATATTTGAAAAGCACATAGGTGAAATTCTTTAAAATACTTTAAAGTTTGGAAGATTTACAGAACTTTATTAAACACATGTGTCGGTCATCGTGTGCATTACATAAATTTGTTATTATGTTCCAACAACAATGACATTCTTGCAATTACGAACATTACACGTGTCAAGAGGTGAAAAATGCATCATTTTCATTTATATCAACCTGATTTTCAACCTCTTCCTTATTCACCGACGAATAGTCTTTAGAATTTGTATCCCTGATGGGTTGTACAAAATATCAATATGTTTAGTCATTTATTATCTTTCGTTTTTTTTTTCAAATATGATTCTATCATACACACGAAAGTTTACAATCGCGAAAACTAATGACAATTGACAATAACGCCATAGTTTTTTTACACTAGCCTCATGCAAAAATGAGGCACATGCCCCTAATTGATCGAGATTATAGAAATAATATATTACTTCTGGTTTAAATCTTTACATAACCAATTTATTACTTACCACAATTGTCACCTTTTTCTATGCAAAACTCATTTATGGATTCGGTAAAAACGCTGCCCTTATCGTGATTGTCTTCGTCGTTTTTACGACAACGAGCTGCTGACGGGTCGTGATTCGGACTCATGCGTTTACAAATGTGATTTCTGTGTCGGCTTGATATCGACTGGATATGCGTTTATAAATCTGATTTCTTCGAATATCGGCTTAATATCGACTGGATACAGAAAAGGTGTCGATCAAATGCCGATTTCCATCCGATTTGGATGTGCTTACTGGGTCATTCATCTCACTGGCGTTAAAAAATATGAAATAAATAAATAATGTGTTGATGTTGCGTATCCTGCACGCAATTTTCAAAATTGTTCATTATTACTGAGTGTCTGTGAAGTAGTGTGCGCATTATGGGAAATATGCAAAAACAACAGATATAGCTATGTACAATCGACCACGGTTTATGCTAGCGTAAACAAATAACATTGATAATTTAAAACGTTTTTGTTCGAACCCATAGGTAGTTTGTATACATTGATTGAAATAGAGTGGACACGTTGCTTTATGTTGTTGAATGTCAGTCGATATATATTTAATAAGAATGTCATACTTTTTATTGACGGGCGTTTTTGTTTTTTCATGTACATGCATACGAATTAGAGTTGGGAATTGCATAACTTATGTTAGACTTAATGTAACACCATGTTCTCAAATGCGGTTCCCATCAGATGTTGATGCTATTATAGCGGACTGTAAGACAGAAAATAATTTGAATGAGTCCATTGAAAACACTTCTAAAGAGGTAGATAACATGAAAGGTTGTGTCATTAAACGTTTTGAAGAGGCTAAGTGGAAGTTATTATCTGTGGCAAAACAAATAAAATCTGCAGAAGTCCGAAATATAGGGGAAAAGCATGCGGTCTCTTCCAAAGTTAAGGAAGAAATAAATCAAGAAGTGTCAATGTGTTGTACCATTTTAGAACACGGAACGCCCAACCAACAGTGTATTTATTTTAAAAAGATTAAGGGGAAACAGAAAACAATGCAATCAAATATAAATGAACAACGAAAGAATAAAATTTCATCAACATTGACAGTGTCGTTTCCGAGAGAGCTGACAACACTTCTCGAGATGGGAAACAATTTCATAAAACTGAACTGTGACGGAAACAAGAGAGGTATTTTATTTCAAATTTGCATAACAGTTTATCATATAATTTAATGTATATATCAGCATGGCGCATGTTATAAAACGCCTGTTTGATACAATATATGTTTCGTCAGGGTGGCAATAACGTACAAATTAAGACTGTTTGTTGAAGCCTATAGGATTTAGATTCTCAAATCTGTAAAACGCGAAATATATTTGTTTACTGTGTAGGCCACGAGTCAGTAAATAGCAACCACGAATTCTTCAAAACAGCATATATACATATTCTCTTACTTTTTTATTATAATATTTAATTATGTTGAATACAATGTGTATTCTAAAGGTGATTCTAAACAGTTTCTGAAAAGTCCATGTTGAAAAATTGTAACTTCAAACTTTAATCACATTAAAACATTTGCTATCTACACGTGCATATAAACGAACTATTAACCGGAGCCTCCTTGAATACGATCACTAAATTATTGCTCTCCATCGGCAATTGTTTCTCTCATTTCGGAACAGTGTTATTTCCTGTTATCAATACTTCTTCTGAACATTTGTGACAGCTAATTACTGTAATGTATTTGGTGGTTAATTTTGTAGTTGCATAATCGAGAACACGCATCGTTTGACCTATTTTTGTAGGCTATAATATACTGAACCATCGATAATACGAAAAAAATAAGTTTGAACCTCGGCTTTTAGGGCCGGTTACAGATTGACTTGTTCACTGGTGTGCATATTTTTCCATTTGCATAAAATAGTTTGCCTTATATGCTTGCTATCAAATTAAAAATATTTGCGATACGATTGCCGTATACATATTATTTCATTTAAAGCAGCATCACTTACCCGCCTGCCTCATTATTTTCTATTTTGCAAAAATTAATGGAGGTCTCAAAAGCTGGTCTTAAATACAAATAGAATGGCATGGATCTCCGTCTTCAATGAGGCCAAATGCCAGCTTATTCCTCTTTCCACTTCATCGAAAGGGAGTATAGTTATGAGATGCAGTTTTCTTTCAGTTTTCTTCGTATAAACGATATTGCAGAAATTCAAATTAATTCATACTAATGATTTTTCCATATTACAAAATGTAATCATATTCACCAGATTTTAGTTTCTTTTCGCTGTCAAAGTTTTGATTGAAATTCGTGCCGTCAGGTCTTGGAGAAACATAGTGTTAGCCATTGTTGACCTGTATGTTTCGCAATTGGCACCATAAGGTAAACTGCATTGGGACACTCTGCACACATAACCTGATAGTTGTGGTCACCATGATTCCCCGGCATGTAATACGTTTATTTACGATTTCCAAAACAAATGAAGGCGACTTCAAAAGAACACGACGTTAACATGAATTTATACGATGCGTTACAACGATTATTCGTAGGTTTATCAGTTTCAGTGCTGACTAAAATTTGTGGTTTTATTGGGTCTATTACGTTTCATGGAAAATGCTAACAATTTCATGATTTGAATGTTTATTACGATTTTTACAGCGAAATCCGCGTTTTCAGGTAAAAAAAATGAAAACAGTACGGAAACGCGTGTTGTGCATCTTAAAGTGAATCAAATCATGTTCAAACCACAAAAGAACACGTTTCATGCAATATTTAAGCCTATTGCATTAAAGTATGCATTAATATTCTAGTAATTTGACTGATTTATATAACTTAGGTGCACAATTTGGCTCAGGCACCCCTATATAATCAAATCACTGAAAAACGCAAGCCGGGCGGCTTATCATGTGTCATTCTCAAATTCATAGAACTATACCTTTTCTTAACGAGCATTCTAAGCTGAATCGATTTAAACAATAAAAAAGGTATGCTATGTAAGAAAGAACTCGACACTAAACAAGTTGACTGTTTTATCACCATCTTTTTACCGGCTACTATCTAGTTGAATGTAACCCTCCTCCGCGCTATTGTCATACTGTAGTCTCCAATTTTAAAACATAGCAGTTATTTTTAGTGCACCTACCAACATGTGCAAAATGGAATATCATATCAAGTGTCTAAACCTCAAAACAGGTCTTCGAGTTAAACTTGTTGATTTATATAGAGACTATACACCTCATTTTATAAGTGTAGTGTGACCTATAATACAACTTGAAGTTTTGATATCGCGAACAAAAACTATTCTGCGTCATTAGTAACCTAGTTCTAGTATGCATACACAATTTCAGACCGATCCACACAGTAGAAATGCTTGAAAACGCTTTTGAGAATGACGCATGATAAGCAATCTGGCTTGCGTTTTCAGTGTTTTAAGTATTATGGGTGTGCCTGAGCCAAAATGTGAACTTAATTAATTAATAGAAATCAGTCAAAATACTAAATAGTATAATATTTTTACATAATTTATTGAGATAAATATTGTATAAAACGTGTTCATGTTTGGTTTGAGCATGATTTGGTGTTTGAGCATGATTTGGTGTGCTGCGAGATGCACAAGACGAGTTTCCGTACCTGTTTTCGTTTTTTTACTTAAAAAAGCGGGTTTGCGCTGTAAAAATCGTAATGCGCATTCAAATCATATCTATCGCATTTTTTTTCCGTGAAACGTATTAATTGCAGCCAATAAAACCAAACAGTAACATGGTGATTTTATGTCAACATTGCCCCTTTAGTGTCGCTCCCTGTTTTGTGTTTAGGTTACAATATACTAATGCCAATCCTTGTGTAGTTTAATGTTAAAGCGATAACTTTAGCCAAACATAAATGCAACATTTTGCACATAGGGACCCTCATAACCATTCTTTTCTTAAAAAGCATTCTAAGCTGAATTGATTTAAGGAATAAAAAAAAGGTATGTCGTGTAATATGTAAGAAAGAACTCGACACTTAACTGTTTTATCACCATCTTTTTACCAGCTACTTTCTAATTGAATGTAACCCGCCTCAGCTCAAGTGTCATACTGTAGTCTACAATTTGAAAACATATCAGTGACTTATTAGGGCACACCAATACTTAGACTACCAACATCTCCAAAAAAGAATATCAAAGCAAGTGTCTAAACCTAAAAACATGTCTTCGAGTTAAACTTGTTGATTTATTTAGAGAGTACAGCCCACATGATCTTTTTATTTAGTATAATGTGACCATAAGCTTTTTGCTTTTATTGTATTTTAATGCTTCCTTGCACCAGTATTATATTAAATACTGAAACTTTCACTTGGCATATCCAAGAACACACAGCAATTTGCAGTATATTTTATTATTGTTGTTATTATTATTATTATTATTATTACTATTATTACTATTATTATTATTATTATTATTATTATTATTATTATTATTATTATTATTAGTAGTAGTAGTAGTAGCAGCAGCAGCAGCAGCAGCAGCAGCAGCAGCAGTAGCAGCAGTAGTAGCAGTAGTAGTAGTAGTAGTAGTAGTAGTAGTAGTAGTAGTAGTAGTAGTAGCAGCAGTAGTAGCAGTAGTAGTAGTAGTAGTAGTAGTAGTAGTAGTAGTAGCAGTAGTAGTAGTAGTAGTAGTAGTAGTAGTAGTAGTAGTAGTAGTAATAGTAGTAGTAGTAGTAGTATGTAATTTAATGTACACACAATCAAAAATAAGTGACTACTGTTGAGCTATGCTCTGTACACACAATAGCAACTGAACGAATGACAGAAAATAATAAAACATGTATTCAAGTGAAAGAACCATCACCAGGGATTGCAAATTATACATTTATAATTAGATTTCAGTGAAATCACTTAGTCTACAATATCACTACCAGCAATATATCAAAATATCGAAAACTGCAGTTATTTGTTTAAAAAATATGCTTACACAAATAACAGGCTGAGCTACAACAGACACAAAATTGCAAATTTTGAAATGTATTACTGCAATTTCTGAATATTTTGTAAAAAATATGTACTCACGATATTGATACAGGTTACATCTGCGAATGTGGCCACTACATCACCATGTCACTAATAAAAGTCACACAAACTGCAGCGGCACTGGTATAAGTCACAGAGTTCACCTATCACACAAAATCCAGTGTCACTGATAAAACACAGTAAAACGATAAAAAGTTCCAGTTCCTATGTGTGTAGATGTTCCTGGTGTTGATGAAAGCGCAATGGACCCGCGGTCTTGTAGAAATGGAAAAATACACAAGTCCTCTCGATGGTGATGAGGTGTCGTGTAGATACATCCTGGTCAAAACGGCTAAAAGTAATGGGCTCGGTAAACGTACCCCGGGTCTCATCACGCCCCCTCCAATGAAGCAAGCGCCTGGTTGCTGCAGATACAGCAATGGATCGCAGGTCTTCCGCGTAGTCAGAAGATAATTCAAACGTACCAATGTTGCACGTTTTTATGACACAAGTGTTGAAAACTCACAAAATGTCCTGATCACAATGCGGTGAAGACTTAAGTACTTATACAATTAAAAGTGTGCTACTGATTAGAAATAAAACACGTTGGGCGCCATTTGTAATGTAGTGTTCTCTGATGTTGGGTTCAGTTCTTTATAGCAATTTCTATATAGTGTCAGTAGTAAGTACACAGCTAGAGTTAAGTTCATAATATTCTTTATCAGAGTAATAATATCATGGTCTCACAGTACATAAAATGTCAAATGACTGTGGATTACTATAGGATCACAAAGATAAGGATCAGATGGATCACGGATCACTTTAGATCAAGTTCAAGTCCAAATGTGGTTTGGACATTTACATAGTTAATGGCTCTGCCTTCCACTGCCTCGCGCCACTCTGACTCATGAATGTTAAAGAATCTTTCAGAAGTAAAATAAATTGAAGATATCTGAATATGAAGCTCTATGTAAAAATGGCTGCTTACACTCTGCCCAGAACATAATGAATATAGATTTAAAAAGAGTGGGAAATAGTCACCCGACAAAACAGGTTTTAAAATCGGTAAACTGTGACAACTGGTCAGACTGGTCAAAGGGAGATAATAAACTACTCTGTCAGAGTTGATGGAAACTTCGACCTGGTTACAGTAGTATAAGTATTAGTATTAGTTGTTGTTGTTGTATCATCATCATAATCATCATTATCATCATCATCATCATCATCATCATCATCATCATCATCATCATCAACAACAGAATCATTATTATTTTTATCATCGTCATTATTATTATTGCTGTTATTATGATTATTATTATTATTATTATGATGATTATTATTATTATTATTTTATTTTTTACGAAAATATACATTCGTAATTTAAGCTGACACATGTTCAGACGGCTTATCATCCCAGTCAAGGCCAGTCACCCTGGAGCTGCTCGTGTCCGTGGATCTACCAAAGACTGGAGATGAACAGGATCAGCCTCTCCTCAGTGGACTGGACTTCCTGCCGGACGGGAGGCTGGTAGCCGTGGATAACATGAATAAGAAATGTATCATACTGAATGACCGGTTGCAGAGACAAGGAACACCGTACAAGTTCAAGACATACCCTCGTGACGTTGTATGCCTGTCTCAGAATGAACTCGCAGTGACATTGAACAACAAGACCGTGTGTATCCTGTCCGTGAGTCCTGACAATGTAATCGGTCTGACCAGTGAAATCAAGACATCCTCCTACGTCTTCTCTATATGCTGCAGGACTCCCTCAAACATGGTCGTAAGTACGAACGATGATCCCCGTCCAGTTAGAATGATATCAATGACAGGTGTAGAGTCTGACTTTAATCACGTTGTGCTTCCTTGTAAGACGTACAAAGTTAATGAAAGTATCAGCACGTATATCCAGTCTAGGAACACGTTGGTACTTACTGACAGGATCGCTCACACAGTGTACATGTACGACACCGTGAAGGGCACGTCTAGAGCAGTCACTGATGGGAACATACAGGAACCACGTGGTGTGTGTGTCGGGCCTGGTGACACGGTATTGGTGTGCAGTACACTTAAGAACTTCATCGTGCACCTGACTGCTGACAGTGACATACTCGGTACCTACCCAGTGGACACGAAGAGCCCGTACTTCCTGTGTGTGAGCGAAGATTGGACCAGAATGGTGGTGTCGAATAACGAGATAGGCAACAAGAAACGTCAGTTGTATAAGATATCACCAGCTCGCAGTTAGGTGTCCATGGTGCGCTGTCTGATGTTATCCATGAGATTATTGTTACTCGTATAAAGCGTGCGTAGTTATATTTAATCAGTATTATACTATTTTTGTGTATAATACTTGTAATTAATACTACTACAATGCACTAATACATTTATAATAAAGAATGTTACAGGTTATATTAGAGATAACAAAATCCCTGGCGTAGGGACATGCAATTTATTCATTGGGTAACATTAAGAAGAATGTCGGATATTTAGACACTGAATTACATTGAAATATCATATGAACTTTCAGAAGTAAAACATTCATTTCACATTTTAACATACGATTATTATCTAGGTGCATGGTGCAATATTAAATTTTCAATAAAAAAATCGTGATTATAACAAAAAAGCACTACATATTGCAAGCCATTCAGTAATAATTAAAAGTAACTTTATATATTAATAGAAAAAAATACCTTAAACAAAAAACCCAATCGTATTAACACTTGCTTTTTACCTTTTCTGTTATTAACTTCGATTGTTTGGATCGTCAGGTCGGAAAGGCATCTTGATAGCTCACTGACCAGTTCTCACGATAAAATCCGAATACTTACAAACACATACAACGATCATTCACGGAACCTCACGATTATAAAAAATAAGGCTTTGTGAAACAATTTCACCCTAATAAATTTGCTATGCTATTATATCATTATATTTTAAATGGACATTGCTCAACGATTTATAAAAATTAATCGCTGATATCTCTGTGTTAAAATATGACTTCTAAAGAGACTTGTTCACAGATTTTCGTATTTTCTGAAACATGCCATTAAACTTCTTATCTTGACAGATTAAAGAGCTCAAGAACTAGAACAGGAAAAGCATATAGAAAAAAAAAAAAAATTGTTGTTCCCACCGGGGTTCGAACCGCCCGAATTTTATCCATTTCAACTGATGAATAATCATTAACGAAACGGCATTTAACGTATATTTCTATGTCAGTTGTTTTGTTTCGCTCCTTTATATATGTACTATTGTTTTACTTTTGGAGTCTGAGAAATAAAAGTTTGAAAATTGTCATATCGACAATCTGTGAACAGGTCCCTTAAGTTAAGCAAATTGTGTCTCTTTGTTAAGGGAATAATTGAAATGGTTTTATTTGATGGTTAAGAAATACTTAAAATGGTTAAAGGTTTGTTAAGAAATAACTACCAGATTTAGCTGTTTGTAAAGAAATCATTAACATAGGTAAATGTTTGTTCTGCGTTTTGTCATTTATATAAAATAATTCAGTCAAATGTTTAAAATGATTTTCCTGTTCAGTGTACAATATATAAAATAGATGTAAATGCATGGAAATGTTCTCCAAATATAAAAAAATATGTGAAAATCCAGCGGAGCGGCATCAGCAGGTTTGACATACCTATAAAGATTATCCGGTCATTTTGTTTTCAAGCAGTTTATTTATTCTGCGATATTTTAACGGAAAGCACCATTTAATATTATGTCTATGCCTAGTTATAGTGAACTGGTGTGAGAATCTCTAACTTTACCACTATCAAAATTAAACTAAAATATATATTCATTTTTTCTTCCTAATACATTATTTATAATTCCAGCCGAATATTCATGGGTAAATCCCATATACGGTGGCTTGTGTTTCTTTCCTGTAGACTATTCAATTCCGACTTTTAAATCGATAGTGTTTAAAGAACGGGCTACACGCTACTAAAAAGCTATTAATTGGTGTATCCCATATGAACTGGTTATTGCCATTTTATATTACAGTTTGTAAACACATACTTCTTTCATGTGAATTTATTTACGTTGCTGTCCACCATACTTATGTATTTACACCATAATTATATACCATCACAATTAATAGCATCATTGTACTGTGTCTATACCTGTCTTCTTTATTTGATCAAGTAATTGTAATCCCTTAATTTCAGTGTAACTAAACTAATAAACTACACTTTCGCATCTAGGCATTACACTTTAAGATAATAAACATATTTAATAATTTAAATTAGATCGATAACTTAACTCTCTTACTGATTTATTAGCGCATATTTAAAAAAATGCTATTTTATTTATGTATATATACGTTAACGTGGATAAAGATTTGTTCTGCTTCTCGTCTCTTAAATTGTTGTTACATGCATGTCCTTATTGACTGTAATAAACAATTGACACAATTATTGCTTGTTAATATATAAAGGATATTTGTTTGTTTTCAGTGTGATAACGTGTGATATCATCACCGGAAAGGGAGACAATTAATATTTTCACAAGCGCTTGCGCGAGTGAAAATATGTAAATTGTCTCACTTTCCGGTGATGATATCACGAGTTATCATACCGAAATAAAACAAATTTTCTTTTTATGTTATGCTTTATTAACGTTTGTTTTACATTGTATTGGAAAATATCGCGGAAATCATAACGTCATTACGTCGCAATAATTACGTCATTTCACAGTTTTGAGCCCAGTTTTCAATGACGGTCTGTTTCCTTTACTGTATTAAATTGGGACCCCAAAAAGTGGTCCCTTACTTTCAATGATATAGAGATATATCACACTGATATATTTTTATATTTCACTACTTAGCAATAAATAAATGTATTTATTGTTGGTAGGCCTCATTGTAAATACGATTACCATTGTTTCACTGTTACTTAAAAGGGCCGTATCGACTAGCGGTATATTTAACACAAATATAGATACATATTTAAACAAAAACTCACGTCTTCAAAATCGCGCACGTCAGTGAAAATTATCCCAGTCTTCACAACATTATTATCATCATCATCATGATTATCGTCATCGCACTATGCATATGTATTTAAACTTTAAAGTTATGATAAATATCTTTTTGACATTTTTGACAAATGCATGCACTATTGATTATGCAAATAAAATCTAACATGTTACAACGATGTCATATTATTTTCATGCTTACATTTGTTTCGGTTAAAACCCGATGCTATATTGCATCCGCGTTGGGAGTATGTAAGTTGATGTTACACAAACAACAACTTTAATAAAGGCCATCTTTAAAACAAACGTTAAAAGTATACAAGATACACAGAGCAGTTGACTTTGCCTCTCTTTTAAAATGCACCAATTAGATATGATACAGTTATTATATGTACGAACGATCGGCCCGGTCCCGACCCGTTCGGTTTGGACAGGTTTCACTGTATAAAAAAACGTCCATAATTCGAAGATTGTTGACAGGCAGTGTGCCTTTTTAACCAAAGACTGTTCTTGAGAAACTTAAAAAAGCAGATGTAAAATGGTTCTGCAACACTTTGATCGTCCAATAGAAGACATTCTATAAATCGCGACCCCGCCACAGACCCAGCCTTGTAGGACCATATATTTCACAAATCATATTGTTCACGTTGGTGTAAAATAGGATCTCATTCTGCATAGTTGTGAAAACTGAGATATTATTTTGACACATCACAGTCTTATTTTTCATATTTACTGTGAAGTTTGTGATCTCATCCAGTTTTTGATATGCAATGAAATCATATTCTTCTGTGATCTTCACGCATACGGCGTTTTTGGGGTACGACCAAGTTAACTCTTTCTATTGCAAAATACGATTTCATACACCTTTTTTCGTAATGACCTCATGCACTGTTCCTTATCAAAATATTGTTTATACTCATACACATTGAGGCTCGGCAAATTAGCGGTAGTGGTATTTTCAAAAACACCACCCGAACCCCTCGCAAAGACGTGCCTTGAGCGGAATTACACAGATACATTTGATTATTGTGACCGTTGATTATACAATGACAGTTTGCGAGGGATCTATTTCGTTCGTTCATAATGTAAGTCGAGAGATTGCTTCGTTGGTTTCCTCTTTAAAGCTGCTACTTCAAGGATGATAAGACATAATTATATGGCTGAGGCCAAATACGTTATTTATAATGTACAGTAATGATACTTACCAAATGCAGTCGATAAAGCATCGCTTAATAGTATAATAACGATACAAATAATAGCGGACTTAAAGACTCGTTTGGGAAAGCTCCTCTAAAAATATACTACCACAGTTCGGTGTGTGGTATTGAAGACGCGGTGTTGATTCTGCGTGTCCATTAGTCAACTAAAACAAAAGACATAATACTATTTTAAAATAATTTTCTTTCATTGACAAATTTTGTTTTAAAATATTACATGAAATATATAGGGAAAAAGTCCCGAGTAGATATACCTTCTAAGACTTCAACCCCTGTCCTCGGCATGCGAGGCTGATACGCTTACCGCGTCGCAAAACACCTTCCTACATTTAAAAAAGCTCTTAGCGCTTGTGTATGTGTGTGTGTGCGCGTGCGTATGTGTGTGTGTATGTGTGTGTGCGTGTAGTACAATTTTACCGAGTGCACCGGGATTCTCTCCCATATGGCCATCGCACCCAGAAGACTTGTTAGTTGGTTACGAGGGATCATGCAAGATACACGTGACGCCCCGTTCCAGGTGCGACCCTGGGTTTTTAGTGCCCGGTGTAAAGCACCTAGTACGCTGCATCTCGGTTTAACGTCTCATGCGAAAGACGAGTTCGTAGGTTAGGGTGTAGCGCGGGCTCGAACCTGCGACCCCTGGGTTATGAAGCCAGTGCGTTACCACTAGACCACGGATCAGCCACAGTCAGCACTACTTGATATCTTGTGGTTTTTAACTACGGAGCCGCGAAAATGAAATTGATTGGCTTTTTGGACTACGCGGTTATTTCACACTAACAACAGAAGAACTACACAAAGTTGAAAAACGTCTCAAGATGCTTTGAAATCGGGTTGTAACAATGCAATTGCAATGAACCATCCAGTGTGTTTCAAACTGGTGTTCATGTGTCTACAATGTTATTTCAGTCAATTGCATCGAATTAATTTACTATTAATTATTAATTTACTAGATTTAAACATTTTTTTCCTTTTTCTCATTTTTCCATATCATCTGTGACGTTGCAGCTTTAATCATATATACTTCTCGCAGATGTTAATTTCCGTAGGCCTCACTCAGAAATCACTGCAACTGTCTAGAAATCCTCCCAGAGCTAGAATGAATCATTTTCAAAATATTGATTATTTGATTAAACTACCCTAGAAGTATGGCATAATTGGCTCAAATGTTTATATCAGGCAAAAAGGGATAAAAAAGGAGAATAAAGAACCAAAATAACAGCGATGAATTTACGGCAATTATTTTGTTTCCTACGGCGTTTCGCGCATTTTAATTGACTGTATGTAATCTAACGTATGTACAATTGTGGTGGCAGGGATTATCTTCAAATCATTCAAACATCATACATTTAATTAAAGTATACGTCTTGGTACTTTGAATTACACGCCGGGATCGCTACAGATGTTTATGTTTAACTTGTGTAATTTATTTAAAAGTGCATTGTAAAATTGCCCAAATTTTGTAATTCATGTATTTGTTTCATTTGTTTTTGTTTTTTTAGTTTGTACGGTTTTTTAATTAGAACGAAACTTTAGAATGAATGCGTATAAACGAGGCCAATTAAATCCTATCCGATTTTTCCAAATCATATGAGAAGCTAATTTCAACAGTCATTTGATAATGTGTAAAACTTCAACTATAACGCTCTTTTATATATACAAACACACAGCCAATTACGGGTTCTCTTCTCTGAATGGTGCAAGGCTGAACAAAGCACATTGCCTTGTAAATAAACCCGTTGAACAAGGTTCGGTTTCCGTAATTAAAAGGCATAACATACGCAAAACAGTGCGATGGCTCTCATTCTATAAATAGCGATCCCGTCACAGACACAGACCTTTACACTAAGACGGTTCACTCATTCTATAAATAGCGATCACGTCACAGACACAGACCTTTATACTAAGACGGTTCACTCATTCTATAAATAGCGACCACGTCACAGACACAGACTTTTATACTAAGACGGTTCACTCATTCTGTAAATAGCGATCACGTCACAGACACCGACCTTTATACTAAGACGGTTCACTCATTCTGTAAATAGCGATCACGTCACATACACAGACCTTTATACTAAGACGGTTCACTCATTCTATAAATAGCGATCACGTCACAGACACAGACCTGTATACTAAGCCGGTTCACTCATTATTCTCACCAAGGCGGCCCGGGTTTGCTTCCCACTCCCGGCGCATTTGAGTTTGGTTGGTGGTCACCATACCGGACAGGTGGGGTTTCCTCCGGGTACTCCGGTTTCCCATCACACCACAAGACCACACCAAAATTAAAATATCTTTCAATAAAAAATAAAATAGCTGGAAATTGAAACTATGATTCAAAATTCGTCCCAACTTTCGTGAGTCTCTAGTAAGTTAATTAGGTAGGAGTGATGGGGCACACTCCGGGTCCTCACATAATGCAGCCTCAGGCGCGGAAGGACCTAATAAACTTCGAAATACACACACATATACATACACAGACACAGACCTCTATATTAAGACGGTTCACTTATTCTATAAACAGCGATCACGTCACAGACACAGACCTCTACACTAAGACGGATCACTCATTCTATAAAAACGATCACGTCACAGACGCAGACCTTTATACTAAGACAGTTCACTAAGTTTTAGTTTTTCTGCACATACGCGACGGTAAAGTGGCGAAACCTATTTTAAATAAATAGTAAATACAATACTTTTAGTATCAAACATCTCTATCAAGTGAACGTGAGCTGGTTAAAATTTGAAACTGCAATGCAGTATGCTTATCTTTTAACAGGCACATTTGCTTACACATTATTTTCTGTTTTCTGCACGTAGGCAATGAACCATTTAGTTCTTTTTAACTACCCAGAATATATTCAACAAACGTTCACATGTCTGTTTTTAACCGAGCGTGTAGACAATACGATAACTCTGATCAATGTCTAACTATGTAAAATGTCTGAAGCGATCGGAAGAAGTAATTGATATCAGTTAAATGCTGGCTTTTCGGGGCTGGCATTCACGAACATATTCTTAGACTTAAGATGTAAGATAAACGTATATTCTTGAAACTGTTGTGTTAGTATAGAAACGCTGTTAGTTTGAATTTTTCTTAATATTCGCAAACTCTAATTACAACATTCTTTATTAAGAACGATTTATTACTAACATTAGCGACATAGGTGGTCATCATATTTGCGAACAAATATGTATTTTTTGTTCTTGAGTGCAAGTATATTCTTTATACTTAAGTCTTCGAATGATTGGTGAATAACGGCCCAGAATTGTCTCCTATGTATCATTCGCCATTGTTTCTGTAATGTTCACATGCGCTTTAAGAGAAACACCAAAAGAACCGGATTCAACATCGAGCCTAGCTCGACTAGCACCTCTGCCGGAGTACAAGAAACATCTGCTGGTCTTCGTCAATGAGCCTACGAGTCATCGGATGGTGGTATTCGCGTCTGATGACGAACTGCGTCTTCTTTATGTAGCGAAATGGTGGATTATTGATAGTACATACTTGTTTGCGCCGAAAACAGTTACATCACTTGTCCTGCGCCATGACTCAGTTTGGTAATACCCAGCAGTCAGCGGTCTATGGACTACTTCTATCAAAGACATTGAATACACATGAAGAATTCTTCCTAGATGAATGCTTGACACATGACGTAAGACCAAGTCCCAGTATTATTGTCGCTGACTATGTGGCGATCCACTACACTGGGCAAACGCTCAGCTCCATTACCGTTATCCATACATAGATTGATTAGATTTATTTGAACAGAAAATGAACAATTTACATGGCAAGTAAAATATTTAAACATACAACAAATAATAAATAAGTATTCGTTAATATTGCCATATCAATCAACATTATATGTTAAGGATTACACAATAAAGAGTTAAAATAAACTCTTATTTCCATTGTGGTCCTTGAGATGTAGTGCGGTATGACATAGGAACAAATTACCGTAAAGTTTACAATAATATAAAACAAACCAATATCAATAGGTTAAATATATAAACTATACTTTGGTAGCATTATACTAAAGTTTTTAACATATCAATAAATGAAAATTTCTATATAAGACATTAAATTATTAAAATCAAACTTATCACAGTACATGTATATATGCATTAGAATACAATTAAGATAATACTGAACATTAATACTAGTAATGAGTAAACAATTAAAATAAAATTGAGTTGCCATGCAACATAAAATGACTAGTCTATCCATCTGAGCATATTGATTAGTACCAATTAATTAAAATTATTATAGCACTTAAACTTGAATTAACATAAAATATGATATTAATATTAGTAATGAGTAAACAAAATAAAATTAAATTAATTTGTAATGTAACATAAAATGACTAGAGTATCATCATAGCATATTGATAAGTTCCAATCATTTAAAATATATTATAGCACATTTAAAATTTAGATAGAATTAAATAAATGCTCCTTACCTATGGATTGAAAAGAAGATGTGGTTCTTGAGTCCCTGATATGGTGAGGCAAACTGTTCCACAGAGAGCAACCCATATAGGAAAAATACTTTTTGTCAAAGCCTTTGACAACAGGGACAGCATATACAGTACGTGCCACGCGAAACCCACAGAATTCGCGCTGTCGTGACGAGCCTTCGATCAATATTCGCGAAGCGACGTCATGGAAGTTTGCGACGATTCGGGAAATATAGAGGGAGGCCCCAACGCGAGATTTTGCGACGAATATGTCACGAAATTTCGTCGCGATTCGCGGCAATTTTAAAGGTATATGTGCTCTTTAATAATTAAGAGTTGTACAGTTTTTACTGTCTTTTAGCAACATTCTACATTGTGTGTCGCACAGTGTATGTTAAATGTAGATATATTAATTTTGTATCCTTCATAATACGGTTAATTAATAAATAATTATATGATAAAGCACTATTATTTGACAGTATTAATAAATGAAAAAAATGAAAACGCATATTTAAGTCACAATGAATTTATATAGTGTGTATATACGTTTAAAAAGTTTACATTTACAATTCGGACAATAATCATTAAAATCAACTTAAAATTACAAATCACTGATTGTTCTTTTTTTCACTACAAATAATCAACCCTTTTTCCTATATGCCTAATTTCAGTGGAAAACTCATGCCTGAATCCTGACTGATAAGAGCCTATTTTTGACCAGGTATTCCTCCAATTGGTCATATATGACCTTCTCTATAACTTTAGAAATGACACTTAATATGGAGATTGGACGATAATTTCCAACATCCGTCTTGTCACTCTGTTTGTATCAGGGAATTACTCGGGCAGACGTAAGGTCAACAGGAACCACGCCCTGTATAATAGATAGATTAATGATACGTAAAAGAGGATCAGCAATAACTGAGGCGGAATCCTTTGAAAATAGAAATTGGATCCCATTAAACCCTTTGGCATTATTAGGACAAAGATTATTTAGGTACTTAAACACTTTGCTCTCAGATACTATTGAAAATGAAAAACTATTAGGGTGGATACCTTTTGAAGAATAAAAAGTAAAAACAAAACTTCTACAACAATTATTAACAATATTTGGCAATTTACTTACAAGCTTATCAGCAACAGAAGTATAAGAATTGTTACATTTTTCAGCAACTTTCAGTTTATCAAAACAAATATCTCCATCAATGTTCAAACCATCGCTACTTGAGCACGGTTATTTTTATTTGGTAGGCCAAGGTGTTTAAGAAACTTCCAAAGAGACTAGGATTATTTTTAACAGAAGATTTAAAATAGTTCTGTTTAGCATTAGTAATAATGTAATTAGCTTTTATTTCTCAAAGCCCTGAATTTATTCGAATTTTCTTCAGATTGATCTTTCTTACAATTGTAAAAAGCCTTATACATATCCTTAATACATTGCAATACTTCAGGGTTAACCCATGCTTCAGTTCTTTGTTTCATACGCACAGTGTTAACAGGAGCAATGACATCAAGTGTAGATAGAAATATTAATTTAAAATTATTCCATGCATTGTTAACATCATCACAACATAAAACTGGTGTCCAATCGGATCCCAGAAGTGTCTGTTGAAACATTCCTTTTATATAATGTGTTCGTGATCGAACATTAACAGTATTGTGCTTTCCTATATATTCACGGGTAGCCTTCCTAGTACAAAATGTCATCATATGATCACTAATACAACAATCAATTACACCACTCTGCGAGGTTTTATAAGGGTCAGATACAAGAATTAAATCAATGGTAGTAGAAATTGTGGATGAAAGTGTGGTAAAATCTGTAACGAGCTGGTTAATATGGTGGCATAGAACTGCCTTACGATAACCACATAAGTTTTGCGATAATTATCACGTTAACCACTTAAGTATCGTGTTAACCACATAATTTTCGCGAAAAATATCACGTTAACTAGTTAGCGTTCGCGAAAAGATTCGTGTTACTACTTATTTATTGCGATATTTATCTGAATATTAAGTTACCGTTTACGAAAATGTTTCTGTTAGATAATTTATTATTAAACTAAATGACCTAAAAGTGCCTATAAGTGACATAAGTTACATTTTCTAGGTCTTCGAATTATCTAACTAACGCGAATTGTATCATGAAAATTATCTGCTAACGTAAATCATAACACGTTAATATTCCTGTTACCACTTAGTTTGCCCGAGGTGTTCCGCAATATGTTGCTAACGCGAACCTTAACACGATAATATTCCTGTTACTAGTTAATTATCTGTTAACGTAAATCGTAACACGTTAATATTCTTGATACTACTTAAGTTTGCCCGAGGTGTTCCGCAATATCTTGCTAACGCGAACCTTAACACGATAATATTCCTGTTACCACTTAATGTTATGTTTTTGTTAACTGAAATCCTGGTGTCAGTTTGGGGCACTTTCAGGCCACATTTCAGTTAAGCAGAAAATAAATGACAAAGAAAACTATCGCGAACACTAACACGATACAAAATAAATAACACGATACTTAAGTGGTTAACGTGATAATTAACACGATACTTAAGTGGTTATCGTGATAATTATCGCGAAACTTATGTGGTTATCGTAAGGCATTTCTATGCCACCATCGGTTAAGACAAAAAATAATCACACATGGAATATAAACTCTTGACTAGCGGGCATCTACTATTGGAAGACACATCTGTATTGAAGTCCAGGTAAATTAATAATGTTTATATGTTGCATATTTAAATTTTCTCTAGTGTAGCCAAATAGTTTAATAACATGATTTTTCATAATAATGGAACACTAATTAAAAATTCCATATTGTTTTATTTCTTATTCATTTTCAGGGGTTATTTTACCACCTGACGCAATCAATGTGGCGGAGGGTGCAAGCCACTGGTCTACAGTTTGTGTACAGGACTGCCAGCGAGCTGCGCCACGTCTGCGGGAAGCTTGATGGGTAAGCGTTTCTCCCAGTGCCAGATGTCAATGATGACGGTACTGCTTCAGATCGCACTTATTGCGTGCTGATCTTTTAAAACCAGTTTCGATTCTACATACGCCACCGGAGCATACAGTAAATTACTTATTTTAGTTATCAATGTTTATAAGAAACTAATAGGTGTTGTGCGAAATGAATAATATTTATTACCATACAATATTTTGAATGGACAATACTTTATGTGTGTCGTTATTCAAGTGTTACACGTAACTTTGTTTTAGGATGGTCATGTCTCAGGACAGAAATATGACATTTTCGTCCTGTATCCACAAGATGTGAACCAGATATATGGACTGCTTACCACGGGACGATCGCACGCATGAAACGTACCAACATCTGTAATGGTAGAACGATGATTTTGCGGAACTGGCGCTTTCAATCTGTCGCTCTGGACTGTGATAAACAGCCTACAGAAGGTCGCTGCGATGGTCGAAGCGGATCTAGACCTTTTTTGATTGCGGTTTACTCAAAAATGACAAATCGCATCGGTTTCAAATTTAGCACACCCCTATCATACACAGTTTCCAAAACAAGTATAATAGAAATTGAACGGTTCAGTAATCATTGATATTTTCTCGTGCTTTCGGGTATCAAAACAAATAAATACACGAGGAAATCGTGGTGTCTGTAGAAATTCGATGCAGTTTATAATCAAAGTGTTCAACAATGACACTCCAACCAAAATAACACTTAACATCCGCTGGAACAAAAGAGGCCCCATTCAACGTACTAAGGTATGGAGTAATTAATATTCTCTTTATTTAGATTGAAATTGATTAAATCATTATTTTAGGCGATTTTTAATCACAATAAAAGGAAAATAAAGAACAAATTTGCTCTTCATTTCTAACAGTGAAATTGAATTTATTTCGTTGTCGCATTTTTGCGTATTTTTTATTTGATATTATGTTTTATTTTTGTAAAGTTTTGTATGAAAAAGAAATTTCAGATAGAAGAAAATAAATACATCGAAGTCTAATATATTAGTTTATGTTCTTGAAAAGTTTGGAGAAATTCGGGCATAAAATACAAAAGTTATAGCTGATTATGCGAAGGTCTAGTTAGAAGTGCCTGTGGGTGTACTCTGCCATGAACACGTGTTTCATCCATCAGCAGAAAAGTCTGATAACTCTCTGTCACAGTGGAGTTCCGAACAGTTCATTCACGCTTTTGGCATAAGATTAGGATCAACTGCTTTGATATTTGCGTTTTACACACATGCATTTGTATGACAGCCATTACCAATGCACAAGACACATTCAAAATAATAACAACTGTGCAGTACCAACTTAAGGACCGTCACGTTGCCTTTATAAAGACATAACCATTAAACTCTTGACATACATGTAAGTCCATTCAATACCTTCATAGCAAACTTTGTTACAATATGATCACATATTATTATTATATGGACGTTATATCACAAGAGCCATAACTTTTGACCGTGTTGGCCTTGAAGAAAATACTAGATGCATGAAGTGAAGGCAATAATGCTGTTCATAAAAACACCAACATGCAGTAAGGGTGATCAGCCATACGATCGTTGTTACTGGTATTAAGCGTGCTAAAAGTAGTTATATTTAATTTTCGACTCAATAATTTTCAGATTGATTAAACAAACGTTTGAGAAGTCAATATCGCTGAGGAATATCGGTACTGCTTTATTAATGTGAATACAGTTTTTGCTTTAAAACATGAAATAAAGTAAAACAGGACAGATAACCGATAATATCTTAGTAATGTTTGAAGCTGATATGTGCTATGTTTTAATAAATTCATCGGATGAAGATTTGATACAATTGAATGAATTGTTTTGGACATGCTATTTGATTAAGTGACGCTAGATTTGTTGTAATGTTGTGGATTCTTCTGTTGTATACCACAACAATATCCAAGCGCTTATAAAGGCATGATTAACGTATTTTGTTGTTAGTTGTTTGTTTAACTTCTAAGAATGGGTTATGCGTTTAACTGAGAGGGTCAAGCAGGGGCATTACATTGCAAGTATAGTTTGATAGTATGATATTTGTGCAGCGCGACGCCAATTCTGTGCAGCCAATCTCAAGGAATTCGCAACGCACCCGTTGGATGAAGATTCAATTCTACATTCGTAATCGAAGTACAGGGAAGCCCTAGCAGTAGTAGCTGGGCGAGAGAAGACAGCGCCGCGCCTAAACCGACTTCGCCATTTATTCATATCGATAGTATATATGCGAATACAAACATTTACTGCACCACCGCAGTGATTTGTCATGCCATTGCAGTTAACTCCTGTATACTAGTATATGATTTAGCTATTTTGGGAAGATCCATTTATCTAGAACATGGCCTAGTCTCAATGCGCAATGTGTATCTATGTATCATGTGTCAACGCAACAGCTACTTGTGTTCCGTATTCCCACATGTTCAATGGAACACTCAGCAGAGACCGTACCCTATATGTGCATACATTACTGCACTTGATAACATGCTCCTTTACGCGTATCCCATTTATTGTTCTTGTTCTATTTTATTGAAAAATAATTTAGCGTACAAATATTAAAGGGACTTGTTCACAGATTTTCGCATTTTTTGAAGTTTGCCATTAAATACCTTAACTTGACAGATTTAAGCATCGGAACTAAAAAGCTCAAGTATAATAACAAGTGAAGTATTCAGAAAAAATAATTGGTTCCACCGGGGTTCAAACCCGGGACCTCCGGATTAAAAGGCTATCGCCGTAACCACTCGGCCATCCCCACTTCTATATTTTACCAGGCATTATTTACTATATGTAAGTGTTCTACGTAATGTCAACAGTTTCAACGAAAACAAAAGAAACACTCCAAATTATTCCATCGAATAGCGTTACAAACGCTTTATAATTTCATCAACTCCAACTGATGGTTACTCATGAACAATACGGTTTTTACAATATATTTCTAGGCCCGTAGTGTTATTTTGCTCCCTTGTATCCTAGTCAATCTGTGCACAGGTCCCTTTAATGTTGCTACATAGAACTTATAATACAATTATTATTTTCTCAGCCAAACAGCAAACATAATCGGCCCAAATTACGATTCATTCAAACAAATCAATAACATTTTATAGATCCCTAGTTTAGTATGGAATCAAGTACACTAACACACTCACGGGCGTACATTAATTTTAAATTTCGTAATCGAAGTACAATAAAAGCCCCAGCAATAGTAACCGTACGGGAGGAGTAACCCGATAACTTCAAAATTGCGACTGCATCTACTTACCTGTTATAAATAAACCGAGCTGTGACCTAATTCAAATACAAATAACGCTTGCAAGTATGTATATCGAAGCATTATATTACAAAGTCGAAGTATCACGAGAGAGTTTGCTCTACCATAACGGCATCGGCGATTCAACGATTAATATATCTCACGAAGCATTTCGAAGGTTGTCGATATAACACGATCGAAACCAACCAGTGTCAAATCCTTGTATAATCACACAGATTGAGAGGTTAAAACAGGATGTAAAGTTATATTGTATTATTTGGATTTCATTTGGATATGAACAGTTCGTTTCGTTATCCACATGGGAAATTATTCTAAATGTTATTTCATATTAAATGTCATTTATATAAAGGAAATATATGTAAAACTACTGATTTTTCAAAACGAAAGTAGAAATTAGCTGAAACATTTCACAATGGCAACAGGAAGACTACAGGATTCAAACCGAGGCAATTCAAGCGACTTTATTGGAGAATGTGCTCTTTCACGATCTTGTGAACCATGCTTGAAAACTAACACATCAAAAATTGCTACCGTTTTCTGCAAGGATTGTAACGAGTTTCTTTGTGATACGTGCAGAAATCCACACACCGTATATAAACCTGGAAAACATGATATTGTCAATATTCCGGACAGAGATTCAGTTCCAGTTGTAGTGGACATGAAAGGAATGGACACGTGTCAGGAGCACGGTAAGGAAATAGAGTGTTTCTGCCAGGACCATACCAAGCTCTGCTGCAGTAAATGTGTACTCATACACCGGAAATGTGACCAGGTGGATGAGATAGCCAACATATCTGGACAAAAACGACCAGAGCTCCATGGAGTGAAGCAATCATTGATAAAATTGCAATCCGATGTTGATGCTATTATAGCGGACTGTAAGCTGTCGGAAAATAATTTGAATGAGTCCATTGCAAAAATTTCTAAAGAGATAGATAACATGAAAGATCGTGTCATTAAACTTTTTGAAGAGGCTAAGCAGAAGTTGTTATCTGAGGCAAAACAAATAAAATCTGCAGAAGTCCAAAAGATAGGGGAAAAGCATGCGGTCTCTTCCAAAGTTAAGGAAGAAATAAATCAAGAAGTGTCAATGTGCTGTACCATTTTAGAACACGGAACGCCCAACCAACAGTATATTTATTTTAAAATGATCAAGGAGAAACAGAAAACAATGCAATCATATATAAATAAACAACGAAATATTGAAATTTCCTCAACAGTGGCAGTGTCTTTTCCAAGAGAGATATCATCACTTCTCGAGATGGGAATCAATTTCATAAAACTGAATTTTGATGGAAACATGAGAGGTAATAATTTTTTTTTTCAAATTTACATAACAGTTTCTCATATGTAACATACTGTATATGGGCCATTCCATAATTACGGTACTTCAGTAGCATAAAAATAACACAATTCAAAAGCACAAATATTGTTTGTCCAATATGTTTACTAATTAGAATAATCATTACAGTCTTACATTTCGGACATACAATTGATTTTTATATTTGTTACAACACAATATGTCAACTCCGTTACAAAACAAAATTGATTAAATACTGAAGTTTATTTAGATTTTTAAGCAAAAAATTAACATCTGTTATTAATTTTAGTTCCGATGTACTGATCACTTGTGGAAAAATATATATTATAAATGGTTTGCTCCCCGAACAAGTAGACAGTTAATATAAAATCAGAAATTGTATAAAAACCAAAGCAGTTTGTTTTGGATTAAAAAAATGCATTTTTCCCGCATACATAATCAGTTCTTGAGTAAATATGGTGCAATTGATTGCCACTGTATGATAATAATGTTAATATTATAAATGTATGCATACTAACTCATATTTCATTAATTTAACGTCACGTAACGGAGTTGACATAACGTAACGGTGTGACACAGTGTAACGGAGTTGACAACAGTACTTGTATTAAATTATAACGTGTTTCTCAAGTGGTATAGAATAGAGGATATTTGTCGATTTCGAAGTAAGATCTATTTTATTTCACGAGTGTTCATAGAAAATGATATTTTCACAAGTGGCGCAGCCACGAGTGAAAATATCTATTTTCTATGATCACGAGTGAAATAAAATACGATTGTACACCGAAATCAACAAATTTTCTTTTTAGTTTATGCTTTTGGACAATAAATAAATAGATCTACAATTGCTAGAGATAAGCTTAAACGTCACAAGTTCGTTTATTCTGACGTCATAAAAATGACGTCATAAATGATTCCAAAACTATCACTCGTTAGTATTCTGGAAAAAAGTGCCGAATTTTGTGAGACGTGGTCGCTAATTTATAATTTTGTTGAATTGTATTATGTGTTTTATGTAAACACATGCATGTACATACTGTACATGTATATACATTTGCCAGGTTGTAAACCACTACTTGTAGATCGATGCTATTCATGGAAATATAGTCCGTTTTATGTTATATCAAGGTAGAACTACCAACAATATATTGTTGGCATCTTTAAGAAAAAATATACACTAAGACAACTAATTGTTTTGTGGATACACAGATCCAGCAGGTTTCGATTTCACGCCTACTGAATCATATTTTCCAACGATATGTACAGTTAATTAATAGCGCAAAGATGCACATTTCATTCTTCTTGATTTTACTACAACTACTTTTTTACTCTAACCCGCGAAAGTGTCACCGATGACCAGTCTTAATATAATAAATATAATATAATATAATTATATACGTGTGCTTACTGTTTTTAGAAGCAATGTTAACATATTTAACAATAATACAATATAACGTCTTTGTAAATAACTTTATTTTTGCAAATGTTTGTGTCAACCTACCGTCGATACGCCCCTTTCAACTAATTCGACTAATTTATATTCATAAGCCTACTTATTCTGCAATTGCTTCTGACACTGGCCTCGGAAGTTCTCGATGTCGTCCCGTAACTAATTCGGGTTCAGCAGACAACAGTGTGATTATGTTATCCCTTACATACCAGCACTCATCTGACTTCAGTGGCCAAAAGAACCTATTTCGTCCAACACAATGAATTGCAGTAACTTTCACACTATCTTCATCAACCTCCATTATCCTCCCTGGGTATGGCTGCCCATCATATAAAACAACACAAAACCTGTCTAGCAGACCTTCCTCAATGGTGGACGGAACATTAAGAACTCATAAAATTCCTTAAATATGTGGCTTGTTCATTTCCAATTTACATTGTCTTAAATGGTTTAAACTCCGTAAAGAATTTATGAGGTCTGTCGATATGTGCCCAGATCTCCAGATCTACAAACTGGATAAAATGTTGTAGTGTGGAAAGTACTATATGGCAAGTACTAATATGTTATATTGAAGAACTATGGCCACATCATTAAAATTTTCAATCGTAAATGGGATAGTCAACTCAGGGGCTTATATCTTTGTGTGCATTAACAATATTTTCACTTAAAGTGCCAATTTTTGTATTGTTATTTGTTTAAATTACAAATAAATTAGTGAATTCCATTATATTTCAGTACACAGTAGTTAATAATAAGTTGATAACTAATAAACACTAGGCACAATGTCTTTTCCAATTGGAATAAAATGTTAAAGTGTTGTTGTTTTTTAAGTTAATGATAAAATTTTACTTAAGATGATTCTGGAATATGGCCTCAGATCATCTATTGCTCTCATAACTGTTTCATGCGAAATGCACACATAAATCTCAGTGGCCGACTTTATTGGCTGAGTCCTGAGTTTCTTTGCAATTGTACACTATCTGCTGAGTGTGTAACCACGTTGCAAGCCATATACTGTATTTGAAAGGACATTACGTAGAACTGTATGGATTGTATCTGCAACGTAATTGTATGTGGTTAGGTAAAGCATAATGACGCTTCAAAATTTTCTTTTCGGTTTCTTAAGCATTTTGTAATAAAATACAAATGAAAATATTCAAGAGAAAGTCAGTAAAACGGAAAATACTGCGTAATAAGTAATACAAAAAATACATCCATTAAATTTGCACCTGCATATTACCTTTAGTGTACGCATATATTAAAGCGGTAACTTTAAAGGAATGCAATGCATCATCGTTTCGAACCGGCAGATGTATTGCTCAATAACATGTAAATTGCATATGAAATGACTACTAAGTACTTATTACAAGTTATCTGGTGTAAATTTTATGTATGCTTTCGTTCCAACTGCATTATTTTATGTGTCTTTCAAATCGAATTTAAACTTTAAATGACATCACTGATCATGCAAGTTGAACATGTCCATTTGCAAATATGTGAATAGGTCCTTTATTGTTCCGGTACTTTCACATTTCATGTATTATAGAGGCCCGAGATAGGGAAAATTACATGCAATATAAACATTCACACGGGCGTACATTCGATTTTGCCTTAAATAAGCCCCTGGGTGCAATCGAACAAAGGATAGAAATGAATTAAAAAAAAAAATAATGCAGTTGGAATAGGTTTCCAGTTTCCTAAAGACTATTTTATTTGTGTTCAGCTGTTTAAAGCAGTTTTATTAAATGACACTTCGCTAAAGCACAATACCTGACAAGATGGGTTGTTCTTGAGGTTAACAGGAATCGCTGCTTATGCAGATTCAGCACTTACACACGGCTGTTACAGTTATTTTTATTCAGAATAATTGTAATACGTTTTTGTCTTCATTTCATCGGAGAAATATGACAAATTGTTTTCTAAACTGTTTATTATATTTCAACTGTAATTCAGATGGTCGAGAAGGAGTTCATTGGTTTACAACTGACTTAATTTATCAATATTTCTGGCTTTTTCCAGGAGTAACAAATTTTTTTCATAAATCTGTCATTATACAATTACATTACCAAGTGTGTTGTGTGATAGAAATAACGGTAAATAATTGTAACGCACTTACTTCGTTCGATGCTGTGTCCTGGAACTGGATGCCATGAGGCTAAAAACAGTCGCATGTAGATGGATGGCTGCAAAAGCAGGACAGTACACGACAGGTAATTTCGCCACGTCTGCTTTTTGCCAACTATAATGCATATAAGAATTGTTAACATTGCAACTATGGTAGAAATAAATGTTTGTATGACATTTTGGAGTAAAAAAATTTGAAAGCTCTTATAACATAATAATTTAAGCCAAAAGGAGACACTTGCACTTAGCTATAAAGCTACAGTACAAATGAAGCTCCACACAACTAACATTTAATTTTGACATGAGACGTCTGCCTGCCAAAGTTGAAAGGACGCTATTATGTTTGATTAATACGTATGTATTTTACATTATTATTATATGTTTGGATTATGGTGTTACCTGTAGATATTATTCGTACCTGACAAAGTTTCATTGTACCAGAAATGGCGTTGAGCTCGCTCGGTAGTAGCTGCTGCATTGCATTCATTGATGATTCCTCAACCAGAAACAGCTTGACTGAAGTGGACGGTTGAGCACAGGAAACCAAATCACTAGCAGACGTGATGTCTCTTCCTTTGACGTTTACCTGGTGGTCGGCCGCCCTCTTGATCGCTGTCGTGGGATGCTTCAAGAAAATTCCACGATGAATCGTTGAAACCGTAATCAAATACATTCTTGTTCCATAAGAAAAAGATCATTTTATTTCTGTACTGTGTAGTTGGTTTGTCTGTAAGAAAGTGGATTCCTGTGAGGCCCGGTTTCATTGATTTGATGTAATCGATGACTGGCTCCAGATAGGCCCATATGGCCGCTGGCCCGTGTCGCAAGCAGTCGGATGCTGTAAACACGGAATACACCTCATTTCCAACGTATGCGACCCCTGTGTGCAGGCTAATTTGACGTTTTGCTGCGCCAAAATGCATAGGCTGAATTGAATTTCGGACTCGTACTTGGCATTATAATTCTCATTGAAATCGACATGCAAGAGGACTTCTTCGGTGGACATTTTTTCTTTCAGCATATGCTTGGTCTGGTATTGATGACGTATGTTGAAGAAGTGGCGACACGCTCTTTGTAATTCTTGATCTAGTTCCTGGGCTAATATCTCCTTGGTACCCTGGTATTTCTCGTTGGCCATCACAAATACAACCTTGGACTTTCCATCCTTCTCCCTTTCTATTCGATTGCTCTTCCATTCTTGCATTTGAGTTGTTCGCAATCAGCATTATCTACTCGCAGCTTTCTGTCACCGCATTCCGCACATTCGTGATACATGCATGCTTTATTTTCTGGTTGGTATACAGTCTGCTTCATCAGTACGTTTGGGTCCCTCGTGGTAATCATTCTTGCAGCATAACATGCGTTCACCTTGAATATAAGATTCCAATGAATCTTACAAAGACACGTGTTTCGATCCTTTTCCGTTGGCTTTACTACCATGAAAGGGCGTATGTTACAGAACAGACTGTCGGATATCTTGCTTCCTTCCAACTGAAACTTTTTGTGCAAGGTTTTTAAGTCGTCAGACAATAGGCGTAGTTGCTTTTTAACTCCTTTCCTTGTTTATCTGATTTAAAGCGCGAATTATCGTCCCATTCCAAAAACAACCGTACCTGTTTCTTCAGGTTTAGTTTTCCGACTGATGTTGGACGTGTTACTCGTCCTTTTGACTGCATATACTTTCGTTATATACCTAATACTGTTCAGCAGTATGATCCTAACCCATATTTCTTCAAGATACTCTTGACTTCAGCGATCATTTTTCTATCAAGCCTACTGTTGGTTCTTCTGTCACTTTTTCGAATATTCATGATCATCATTTGGTATAACTTATATGATTTTCCATCAAGCCTTCACAGTCTTCTCTCTTCTTTGTAAACTTCTCTGACAATCTATGGTAGCGTTTCTTATACTTCTCAGTAAGTTTCTCTTGGTTTTGAATCCGTATTTTCAATTTTCGATTGAAGCGGTAACAGGCGGCCCTTTCATTGTTGCCCTTTTTTGTGCGATCTTCTCATGGACTAAACTCGGGGAGTATGGACTTGCTCGTCTCATTCTGGTGTCGACGGTGGTATATCATTAATGACTTGCTGTGCATCTTTTGTTTGGTTCGCGACTTTCGCTTTGCCTTCACCCAGTTGCGCCGACAGTTTTGCTTATTCCGATCGGACAATTCGTTAATTGTTTTTATGTCGCCCTTTGCTCTTCTTTGCCTCCATCTTTCCCTTTCCGCAGCTGTGTGTTGTTCATACTTTTCTGGATCTTCTCGTTTTCGCTTTCTGTACTCTGCCATTCTTTCCTTTGCCGACTTAGCCATTTCGCTGCTTTTGTTTTTAAGGGTTAACAAGTTGAATTGTCTTTCCAGTGCAATATTTAATTAAATGATTTCAAAAGCAGTATAATCCTTTTTCTTAATTTCTTGCAGATATCTATTTCGTTTGGAGACTGCCGAGAAAATAATACAATATTTTATTTGTAATAATTTCTTCATTTTGACCCATTTAATATTGGAGAGGGTATTATTTATTATTATTTTTATTATTTATTAATTCGAAATGTGTATTGTATGTGAACCTATTCTCTTAAAGTTATATAAGTGCTGTCTCTATCAGGTGGCATATACTCCCGAATGCTTTTTCAGTAAGTGCAACATTGACACCAAAACGAATCTTTGTAAATTAAAGTGAATGCAAATGTAAAATTAATTATACTTCAGTCAAAATTGCTGCTCTGGCAAACCATAAAAACTTAAACATAAATTTCTTAGTTGAAAAGGGGCATAAATCTGTCAAAACACATAACAGAGTTATGGGGATTGCTTTTCCTGGTGGAGGCATTGATAGTTAAGAAGTAGTTTAAGTTTCAAGTTAATACCGTTGATAGTATTTAAGACATAAAACACTTTATCCTTGGCCAAACGGACGGACAGACAGTTCAATTTTAATCTGCCCACCTTCGGGGGGCATAAAAGCAATTTATAATGAAAACAGAGTCAACTCCGTGTCGAATATGTAAACTCCGTTACGATTTTATTGTAACGGAGTTGACCATAATGGAGTTGAAATTTTAAAACTTTTTGTCTACATAGCAATCTTGTTATAACCATTTTGTAAACAAACAGACATTTATGTGTTTGGAACTTCAATGTACAAATTAACATATGATTTAAAAACAAAGGCAACAGTTTTTGAAAACGGATGAACGGGGTTAACCACATTTTTTATACGCATTCAATTGCTGACATACCGCCAGATATTTGTCATTTTTCCTTCCATAAACCGCATCGCCATCTACATTTAAGTTCGCTCTTAAAAAATGCGTATATACGACGTCATCGCTTTTTTGTGTTACAAGGGGCATAATCATTATTATCATGGTTTATGTAGTCGTAACGGAGTTGACCCTTGAACATCGGGACAGACCATTCAAGCATGATAATTTCTTGTAGACACATCCGAAACAAGATTTGATAATATGTTTCAAATTATACATTTATTCAGTTAACATAAACAAAAACAACATAATCAATATTTAGTAATTAGCAAAAAACATACCTTTTATATTTGATAAATCTGTGATCGGGACATTGAAAAATTGCCGATTTTCGGTATCGCCATCTGTCATATTTTTATAATGAACTAAAGTATTGGTATAAAATTATATCTGAGAGAGCTTGAGATTATGAGTATTGAATATATTATGATTATGTTATAAGATAAAATACCGGGACAATGGTATGTACGATAATTCGGGAATGACTGATATATCAATGTGGAGAATGTTATAAAACGCCTGCTTGATAAAATGTATCATTCATTTTGGTGGCAATATCGAAAAAAAATACATGAGGTTACTATAACTTCGTATTGTCGCTTTTAAGAGACTAGACAGTACAAATATTAGTTTACTTTAGCCTATAGGATTTAGAAGCGCTATTCGCAAATCTGTACAACGGGAAATACTTTTTTCACTCGGGTCAGCAAATAGCAACCACGAATTCTTTAAAACAGCATAATCTCGTGCATATTCTCTTACTTAGTTTTATAATAATATTTAATTATATTGAATACAAATTGTATTATAAAGGTTATTCTAAACAATTCCCCAAAAGCCCATGTTAAACAATTGTTACTTCAAACTTAAATTATATGAAAACACTTGCTCTTTATACTTGTATATAACCAAAATTAAATAATAAAATAATTGGAGCGCCCTGGAATAAGATCACTAATTAAGGCGCTCCATCGGCTATTTCATTTCAAAACAGTGTTGTCGTTGACAAAACAGTGTTATTTCCTGTTATCGATGCTCCTTCTGAACGTTTTTTACAACTAATTACTGTAATGTATTTGGTGGTTAATTTTTCGTAGTGGCAAAATCAAGAACACACCTTCGAATGTCGTACTGCTTGTGGGCTAAAAATCGATAATACGAAACAAGAAATGTCTTTAAAAAAAAAAGACAATCGGCGTTGAAATTAATACTGAGATATCATTTTTACCCTAAACATAATACAAGAGGGCCATGATGTTCGGTTACATGACTTCTCGGACCCCACATGTTTTGGTCCCAACCTATACAAGGAGACTTCTCGGACCCCAGATTTTTCCGACGACATTAGGACACTTCTCGTACGTTAATGAACAGCAATCTTCAGGGAATATTCAGCGCATTTAAAATAATGCTGACTTCAATTTTGATAACACAAACATACAATTTCATCAGACTATGGCAATTTAAAATGATATTCGGTAGGAATATGATGTATCAAGGGTTTCTGTGTACACCGGTAATTAGTATTGCAAATAATGTATTCATGCCACGCAAATGAAGTAAAAGTAACATGAATAACTTTTCGACGTATTCCGAGACTCCTTTCACTTTTGTTTTCTTTTATTTATTGAGAAACAAGTGACATATTTGTAATTTTTTGGATTGAATAACATCTACTTGATAAGCCGATAGAAATGTGCAATTCGTGCAATTCTAAATCATTCTTAATATTTAACGCAACGGCAATTGAACTTCAAATTAACATGCACAGTAAGTTTACAAATATTAATTCCCCACAATGGCAGCGACCGCTTTAGAGAGAGGGTTGGGGGGGGGGGGGGCGGGCGGCAGCGGCGTACACCCCGTCTAAAACTGCCCACCATTAGGTTTTTAAAACATATGCATTTTAATGACATGCTCTTCAATCCATTTTTGTAATAATCAAACTCATTCTTCTGTATTTTCGTTAAACTGTTCCTTTTCGATATATATTCCAATACGTGAGAGGGGCCATAAAGCAGTTTTTGACAGTCTTTTTCAGCTACTGAATATTTCCGCCCCGTCTAACTCAAAATCCCGGACCCGCGCCTGTCCCATTTATTGAAATATTCGGGCTTGTTATTCTCTGAAAGCTTATTGTTGCATGTGTATTAACACAGAGCTATACACCGGCTGCTAAACGTGCGCTATTTTTAAGAATGACTAACAGTGTGTTTATCTCCCTAGAATAAATGGGAGCATTGTACAATTCCAGAAAACTTTCATCCCTGAAGTTGCTACACCAAATAGTTATATCATCCTGTGTGCTGCCTCGCTCGCGCCCCTGCTGTTTCTCATCCCGTGACGACCTATGTAGTTGAGCCGATGTCGATGATAGTAGTCGTAAAAAGTTCCAATCGTTATGGCGGAATAGCCGCGAATGTCACGTTTTTAGAAAAAGAGTCATTTGGGACTCTTCTAGTCCTCGTCGATCACCGTGGTGTAAGTATTTTGGTTCCTTAGAATGTAATCTTTGACATTAAAACGCATGGCTCAGTAAATTTCATGTATCTTGTAAGATTTTCGTCCAACTTGATTCGTACCCAGACACTTCGTACTTTGTTAATTTGTATATTGTGAATTTTGGAACATAGAAAATGTCCTTTAAGATTATTCGTACTTTATCGTAGAATTATTTATTAAAGTGTATGTTCAGAGTATGTTTGATAAAAACATATTATTATGAGCGAAGATGATGTTTAATTAAAATAGAGCATTTTGATTTTAAGCTTTATACTCCATATACCTATTACCAGGATATCCCTATTACCAGGAATTTCCAAAAGACATAAATATCGCTCACATGCGCTAACAATTTTTGTCAATTTGTTAAAATTTTGTTTCGGGCTGCAGTCAACTTTGGTTTCCATTCAATTATGTAATTTTTAAAGGTAAATAAACACAAGTAAAGGGCTGACACTAAGTCTTGTAAAAGTTTGTTTTCGACAGCAGGGGTTTCACTGGCCCAAAAAAAGTTGTCGCCACCAAAATTTGCCACTTTTAGAAAGTTGGAGCCACTTTTAGAAAGTTGGAGCCACTTTTAGAAAGTTGGAGCCACTTTTAGAAAGTTGGAGCCACTTTTAGAAAGTTGGAGCCACTTTAGAGTCAAGAGGAGTCATATGTCAAGTCATTGACCTACGTCACAATATACTTACACAAAAGTCATGTATTACTTATTGTCCTTTTCTGTTATTTTTATGATTATACATTCTGTCAAATTCTATGGTATAAAATTCTATAGTATAAAGAACAAAAAGTCACTTCATTATATATTTTTATTTTCATAATCATAAATAACATTTATTTTCACATGACAAAATGAAATAACCAACATGACTTAAATAAATCACCAAATATGATATGCCATCAATGTTCAATGTTTAAACATATATTTATTAAACATTGTGTCTATTAAACATAGTGTTGTTTTGTTGTCTTAGAAATTAAATACTTTCACTTCTGCAAATCTACTGAAAAAAGGGTACAAACAAAGGTACAAAGTTACACTCTAACAAATTTAATATCCTGACATACTAAATACATTTACATTTGGTACATTTGTTACTAGATTTTGGACACTGAGTCTGCACTAAATACATACGTTAACATGAATTTATACAATTCGTTACCATGATTATTCATGGGTTTATCAGTTTCAGTGCTGACTATTCCCATCTTATCGCATATAGCGGTAATTTTGCATGTGTTCCAAAGTTAGTTGCTATACGAAAACAACTTAAACTCGTATAATTTGACCTGGTGAAGCCAAGTGTGTGTGGTTGGGGTATAAAGCAATCGCACCGTCCGGGCTTATTTTGTCATGAAGGATTTTAATATAATTTCGTATTATTAGTCCCCATAAAAAGATAGCGTGTCATGTGCATCATCTTTGCGTGTCTGTTTATGGTCAAGATCACCGTTCAAGGTCAAAGATCAAGCACGATCATTTGGCATTAATTGCACACATTATAGGGAAAATATATCTTTTTGAGGTTGTTAATGTCCACAGAGGCCCGAAAAATTGGTTTAACGCATTTTAAAAGCCTCTCCTTACGTTTTCGATCGAAAAAAGTGTATTTTCGCTATTATAGCATAAAAACATACATACATCTAAAGTAATGAAACCGAATGAAATGGGTTATTTACTTTTAAATCGTATTTTTAGATTGTTAGAGGAAGTTAACGGTCTTTTGAGAGAGTTATTTCCAAAACAGACATTGCGGAAAACTACTGCTTTTCTTTGCAGGCTACCAGTCAGTAAATCAAAACCTGAGTGTCCTTCCTCAAAACAGAAAAGAATTCACGAATGTTTTCTTACCCTTTAATTATTTAAGATAATGTAATGTGTATATCATGTGATTTATTACAATTACATTTTCTAAAAAAAAGTCTGTTTATTACAAATGTTACGTCAAATTAATCACAACCCTATTTTCACTATTAACTTGAATGTAACCGAAATATTCACCTGAGTGTCTTGGAATAAGACCACTAAACTAATGCGCTACGTCGAATATTTTTGACTCGTTGTGAAAGTGTTATTTCAGGGATGGGTACCATTATTAATTTGAAAAGTAATTAATTAAAATTAAATTGAAAACTTCCAATTAAATTAGAATTACGTGAATTGTCATATTGTAATTAATTAATCAGGGTTGTCATTATGAATGGAAACAAGCGATTTCTATCGAAATTTAAGCGATTTGGCCAGGGGTCTATGGGGCCCATTTGTGATATTACCTATTGCAAGTTTTTAAGTTTCTAAAAAACAACCGATTTTCTATTGATTTTAAACGATGAATTTGATCGACAATCGGTTAATAATGATAACCCAGATTAATTACAGTTATTTTGAAAAAAGTAATAAATTATAATTATGTGCAGATGTAAGTGCTTAAACAATACCAATGACACAACTTTTGAAATACCAATGACACAACTTGTGAAAAAGAAGCATTCTTTTCTACTTGGGATTAAACTCTCATTGATCAATACAATTAATACACAAATAATTGAACATAATTAAATTTAATTGACAATTACATGCCAAATTTTGCTTTGTAATTAATTAATTACAATTAAAATAATTGAGTTTTGGTTCAATTAACCATTATTTTCAATTATGACATTAAAGTGTAATTAATTACAATTAATTAAATTATAATTGTAATGTTACCCATCCCTGCTTTTTACTGATTCTAATTCTGAATATTTTGACTCAGTAGGCTACAAATCACTAGCAATCGATGCTCCTAACTACCACGCTCTATTGGTTATTCTGCATGGCTCGTTTCAGATTGACATGTTAACGAACATGTATACTATATAATTCCATTTGTATAAGATGATTAGCTTGAAAAATATGTCTTCGTTACTTACAAATAAATTTTATATATGATGGTGTATACTATAGCCATATTACAATCTAAATCTATTGGATTTCACACTTTACACTTAAACTCCATGGACTTCCCCAGGCCGTTTTAGCGCCCTGCTTCCGGACCCTTGAATTTTAAATTGAACATTCCTGGGGCGCCCAAAATTAGTGTTGCGCTTATAAATCACCCGGGGCGCCTGTATTTTAAGAGTTAATCAGCTGTGTTGACTGCAGCAGACCGACTGTCCCTGCTGTGAAAGGTAATCTCTTGCGTCATAAAGGCCGTTTTTCATTCTACACCCACTCAATCAAGTCGGTGAATGATCAAAGCGAGTCTCACTTCGCCGAAACTTCACATAGATACCTTATATTGAGACCTCTTGGGATTTCATATGGGGTGGGTGGGGTCAAGGTCACCATTACTAAAAATAGAAAACGGTTTCCGCTCAATAACTTGAGAACGCATCAAGGTATTTTAATTAAACTTCATACATAGATACCATTTATCGAGACCTCTCTTGGGCTTGCATATTAAAAATATTTCTTAACAATTACACATATTCACAACTTGGCTGCAAGTCGGGGGGCACACATGTTTTACAAACGTCTTATGTTTATTTGCTAAATTAAATAACTACCAAAAAAAAAAATGCGAAAATCAGTCTTAAATACGCTAATATGAAATTGTTATCTGAAAAGCCTATCCAGTGTTACTGTTGTAGTTTGGTAACAGAAGCTGTCTTGTTGTACATGTATGCGAGGTGAAACCTGTGTTTTATACAAAAGGGAGCGACATGTCTGCTGACATCCGCGACGTCACGTTCCACGCATGGAAAGCGTGCGTGTACGGACCCATGTGCTTAAATTTTACTAACATTGACGCGCGTGGGCACAACGTGCACAAGGAAATTTTCCTGCCATTTTTGCAAGAACAATGTATTATATAAATGTATAATTTTAAGCAAGATCTTTTCAATTCACCAATTATCCAGTCAGTATTATGTTCAACAGTTGTAACGATTAAAACAGTGTTAAAACACTAAACGCATGCCCATATGAACATAATTAATTGACAAAAAAGGCTCCGTAGGTAGATCGAGTGTAACCTAAATTTGAGAACGACGAGAATAGTTGGTTTGAACATGACGTCACGGTGCGAAACGATGCGCACTGGACATAAACATCCGGAAAAAATTATTAGCTACTTTCAGTTTCGCAAAAACATTGACGCCCATGCTTCGAAAAGGCTCGAGGTATAACGTTTTAACAGTGATATTTCGTTTATTTCATTTCATTTTAACGTTTACAAAAAAGCTGTTTGCCTAAATTTTAAGAGCCTAAATGCACCAGATAGCGTCATTTGACACATGCCACACAAAAATTCCACGTGGGGAGGGGTTACCCCTCCCTAACCCATCCCTTTTGGGCCGGGGCGCCTAAACAACATCCTGTGGAAGGCCCTGAACTCTTAAAAAAAATATTAGAATACGGTCATTAAGGTAGTACAACTGTAATGGGCAATATTTCAAACCTAATTTTTAATATTATTTCCATTATCTGTATTACATCACTGATCTTGTTACAAATTTTCCATGCCAAAAAACTTTTTTTTGAAACTGTTCAGGACAACCCATTTTTCCATTTTACCAGCAAAATTCATTTACCCTATGGATGAAAAAAAAAACAAACTCAATTATAGTCTCAAATTTATCCAAAATGTTGGTGTCTTTTATACAAGTAAAGATTGAAAATTACAAAATAAGGCAACATAAGGCTCTAAAGAAGATAATAGTAGTGATATTTATCAATTTTCTATGGAAGCTCAGCATAAACTTGAAGCTGACAGAACATACAAAATAATCTGTTGTCTTAAAGATTTAGATTTTCCTGGACTGGTTATGTTTTTTCACTTAAATCTTTTTATTTATATTTCATCTATTACATATATTTGACTAAAATAAATAGTAAGAAACAAATTAATTTTTGAAGAAGTGAAGAAAAACTATCATACCCCAGCTACATTAAGGCAATTCCACAACAATAATTATCAAATGTGACATAAATTATGCATTTTAAGTTTAATACACCATTTATACCAGTTAAACTAAATATATTATTAATTAAATGTTATTATTTTAGTTGAACAAACTTTTTTTCAAAATTCAGTTCTCAGGGCCCTCAATCAGTTTTTTGGGAAAGGGTCCACAGCCCTCTGGAGGGGGAATTTTGACTCACCGGGGAAATATTTTAATACTAACTCGACCCGAACTTCATGTAATCTTTACGGCAAATGAAACTCCTATAAATATAACTGTTATTATTTTTCTCACAAAAAATATATCACAGAATCTACCGATAACGCAAACAATTTTGACTAGGCTGCGGTGTACATGTATAATTGCAGCTATACACGCGTGATTTCCACGAGTTTTTCGTGATGTCGTCAGGTTAATAAATAGTACGCGCGTTTTTCTAGCCAAGCACAATTTTATAACGGAGATATGAAACTAATGTTATTAATATCAATATGCAACAAATATTTTTGTAAAAGTAATTTGCAGTCCCGCTTTTAAAATTATTAATTAATTTAATGTATTTATTTAAAAGACCGAAAAAGGAAATAAACTACAACTTCATTATATCGCGATTCGCGGGGTCCATGGATCGCATTCGCAATATAACTTGTCAGGTCATTCATGTACATATACATGTAAACACAAGCCTATAAAGTAAATGTAACTAAATCGACTTTTTATTGTTGTTAACATCCATAATGTGTTATATCCATACACTGAACGGCACTTCTAACCCGCCACTTAATTTTGACAGAGATTAAATCAATGACAGAGACATTCACTCGTACATTTTTTTATTGGCTTCCTTGCAAAATTTGATATTACAATAAACACAATTAATCTAGAACTCTAAAATATAAAAGTCGCAAAATACACTGAACAGCACTTCTAACACAACACTTGCAAACGTCGTAATAAAAAGCCGTTTTAAGGGGGAATTCAATCAAATTTAGACAATTAATAATGTACTGGCCTTTTTATTTGTATGTAAAATTTCATTTTAATAATTGCGCGCATTTTGATAGATAAGTTACCGTCATACCATAATAACCCTAAAAAATAAAATCCGCCAAATACTAACATTAACAACTTGAACGTTCCAGGTAACTAGACACAGGTCTGGATTTATCATTTTGCACGAGGAAAGGTAGGTGAGAGTAAATTATCGATTTGTTGTTTTAATGTATCGTTTCATATGATATCATTTAATGAAAAATTAAGCATCTGAGGGACAAACTAAACTGACATATTAGAAAGCACCATAAAGCCGCTCGAAATCAGATGCAACTGGAACGGGTTCTAATTGAGAGATTGTGGAATATTTTTCAAAATTTCAAATGAAACCGTGGTCTTTCCATATGCCAGAGGTTCCTGAATTAATAAGTTACAAAACATAGCATATTTCACATACAAATGCAGTAAAATAATTAATTATTTATTATTATGTGCATGGATCATAATAGTTTCAACAAGAAATATTTTAGCAATGCACTATTAATATGTGTATTAACATCAGCAATATATATTTTTGTAAATAGACATTTAACAATGCTTAAATGTTATTATTTTACTTATAAATATGATACATATTGATATATAAATGTGAAGTAGCATGTGACTGCTATTTAATGGGACAATTTTTGTTTATGACTTTTAAATGTTGTAATATTGTAATGATACATAAAACTTTAAATGTCCTGATATGGGTACCCATTATAATTTCTTACTAACACCTATCAACAACCCCTGTGGATCACACAAAATAACATTATCTTCTTATCTGCCTTCAAAATTATGCAAGATTTTCTCGTTGCTGAGCTTTTTGTGAAAATGAAAAGATGTCTCTGATAGGCTATGCATTTTTCAGCTTGACAAGTTACAAAACTGATTTTTGTATTCGAAACTTATGAATGAAATGAAATGATACATCAAAATAAAAGTTTACTGGCCCTTCTTTGTTATCATGCCTGCTGATATACACAGGTCATTTCACGCTGAGTAATGGAAAATCACAGTTCAGAGTCTGCTTTATTTAGTATGTGACACTAGTTAAAACCCACATCACCACTATCTAACTTTGAGATAAATATTTTATGTCATTAATTTGACCTCTGACATTTTCAAGATCATTGTGGATGATTATTCTAGATGTCCTGTGATCCTTACATTGAACTTTTACTCTCATGTCAGGTGATTTTAAGACATGATATCGTTCATGTGATGAGCTGAAAGATTGAATGATAACCTGATTATCTTACTGCAAGCTGATTGAAATAGTATCATCCCACTCCGGATTTTTAATATGTCCTCAGTAATAGAAACAGGGATGTCGAAATAAATTGTTGGTATTGCCCAGCTTGTCCCAGAGCATATACGGACAAGTCAAATCTTACCAAACTTATGTATGAATACTGTATATTACAGAAAAGCAGCAAAAATCATTTGTCAAAAACACAACATTAAGGCAATGTATGCCAATATACTGGTAGATATCGCATATATAAGTTCATATTCACTAACTAACCTTGGGTGCAGTTGGCTGCAGGTGGCAGTCATCAAAGCACTCGTCAAAGAGCGGTCCTCCCAAGTTTCAGTTACATGTACAGGTGTCATCTAACTTGTAGCCTGCTGCACTCTGCAATAACATAGAAACACTGTATACATCAAATACAAAAAACCAACTTCATAATTCATTAAACTGCAATAAATGTAAAATTCAGGCAATTTCAGTACACTGAGCACTTCCTGATTAGGTGTGAGTCGAGCAGTAATTGACTACCTGGGTACCTGGTGCTAAATTACCCGGGTACCGAAAATAGTTATTTTGCTTGAACATAATTACCATTATTAAAATAATACCACATGAAAATGTCTATTACAATGTTTTGGTAGTACTGTCAGATACAAGTTGAGACCCACGACTGAGTTAGAATTTGAAGGGATATAGTAAATGTTCACCCATGAAACGTTTATGTGAAATTGTTTTGTAAGTAAGCCGGTGTTCATTGACAAAACAACTGTTAATGTTTCTTTCAGATCATTTCTAGTTGATTGTTTTTGCATGAAAAATACTTCAAACTCCTTAGACTGTAAACGTTTATTTCTTGATTAATGTATTTCTTCAATATAAGCAATAAACTATGGAAATGCTTTTAGGTGGTACTACGTGATTCTGTGATTTGTATTGCACAAAACAATTGTCTGATATGTGAATATACAACGTTTATAAATTGGCCAGAGTATAGGCCTAGGGACATGCGCATACAGAAGATAGAGCATGCCCAGGGCAAGATTACCGTGTTTCAGGAAAGGTCCATATTGTTCATGCACAAATAAATGTATCTAGAATGATATAAATTTAGAACATAGTTATGAAATAATCAAACTTTAAACTTTGTCTCCATCACCATTTCTATGATAAACACAGACATGGATTGTTAGTCATCTCGTGTGTCACATATAGATATATATGATATATAGAAGAGATATGGAAAGATTATTGTCCCAAATAATACAATTACACAAATAAAGCAAGGCAATTAAGGTACATTGGAAAGGAAACTGAAAATATACATAAGACATTAGCTGTATATATATATATATTATGTTCACATACCAAAAGAATTTCAATTTCCAACAGTCTTTAAAATTTCTGGTCACGAGAATTTTGAAGTTTAAGCATGTTGGATGGAGAAGAAACGTCAAACGTTTTTACAAGGAGTATTTACGTCTGAACTGGCCATTTTGACGAGTGAATTTTCATTTTCAAATTCAATATTTCATACTGATTGTCGTAACAAACTGTTTATTTACGGACATTTGCTTATTTAATAATAAATGTGTTGAAAACACTGCATATTACTATTATGTTTTGATTTCTAATTATCGTTTGGTCTTGTCATTAATCTGTTACAAACATGGCCCACTTCTATTAATTGCAGTTATCGACAATTAAAAGAAAAAGCTGTTTGTTCTACATGCAATTAAAACGCCAATTTTATTGCCCTGGGCCATATAATTGGTCGGCTGTTATCACCTTATCGATATGAATTCAGTTTCACAATTCAGTTAATTCAATCGTTCCACTTGCATCACTAAAAATCAATACATACACGATAGCTGTAATATGAGGTTAACCGATTCAGTAAGACCGCTTCGGCTAAAATGTCGCTTACGTCATTTCAATAGTAAAAAATTGGACAAAATAACGCTGTCGCCAGAAAAATCACAAAAAATGTGTTGCCATGTTCGCGATTTTGTCGCATTTGGCGACAGTGGCGATTGCCAGCGCGAACCCTGCTATTCAAAATGGTGCCCAAAACACCACAATTTATATTTTTGATATAAAAACTAAGAGTTATTGCTTATATCCGCGTATAAGACGCACCGGAAAAATGCTACGAATTTTGGCTGAAAAAAGTGCGGCAAATACGCGATAATTTACGGTAATTTTTTCAAAGCACTTGCCAGATCTGTTTGACTAGTCCGAACTATTTAACTTCAAATGGTACTCTACAGCAGTATCAGAAAATGTTGTTTTCTGTAATTTTATTTATTTATATTTTATTTCTATATACATGTGTGTCATCTTGTTTTTGTTGTTCTCCCTCAAAATACATAAGGTTCGATCATACTATTTTGTGAATCAAGCGTCACAATGTGATTAAAAAGATAAACAGCGAAATATATAGGGTCCAAAAAGGTACATGGCTCTACTAATAAGGAGCAGTGTGGAAAGCTGGATCAATTTGTTGATATTTTCTAATAAATTGGTAACTCACTTAAATGCTTCTAATTAAGGGTTTTAAACAAAGTCTATTAATTTTAAAAGTATTTGCAAAATAAATTGTATTTCAAAAGATATTCAACATTTATGTGTTAACCAACCCAGAAGGGAAGCGAATGTATATTTGTTAATTACCGACAACAATGCAAATCTAACCAAACTTCAATTTCAGACAAACTGGCACATACTCCAAAATTACACTTTCAACTTAAGTAGTCTTCTTATTAAGCTTTTAACAAAGAAGCGTTTAGTCGACTGCGATGGATTGTCTATATATATCAATAAGCTTCTACACAATAATGAACACCACACAGCATGATGACGTCACATGTTTATGTGTAAATACTAGATTCCAATAATACAACGGGTTTTGTATGTTGTTTTTTTTTGGACATTTAACAATATACATACAAAACTTTCCAGTATATGTGCAACCTAACCTAGTAAGCCATACTTTCAGTGTTAGTTAAAATTAATGTCAAAACTGTGTTATTATTAAATGGATCCTTATTAGTATGCTGATCATGAAGAAACACTGGTGCACACACTCATAAGCAAAATGGCACACATATTATGTATAAGTACTCTACTATGTAAGTGTCTTGAGGCTTCAAAACTAAGGCAATGACACATCATACATGTACTTTATGACTTGTATGTTCATTTGCTTACATGTATCCTGTAAGTATATATAGAAATATGGACAAACACAAATACATGTAAATAATATTACTTATACTAATATAATAATTGTACATTTAAGCAATACCATTTCGTAGTTCAAGCATTGAAATGAAAAGCATCACATTATCCTCTAATGAATTACGTTCTGATTTTATAGACAAATATTAATATATTTAGAAATTTCAGAATAAAAATACAATCCTTTCACTTTCTTGTTTTACTTACATGTGTTTCATATCCTTATTATCAGGATTCAAGCTGGTTCATCATATGGGCGATCTGGTGACGATTATTTATATGGCTCCGATTTTCTTTCAGTAACCATTCCCTTTTTGCTCGCATTTATAATTTTCGTTTGACAATTGTTTTTGTTTATACCACGAAAAAAATATGTGACATTCGGTTTCGATTTCTATCAATTTTCCATTATGTCAAAATATTTATCTGTTTGCATTTCGTCAGAAGTATATATATGATACTAAAATGTATAAAATAATGTGATTATATAAAAGAATATACTTATCTTAAAAATATCATGTGTTCAACAAGAATCAGAACCAAAGGGGCATAGGACGAACTGGGTAACGAAACTTTCTGACAGTCACCGATATCGGCCGATCTTAGAAAAAAAACGCGGCAAATGATTACAGTTGTACTACCTTAAATTAGTTCAACGGCCATTCTCCCCCTACGTCTGATTCAAGTAGGGCAGTTGTCAGTTACTGGCATAGGTATGTACACTTAGTACTGGTAAACCTCTTAGGTCGGCTAAACTTGCTCAGGAAAAGTGTGAGTAGGTTAACCGACCGCCGTGATATGACTGAAATACTGTTAAAAACGGCTGAAAATCCAAACAAACAAACAAACAAAGGTGGGAAATTGAAGTTCATTCCAACAAATGCTTAATGTTTAGCAAACATGCGCTCATAATTCACATGCTTATAGTTTCTTTTGACGCCAACAGTCTTTCTACGCTGTCAATGTTTTGATTTATAGTATAGAGTAACTCAAAATCGCGCACCTGTTTGTTTATAGTTTTTTATATTTTATACCCAGGGCCCTTCAGCTGAGCTGGTATCACGCAGCCGCTAGTATGTCACAGGGGCGGCTCCAGGATTTCGGGTTGGGGGGGGCATAAACTTTTGATCGCGCAATTATAACTCCTTAATGTTGTATGTGTTTCTGCAGTGATCAGCTACAGATCCATATCAAAGATATAGGATAAATCTTTGCACATCATCATCATCATCATCACCAAATGCAATTTGTTTCACTGAATAAATTTATACTAAACCATATGTTCGAAAGACATGTTGGTTCATCTGTATGTCATACACCTGCTTTGGCAGTAAATTGGCCTTGTTTGATATGCCTGTCCACTCAACTGTATTTGACGTCTAAAGTTATATATATCAGGAACACCTTTAAACATATGAAATCCGTAGCTGACTTAACTTCAAACACACTCGCATCGAGAATTATGGTATTATTCATTTACCGAATTGTAATGGTCTCTTTTGGAAGTGAATGTCATTAAATAATACACATTCAAAGTCATGCTCATCAATTGTCTGGAAATCTGCTGTGCACTATGTTGTTTGTTTTTCATCGAACCGGTTTAACGGACAGACAAACGAACATGTTTTTTTACAAGAAATATTGGGAAAGGTACTAGTATGACCGCCAGGCGTCTCTCTCTGGTTTGGGGGAAGAGTACTTGTACCCTCAGGCGGGGGAATTTTAGCGTCGTTTTACACAGAAGGGGAAATTTTGACTTAGCAAACGTGTCCAACATAAAAACTATAAAATATATTTTTCAAATCACTCTATTTGGTCTAACAGACTAAACTCTTTACCTGACAACTTTATTCATGAAAAAATAATGAATAAATTGAATATTATGTTAACTAGTCAAATTTTAACCATCTACCACTTGACGATTATATGGTGGAGCAGTGCAACAGATAATTTTTCATGCAATTTAATAGTTTTTCACTTCCGATTTTTTAAATCGTTTTTTTAACTTCCAATTTTTAACCTTAATTAATTTTGTTCAACTACTTATACTAATTCTAATACAGTAATAAACTGTGTTTTCGACTGAAAGACACGGTATTTGTGCCTTTGTGCTTCACCTGTTTTGATAACTTTTAAGCAGAAGCCATTTTCCCAAAACATAAATTACGGTTCCTGGCAAATGTTTTATTATGAAAGCACAAATAATCGGGAACCAGACAAGTCAAAACGGTCATTTAACATGACCATGTGGTGTACGGAGATCGAGACCCCTGACTGCGATGTGAAATGATACAGCAAGTGATGCCGACGTAGAGTCTATTTCAATGACATATGGTGCCGGAATAAATATGAAATCGCCATGATTTAGAGCCAACGTTGTGGACACCCCTCTACTTTATCACTTTATATCCTTTTTTATGAATGCATAAAAACAATATAAAATTTGGTGTGATTGCTAATGGAGCAATGAACAAAAAAAAAGGTTGTCGATTTAGATTTTTCGGAATTTAACTATTTATTGAGACAAAGCTGTTTCTGTTCCAAAGTAGTCATTGATTTGACTTGAATTTCGACTTTAAATCCTAATTATTCGAAAAGTATTCATGTCGTTTTTAGCTCACCTGAGCACAAAGTGCTCATGGTGAGCTTTTGTGATTGCCCGTTGTCCGTCATGCGTGCATGCGTTGTCAGCTTTTCATTCAAACAACATCTCCTAAACCACTTGGCAGATTTTCACCAAACTTCACAGGAATGATCGTTAGGTGACCCTCTTTCAAAGTTGTTCAAATTGTTACAGTCCGTTGCATATGTACAATGTAGGTCAACAGAGCTAAAAAAAGATTCAGTAAATGTAAACTTTAAAAATCTTCTCTGAAACCGAAGGGCCCAGAGGTTTCATATTTGGTATGTAACATCCTATAGTGGTCCTCTACACAGATTGTTCAAACTATGCAACTGGGGTCAAAACTGGCCAGGCCCCAGGGGTCAAATGGTTTATGTAGAATATATAGCAAAATGACTTTAAAAATCTTCTCCTGAAACTGCAAGGCCCAGAGATTTCATATCTGGTATGTAACTTTCTTTAGTGGTCCTTTTCAAGGTTTGTTCAAATTATTCCCCTGGGGTCAAAACGGGTCATGCCCTGGGGTCACATGGTTTATATAGAATACATAACAAAATGACTTTCAAAACCTTCTCCTCTGAAACCACTAGGCCCAGAGGTTTTATATTTGGTATGTAACATCCTATAGTGGTCCTCTACAACGATTTTTCAATTATGCCCCTTGGGTTAAAACTTTAACGCACCGGGAGTCACATGGTTTATATGGAATATATAGCAAAATGACTTTAAAAATTTCCTCTGAAACCACAAAGCCCAGAGGTTTCATATGTGGTATGTAACATCCTATAGTGGTCCTCTACAAAGATTATTCAGATTATGCCCCTGGGGTCAAAACTGGCTACTCCCCAGGGTCATATGGTTTATATAGAATAAATAGCAAAATATCTTTAATAATCTTCTCCTCTGAAACCGCAAGGCCCAGAGGTTTCATATCTGGTAAGTAACATCCTATAGTGGTCCTCTATAAATGTTGTTCAAATGATGCCCGTGGGGTAAAAACCGACCACGCCCCGGGGATCATATGGTTAATATAGACTTAAATAGCAAAATGACTTCTCCTCTAAAACCACAATGCCTAGAGGTTTCATATTTGGTATGCAGTGTTTTTTATCACCTTTGGGGAAAGGTGGCAGGGCCCTTCAGATGGGGAATTTTGTGACAAAAGGGGAATTATTTTTGTATAATAGCTATAGGTCATTTATTGTTTATAATCTACTTGTTATAAAACATTGTTTTGCTACAAATGATAACTTAGATTATGCACTAACTTGGCTTGGTCAAAAATAGGTGGGGTTGTGTACGAAAAATCTCTAGCTTAGTCAATTTTTTATAAATAATGCTCTTTATTTTTTTAGGGGAATTTTAAGGTAATAAAGGGGAAAAATCTATACCTTTTTAGCAGGGGAATGGGGCCTAATTTGGGCCCCAAATTGGCCTTAAAAAAAACATCGGTATGTGACTGGTATGCCCCTGGGGTCACATCTGGTCACGCGACAGGGGTCACATGATAGACTTAAATAACAAAATGACTTTAAATATCATCTCCACTGAAACGGCAAGGCCCACAGCTTTCCTATAGTTGGTACGTAACTTTGAATAGTGGTTCTCTTCAAAGATTGTTCAAGTTATGCTCCTGGGGTCAAATTTGGCCACACCCTGACGGTTCCTATGCTATAGCAAAGTTGCTTTAAAAATCTTTCCCTAAAACCGTAAGGCCCAGAGGTTTGTTCAAGATTGTTAATATTATGCCCCTGGGATAAAACTAAGCCACGCCTCGGGGTTGCAAATTCCAATTGGGTTACAAGGTCTCAGGTGAGCGTCCTAGGGCCCTCTTGTTGTGATATCCTGTGCCAACGGTCTCGGGTGTATTGCATCTGACATATTTATGTAATATAGGAATGTAAAAAATAAAACAGTATCATCCACAAATAAAGGTATATATACCCATAAACAACGTAAAAAGAAGTTCCGATTCTGAGCGGAGCATACTAAGAAGTAGTTCCAATTACATTTGCAACAATATATGTCAAATCATGTTAGAATTGAAATAATTTTCGCATTATCGTTGTTATCGTTGTTTATCGGGCAAGAATCAACTCTTTGTCGTTCTGATGTGTGGCTATTAAACAACTCGGGCTAACACCCTCGTGGATTAATTCCTACACATCAGAACTCCAAAACGTTGTTTATTGGTCACTAAACTGCGATAAATCAAAAAATATTTCTTAAATAGTAACAAGGAGCCCGGTTAAAGTACACGTAAAACACTAAGCTGGTCGTTATTGGCTCCTGACTACTGAATAATGCACCTTTTTAGCTCACCTTAACACAAAGTGCTCATGGTGGGCTTTTGTGATCGCCCGTCATCCATCTGTGTGTCCGCTCTCCCTGAAGTGACGGTGTGGGGTGAATTGCACGTACAGGGCATGCTTGCGGGGTTTTTGTTGCTTATGGGGTGCACCCCGTAAGAAACGGTTTAAAACGTCCTGAATCGACATAAAAACCCCAGAAAAAAACAAATCACAATCGCACCCCATAACTCACAGTCATTGGATGCTGTCCGTATTGTGGAAACTGTTACGGCCAAGATTACAAATCTTTCATTTTCCCACCTATAGCGTATACCTATTTATAGCAACTGACGTAATGACGCATGCGCACACATGATGCGCGCGCATCCAGCACGTTTTATCATTTTCAAGATGGCTACAAGATGGAGCGGATGCTGTAGTTCTCGAAGTAGATCAAGGTATGTTTAGAAGAATTACTTTTCATTCTAATAAACGTGCATTATTGATTATGATTAACTGTATGTATCTTAAGTGATTTTGTGTTTGCAGAAATTATTTTCATTGGAAATTACGACTGAAAACAATTTAGTCATGCGTCGTTCGACATGTCCTTTGTTTCTTTGTAAGTTTGTTCCCCTCCTTTATGAGAGGTACTGGTAAATGGACCCTTTCCCAATCGAGACAGAACCCTGATTTTTCTTTACAAAAATACCAAGAAACGATTTTTACTGAAATCACTACCATATTACTGGAAGTTGAGAGAAAAAAGTTAGCAAGGTCAAGGTCGTTGTGTGGCGCGCACTTGTTTTGCTTTGGCTGACAACGATAAGTTGAATTCCTTAATACAAGGACCATATTCAACACAGATGTATGTGCAGAGGCTAGTTTCAACACAGGATCATCACATATAAGCCCCACTACCACATGTTTTTTTTTTTTAATGTAAACAACCGCACTTCCTGTTTGAGAGTGGTCATAAATTCGGATGAACCTTGATTTCGGATACGAAAAGTATGTTCTCCAAGCTCAAACCATAGATGCCTTACACCATGGTTATCATAATGTGTATGATACTGTATGTAATCAGCTTCGGTTACGCTCCTATTATCAACTACAAGTCAGAAATTGTCACATGGAGCACCAGCTCCAAACAGGCTTTGTCTTTTTATTGACATCTGGAGCCCGCATCGAGTCATCTCAGCACCAGGTTACTTCGGCTTGTAATCAATCGTCATTTCGGCCCTGGAAGATTAACACATCTTTCATTGATGTTGTTATATCAGTTTAAAAAAAAACACATCTTTCATTGATGTTGTTATATCAGTTTTAAAATAATTAGCTAATAATGATTACTTAAAATGGGCGTGAAAAAAAGATTTGTTAAAAAAGAATGTTTCATCAGTTTGCAACATTCATGTACGCATTGTTTGTATTTAATTGACTAAATTATAAGATTGCAATTAAGTATTTTGTTGTATACCTGGGTGACATAAAGATTTGATCTGTTCTGTTCAGTATTTTAAATCATGGAGAACATTACGGGCAAATGTTATGTGAAAATATAGGATGTTGTATTGATGGCGTGTCAGACAAAATTAGTAACTACTTGCATATAGATTTTGTTTTATTTAACAAATTGTATACTACATTCATATTATGCGCCAGCATTTGTTTCATCCTGTACAAACATAACTATTATTTTGGAATAATTAAATAAATCTCAATAACTCGAGTATCAGATTATATAAATGCAATCTTAATAAATGCATATTTTTATTATATTAATTTTACAATTATTTTTGTACCAAATTATCAAATATATAGATGTTATCTTAATGAAAGTTAATATACGTATTTTAGAAATACAATTTACATCATATCTTGGAAATAGAACGACTCTCTAGTGCCGAAGTAACTAGGTGCCGAAATAACAAGGTACTAAAGTAACTAGCATTCCAGGAGATTAAAACCCAAACCTACTCCTATATATATGAGGTCAGTATACACCGACCTCATATTGGTAAGTGCTATTTTCCTGTAGCGACCTCATATTGGTAAGTGCTATTTTCCTGTAGCATCGTTCCGACATGAATTCATGTTTTACAAGCTGCAAGTTCATATTTTAAAGTTCAAAAAGTCATCGTGACACTTAATCATTATCTTTAAACGAAGCACTGTTCAAATTCTATGTTAAGTCCTCCATATTGCTCTGAGTAATGTGAAACTTGCATCCTGCTTTTTCATTGGTAAGTAAAAATACTATTCATATTTTGAAGTTTGACCAGAAAAATTGTAAATTCATGTGTAACACGGGTTCTTAATATCAGGTCGACCATAAATACTGTACTAAAATGTAATTTAATGCAACAAGCATTGTGAATAAATACCCGTTATAATAAAGTTTTATGAAACAAACCCCTAAGAACTTGTTATATTCCAAAATAGTTTCAAAATATTCGGCAATCAACAAAATTCACTGAAGGAAACTTCTTTTTACTGCGGCAAACCATCTTGTCAATAAATATCGATGCGAACCCATTCGCGATAGATATTTCCATGTAAATTCATTAAAAGAACTTGTCCAAACAGTGCCATCTTATACATTCATCCAGTACTTGAAAGAGATAAGCACATATAACAGAGTTTAGTTTACATTTCCTACTCTATATTGAAATCAAACGGCACGATATAACCATAATGTGTTGAGTTGCCGTTAAACCCTAATAAACAAACAAACAACACTGTTACAAGAAACAATTTCATTGGTCGATATGGTTCCCTTTTTATTCTTAGTTAATAGTGAAAACAGTTACTTCAGAAAGTAATGCTCTGTACAGTAGGTCCTTAACATTTGACGCGCATAGGCACTACGTGCACGGGGGAAATTTTCCCGCCGTTTTTGCAAGAAACAAAGCATATACACACAGTGTTTTTTTTAGGGCCACTTACCCTGTTTGAAAGGTATATATTTTGCCCTTATATTTATCATAAAATTCCTCTCGGAAAATAAGCATTATTTACAAAAAGATAGACCAAAATCGAACCAAAATGGACTATGATAGAGACATTTTCGTAAGCAATCCCATAAAACAATGTTTTATAACAAAGTAGATTATAAACATGAACTAAAGCTATTATACAAATATAATGCCCCTATTGTCGCAAAATTCCCCATCTGAAGGGCCCCGCCATCTTTCCCCCAAAGGTGAATAAAACACTGATACATATATATATATTATATCAGTACTATGAGTTTGACAATGGTGACGATAAAAAAAGTTAAACACTAAACACATGCCCATTTGAACATAATTCGTCGAATAAAAAAAGGCCCCATAAGTAGGTAAGAGTTTAACCTTATGATTCGAGAACGATGAGAATAGTGGGTTTCAGTGTGACGTCATTGTGCGTATCTAATGCACACTGGAAATAAACATAAGGAAAAATGTTTTACTTGCAGTTTCGCAACAACAACAACAACAATGACCCTTTTGCTTTCAAAAAGGCTAGGATGTACCGTTTAAACAGCGACGTTTCGTTTATTTCATTTCGTTAAGACGTTTACAAAAAATTGAAAACATGTTAGCCTTCTGACCATTGTAGTGGGGTTACTGTTTGTTCACTGTGGGGTTTATATAATGGTAAATAAGCAAATATTAGTGTAATGTGGAGTTGTGGTGTGAATGTCTGTACACTGTGGGGTTTATATGGTGATATATAAACACAGTGTTTGTTTCTACAATGTGGGGCTACTTATCCATCATAGTGGGGTGAATGTCAGTACACTGTGGGTTTTATATGGTGATATATAAACAGAGTATTTATTTCTACAATGTAGGCTTACGTGTCCATCATAGTGGGGTGAATGTCTGTACACTGTGGGGTTAATAGGGTGATATATAAACAGAGTGTTTGTTTCTACAATGTAGGGTTACTTGTCCATCATAGTGGGGTGAATGTCTGTACATTATGGGGTTTACCTGGTGATATAAAAGCAAAGTGATTGTTTCTACAACGTGGGGCTACTTTTCCATCATAGTGGGGTGAATGTCTGTACACTGTGGGGTTTATATGGTGATATATAAACAGAGTGTTTGTTTCTACAATGTGGGGTTACTTGTCCATCATAGTGGGGTGAATGTCTGTACACTGTGGTGTTTATATGGTGATATATAAACAGAGTGTTTGTCTCCACAATGTTGGGTTTCTTATCCATCATTGTGGGGTAAATGTCTGTACATTATGGGATTTATATGGTGATATATAAACAGAGTGTTTGTTTCTACAATGTAAGGTTACTTGTCCATCATTGTGGGGTGAATGTGTGTACACTGTGGGGTTTATATGGTGATATATAAACAGAGTGTTTGTTTCCACAATGTTGGGTTACTTGTCCATCATAGTGGGGTAAATGTCTGTACACTGTGGGGTTTATATGGTGATATATAAGTAAAGATTGTGTTTCTCAAATGTGGGGTTACTAGTCCATCATTGTGGGGTGAATGTACATTGTGGGAATTTTATTATGATGATTATACAGTAAACCCAGCTAATATGACCACTTGGGGGTCTTAATAAAGGTTAATGGCGGGTTGGTCGTTTTATGGAGGTATATGTCAGATCACCAAGACACAACATAGATATATCTGTGTTTTTAAAGTTGTAACAAAAATAACGAATAAATCACTGATAGTACAATTAGTTTTCTATTTAATGTTTTATAGAATACAGATTTTATACATGTATGTCATCTGAGCAAAACAATTAATTAATATGAATCCTTGGTAATTGGTCCCCTTTAGTTATTAGTCCTCGACCAGTAATGAAAAATCCCTGGAATCACGAGGTTAATGATAGCCCACAAGTTAATCGGCCATTAAAAAAATGGCAGCTATTCAGAAAAATGTGTTTGTTACATTATAACCAGAAAAGTTGAAGATTTTGAGCAAATAGACCATTTCTGTTTGAAGCATAGGATTGACCATTTTATTTAATACAGTTACACACAAAAATACCACAAGACATACCATTTTGCTTTCAAAGTTGCCATTTCTGTATTAACTTTTGCCACACAAATTAACATTCAGACAGAGTTGATTAATATCGACAAATGACATGTGTATGTATGTTATGTAGGCAAGTACAGTGCGAATTGGCTCACAATAATTAAGGAGCTGGCAGACTGAGCTTTTTGTTCAAGATGCATCTACTGATTTCTACACGTATTTGTACATCTTGGTTCCTGTCAGAATTTAAAATAAAAAATTGTTAGTTGTAGCAGATGCTTACCGTACACCCATTATCTTGTTGAAAACTCTTTTTACCAGGACTGTTTGAAAAATAGTTTGAGCTATTCTGGTGCCCCCTTGGAGTGTCAGCATTCAGGTTCACGTCGAAGTTTTACATGAAATGGACCTTACAGTCAGAATAGTTGACTTCTCTAGTTTCTTAATATTTCTATCAACGGTTAATGATGTTTTGAACACTGTAGTAAAGTAACTATAGGCTTATGTTGTTATGTTTTTGAGGCTACAAATGCATTTAGGCATACTAATTGGCGTGACATTTTACATTTAAATTTTACATCTAAGAAAGTAAAATATACCATGTTAGTCCCCACTTTTATTTACATTATTAATTCTTTTTGGTTTTTTGAAGGTTATTTTACTGGGCGAAGATGAAGAGTAGTCCAGTGTGGCCAGTACAACATATAGAAGATATAAATGATAAAGTCAAAGTCCTTTGTCGGTGTGACAATGCATTGTAAATGTTAGTAGTTACACTTCTTGTAAGAGGTGGTAAATATGTAAAACATACAACTCTGTTTCTGGGGTTCGGTAATACTAAAAAGGTAATTGTTCAAAAAGCGCAGGGTTATCCGACATAATTGTCCGAATATTATGCATATCTCCCGGTGTTCGTCCCTTCGAACTAAAGCTTTCAGTTGGATATAAGCATATTATCATGACCTTCAAAAGATCTTGACATAAATAGAAAAATATGACAATTCCTGACAGCCTGAAAGTTGGATGTGTTTTATTCCATTCACAACAAAAGATCAATAGTGAAATGAAAATCTGACCTCTAGGCAGAATTTTCTTATTTCAGGTGGTAACAGTGGTTGTTATATTTAAAGAAAAAAAAAGCCACTATTATGACTATACCGCTTTGGTCATTTACAGTTTGTGTTGACGAAGGATTTAAGACAGCCCTTTCCTGGATGCTTTGATCAGTTAAAATCTAAAGGAATTGGTACTTATTGTTGAAGAGTTCCAGTTTCTTGTTTTCTGTTTATTTTTAATGATTGACCATCCTAACGCCTTGTATACCGGTAATTAAACTTGTGATGTAGTCGTAACTACATCTAACTGCTAGAATGGCCAATCCTTAAATGCCGGAGTTTGCAAGTTTTGTTAGTTTATACAGAAAATACACAGAACTGTTAAGTGTTATTAAATATGGAATTGTGGAGTTGCCCTTGAGTTATCTGAAATTGGCCATTTTGAGCGGTTTCCGCTCTCTCCAATAGTTTTCATCTGATCTTCACCAAACTTCTTGAAAATGTTTATAGGCATAATATCTCAGCCAAGTTTGATAATCAGCCAAATCACTCCAGGAATTGTGGAGTTATGGCCCTTGAATTATCTTAAATTAGCCTTTTTAGCCGTTTCCGCTCTTTTAAGTTGAGCCGTTTTTATCTGATCTTCACAAAACTTGGTGAAAATGTAATATCTTCGCCAAGTTCAATGATCAACCAAAACACGCCAGGAACTGTAAAGTCATGGCCCTTGATTTATATAAATTGGCCTTTTTAGCAGTTTTGGCTCTCATTGTCAAACATACTGAAAATGTCAACGTTAACGATTTCACATCTCAAACATTGATTTTGTGGATTTTTGGTTACCTATTTCCACAAAACACATTTTAAAAGTTCCTTTGGTGCCTGATCTGTCGCAGAAAACATAGAAAATACTAGGTTAGTGTTGAATATAGAGAAGTTTATCTTGCGAGGTTTAGAACACCGGAAGCATGAGCCTGGGCGGTTTAAAAAAATATTTTTTGATGCATGGGAGTGCAAGAAAACAAGAACCTAGATCTCGAGTGAGAACCTGGGTTTTTAAATACTTGTGCAAACAGTGAGTGAGACCCTATGTTCTCAGACTGAGAAGTTCCCGGAATAATTGCGCAAACTGCGTGCCATAATACCCATCATCTTGAAATATGACGACAGGCATGACTGTAATAAGATCTGATTAAAAGAAACGGAATTGTCCCAATAGACATTTCCAACGTTTGACGAATCCGATGTTGAAAACTTAATCCGATTAGCAGTATGTAAACTTGGGGGTTTTCTCAAGTTTATTGTATAATTTGACGACGCAATAAAGTGTGTGTTTTTTGACTGATAAAAAAGCATGTTAGCTGGGTGTTTCACATATGCACGCAACAAACGCAACACTTCGTCCTTGCTTTGTGTTAAAAACATTAGTTTCTATGATATATTTCAGTACGCAATATATAACAAGACGTTACGCGTAATAAACATGCCGTTTTCTTGGTCTTACACTAGTTAGTATACGGAGCACGTGTGTGTCGTGCTTTTTGGTAAACTAATGTTACTTTATATTTATGAGTTTAAATTTGAAAGAAATATCATTAATGTAAGAAATAGATATGCAATATGTAACATACACTTAAATTATATGTTTTATTTGTTTTCCTGTAGTTCATTAACTGATGTATTTTAAATACACACTGAATTGTAAACACCAATATTTTACAGTCGTTCATTTTATCCACACGATGTAACGGTAATGCAACTTTGTGTCACACAATATTCACATGATTCTTGAAATCAACAAAGAGCATGTGCATAGCAGTGTAGTACTATATATATTTCTGTCTTGGTTTCTTGTGTTTTAATAGACATACTATAACACACTGATTGTTGTGGACTTTATATAGACAATTTATCTGCTTTATTTTTTATAAATTATAATGGTCACCACTAAAGGAAGACCCTACCAAATATACAACATGTTGATCATTTTATATAACGTTTAACAATTAATAATTTAGCAACCTTTCCCGTTCCCCTGTTCCAAAACAGGTTAGCCGACTATATAAAAAGACCGACGTTTCAAGAATGGAATGGTATGCGCGGTCAGTGTGACATATTGGGGCTATTGACGTAACATCACATTCCATCATATCACTTAAAACATAAAATATATCATTCCAAGTAAGATTTACAGTTCTTCTTATGTTTTTTTCTGTGTGATGATATACAAATGTATATCTAAACATAGATCAATTGATAGCACATATTAATACGCCAATATTGTGCGTGTGTAAAAATCAAGCATCATGCTCTTTAGGTCGAGTATCATGCTCAATAGTACAAGGCCGTACGAAGAGGCTCTTTATTGCCTAACCCAGTATGATGCTCCAAAAACTAGCGTCACGCTCGAATTGACGGACATGATGCGCGATCTTATGAGAATGATGGTCGGCCAAAAAAGCAAGATGCTCACTTAATGAGCATCATGCTCATTCATTGAGCATGATGCTTGATCTTACGATCATGATGCTCGTTTCTATGAGCATAATGCTGTCTAAGATATTAAAGACCCTAATCATACTCCATAAGATAGTTTTGCTACGCCTTTGACTTGAAATAATAATGCGTGCTTTGAGACGACCCCTGAAATAACCATTCTATCGGTTTTGGATTCAACATCAGCAAACATTGGAAATGTTTAATATGATAGTCTTTGAATCCCACAACACAATTGTTGCCATATGATAGCCACTGAACCCCACAATGGTATCAGTACAATATGATGGCCATTTAACCCCATAATGGTTTCAATCTAATATGATGGCCAATGAACCCCACAAAGGTATCATTTTGGTATGATGGCCATTGAACCCCACAAAGGTATCATTTCAATATGATGGCCATTTAACCCATAATGGTTCAATCTAATGTGATAGCAATTGAACCCCACAATGGTATTATTTCAATATGATGGCCATTGAACCCCACAAAGGTATCATTTCAGTATGATGGCCAATGAACCCCGCAATAGTGTCATTTCAATATGATGGCCATTGAACCCCATAATGGTTCAATCTAATATGATGGCCATTGAAGGCCACAATGGTATCATTTCAATATGATTGCCATTGAACCACATGGCGGTATTTTTTGCATGTAATAGCCATTAAATTCCACAGTGGCACCTCAAGTGATTTGATAAAATTTCACCACAGTGTCACACTTGACAGAGCTTGAACATGTGAAATCCCACAATGTAACCTCAATGCTTTGGGTATGAAACTCACAAATAAACAGCGCTACTTGTCTTGTGCCCACAAACTTCAAATATCGATTTTGTTATTTGATGCCAACCCTAATATTTACATCACTTTATATGTCACATTTCAGTGGAAAATTCATGTACGAAAGTCAAGGGCTACCCCCACAAACGAAGTTTAGGGGGTATTTAGGAGTGAGCTTGTCTGTCTGCAGGTCTGTTGGTTTTTTGGTTTCCGGATGATAACTCAAAAAATGCTTGACATATTCAATTAATTTTTGGTACATATGTGTAACATCATAGAATACAGGTCTAGCTCGACTTTGGTTACAAACCACTAAATTTTGACAGAGTTATGGCCCCTTTTCGACTTGAATCCCTAAAAACATGGTTTCCAGACGATAACACGAGAATGATTCGACATATTCAAGTAATTCTTGGTATACATGTGTAGCATGATAAAATACAGGTCAAGTTTGACTCTGGTTACAAACCACTAAATTTTTACAGAGTTATGTCCCTGTTTTACTTAAATTCCCTAAAAACATGGTTTTCAGACAATAACTGATGAAAGGCTTCACAAATTGAAATTATTAGTCCCAGAATCAGAACAGTCAATATTTCCGTCTGCGCTACTAAGTAATACAATAGATATATTATAAACATGATTGCAGTGAATAAATAGCACTCTCGGCATTACTACAAACTAAATTTTATAATAAAAAGATATTGATTAATCAAATCAAGAGCAATTTGGACATATTTTCATTTCCAACTTTTTGCCTTGCTTTTAAATGCAATTTGGAAAGCATGTGAATAAAAAACTACTTGATAGGTTTTAACTCTCTTTATGAAGATTTTTTTTAATGATCTTTATATTGGTATAGGTTATTTTAACTTTTGCTCTTTTTAAGAATGTTTACTTTGTTTTCTTAAAAAATAAATGCATATAAGAAATTTTTCTAATCTAAGTCACTTTTCATAAATTTCAGGAGGGACAAGATCTGTTTTGCAAGTCTATACTGCTTGGCCGAAAACTGCCAGAAAGCAAAACTTCATTATCCAGAAAGGATAACGGCAACAACTGTGAGGAAATACATAGCAATCATGACTCAGGTTTGTGCATGTATCAATGTCTATGTACACTTAGTATGTTGTCTCTCTTTGCATACATTTTTATTAGATTCACAAAAGTCATTGTTTAAAGAAATTATACTTTGTTGAGATAGCTTGCATATGGTGTTGGCTTGATGGATTTATGTATTATCATTTTGATTTTTTTTATGGCAATATTGAAAACTTCTCGTTTTTATTTGTTAAAAACTTGGCCGCCAGGAGGTGGAGTAGTTTTTTTCATATGACTATATGGAAAACTTAAACAATCTTGACTGTAACTGCTTGCTGGATTTCAAATTAATTTTTCAGAAATGGTACTAAATTCCTTTCCTTCCAATCATGTTTATGTTAAAAAAAAGACATGGCCGTTGGGAGTGGGGGAGTTTTCCTTATATGGCTATGTCAAAATTTTTCACATAGATAAAAGTTACTTGCCAGAAACCGCATGCTGGATTTCAAACTTATTTCACAGAAATTGTCCTTAGGTTACACTACTAAGTTCTGCCTTTTGTCCGTCGTTTGTCGTTTTTTGTCAACATATTATACTTTGTGAATACTCTAAAGACTGCATTTATTGCTATATCTTCATGAAATTTGCCCATCACATTTGTTCTAAAGATATCTCGAACGAGTTTGACTCTGGGTCATGTGTGGTAAAAAACCTGGTCACCATAGCAAATTATAGAAAAAGAACGCTCCAGAGGACACATTTGTTGCACAATCAACATGAAACTTGCTAAGCCCCTCAGGTGAACAATCTAGGGCCTTACAGCCCTCTTGTTTCTATTATTACATAAAACTAAATATTATCATAAAAGTGTCTGTATTGAAATCCAAACAATTAACGTGAATTTTTTTTGTCAATAGTGCTGGCAGAAAACTACAATACCGTCATTTAATACAGCTTGAAACACCAGTGAGTCTCACTCTATGCCCAAGGGGACTCATATGTAATTGAAAGTATCATAGAACAAAAAGTACATAAATTCCGTTGTAAATACATGTTTGCTAGTTGTTAATGTCTGCATTTTGCAAATATTAGGCAGCCCTCCATAGGTCAGAAAGGATAAGTTTTATATAATAATTGAAGACAAATGTCATATAATATATTAAAGCAATTTATGCGCCTGCCTTCTAGCGACCATGTATCTTTACATGTTTTCATGTGAACTTTTTCAAATATGAGTATTTTTTTCTCATTAAGACTTGGCAGAAGTAGACGAGGGAGCAGCAAACACAGACAACGTTCCTTTTGAGGAGCTACTTCAGGCTTCGGAACACATGGATGAGGATCGCATTGATGAGGAACACATGGCTTTGGCAGATGACATTGAGGAAGAAGCCACAACTTCCACTAAAAGAACTGCCAAGAAAAACTCATCTCGAGACAAAAATCGTCCCCTGATGAGGAGGATGAAATAAAACAGATATTCTACGAGTGCTTTGAAGAAAAGAAACGACCGACACCTAAGCAGTGTTTAAAGCTATAGCAATAAGTAAGAGGAAAAGTCGAAAAAGTTCAACTGCGTAAAAAGGATGTACTGAAAAAGAAACGGTTCAGAATGATAGGCAGTCTAAAATAAATTGACAGAGACCTTGACATCCTCCACTTATTCACTTTAAACTTGGGAATATACCCATCTTAGGCCAGGACTTTTTGATTTTACGGTTTACAAAACCGGCGAACATAAATTTTCCGAAAGTGAAAAAAAAAAATATATATATAATGACGATTTTTTTTTTACCGATGGGGGACGAAACGTTCAAATTTTCGAAATATTTTGAGTACGAATATAATAATTTGCTCGGTAAGTCCGTTTACTTCCGTGAAACTGCTTTTTGATTTTGACGGTATCACACGATGATTGCCGATCGAGATCAACAAATTGTTCCGGAATTTCACGGACAATTTTTTTAAGCAAGGCGTCCGCCGTTGTTTATGTACATGTATGCCATGTAAAACCCGTGTTTTCTACAAAAGAGTGCGAAATGTCTGCTGAAACACGACGTCACGTTCCATGCATGGAAAGCGTGCGTGTACCGATCATGTGCTTTACTAAATACAGATCTTTAAAGACATTGGGTGTGCTAGTTTCCCGTCAAAGGAATGTTAATCCCATGCATGATTTTTGCAGGGAGAAAACCCGTTATTGTGGTCAGTGAAGTGTTTCAGTTTGAGGGTCGTCTCATAATCTGTACTAGTATCAAAAATTGAACAAAAAGATTGGTACAGCAAATGGAGAAAAAATAGGTAAATTATAAACAAATTGGCGTGGTTTTTCCATGCAAATTTACTTATTGGTGGACAAAAAATTAGCAAGTGATTTTTAGTTCGTAAATTGTTGAATTTATTATATATTGTAAACTTCTAATAATTTCGACATGTTTCATAGACGGCCCTTAAAATGACTTGTCCATTTGATGACAGTTAATATTACCGTTAGAAGTACGTGGAAAGAATGAAACATGAGAAAATCAACACTGTTTTTAATAATAGAGTTACATTTGTCTTTAACATTTGACGCGCAGGCACGATGTGCACGAGGAAAATTTCCCGCCGTTTTTCAAGAACAAAGCCAGATAACGTCATTTGACACATGCAGCAAAAAAATTTGACGTACGGAGGGGATACCCCTCCCTAACCCACCCCTCTCGGGACGGGGACGCCAAAAAAAATCCTGTGGAAGGCACTGGAGGTATATTTTCAGGTGGCATTTGTAACAAATAATATCATTAGTAACAAGATCTTCTTGCGGGCACATCGAAACGATGATGTGGGGACAGACAGCTTTGTCTCGTATACACTTGAAGAGAAAGTCATGGTTGCATTTTGTTGATGATATATATTTTCGCGACACAATGAGAATTTCTTATTTGCCTTGTATTTTGTTTCTGTCACAATTGTAATGCAATAATTTAACACACACTAGCAGTTCAGTTTATATCTGATAAATTTCATATATACATGAAGATTTAGCATTTACACAGAGATGAGTATTTAAAAAAAAATATGTTAAAACTGGTTTCTCATTTTTAATAAGAATTAAGACTTAATAAGAATCCAGACAATTAGCGTCATATTATTTGGACTTTTCTCTTGATATAGTTAAATTTAATATGTTTTTCGAGACCTCACAGCAATTATTTTCCAAATTTGCGTTGTGTGGTTAGAATAAGCTCGGTTTGCAAGGTCTGTGTTCGGGCAGTTGTGGATTCCAGTCCTGCACAGGTTAACTCGTCTTCTTTTAAAAAGGCATCTCACTTTACATTTTGTAAATCCATACAAGTATACAACTTTGTGGTAAAATCAATTTTAATGATGCCGTTAAAATATATGCATCTATTACACTTATTTACTCTGTAAAATTCATAAATACAAATGGTTAAACTGCATATAAAACATTGGTGTAATAAAACCGTTTATACCATGTTTGACGTCTTATTCTAACTTAACATAATAGTGTGTTTTAATGTTCATATTGTTATTAATTATAAATTGCTAATGGGAAATTGTTCGTTGTGTTAATATTTCAAACCTTTTTTTTTTCTTTTTTTTTTCGACCTGCCAGTGGACATGTTCCCCAAAAAATTTTGTAAACCAGAAAATAAAAAAGGACTGGCCTTATTGACTCAGCATCAGGTGCAACATTCCCCATAACTCTGTTTTGTATTTTGGCATACCGGTAGTTATGTCCCTTTTCACATGGATAATTTTTCAGGTTGAAGTTTTTATTGAATAGTTGGGCGCGCTGTCCTCTGACAGCTCTTGTTTTAATCTCTTGAATCTTTATATTTGATGTGTACTTGCATGTAGTTTTTATTGCAAGTAGCATGGTGTTGTATTTAGGTTAGAAAACCTAATTTATTTGGAAGAAATTATATTGAACAGAAACACTGTATCAGTTGTATTTGTGCCGATTGTTAGATATACATAGAGCATGGTTTATTTAACTTTGAAAAGTGGTATTGCTGCTATTGTTTAGACTATGTAGAAGTTTTATTCTCTGAGTTGTACTTTCATACTGCTTTTACTGTAGATATACGAGAGCTATTTCATAATAGGCTTGCATTCAGAAACGAATATCAAGTTGCAACCAAACTTAAAGTTTTCCTTTGAAACAATATAGTTCATTGGTAAATATAACTCATAGTTAATTCAAATCGGCAATTAAAAAAGTTTTATTCAGAGGAATGACCAAATCAAAAGTTTAAATTGCTCCCTGATATGATTTTTGCACCAAGATTTTTTCACAGTTAAATGATCTTAAACCGTTCAATTGATTCTTTTCAAAATGGTTTGTTGTAATTTCTATTTTTGTAATGCATACTTTAAATATAATTTAATGTGTAGTGTTTAAAGGAAATGAATCTCAGGACGCTCCAATTGTCAATAACAGAAAATTGTAAATACATGAATATGAGTTTTTCTTGAATAAAGCATGTTAAACACTCAATTTGCGTAGTTCGTGTCCTTTAACCATTTAAAACGCAGTAGTTTCTTGTGATATATGTGTTAGGTGTAAAGATGCTATCTTTTGTATGCTCCCCAAATTTTTTTGGCTGAGCATAGGGTCGCTGCTTTGTCCGTCCATTCTTCCGTCCCACTTTATTGTCCAGGCTATTTCTCAGCAACTGGCTGGAACTCAACAAAACTTTATGGAAAACTTTATTAGCAAAAGGAGGTGTGCATACTACCAGGACGTTCCGCTTCAATGATTTTTCTCAGAGTTATGGGACTTTAAAGATTTCTGAAATTAGTATATAGTGCACAATTCTTGACTTGCTTGTCCGAGCTATTTCTCAGTAACTACTGGCTGGAATTCAACAAAATTTTATGGGAAGCTTCATTACCAAGATGAGGTGTGCATATTACCAGGACGTTCCGCTTCAGTGATTTTTCTCAGAGTTACGTGGGACTTTGAAAATTTCTCAAATTAGTATAATAGTGCACACATTTTGTTAAATTTTTATTTTTGGCCCCGATCGCCTTCCTTGCCTATCTCTTGTATGTCCTTTCACTTATTCTGGCCTCCGCTGGTATGGCACTGCAGCTGTATATATCTGTAGTACTTGCATTTCTTCATCCGTAGATACTTATGATTTCGGGCCATGATTCAGCATCCTAGTTGTTTCGAGGTCAGTATGATTTATTGTTTCATTTGGGCACATGTTCATCATTTTTAATATTCCTGCAGCGGTCAGGATGCTTCCAGGTACTACCAGTTTATACCTCACAACAATCGGATGCAGAGTCTGGGGTTACTTTCAAGTTCACTAGCGTTTTTTTGCATAGGCTTTGTAACCACTTTGATCTTATGCAGTCTGCTTGACGACAAACCTTGTCACACGTCAGCAACGTGTTACTCAGGAATTTAGTGCTAGGCATTTCTGACAGTCCAGGGTGTTTTATTATTGATGATAAATGTGTGTAATGATTGGTGAAGAAAGTGAGGGTGAAAGTGGAGACCAGGTTCCGGACGGGGAATTGAACCCCGGACCTTCTGCTCTCAAGTCCAGTGTTTTACCACTAGACCACAAAAAAGGCCCCCAAATTTTAATGACATTTTATGGGAAGCTTCATTGCCTAGTGGTGGGCATATAAGCAGGCTGTTCCGCTTCAATGATTTCTGTTGGAGTTATGGGAAAATTTCTGAAATTAGTTTAATATCTCTGCCCTTCTCATTGCATTGATATTGTTTGACACTGCACATTGAGGAGCATCCATCAGTTTTACTGATATCCTTGTTTCTGACAATTGCACCATTGATTATTGATATTGATTACCTTTGAAAGGGATCTTGCTTTAGCTTATACAGGGCAATTGGATTTTGACAGCAAATGAAGCAACACCATATTCATTCTTAGCTTAACTGAGCATGAAGTGCTGATGGTGAACGTGTGTGGTCGCCTTTTGTCCGTTGTGTGTCGTCGGTTGTCTGTCACCATATGCCTTGTTACCACTCTATAGAGGGCACTTTTTTGTCTAACTTCATGAAACTTGCTCAGAAAATAAATGTTATTAATACATTATGATGAGTGTAAAGTGCGTCGCCTCAGGTCAAAACTTGATACCAGGAGCAATTGAAAGAAAAGGCTGGTTACCACTCTAGGTGTCATATTTTTGCCCAATCTTTGCTGATAAATGGTAAATCTTAGTTGGGAGTCGAGTACTGATTTATCCCAGTAAAGATTGTTAGGTGTACTGCTCACGTGATCTACGTTTTGAATGATGTTCACATATTGTTTATTCAATGTTTTTGTACAATGGATACCTAAAGTCAGTGATGAAGTGCACAAATTTGACACGTATTGAAACAAATTTATAACCCTTTGTGCACTGACAAAGTAGTGATAATAGTCGAGCCTGGTGTTGTGATACAGCAATTGTGATTTTACTTTGTAACAACATTATTTCATGCAGGTCTGTAAAAACGGTAATTGTCTGGCTGATGATGTGTCTTTAAATTTGATGACCAAGTACTGGTTCTACCCAGGAAATGGAATCGAGAGTGTGTCTGTAAGCCTTAGGCTTTCGATGCAATCAAGCTAAAATAAATAGGCTTAAACTAAACTAAATTTGATCACATGTAGCAGTGGAATTCTATGATTGGGCTTGGGCTAAACAGTTTTTTCATGCTCTGTCATTAATTTTTAGGATGTAATTATAAGTACAAACCATTGTGTTTCTTGAAATACACATGAAATAATTACCATGAGTGTTGATTGCATTCCAATATCTTCAAACATGTTATAATTTTAACTGGTACTTTGGGACACACAACGATCATGCAAGACAAGAACACTTGGCATTGTGTTATTATTTTCATATTGGTCTCTGCAGTTAATAGTATATCAAATGCTGGAATCATTTAAATGGATTCTCAAAACTATAGTTTATATTATCAATAAATGAACAAAAATGGTCCTAAATTTTGTACATACCAGTTCTTATCCTTGCTGAGCCCATTAGAATCATTTGTCCACTTTCACCCCATATGTACGGACAAATGTGGAACCCGGAACTGTTGTTTGTACTGCACACCCCACATGCACAGAATCCCACAAGTGCACTTCAGGGAGTCTGTCCGTGCATCCGTCGTCAACTTTTCATTCAAACGACATCTCCTACGTGGCAGATTTTTACCAAACTTCTCAGGAATGATCATTGGGTGACCCTCTTTTAATGTTGTTCAAATCGTTACGGTCCGCTGCATATGTAGGTCACCAGAGCTAAAAATAGATTTAAAAAGTGTAAACTTAAAAAATCTCTGAAACCACAAGGCCCAGAGGTTTTATATTTGGTATGTAACATCCTATAGTGGTCCTCTACAAAGATTGTTCAAATTATGCCCCTGGGGTCAAAACTAGCCGCGCCTCAGGGGTCACATGGTTTATATAGAATATATCGCGAAATGGCTTTAAAAATCAGTGGTCCTCTACAAATATTGTTTAAATTATGCCCCTGAGGTCAAAACTGGTCACCTCCTGGGGTCACATGGTTTATATAGACTTCAATAGCAAAATGACTTTAAAAATCTTCTCCTCTGAAACGGCAAGGCCCACAGCTTTCCTATATGTAGTAGTAACATGGCATAGTGGTCCTGTCCAAAGATTGTTCAAATTATGCCTTTGGGGTCAAATCTGGCCACACCCCAAGGGGTCACATGGTTTATATAGACTTAAATAGCAGAGTGACTTTTAAAATCTTTACCTGGAACCCTTCAGCCCAGAGGTTTGTTAAAGATTGTTCAAATATGCCCCTGGGATAAAAATAAGCCACACCCCGGGGATGCCAATTCCAATTGGGTTACAAGGTCTCAGGTGAGCGTCCTAGGGCCCTCGGGGCCCTCTTGTTCACGATAACCAACCACTTTTGTTTGTCAACACACCCCTACAACGAGCATACTTTTTATGCTATAAATGAAGGTTTATGGCATATACCTGCCGTTGATAAAATATGGAAAGGAGGTGATTATTGTCTTACAACCTATTTACAGGCACGAGTAGATTGATGATGTTTCGAAAGTTGACAGTACCGTTGCCCAAATCTTTCACCACTCTTAACCTTTATCACTGCACCACATTAATCTTTTGTATGAACAGTACTAATACATAATACTGCATACATATTAGCCTAGAACCAATTGCCATACTTATTGAAGTTATGTTGAAAACTACTGTCAGATCTAAAATCAGATTAAACATATTTGATAATGTCTGATACACTTGGATTAAGATTTCATGTATTATTATTTTCAACATGTTTTAGTTTTCTTATAAGCTTTTTGCTCTTGTTGTGTTGTAATGCTTCCTTGGACCATTAATATTACACTGAATACTGAAACTGTCACTTGGCATTTCCAAGATATCGCACGATCACTGCACGTTATTATTATTATTATTATTTCGCTTGTATTTCCAGCTGACCCCAGTTCAGACGGCTCATCATCCCTGTCAGCTGCTCGTGTCCGCGGATCTACCAAAGACTGGAGATGATGAGAAGGAATGTCTCCTCACTGGACTGGACTTCCTGCCGGACGGGAGACTGGTAGCCATGGATTCATACAATAAGAAATGTATCATACTGAATGACCGGCTGCAGAGACAAGGAACACCATACAAGTTCAAGACACACCCATATGGCGTTGTATGCGTGTCTCAGAGTGAACTCGCAGTGACATTGAACAACAAGACCGTGTGTCTCCTGTCCGTGAGTCCTGATAATGTCATCAGTCTGATCAGGGAAATCAACGCATCCTGCAAGGTCTTCTCAATATGCTGCAAGTCGCCATCAAACATGGTCGTAAGTGCGTACAAAGATCCACGTCCTGCTAGAATGATATCAATGGATGGTGTGGAGTGTGACTTTGATCACGTGGTGTTCCCTAATAAGATGTACAAACTTGATGAAAGTGCGTGCACGTATATCCAATCTAAGAACACGTTGGTACTGACAGACAGGTTCGCTCACACAGTGTACATGTACGACACCGTGAAGGGCACGTCTAGAGCAGTCACTGATGGGAACATACTGGAACCACGTGGTGCGTGTGTCGGGCCTGGTGACACGGTGTTGGTGTGCAGCAGCAATAAGAACTCAATCGTGCACCTGACTGTTGCTGGTGACATACTCGGTACCTACCCAGTGGACATGAAGAACCCGCGAGCACTGTGTATGAGTAAGGATGGTACGAGACTGGGGGTAACTAACAACGCTCAAGGCACCAGGAAACTTCAGTTGTTTAAGCTATCACCTGCACTCAGTTAGGTGACCATGGTGCGCTGTCTGATGTTATCCACGATATAATTTTTGCCCGTATTAAGCGTGTACTGTAGTTATATTTAAGCAGGATTGGAAAATTTTCGTGTGTAATATTTGTAATGAATTCTACTAAAATGTATTAATAAATTTATAATAAAGAATGTTACAGGGTAATTTTTTTTTTTATAAAATCCCTGTCGTAGGGACATTCAATTTTTTCAGAGGATAACATTTAGAACAAGGTCTGAAATTTATATACTAAATTACATTGAAATATATTATGAACTTTTAGAAATAAAACATTCGTTTCACATTTCATCATACAATTATTATCAATATAATAATAATTATCATTTAGGTGCATTACGCAATCTTAAAATTTCAATAAAAATATCGCAAAAATAATACAATAACAGTGCATTTGGCAAACCATTCAGTAAGTAATAATTAAAAGATACGTTATATATTAATAGAAGAAAAAATAACCAAAGTTGTGTCCTTATAATATTCAGATTTATATTGTAACTCAAGCTTTAAAAAAAAAGAAATCGTATTAATTTAACACTTGCATTTTACATTTTCTGTTATTAACTTTGATTGCTTGGATCGTCTGGTCGGGAACGCACGTTCATAGCTCACTGACCAGTTCTCACGTTAAAATCAGAACATTTACGAACACATACAACGATCAATCACGGTACCTCACGATTATAAAAAGTTAGGCTTTGTGAAACAATTTCTCCCTAGTAAATCTGCTAAGCTATTATATCACTATATTTTAAATGTACCTAGCTCAACGATTAAAAAAAAAAGAACACTGATATCTTTGTGTCAAACAATATGATATCTAAATGGACTTGTTCACAGATATTTGAATTTTCTAATAAATGGCATTAAAACGTCGTATCTTGACAGATTAAAGCATTTGAACTAAAGAGATCAAGAACTTTAACAGGAAAAGCATAAAAAAGAAAAAAATGTTGTTCCCATAGGGGTTCGAACCTTTCGAATTGTATCCATCTCAACTGATGAATACTCGTTAATGAAACTGTATTTAACGTATATTTCTATGTCAGTAGTGTTATTTCGCTCCTTTATATATGTACTATTCCTTTACTTTTGGAATCAGGTCCCTTAATTAAGCAAATTGTGTCTCTTTTTTAATGAAATAATGTTGTCCAAATTAAAAAAAATTATGTGAAAATCCAGCGACATCAGCAGGTTTGAAATCCCTATAAATATTATACTGTCTTTTTGTTTTCAAGCAATTTATTTATTCTGTGATATTATAACGGAACTCATCATTTGCTATTATGTCAATTCATAGTTATAGTGAACTGGTTTTTGAAATCTCATTCTACGTAACAATTATTTGTCTGTTTTGTTATTTGCAATTCAAATTTCAGTAAATATTCGGCAATCTCTAACTTTACCATTATCAAAAATGAGACTAAAATATATAATCATTTTTAGCTCTCCTGAGCACAAAGTGCTCATGGTGAGCTTTTGTGATCGCCCGTTGTCCGTCGTGCGTGCGTGTGTGCGTCGTCAACTTTTCATTCAAACAACATCTCCTAAACCGCTTGGCAGATTTTCACCAAACTTCACAGGAATGATCCTTGGGTGTACCTCTTTCAAAGTTGTTCAGATCTTTCCGGTCCGCTAAATATCTAGGTCACCAGAGCTAAAAATAGATTTTTAATGTGGAAACTTTAAAAATCTCTGAAAACGCAGGTCATAGAGGTTTCATGTTTGGTATGTAACATCCTATAGTGGTCCTCTACAAAGATTGTTCAAGTTATGCCCCTGGGGTCAAAACGGGCCACGCCCTGGGGTCACATGGTTAATATAGAATATATAGCAAAATGACTTGAACAATCTTCTCTGAAACCACAAGGCCCATAGGTTCATATTTGGTATGTAACATCTTATAGTGGTTCTTTACAAAGATTGTTCAAATTATGCCCATGGGGTCAGAACTGGCCACGCCCTGTAGGTTACATGGTTTATATAGAATATATAGCAAAACTACTTTTACAATCTCTTCTAAAACTGCAAGGCCCAGAGTATTCATATTTGGTATTCAACATTCTTAAGTTGTCCTTCACAAAGATTGTCACATGGTTTATATAGAATATATAGCAAAATGACTTTAAAAATCTTATGCTCTGAAACCACAAGGCCCAGAAGTTTTATGTTTGGTATTTAACATCCTATAGTGGTCCTCTACAAAGATTGTTCAAATTATGCCCCTGGGGTCAAAACTGGCCACGCCCCTAGGGTCACATGGTTTATATAAACTTAAATAGCAAAATGACTTTAAAAATCTCCTCAGAAACCGAAAGATCTAGAGGTTTGTTATTTGGTATGTGACATTGTATAGTGGTCCTCTACAAAGATTGTTCAAATTATGCCCCTGGGGTCAAAACTGGCCACGCCCCGGGGGTCACATGGTTTATATAAACTTAAATAGCAAAACGTCTTAAAAAATGTTCTCATATGAAACCGCAAGGCCCAGAGGTTTTGTATTTGGTATTTAACATCCTATAGTAGGATCACAATTAATAGCATTATTGTATTGTATCTATACCTCTCTTATTGATTTGATTTTGTAATTGTAAACCCTTATTTCAGTTTAACTAAGCTATTAAACTACACTTTCACATCTAGGCATTGTATTTTAAGATAAAAAACTTATTTAATAATTTCAATTAGAATACTTAACTCACTTACTTATTTATTAGCGCATATTTTAAAACTATTTTGCTATTTTATTAATGTATATATATATTATATACGTTAACGTGGATAAAGATTTGTTCTGCTTAGTGTCTCTAAAATTGTTGTTACATGTATGTCCGTAATGATTATAATTAACAATTCACACAATTATTGCTTACTAATATATTCATGTATTGTTGGTAGGCCTCATTGTAAAAACGCATATCGACTATATTTCTCACAAATATAGATACATATTGAAACAAAACATACATGTATTCGCATTTTTTCTCAAATATATTTTGTAGCAATAATATACTGATAGAATCGCCAAGAAAGAAATATATGCAAAGCCAAACAATTACATTTTATTTGAACTCACGTCATCAAAATAGCGCACTTCAGTGAAAATGTTCCACTGTTCACGACATTATCATCATCATCATTATTATTATCTTCATCGCACTATGCATATATGTATATACACTTTAAGGTTATGATAAATATTTTTTTGCCATTTTTGACAACGCATGCACCATTGATTATGGAAATAAAATCTACCATGTTTCCACGATGTCATCATTAATGTCATGCAACATTTGTTTCGGTTGAAGCCTGATGTTATATTGCATCAGATTTGGGAGCATGATAGAAAAAACGACCAAATCATGAGGTTTCTGTGCAGAGACTTGTATTAACCATCTGTGAAATTGCTCGTAAAACAAGCGTTGTAAACTGATGTTACAATTTGTTTTTTTGGTTTTTTATTGTCATAACTACATCTGTTTTCGTTGAAAACCGATGCTATATTGCCTCAGATTTGAGAGCATGATAGAAACAACGACCAAATCATCAGTTTTTCTGTGCAGAGACTCACATTCACCATCTGTGAAATGGCTCGTAAGGCAAGCGTTGTAAATTGATGTTACATTTTGTTTGTTTGTTTGCTTGGGTTTTATTGTCATGATTACATTTGTTTCCGTTGAAAAACTGATGCTATTTTGCCTCCGATTTGAGAGCATGAAAGAAACAACGACCGAATCATCAGGTTTCTGTGCAGAGACTCGCATTCACCATCTGTGAAATGGCTCGTACAGCAAGCGTTGTAAATTGATGTTACAGTTTGTGTGCAGAGATTCGAATTAACCATCTGTGAAATGGCTCGTAAAGCAACCGTTGTAAACTGATGTTACAGTTAGTGTGCTGAGACTCGCATTAACCATCTGCGAAATGGCTCGTAAAGCAAGCGTTATAAACAGATGTTACAGTTTGTTTTCAGAGACTTGAATTAACCATCTGTGAAATGGCTCGTAAAGCAACCGTTGTGAATTGATGTTACAGTTTGTGTGCAGAGACTCGCATTAACCATCCGTAAAATGGCTCGTAAAGCAACCGTTGTAAACTGATGTTACAGTTTGTGTGCAGAGACTTGCATTCACCATCTGTGAAATGGCTCGTAAAGCAACGTTGTAAACTGATGTTACAGTTTGTGTGCAGAGACTCCATTAATCATCTGTGAAATGGCTCGTAAAGCAACCGTTGTAAACTGATGTTACAGTTTGTGTGCAGAGACTGGCATTAACCGTCTGTAAAATGGCTCGTAAAGCAACCGTTGTAAACAGTTGTTACAGTTTGTGTGCAGAGACTCGCATTAACCATCTGTGAAATGGCTCGTAAAGCAAGCGTTATAAACAGATGTTACAGTTTGTTTGCAGAGACTTGAATTAACCATCTGTGAAATGGCTCGTAAAGCAACCGTTGTGAATTGATGTTACAGTTTGTGTGCAGAGACTCGCATTAACCATCCGTGAAATCGCTCGTAAAGCAACCGTTGTAAACTGATGTTACAGTTTGGGTACAGAGACTCGCATTAACCATCTGTGAAATGGCTCGTAAAGCAACCGTTGTAAACTGATGTTACAGTTTGTGTGCAGAGACTTGCATTCACCATCTGTGAAATGGCTCGTAAAGCAACGTTGTAAACTGATGTTACAGTTTGTGTGCAGAGACTCCATTAATCATCTGTGAAATGGCTCGTAAAGCAACCGTTGTAAACTGATGTTACAGTTTGTGTGCAGAGACTGGCATTAACCGTCTGTAAAATGGCTCGTAAAGCAACCGTTGTAAACAGTTGTTACAGTTTGGGTGCAGAGACTCGCATTAACCATCTGTGAAATGGCTCGTAAAGCAACCATTGTAAATTGATGTTACAGTTTGTGTGCAGAGACTCGCATTAACCATCTGTGAAATGGCTCGTAAAGCAAGCGTTGTAAACTGATGTTACAGTTTGTGTGCAGAGACTCGCATTAACCATCTGTGAAATGGCTCGTAAAGCAACCATTGTAAATTGATGTTACAGTTTGTGTGCAGAGACTCGCATTAACCATCTGTGAAATGGCTCGTAAAGCAAGCGTTGTAAACTGATGTTACAGTTTGTGTGCAGAGACTCGCATTAACCATCTGTGAAATGGCGCGTAAAGCAACCGTGGTAAACTGATGCTACAGTTTGTGTGCAGAGACTCGCATTAACCATCTGTGAAATGGCTCGTAAAGCAATCGTTGCAAACTGATGTTACAGTTTGTGTGCAGAGACTCGCATTAACCATCTGTGAAATGGCTCGTAAAGCAACCGTTGTAAATTGATGTTACAGTTTGTGTGCAGAGACTCGCATTAACCATCTGTGAAATGGCTCGTAAAGCAACGTTGTAAACTGATGTTACAGTTTGTGTGCAGAGACTCCATTAACCATCTGTGAAATGGCTCGTAAAGCAACCGTTGTAAACTGATGTTACAGTTAGTGTGCAGAAACTCACATTAACGATCTGTGAAATGGCTCGTAAAGCAACGTTGTAAACTGATGTTACAGTTTGTGTGCAGAGACTCCATTAACCATCTGTGAAATGGCTCGTAAAGCAACCGTTGTAAATTGATGTTAGAGTTTGTGTGCAGAGACTCGCATTAACCATCTGTGAAATGGCTCGTAAAGCAACCGTTGTAAACTGATGTTGCAGTTTGTGTGCAGAGACTCGCATTAGCCATCTGTGAAATGGCTCGTAAAGCAACCGTTGTAAACTGATGTTACAGTTTGTGTGCAGAGACTCGCATTAACCATCTGTGAGATGGCTCGTAAAGTAACCGTTGTAAGCTGATGTTACAGTTTGTTTGCAGAGACTCCATTAACCATCTGTGAAATGGCTCGTAAAGCAACCGTTGTAAACATATGTTACAGTTTGTGTGCAGAGACTCGCATTAACCATCTGTGAAATGGCTCGTAAAGCAACCGTTGTAAACTGATGTTAACGTTAGTATGCAGAGACTCGCATTAACCATCTGTGAAATGGCTCGTAAAGCAACCGTTGTAAACTGATGTTACAGTTTGTGTGCAGAGACTCGCATTAACCATCTGTGAGATGGCTCGTAAAGTAAACGTTGTAAACTGATGTTACAGTTTGTTTGCAGAGATTCCATTAACCATTTGTGAAATGGCTCGTAAAGCAACCGTTGTAAACTGATGTTACAGTTTATGTGCAGAGGCTGGAATAAACGATCTGTGAAATGACTCGTAAAGAAACAGTTGTAAACTGATGTAACACAAACTTCAACTTTAATGAAGACCATCTTTGAAAACAACATTAAAGGTACACAACATACACAGATCCGTTGACCTTGCCTTTCTTTTAACATACACCAGTTAGATATTATACAGTTATTATATTTACTATAAAGAGCGTCCATAATTCGAAGATTATTTACAGGCAGTGTGCCTTTTTAACCAACGACTGTAGATGAGAATCTTAAACAAAGCAGATGTGAAATGGTTCTGCAACACTTTGATCGCTTTTAAGCATGCAAGTTTATTTATTGTATTCTAAGTTATAAAAACATTAATAATAATTAATGTCTTAGAGTAAACAAATTCCCTTTCGTAGGGACATACAATGGTTAACAAAAACGGAATGTCTGAAGTATATTCAATTGTATGTTTTCCAGTGATTTATAAGGAAATATCATAGAAATAAATTTGGTATATCCACTGTTTTAAAACAGTCAAAATTATCATTCTGGTGCTGATCTTTGATGTCTCAGAGGTCGCTGTGGGACTAAACCTTTTCGATTATTAATAGTGAGTGTATTTGGTCGTCGAGCCGTCAAATTGTAAACCCTGGCTATTGTTTTCGCATTAAATATAGTTTAAAAGTTTTAAATGGGTTTCTCTGCTCTCTGACATAAAACGGGACCCTATTGTGATCATATCAGATGTGGGACCCGTTTAGATCATAAAACATTTGTGTTGCGTATAACTTAAAAAGAACATTCTGAGATTGATGAGTTCACAATACGGTAGCTCTCAGAAAGTCCTGGACAAGCGCGTGACATGTAATTTACAATTCAAAACTTAATTGCAAAAAAATCTAAATATTGATTTTCATTTCCAATAAAGTAGCCGCGAACTGACAAAAACACATTAAACGTATTACATTTATATTTATTATACCTTACTTGATTATTTCTCTATATAATGCATCTAAACTGCAGCGGGTAACAATTTGATATGTCGCTAAAGCCTCGGTCGACAGTGTTGCCTCGGGTTGACAAGACGCACTGTCACCCTCAAGGAAGTCAATATTTATATAATGTTTTACTCTTTCAGCAGATTCCATGTCAAACAATTTCCATAACCACTCAATGTTTCCCCAATACAGCTATATAACGTTAATGTTATATAATACAATTCGGTTAAAATTTAGCCGATAAAATATTATTCTGCCATTTAAACTTTAACACAAAAGCAGCTCAATGTCCACCATGTAAATATTATTCTACAATTTAAAACCGTACACATAATCCGTCCAAAGTTCCGTTTGCACAAAAACAAGTACCTTATTATTTTTTGTTTTTCAAGAAATTAGAACATGGTAACCGCATCTTTGCAATAGTCATAAATACATGCATATGATTAATTGCAGCATGACTAGTTTACAAGGATGCATAAGCAGTTTGATTTCTTACATATGGAATAGAATTATCATTTACAATACAATTTACGAACCACAAAACCACAACATATCTTTTAGTGTCTTGCACTACTTTCGACGAATTAAGAAAACAAACCTGTTATTCTTTAGTAGAAACGAAGATTCACGGAGTAAGTTTGGCAAAGTACCCGAAGTAGCCTTAAATTTTGTATGGGATAAGCAACACAAGAACATACATGTTTAAACTTATAAACAAGATCGATTGATGTGAAGTGTTCGACGTTCACGCAGTTCACATGCATTCCACCTGAAACCTTCAGTATTATTTGTTTTTGTTTTTTTGCAAATTCTTCATTTAATGAGGGTTAGTGAGTATTTCTCAGATACAGTTATACATCAGATGTGCAGCATGTGCGGAAATGCTAACTTATGCATTACACATTTTGAAATGAGAAGAAATACAGGCACATCGTCTATCATGATAAACATGATATTGAATGCTAGGAAATGAAAACCATTTTGCAAGTATTTATATTCAATTTGTCACCAGATTCAGATCTCTTTATTACGATACCACCAATGTATTGGTATTAAAGGAGCGAATGTTCACTAAAAGTGCTAAAACATCATTTGGATTATATTTTGGGTAATGCCCTGACACATCGAAATAAGGTGCGTTTAACATTTGCACAATTTCATATTCATTACTATTCTTCACTCCTTATTAAAACGCTTCGCGACAAACACTAATGCAAAAAGGTGTGCCTGTACTGGACCTCGACCTGTAAACAATATAAGGCGCTGTTGGAGGAAGAACAAATGGATATACACAGGTTTTGCCACATATATATGATAGTCAAATAATTGTTTAAAACTTGCACATGATGACTTTTAGTGTATTGGAGATCATATGCTATTTTGACATGGAACATATTGCACTGTAAAAGTAATATTTGTTTATTATAGTGTCACCCCTCGCGATTAAGAACCAGCCAGTTTTGACTTCTGAGACACGTTTACTGATGAACATCTTTACTCCTGCTTCCTATCCCATATGCCGGGCGCTTGGCAGGAAGGAAATCGGTATCCTTCGATTTAACTAGCTGCTGGGTAGACAACCGGCCATATCAGAACAAGCCCTTTTCAACACTCGAACCTTCGACCTCCCGCTCCGTAGGCGAAAGCCCTAACCACTAGGCCTCATAATCGGTCACTGTATTTATAAACGAACTTCTGGTGTTGTGGAAACATCACGGGTGTGTTTAATAACGATTGTATTAGAAATTTCTAAAGAATGTAAACAAAATTACTGGCTTTTACAAGTACCCAAAAAGTATTATTTGATTGCAAAATATGTTTGTACTTTCTTCGAGCATACATTCAATTACCAGCCCATTATGTTATGCGCTAAACCTGACACCTATGTGTAAGCCTTTGATAGAATGCTATGTGTACGGATGGTTGCTATGTCAGGCAGATGTTCATGCTGTTCACTCTTGATTCGTACATGCATTATCATATAAAACTCAAGATAAGCAATACAATGCAATAACGTGTTCGACTATTATATATATTATACATGTGCATATGTAATTGATATTATAATAGTCATTATCATGATAATAAACCATATAAAATGAGACAATGTTCCATTCCAACATTATCACACATTAAACATCACAATTCTCAAATAATAAATCAATAGTATACAACGAATAATCAAGTTGGAACACTTCTAATGCGAATTATCAAATTTCAAGTGAGTGGTTATCTAATGAAATAAGATACCGATGGTACGGACACGACTGTGTCAGCTTTACGACCCCGCCCCAACGCTCCAGTGTAGTTACAAGTCAAGTAGTTTGATGACTCGTCACTTCACCCAGACTTGTATACAAAGTGGGTTGATGGTTCCGGCTGAGGTCCTGGTTCTTTTCAACACTGCATTTAAAAAACATACTCAAATTAAACCAAACTGTGATGGTGATTTAAATTTTGATGCCGCTATCTCCATTAGGTGGGGTCTAGGTGGGCGTGAGCGGCTTAAGTGTTTTATGCATGCATTTAATGTATTTTTCAGCTGAAAGCCTGATTGAAGTACAATTACAAAATAAAATATGAACTAAATAGGATATGTTAGCTTTGCAAATTAGGACAATTGGTATTATTCAAAGTAGGCAGGTCGGACGGTCATCATGGGCAATGCATCGGCCAGTGCGGACACGACCTTTGCGGGCATTATTGTCAGTTACAGGTTCTTAAACTAAATATTCAGGATTACAACACAAGGTATTATGACATAAATGAGAGAATTGTTGAAACTAATGCAAATTAATGCCAAAATGAAACTGAAAAACAACACGATGAACACAATGGGTCTCGGATTGCCACTCTGGTTGACTTTTTGCTTAAATTTCCCCATATAACTCCCCCCCCCTAATGCCCCCTGGAGCAACCATCGCATAAACTACAGCCTTAAATGGGGTCAATGTGGCATCTGGCAGTTATTCTTTCCCGTACAGTGTGTTTGTAAGAGTCCATTTTCAAAATCTTTGCAGACGACTAATCTTACGGGAAGTTCTTAAAGGTTACGCATGCGCAAATAAATTCCTTCTTTGTTACATATAAAATATTCAAAATTTGATCTCACTTTTCATCATGACCAAGCTACTTTCCAATATATCACCATACATTGTTGGAAAGATGAAGACATAACCTTTTGTCAAAAAATTCTATGCGTTGTGACTCAAAATATTTACCTTAGAAAAAACACACCGCTTTTGACGGGCATCGAGGCTGCCATTTTGCTCATGAATACATGGCCCAAAAGTTATGAAGCTGGGAACCACAAGACAAAAAGTAGTGCACAAAAACAGCCTTTTTTTCTTATTGCTTACATATAGACCTTTAAAATGATACCAAAACATATCATTTAAACTGTATTTTACAAATTATATGCAATTATATGCATCAAGCACTCAACCATATGTGCTTATTATCTAAATGTAACCCTGAGGATGTGACTTCCGTTTTGGGGTAATTAGACCAGTTATAGGCCTTTCCCAAAACTCGGTTACTTCCCATCACGAGTGATGTCCCCTGTTCACTTCCGGCGACGTTTATTGATTATAAGGCGGGATAAGAGTATTGATATTAACCGAAAAACATACAATATATCTGATTTTCAATCTTAAAATTGTGTTGATGTCGTAAAAATAAATTTACAAATATCAACATTCGTATATAATATACATCATGTACTTTATTTATCAATTTAATTAGGTTATTATTTTGTCTACTCTTTGAAGAGTGTCAAACAAACTGTTCACAGTACGTTAAACGGTTATTATGCAATAAAACACAAAAATAGCGATTTTAGTATCTAAACAACCTATGCCTTCATCCTGTATTAAATTTTCATTCTTAAATAAAATAAATATATAAAGCTGTTTTTAGTAAAATGAGTTTGCTAAGTAACTCTAAGCTAACATTCTTCTGGCGACTAAAATTACGACAATAAGGTATCATCACAGAAAATTTTCCATTTAAAAAAGGGAAAGTCCAATCATTCCCAAATTACAGTTAAGAAAATCGACTTTTCAATGGTTATTTTTGTTGCTTTTTTCATATTTTTGGGGAGAGTATATATGAAAAGCATAACAAAGTGTCATGTTTTTAGTATATTCACATCATTCCATTGAACTCGTTGTAAACAATCAACAGAGTTTCATTCAAAAAAATGACAGAAAAAATCTGATTTCTTACAGAAAAATAAAAATCTGAATGATATTGAATTTAATAAGCCGGCGTATCATTTCTTACAGGAATATTCAAATTTGTATGAAAAAGCAATTTGATAAGCCGGCGTATCATTCTTAAAGAAAAATAAAAATCTGAATGAAATTCAATTCGATAAGCCGGCGTATCATTTCTTACAGAAATATTCAAATTTGTATGAAAAGCAATTTGATAAGCCGGCGTATCATTTCTTACAGAAAAATAAAAATCTGAATGAAATTCAATTTGATAAGCCGGCGTATCATTTCTTACAGAAACATTCAAATTTGTATGAAAGAGCAATTTGATAAGACGGCGTATCATTTCTTACAGAAAAATAAAAATCTGAATGAAATTCAATTTGATAAGCCTGCATATCATTTCTTACAGAAATATTCAAATTTGTATGAAAAAGGAATTTGATAAGCCGGCGTATTTCTTACAGAAAAATAAAAATCTGAATGAAATTCAATTTGATAAACCGGCGTTTCATTTCTTACAGAAATATTCAAATTTGTATGAAAAAGCAATTTGATAAGCCGGCGTATCATTTCTTAGAGAAAAATAAAAATTCTGAATGAAAGTCAGAACGTTTGAGCGTAATTCCGATATTTTTGTCAGCAACTTCTTATTTAATTCCATACACATGAGTGTTTAACTTTAAAGCTTTTTTCGTTGCAGTTCTTCTTGTTGTGTGCTATGGTGCTTGAACATGCTTCGCTTTAATCTTGAAATATAATGTAACAAAACAACTATCTTTTTAATTACTGTTAACACAATATTACAATAACTAAAGATGATGTAACTCCTCATTAAATGTCATAATTGATGTTGTATTAAAGAGATTAAGTAAGTAATTTGTTTATTATTTTGTCATGTGTTTAAACAATGTTCATGAGAACTGCAAATAAAAGAAACAAATAACACCCGACCCAATGGGTCTATTAGTCACCGGGAAATAGATATGTCGTTATAATTATGTACATAATAGGGTGAGTATCTATAATAAAACAGATATATATATATATATATTTTGAAAAAAAAGTTTACAGAATTCAGAGTAATTAATTAACTAAGCCAAAGAGTCTAATAATTATGCGTTTGAATAAATATTTTATACTTGTTGAGTCTGTTTGATCAAGTATTTAGTTTTCCTTCATGTACATAACTCTACCTGAGATCATTTCTTCATTTCTGTCGGAATCGTGGTAAACAACATTTTATTCTCGCAGCAGCTAATTCCCGAATGTTTTAGAAAAACAAAACACGATGAGCTCTTAAATGTTCACCACCTTTCAATTCTTCACAATTGAAAATTAAATGCTGTGCTATATTATTTCATTCTTCAATTTAAACCTATTTATTAATTCACAACAGTGTTTAATTCTTTTAATTATGTTCTGTTCCGTACAATAAGGTGGTGAAATTTCATAGGATGATAGACAAAGAACAACAACGAAGACAACAACATTTTAAAATGTGAGATGAACTTTAATTCGAGACGCAAACAATAGAGACGAAGTGTGACATGTTAGCTGTATCTGCATGTAGATCTTTATCATCAATGTGGTTTGTGGCTTTGGTATTTTTATGACCCCCTCTTCAGACAGATAACTAAGTATCCATTGAGAGAACATGTGTTCATTCGTGGTATTTATCTATGGAAAACAACCGTTTAAGACGAGACAAGGAGACTACTTTTTTCAGGATTCCTGTCATACGGATATGTGGCCTTTGTAATGAGTTAAAAACGATACTACATTTAGTCATAACAATTCATTTTTGTAACATATATCCTCTATGAGTTTTTATAATATTTAATCAAAAATATATGATTTTAAAAATTTCCATTACAAGTTTTGAAAGCCGCTTAGTCTTAGTTCTACAGGTCAAAATAAACCAAAACGGAAGTCACATCCTCAGGGTTACAGTCAGTTAGATAATAAACACATAGGGTTCAGTGTATAATGCATTTTTAAAATACAGTTTAAATGATATGTTTTGGTATCAATTTAAAGTTGCATATGTAAGAAAAAAAGACATTTTTAGGCACTACTTTATCTTAAATGGTTCCCAGCTTGATAACTTTTGGCCCATGTATTCATGCACAAAATGGCAGCCCCCATGCCTGTCAAAACCTGTGTGTTTATTCTCAGGTAAATATTTTGAGTTACAACGTATAGAAATTTTTGACATGCTGTTTTTTCAAAAGGTTATGGGCTTATCTTTCCAACAATGTATGGTGATATATTGGGAAGTCGCTCGGTCATGGTGAAAATTGAGAGCAGGACCATACTAAGCTCTGCTGCAGTAAATGTGAACTCATACACCGGAAATGTGACCAAGTGGATGAACTATCAAACGTATCTGGACAAAAACGACCGGAGCTTCTTGCATTGAAACAAACATTAATGAAATAGCTATCCGAGGTGGATGCTATTATAGCGGACTGTAAGCTGTCAGAAAATGATTTGAAAACATTTAAAACATTTCTAAAGAGGTAGATAGCATGAAAGATTGTGTCATGAAACTTTTTGAAGTGGCTAAACGGAAGTTGTTATCTGTGGCAAAACAAATAAAATCTGCAGAAGTCCGAAAGACAGGGGAAAAGCATATGGTCTCTTCCAAAGTTAAGGAAGAAATAAATCAAGAAGTGTCAATGTGCTGTTCCATTTTAGAACACGGAACGTTCAACCAACAGCGTATTTATTTTTAAATGATTAAGGGGAAACAGAAAACAATGCAATCAAATATAAATGAACGACATAATAAAATTTCATCAACATTGACAGTGTCTTTTCTGAGAGAGCTGTCATCACTTCTCGAGATGGGAATCAGTTTCATAAAACTGAATTGTGACGGAAACAAGAAAGGTATTTTATTTCAAATTTGCATAACAGTTTATCATATTTAATTTAATGTTTATATCAGTATGGACTATGTTATAAAACGCCTGTTTGATACAATATATGTATCGTCAGGGTGGCAATAACGAACACATTAAGACTGTTTGTTGAAGCCTATAGGATTTAGATTCTCAAATCTGTAAAACGGGAAATATATTTGTTTACTGTGTAGGCCACGAGTCAGTAAATAGCAACCACGAATTCTTCAAAACACCATATATACATATTCTCTTACTTTTTTATTATAATATTTAATTATGTTGAATACAATGTGTATTCTATAGGCGTTTGCGCGAGTGAAAATATGTAAATTGTCTCACTTTCCGGTGATGATATCACGCGTTATCACATCAAAATAAAGCAAATTTTCTTTTTATGTTATGCTTTATTAACCTTTCGTTTACATTGTATAGGAAAATATCGCGGAAATCATAACGTCATGACGTCACAATAATTACGTCATTTCACAGTTTTGAGCCTAGTTTTCGATGACGGTCTGTTTCCTTTACTGTATTAAATTGGGACCCCAAAAAGTGGTCCCTTACTTTCAATGATATAGAGATATCTCACACTGATATTATTTTTATATTTCACTACGTAGCATTAAATAAATGTATTTATTGTTGGTAGGCCTCATTGTAAATACGATTACCATTGTTTTATTGTTACTTAAAATGGCCGTATCGACTACCAGTATATTTAACACAAATATAGACACATATTTAAACAAAACACACATGTATTCGCATTTTTCTCAAATATATTTTGTTAGTAGCAGTAATATACTGATATAATCGTTAAGAAATAAATAAATCCAAAGCCAAACAAAAATATTTTTCATTGAACTCACGTCTTCAAAATCGCGCACGTAAGTGAAAATTATTCCAGCCTTCACAACTCTATCATCATCATCATGATTATCGTCATCGCACTATGCATATGTATTTAAACTTTAAAGTTAAGATAAATATCTTTTTGCCATTTTTGACAAATGCATGCACTATTGACTATGCAAATAAAATCTATCATGTTACAACGATGTCATATTATGCTTACATTTGTTTCGGTTAAAACCCGATGCTATATTGCATCCGCGTTGGGAGCATGTAAGTTGATGTTACACAAACAACAACTTTAATAAAGGCCATCTTTAAAACAAACGTTAAAAGTATACAAGATACACAGAGCAGTTGACGTTGCCTCTCTTTTAAAATGCACCAATTAGATATGATACAGTTATTATATGTACGAACGATCGGCCCGGTCCCGACGCCGTTCGGTTTGGACAGGTTTCACTGTATAAAGAACGTCCATAATTCGAAGATTGTTGACAGGCAGTGTGCCTTTTTAACCAACGACTGTTCTTGAGAAACTTAAACAAGCAGATGTAAAATGGTTCTGCAACACTTTGATCGCCCAATAGAAGACATTCTATAAATCGCGACCCCGCCACAGACCCAGCCTTGTAGGACCATATATTTCACAAATCATATTGTTCACGTTTGTGTAAAATAGGATCTCATTCTGCATAGTTGTGAAACTGAGATATTATTTTGACACATCACAGTCTTATTTTTCTTATTTACTGTGAAGTTTGTGATCTCATCCAGTTTTTGATATGCAATGAAATCATATTCTTCTCTGATCTTCACGCATACGCCGTATTTTGGGGTACGACCAAGTTAATTCTTTCTATTCAAAATACGATTTCATACACCTTTTTTCGTAATGACCTCATGCACTGTTCCTTATAAAAATATTGTTTATACTCATACACATTGAGGCTCGGCAAATTAGCGGTAGTGGTATTTTCAAAAACACCACCGAACCCCTCGCAAAGGCGTGCCTTGAGCGGAATTACACAGATAAATTTGATTATTGTGACCGTTGATTATACAATGACATTTTGCAAGGGACCTATTTCGTTCGTTCATAATGTAAGTCGAGAGATTGCTTCGTCGGTTTCCTCTTTAAAGCTGCTACTTCAAGGATGATAAGACATAATTATATGACTGAGGCCAAAAACGTTATTTTTATAATGTACAGTAATGATACTTACCAAATGCAGTCAATTAAGCGTCGCTTAATAGTATAATAACAATACAAATAATAGCGGACTTAAAGCCTCGTTTGGGAAAGCTCTTCTAAATTCTAAAAATATACTACCACAGGTCGGTGCGTGGTATTGAAGACGCGGTGTTGATTCTGCGTGTCCAATAGTCGACTAAAACAAAAGACATAATACTATTTTAAAAATAATTTTCTTTTATTGACAAATTTCGTTTTAAAAGATTACATGAAATATATTGGGAAAAAGTCCCGAGAAGATATACCTTCTAAGACTTCAACCCCGGTCCTCGGCGTGCGAGGCTGATACTCTTACCGCGTCGCTAAACACCTTCTATCTTTAAAAAAGCAAGCGTGTGCGTCTGTGTGCGTGTGTGTGTGTGTGTTTGTAGTACATTTTTATCGAGTGCACCGGGATTCTCTCCCATATGGCCATCGCAACCAGAAGGCTTGTTAGTTGGTTACGAGGGATAATGCAAGATACAGGTGAAGCCCCGTTCCAGGGGCGACCCTGGGTTTTTAGTGCCCGGTGTAAAGCACCTAGTACGCTGCATCTCGGTTTAACGTCTCATGCGAAAGACGAGTTCGTAGGTTAGGGTGTAGCGCGGGCTCGAACATGCGACCCTTGGGTTATGAAACCAGTGCGTTACCACTAGACCACGGATCAGCCACAGTCAGCACTACTTGTTATCTAGGACGTGGTTTTTAACTACGAAGCCGCGAAAATGAAATCGATTGGCTTTTTGGACCACGCGGTTATTTCACACTAACAACAGAAGAACTACACAAAGTTGAAAAACGTCTCAAGTTGCTTTGAAATCGGGTTGTAACAATGCGTTGCAATGATCCATCCAGTGTGTTTCAAACTGGTGTTCATGTGTCTACAATGTTATTTCAGTCAATTGCATCGAATTAATTTACTATTAATTATTAATTTACTAGATTTAAAACATTTTTTTTCCATTTTTCATTTTTCCATATCATCTGTGACGTTGCAGCTTTAATCAAATATACTCCTCGCAGATGTTACTTTCCGTAGGCCTCACTCAGAAATCACTGCAACTGTCTAGAAATCCTCCCAGAGCTAGAATGCTTCATTTACAAAATATTGATTATTTGATTAAAGTACCCTGGAAGTATGGCATAATTGGCTCAAATGTTTATATCAGGCAATAAGGGATAAAAAAGGAGAATAAAGAACCAAAATAACAGCGATGAATTTACGGCAATTATTTTGTTTCCTACGGCGTTTCGCGCATTTTAATTGACTGCATGTAATCTAATTTATGTACAATTGTGGTGGCAGGGATTATCTTCAAATCTTATGTACACAACTATACACAGCCTTCTTTGGTTCTTTGATAATGTAATCCAATAAGAATGGTGAATACTTTGAGAAGAAACGGGAAAAGCACCAAATATTTTGTAGAAAATTGACGTCAATAACGTCACAATTTTATTCAAGTATACATTCATACAACATACATTTAATTAAAGTATACGTCTTGATACTTTGAATTGCACGCCGGGATCGCTACAGATGTTTATGTTCAACTTGTGTAATTTATTTAAATGTGCATTGTAAAATTGCCCACATTTTGTAATTCATGTATTTGTTTCATTTGTTTTTGTTTTTTTAGTTTGTACGGTTTTTTAAATAGAACGAAACTTTAGAATGAATGCGTATAAACTAGGCCAATTAAATCCTGTCCGATTTTTCCAAATCAGATGAGAAGCTAATTTCAAGAGTCATTTGATAATGTGTAAAACTTCAACTATAACGCTATTTTATATATACAAACACACAGCCAATTACGGGCTATCTTCTCTGAATGGTGCAAGGCTGTACAACGCACATTGCCTTGTAAGTAAACCCGTTGAACAAGGTTCGGTTTCCGTAATTAAAAGGCATAACATACGCAAAAAAGTGCGATGGCTCTCATTCTATAAATAGCGATCACGTCACAGACACAGACCTTTATACTAACACGGTTCATTCATTCTATAAATAGCGATCACGTCACAGACACAGATCTTTATACTAACACGGTTCACCCACTCTATAAATAGCGATCCCGTCACAGACACAGACCTTTATACTAAGACGGCTCACTCATTCTATAAATAGCGATCACGTCACAGACACAGACCTTTATACTAAGACGGTTCACTCATTCTGTAAATAGCGATCACGTCACAGACACAGACCTTTATATTAAGACGGTTCACTCATTCTATAAATAGCGATCACGTCACAGACACAGACCTTTATTCTAAGACGGTTCATTCATTATTCTTACCAAGGCGTCCCGGGTTCGCTTCCCACTCACAGCGCATTTGAGTTTGGTTGGTGGTCACCATACCGGACAGGTGGGGTTTCCTCCGGGTACTTCGGTTTCCCATCACACCACAAGACCACACCAAAATTAAAATATCTTTCAATAAAAAATAAAATAGCTGGAAATTGAAACTATGATTCAACATTCGTCCCAACTTTCGTGAGTCTCTAGTAAGTTAATTAGGTAGGATTGCTGGGACACACTCCGGGTCCTCACATAATGCAGCCTCAGGCGCGGAAGGACCTAATAAACTTCGAAATACACACACATACACACACACAGACACAAACCTCTATATTAAGACGGTTCATTTATTCTATAAATAGCGATCACGTCACAGACACAGACCTCTACAGTAAGACGGATCACGCATTCTATAAAAACGATCACGTCACAGACGCAGACCTTTATACTAAGACAGTTCACTAAGTTTTGATTTTTCTGCACATACGCGACGGTAAAGTGGCGAAACCTATTTTAAATAAATAGTAAATACAATACTTTTAGTATCAAACATCTCTATCAAGTGAACGTGAGCTGGTTAAAAGTTGAAACTGCAATGCAGTAGGCTTATCTTTTAACAGGCACATTTGCTTACACATTATTTTCTGTTTTCTGCACGTAGGCAATGAACCATTTAGTTTTTTTTAACTACCCAGAATATATTCAACGAACGTTCACATGTCTGTTTTTAACCTTGCGTATAGACAATACGATAACTCTGATCAATGTCTAACTATGTAAAATGTCTGAAGCGATAGGAAGAAGTAATTGATATCAGTTAAATGCTGGCTTTTCAGGGCTGGCATTCACGAACATATTCTTAGACTTAAGATGTAAGATAAAGGAATATTCTTGAAACTGTTGTGTTAGTATAGAAACGCTGTTAGTTTGAATTTTTCTTAATATTCGCCAACTCTAATTACAACATTCTTTATTAAGAACGATTTATTACTAACATTAGCGACATAGGTGTTCATCATATTTGCGAACAAATATGTATTTTTTTTTCTTGTGTGCAAGTATATTCTTTATACTTAAGTCTACGAATGGTTGGTGAATAACGGCCCAGAATTGTCTCTTATGTATCATTCGCCATTGTTTCTGTAATGTTCACATGCGCTTTAAGTGAAACACCAGAAGAACCGGATTCAACATGGAGCCTAGCTCGACTAGCACCTCTGCCGGAGTACAAGAAACATCTGCTGGTCTTCGTCCATGAGCCTACGAGTCATCGGATGGTGGTATTCGCGTCTGATGACGAACTGCGTCTTCTTTGTGTAGCGAAATGTTGGATTATTGATAGTACATACTTGTTTGCGCCGACACAGTTACATCACTTGTCCTGCGCGCGGACTAAATTTGGTAATACCCAGCAGTCAGCGGTCTATGGACTACTTCTATCAAAGACATTGAATACACATGAAGAATTCTTCCTAGATGAATGCTTGACATGTGACGTAAGACCAAGTCCCAGTTTTATTGTCGCTGACTATGTGGCGATACACAAGAGGCAAACGCTCAGCTCCAGTACCGTTATCCATACATAGATTGATTAGATTTATTTGAACAGAAAATGAACAATTTACATAGCAATAACATATTTAAACATACAACAAATAATAAATAAGTATTCATTAATATTGCCATATCAATCAACATTATATGTTAAGGATTACACAATAAAGAGTTAAAATAAACTCTTATTTCCATTGTGGTCCTTGAGATGTAGTGCGGTATGACATAGGAACAAATTACCGTAAAGTTTACAATAATATAAAACAAACCAATATCAATAGGTTAAATATATAAACTATACTTTGGTAGCATTATAATAAAGTTTTTAACAAATAAATAAATGAAATTTTCTATATAAGACATTAAATTATTAAAAACAAACATATCACAGTACATGTATATATGCATTAGAATACAATTAAGATAATACTGAATATTAATAATAGTAATGAGTAAACAATTAAAATAAAATTGAGTTGCCATGCAACATAAAATGACTAGTCTATCCATCTGAGCATATTGATAAGTACCAATTAATTAAAATTATTATAGCACTTTAACTTGAATTAATATAAAATATGATAATACTGAACATTAATATTAGTAATGAGTAAACAAAATAAAATTAAATTAATTTGTAATGTAACATAAAATGAGTAGAGTATCATCATAGCATATTGATAAGTTCCAATCATTTAAAATATATTATAGCACATTTAAAATTTAGATAGAATTAAATAAATGCTCCTTACCCATGGATTGAAAAGAAGATGTGGTTCTTGAGTCCCTGATATGGTGACGCAAACTGTTCCACAGAGAGCAACCCATATAGGAAAAATACTTTTTGTCAAAGCCTTTGACAACAGGGATAGCATATAGGTCACAATATACTAAAAGATTTCCTTAACAAATTCAATGTAAAAGCAATAAATTCAACAAAAAATAAACTCAACATTTTGCGCGTAGAGACCCTCATAACCATACATTGTCTTAAAGAGCATTCCGAGCCGAATTGATTTAGACAATAAAAAAGATAGGTCATGTGATATGTAAGAAAGAACTCGACGCGAATCAAAGTTCACTGTTTTACGGCCATCTTTTTACCGGCTACTCTCCAGTTGAAGGTATACTGCCAACTGTCAAAGTCTCGTCATGTAGTCTCCAACCTTCAAGCGAAACAGTGAATTTTTAGTACACAACAATGTTTTTCCTACCACACGTACAAAGAAATATTCAAAAATAAAGTCATGGCAAGTGACTATACAGAAAATTGTGTCTTCAAATAAATGGTGTTGATTTATTTAGAGAGTATAGCATTGCACACCTGAAATATTTAGTATACTGTAACCTATACAGTACGTGCCACGCGAAACCCGCAGAATTCGCGCTGCCGTGACGAGCCTTCGATCAATATTCGCGAAGCGACGTCATGAAAGTTTGCGACGATTCGGGAAATATAGAGGGAGGCCCCAGCGCGAGATTTTGCGACGCATGTCACGAAATTTCGTCGCGATTCGCGGCAATTTTAAAGGTATATGTGCTCTTTAATAATTAAGAGTTGTACAGTTTTTACTGTCTTTTAGCAACATTCTACATTGTGTGTCGCACAGTGTATGTTAAATGTAGATATATTAATTTTGTATCCTTCATAATACGGTTAATTAATAAATATTTATATGATAAAGCACTATTATTTGACAGTATTAATAAAAGAAACAAGTGAAAACGCATATTTACGTCACAATGAATTTCTATAGTGTGTATATACGTTTAAAAAGTTTACATTTACAATACGGACAATAATCATTAAAATCAACTTAAAATTACAAATCACTGATTGTTCTTTTTTTCACTACAAATAATCAACCCTTTTTCCTATATACCTAATTTCAGTGGAAAACTCATGCCTGAATCCTGACTGATACTCATATAAGAGCCTATTTTTGACCATGTTTTCCTCCAATTGGTCATATGTGACCTTCTCTATAACTTTAGAAATGACACTTAATATGGAGATTGGACGATAATTTCTAACATCCGTCTTGTCACTCTGTTTGTATAAGGGAACTACTCGGGACTTAAGGTCAACAGGAACCACGCCCTGTATAATAGATAGATTAATGATACGTAAAAGAGGATCAGCAATAACTGAGGCGGAATCCTTTGAAAATAGAAATTGGATCCCATTAAACCCTTTGGCATTATTAGGACAAAGATTATTTAGGTACTTAAACACTTTGCTCTCAGATACTATTGAAAATGAAAAACTATTAGCGTGGATACCTTTTGAAGAATAAAAAGTAAAAACAAAACTTCTACAACAATTATTAACAATATTTGGCAATTTACTTACAAGCTTATCAGCAACAGAAGTATACGAATTGTTAAATTTTTCAGCAACTTTCAGTTTATCAAAACAAATATCTCCATCAATATTCAAACCATTGCTACTTGAGCACGGTTATTTTTATTTGGTAGGCCAAGGTTTTTAAGACACTTCCAAAGAGACTAGGATTATTTTTAACAGAAGATTTAAAATAGTTCTGTTTAGCTTTAGTAATAATGTAATTAGCTTTTATTTCTCAAAGCCCTAAATTTATTCGAATTTTCTTCAGATTTATCTTTCTTACAATTGTAAAAAGCCTTATACATATCCTTAATACATTGCAATACTTCAGGATTAACCCATGCTTCAGTTCTTTGTTTCACACGCACAGTTTTAACAGGAGCAATGACATCTAGTGTAGATAGAAATATTCATTTAAAATTATTCCATGCAGTGTTAACATCATCACAACATAAAACTGGTGTCCAATCGGATCGCAGAAGTGTCTGTTGAAACATTCCTTTTGTATAATGTTTTCTTGATCGAACATTAACAGTATTGTGCTTTCCTATATATTCACAGGTAACCTTTCTAGTACAAAATGTCATCATATGGTCACTAATACAACAATCAATTACACCACTCTGCGAGGTTTTATAAGGGTCAGATACAAGAATTAAATCAATAATAGTAGAAGTTGTGGATGAAAGTGTGGTAAAATCTGTAACGAGCTGGTTAAGACAAAAAATAATCACACATGGAATATAAACTCTTGACTAGCGGGCATCTACTATTGGAAGACACATCTGTATTGAAGTCCAGGTAAATTAATAATGTTTATATGTTGCATATTTAAATTGTCTCTAGTGTAGCTAAATAGTTTAATAACATGATTTTTCATAATAATGGAATACTAATTAAAAATTCCATATTGTTTTCTTTCTTATTCATTTTCAGGGGTGATTTTACCACCTGACGCAATCAATGTGGCGGAGGGTGCAAGCCGCTGTTCTAAAGTTTGTGTACAGGACTGCCAGCGAGCTGCGCCACGTCTGCGGGAAGCTTGATGGGCAAGCGTTTCTCCCAGTGCCAGATGTCAATGATGACGGTACTGCTTCAGATCGCACTTATTGCGTGCTGATCTTTTAAAAACAGTTTCGATTCTACATACGCCACCGGAGCATACAGTAAATTACTTATTTTAGTTATCAATGTTTATAAGAAACTAATAAGTGTTGTGCGAAATGAATAATATTTATTACCATACACTATTTTGAATAGACAATACTTTATGTGTGTCGTTATTCAAGTGTTACATGTAAGAAAAGAAGAAAATAAATTAATCGAAGTATAATATATTAGTTTATGTTCTTGAAAAGTTTGGAGAAATTCGGGCATAAGATACAAAAGTTATAGCTGATTATGCGAAGGTCTAGTTAGTAGTGCCTGTGGGTGTACTCTGCCATTAACACGTGTTTCATCCATCAGCAGAAAAGTATGATAACTCTCTGTCACAGTGGAGTTCCGAACATTCACGCTTTTGGGCATAAGATTAGGATCAACTGCTTTGATATTTGCGTTTTGCACACATGCATTTGTATGACAGCCATTACCAATGCACAAAACACATTCAACATAATAACAACTGTGCAGTACCAACTTGAGGACCATCACGTTGCCTTTATAAAGACATAACCAATTAAACTCTTGACATACATGTAAGTCCATTCAATACCTTCATAGCAAACTTTGTTACAATATGATCACATATTATTATTATATGGACGTTATATCACAAGAGCCATAACTTTTGACCGTGTTGGCCTTGAAGATAATACTAGATGCATGAAGTGAAGGCAATAATGCTGTTCATAAAAACACCAACATGCAATAAGGGTGATCAGCCATACGATCGTTGTTACTGGTATGAATCGTGCTAAACGAAGTTATATTTAATTTTCGACTCAATAATTTTCAGATTGATTAAACAAACTTTTGAGAAGTCAATATCGCGGAGGAATATCGTACTGCTTTATTAATGTGAACACAGTTTTTGCTTTAAAACATGAAATAAAGTAAAACAGGACAGATTACAGATAATATCTTAGTAATGTTTGAAGCTGATATGTGCTATGTTTTAATGAATTCATCGGATGAAGATTTGATACAATTGAATGAATTGTTTTGTACATGCTATTTGATTAAGTGACGCTAGATTTGTTGTAATGTTGTGGATTCTTCTGTTGTATACCACAAAAATATCCAAGCGCTTATAAAGGCATGTTTAACGTATTTTGTTGTTAGTTGTTTGTTTAACTTCTAAGAATGGGTTATGCGTTTAATTGAGAGGGTCAAGCAGGGGAATTACATTGCAAGTATAGTTTGATAGTATGATATTTATGCAGCGCGACGCCAATTCTGTGCAGCCAGTCTCAAGGATGTGGAATTCGCAACTCACACGCACCATAATATTGCATTGAAACTCAGGCGGGTATATCAAGGATATTCCAGTCGTTCGTTTACTTAAGAGATTGGTTACATAAAACAGTTGCACCGATTCGAATGTCATATATGTGTATCTTACGTATTTCTCAATTAATGAGTTCTTTGCTGATTGATGTGTGAAACAGGGTGTATCGGTAGAGTGATACACCAACATCTGGTGTGAAGTTTGTGTACATAACTACAATTTCAGCTTAAATATTATACATACAGCAAGAGGGCGTCCATGCGATCCGGTCTTGTACTGTGTGGAAAAAGGATAAAGCGTGGGAATCCCAAGCTTTGGTTTCCACTGCTCATGTCCGACCTTTTACATAAGATTGTAGTCGAATAAACTTCTTGAAATACCTTATGCAGAAAATTCACATTCTGTGGCGTCATTTATATACGGGTCCATTTGTCGTTGGAAAAGTTCATTTTCAAGAAATGTTTGTAACACAATACGGTCTTGCATGTACAGGTGATGGGAGTGCTATAGGTAGCACGGAATTGGATAATGCGAATTACATGTATATATAGAAAATATACGATATTGAGTTGTCAATAAGAGGCAATAAATGCAAGGAGATGCTACATGTGTCAATACATGATAAGACCTCTGAAATTTTCAAAGATTATTCTTACAGTTGATGAAACAACAAACTAATTTTGCCTATGATCGAATGGCAGTTTGTCATCCGCAGATAGTACATTGTGCAATATAAATTGATTTTGCGGTGCACGCCTGCCACTGCAGAATAATTTGCATCTAACTTTTCAGCTCAATCTTGTGTCATCTGAATTGCTACTCGTGTTTCGTATTCTCATTATACTACATGTCCATGCATTACTGTAACTGCCAACATCTAACTTAAGGCATAATGCGTAAACCAGCCGCAGAGTAACTGTTCACTTGAGTTCCAAATCTAATAAGCGGCACAGGAAGTTTATCTATATGCTCATTGTATAATACCGGAAAGTATTGGAAAGTATATGAGAATTATTACTTTTTCAACCAAACAGCAAAAATAATCGGCCTAAATAATGTTTCATTCAAACAAATAAATATCTACTTGTAGATTCTTCAATATTAGAGTGTAATCCAGTACACTTAATTTAACGCACCATGGACGAATATTCAATTTAACATTCGTAATCGAAGTACAGGGAAGCCCCAGCAGTAGTAGCTGTTCCACAGAAGTAACCCGATAAGCTCACAGTTGCGACTCTTAGTATAGTCGGTAAACATGCATGTGAGAATCGTTTTAAAAATGGTAAATTATAGTAAAGAGTAGGAAACCCAAGCTTTTATGCCCACTTTTCACATGAGATTGTAGTCGGAGAAAAATTCTTAAACAAACATATTGACATGCCTTATTCTCAGATTGTTCCTTTCTGAGGTGCCCTTTCCCGACCATTTTTCGTTTTCAAGAAATGTTGTCAATACATTTGCCACTTACGTATAAGCTATAAAAAAATCCGACACCAAAGATTAGCGCAGTCCATGTGTTATGGGTATCAGTGCGATTGCTTTTTTTAATGACATTTGTATGTGTCATTCATTGCAAATTTGGTATTCATATTGATAAACAAACACAAGTAAACGAAAAATAGCCGAGTGGGATGCGCTGAAGATTTTGGTGACGGCGAACTGGGTACGAACAGTGCTCCAAATATATATTTGTGCTGGGCGTAAATGTACGCTTACTTCGGAAAATTTCGGAGTAAATGTACACTCACTTCAGAATTTGTAGGGGTAACTGTACATTCTATGTACGATAAATGTGGTAACTTTAAATCTAACAATATTTTACGGTATAAACAGAAGGCCGAAATATTATAATAATAACTAGTATAATGCAGTAAGCTGAATACAATAATGTTTCAAGTAAGAATTCTGAACATTTTAAGATTTATTGCTAACTACTGAACATTTAGGTAGACAGGCTTGTCAAACCTTCTATCTATTTCTGTCTTTCAGTCACTAATGTACGCGATCATCGAAATTGTTATTTTCTCTGCGTATCTTCCAAATATTTGTGCGTAATCTACGCGTGTACGCGCCTTATATTGGCATCTGGGTACGAATCTGGTCCGAAAATATTTTATTAAAATTTTAATTTTTAATTGCAATTTATGAAGATATATTTGTTTTTTAATAACGTGTGTTCGAAGTTTTCTTCGTGTATTTCTCGGGTGCTTTTTGTTTGTTGGTATTGTCTCCTTTTTCATTTAATACTTGAATGACAGTTGTTATAATGACACAATTAAAAACAATCAAGCACTTTTTGTTGTGTCGGCCTCCGATTCATCCGTTTCCTCTTCTCTTGCTGTGTTCGTCTCAGGACAAAACATAAAAATGAAAAACAAAATGTTTCACAAGCTGGACTCGAACTCATGTCCATTGGTTCAAAAATACAGCGCCGCGGTTTAACCGACTGAGCCATTTATTCATATCGATAGTAGAGTATGCATCCGAATACAGACATTTACTGCGCCACTGCAGTGATTTGTCATGCCATTGCAGTTACCTCCCGTGTATATGATTTACATATTTTGGGGAAAATCCATTTAACTATAACATGGTCACGTCACAATGCACAATGTTTATTTATGCATCTTTTGTCAACGCAATTGCTACTTGTGTTCCGTATTCCCATATGTTCAAGGAAACACTCAGCAGAGCACCTGCACTATATGTCCATACATTGTTGCAATTGATGACATGCTCCTTTACGCGTACCACAGCTACTTGTTCTATTGTATTGCCAAATCAAATATGCGGAAAGTCAATGTGCATACAAATAGTAATGTTGTTACATAGAACTTATAATACAATTATTATTTTCTTAACCAAACAGCAAACATAATCGGCCCAAAATATGCTTCATTAAAACAAATCAATAACTTAATGTACATGTTATAGGCCCCTAGTTTAGAGTGGAATCAAGTACACTAACACACTCACGGGCGTACATTAAATTAACATTTGTAATCGAAGTACAACAAAAGCCCCAGCAGTAGTGACTGTACGGGAGGAGTAACCCGATAACTTCAAAATTGCCACTGCATCTAATTACCTGTTATAAATAAACCAAGCTGTGACTGAATTCAAATACAAATAACCCTTGCAAATATACATATCGAAGCATTATGTTACAAAGTCGATGTATCACGAGCGAGTTTACTCTACCATAACCACGAAGCATTCCGAAGGTTGTCGAAACCAACAAGTGTCAAGGCGTTGTATTAACACACAGACTGAGAGGTTAAAACAGGGTGTAAAGTTTTATTGTAGTATCTGGATTGCATTTGGATATGAACAGTTCGTTTCGTTATATAACGTGGGAAATTATTCTAAATGTTATTTGATAAATGTCTGTGTCCAGCTTAAAGAAATATATGTTAAACTACTGGTTTTTCAAATTGAAAGTAGAAATTGGTTGAAACATTTCACAATGGCAACAGGAAGACTGCATGATTCAAACCGAGGCAATTCAAGCGACGTTATTGGAGAATGTGCTGTTTCACGAGCTTGTGAGCCATGCATGAAAACTAACGTATCAAAAACTGCTACGGTTTCTGCAAGGATTGTAGCGAGTTTCTTTGTGATACTTGCAAAAATCCACACATCGTATATAAACCTGGAAGGCATGACATAGTCAATATCCAGGACAGGGCTTCAGTGCCGGTGGTAGTGGACATGAAAGGTATGGACAGGTGTCAGGAGCACGGCAAGGAAATAGAGCTTTTCTGTCAGAACCATTCCAAGCTCTGCTGCAGTAAACGTGTACTCATACACCGGAAATGTGACCAAGTGTACGAGATAGCCAGCGTATCTGAAAAAAAACGACCAGAGCTCCAAGCATTGAAACAAGCATTGATAAAATTGCAATCCGATTTTGATGATTTTATAGCGGACTGTAAGCTGTCAGAGAATAATTTAAATGAGAACATTGCAAACATTTCTAAAGGGGTAGATAACATGAAAGATCGTGTCATTAAACTATTTTAAGAGGCTAAACTTCAATTTTGATAACACAGACATACAATTTCATTAGACTATGGCGATTTAAAATGATATTCGGTAGGAATATGATGTATCAAGGGTTTCTGTGTATAATTAATATTGTATAATGAATTCATGCTACGCAAATGAAGTAAAATTAACATGAATAACTGTTCGACGTATTCAGAGACTCCTTTGTTTTCTTTTATTTATTGAGAAAGAAGTGAAAAAATTTTTTGATTGAATAACATCTACTTGATAAGTTGAGGGAAATGTGCAATTTTAAATCATTCTTTATATTTAACGCAACGTCAATTCAACTTCAAATTAACATGCACAGTAAGTTTACAAATATAAATTCTCCACAACGGCAGCGATGCTTTAGAATCGGGGGGGGGGGGGGGGGGGAGGGGAGGACGGGGTCGGAAGCGACGTACGCCCCCACTAAAATTGCCCACCATTAGGTTTTTTAAACTCACAATATCTTAAAACATATGCATTGTATTGCCAAAGACATGCTCTTCAATCAATGTAATAATCAAACTCATTCTTATGTATTTTCGTTAAACTGTTCCTTTTCGATATCTATTCCAATGCGTGCGAGGGGCCAGAAAGCAGTTTTTGACAGTCTTTTTCAGCTACTGAATATTTCCGCCCCGTCTAACTCAAAATCCTGGACCCGCGCCTGCCCCATTTATTGAAATATTCGGGCTTGTTATTCTCTGAAAGCTTATTGTTGCATGTGCATTAACACAGAGCTATACACCGGCTGCTAAACGTGCGCTATTTTTAAGAATGACTTAGAGTGTGTTGAACGCTCTAGAATAAACACGGCCTGTACCCGGCTAACCCTAACGCAGTGCAGCGACCCTAACGCAGTGCCAATACGGCAGATGGAAAGTCGGGGCTACTTTGTTTTATGCATATTTTTCATATGCACAGGTATGTTTTGGTTGCAATATCCGTCGCAATTAATCAAATAAGTATTAAATTCAACATACCTAATGTTACATCTAGCAATTATTGGGTTATGAGATGGAATGCTGAGGAACAAGGCCAAACATCCAATAAAATATTTATGAAATGTTTTGAAAAATACTTTGATGCTTTAAATATCCATATTATTTTGCTGTTTGGAAGCAAACATATACAGCTTCAAACGTTTACACCGTGTTGTTATCCCATCGGATATGGACACAATACTTGTTCGAATATGCAGACTGCGATGGATAAGAACCTAATTTCTAGTTGATAATAATCGAACGCAATGTATGCTAGGAACGGATAAAATCCAAACCAACGTTTAAAACCTGACGAATAAACACCTAACCGACTAATGTTCTATATTATTGAATGAATATACATGTATGCTGAACGACTATAATGGACCTCTATATATTTCTATTTTCATTCCAATCGTATTGTATAATTTGCTCGTTCACCAGTGACAATTTTTAACGTGATTTTACATATAAAACTTAATCATGAAAAACTTTGTTGAAAATCGCGAGCTTTTGTTAGACGAATATATAGTTGAAAGTATGGGTATCGATAGAAATTCTATCCTGATAGAGTGCCAAACGATTTGCAAAGACCAAAAAAAATCAATTATTTTTAAAGACAATGTATTATATATAGTTCAAAAAAATGAAAGTGGAACAACCTTAAAAATATAGAAGCATAGAACGCATTCACAGTGACCCTCTGATGAATATATTTGAACGTCCAAAGTTTAAGTCTGTATAATAATGTTTTTTTATTGTAATGCATCTTCTGATAGTTTAGAGGAAATGACTGAACAAGCACATTCATGACACTAAAAGAAATTATTTCATATATACAGGTTAAACAGATACCTTTTTTTGAGTTTGTTAGGTAATTATCCTTTTTACGTTCGCACTTATCCATCACAGCTTCCTACATCAGCCAGGAATTATCCGCAAGCACATAACCACGTCACAATAAAGACAATGTCTTAGCTGTAAACATCGATTTTAAACTTTGATATGATTACACATTGTCATAGAGATGTTCATTTAACTAATATAGTTTTCAAGTAAGGTACTTATGCATTTTAAGATATTTTAACAGGTCGGAAACATACAAATGTTCTGAATGGGGACTTTTTCAGGTACATTTTAATGACTTCAAGCATCATAAGAGTGATTGTCAAACAAAATATTAAGTGCATAAACCACTGGACACTGTAACTATTAAAAGATTAAAATTTATATTTAACACAAATATAACATGATAAAAGCGTGGAAAAAAATAGCACATTAAGTCTCTGTGTCCGCCATTTTGGTACTGCGTTAGGGATAAGATACCAGTAAATCATTGTGTATCCCTCCGTGGTCCATTCAAAAGTAGTACCTATTACTAAAGAGTTCCTCTTCTCTTCTGGCATAAAAGCCATTTAGCAATCTCAGACATGGCTTTTGTGGTTATTTCTAATATCCTATGCGTGTCTGCAACATTTTGGTACATTTCATTGGTGGCTAACTTGAAAGGTGAACTTTTGGGGTGTGTTTACTGTGGTATGTCGAAATATGACTGCCGAAACCCTGTTTTCTACCGGTGCCTGCAGTCAAGTGAGATGCATTTTCTTAGAAGTAAAATGACATATATTTTTATTGCAAATTTTGGAAGAGGACAGATTGATCTTTAAATTGATATCAGGCTTGCACAATCTGAAATAAAGGAAATGCTAGAAGAATGCTTGGACAGTTTGCCGTTTTATAATGGGACCCTATGGGAACCGGATTTACTGGTATCAACCTTTTAGAAAACAATGGACCTGTCCTTTAGGGTCCACTTATTCATAAAATTGTGAATCATTTCGTAACTGATACGTTATCTACAATTTTTAAAGCGAAACCTGTTTTTTTCGGCTTGAAAAAAATGAAAAAAAGTACGGAAACTCGCCCTTTGCAGCTCACAGCACATCTAAGCATGTTATACGCAAAAATATTACACATTTTATCCCTTATGACTGTCCATTGCATTAAAATAAGTCTAAATGAACTGGTATTTTGACTGGTTTATGTGCTTTAGGTGCGACGTAGGTTGTCGAGCCGATGTCGATGTTAGTAGTCGAAACAAGTTCCAATCGTTATGGCGGGTTAACCGCGCATTTCACATGTTATTAGAAAAAGAGTCATTAGGGACTCTTCTAGTCCTCGTCGATCGCCGTGGTGTAAGTATTTTGGTTCCTTATAATGTAATCTTTGAATATAAACCGCATAGCTCAGTAATGTTGTTGTATCTTGTAGGATTTGCGACCAACTTGATTCTTCACAGACACTTCGTACTTTGTTAATTTTTATATTGTGAATTTTGGTACATAGAAAATGCCCTTTAAGATGTTTATTCGTACTTAATCGTAGAATTGTTTATTAAAGTGTATGTTCAGAGTATGTTTGATAAAAACATAATATTATAAGCATAGGGAATTTTTAATTAAAATAGAGCATATGGATTTTAAGCTTTAATTGATCTTGTTCTGTTAAATATTGCTGACCATATCTTACGAAATAATATTAATTATGGCTGTTAATTTAATACTTATATTAAGACCTTGTATTATGTATCATTTCAGTTTATACCGCAATACGACTGTCAATAAACATATGAACATTGACGAGTTCTGGTTCTCTGTCTGCATTAGGGCAGAATATGCTGGGAATGAATATAATATTATATTCATAATATAAACAATGACAACATTCTGGGAATGAATAAAATATTATATTCATAATATAAACAATGAGAACATTCTGGGAATGAATATAATATTCTATTGATAATATAAACAATGAGAACATTTGTTTATTCGTATGCTTAGTTCTAGAGTGTATGTCGAATATATGTTGATAACTTTATTTCAACCGCTTACGTAAAATTTAATACCAACAATTATTAAACAAAAATGTGTAGAGATTATACTAGTTTTGTATGTTTGCATTCCCCAAAAATCACGCGCACAAGAAAATTTGCCCATAAGAATAATGGTATTCAATTTTACCGCTGCATAATTAAATTATGGCGCCAAATTTCATTGGTACACATTTTCAAACAATCTAGGTCAAAGTGATTTTGGGCAGCTACGTCGAAAAATCGGTTTGAACCTCAGCATTTTTGGCCAGTAGATTGATTTGTTCACTGGTACTTCTCCATTTGCATAAAATAGTTTGCACACAACCGTATATTTTTACTAGTATCAAATTAAAAATATTTGCGATACTATAGTAGTATACATATTATTTAATTTAAAGCAGCATCGGTTACACACGTACCACATTATTTTCTATTTGGCAAAAGTTAATGGAGGTCTCAAAAGCTGGTTTTAAATACGAGTAGAGTGGCATGGATGTCCATCTTCTACGAGGCCAATACCAGCTTATTCCAGTTTCCAATTTATCAAAAAGGAGTATAGTTATGAGATGGAGTTTTCTTTTAAGTGTAAAAACGATATTGCAGAATTTCAAATTAATTAATGCGAATGAGTCCTTCCTAGTACAAAATGAACTCATATTTCACCAGATTTTAGTTTCTTTCTTCGCTAACAGTCTTTCTGCTCTGTGCGAGCTTTGATTGAAATTTGTGCCGTCAGGTATTGAAGAAGTATAATGTTAGCCATCGTTGACCTGTATGTTTCACAGTTGGCACCATATGGGAAAATGCATTGCGACATTATGCACACATAGCATGATCGTTGTGGTCAAAATGATTTCCCGGCATGTAATACGTGGATTTATGATTTCCCAAACAAACGACGGCGACTTGATTAGTCTCGATACACGAACGTTACACGAGGTTAACGTGAATCTATATGATGCGTTACCTCATTGATTATTCGTGGTTTATCAGTTTGAACTGTGCTGACTTTTCCCATCTTATCGTATATAGCAGACGTTGTTTTAGTCATGCAAGCTGAAATTTTAACTAAGGACGCGTTTTACGCTGTATTAAACAAATTTTCTTTATATTTCATGCTTTTGAATGATAAGTAAATAAAATGCACGAGATATGCTGAAGCGTCACAATTGTTGCGTATTATGATGTCATAATTATGACGTCATTATGATTACAAAATTGTTGGTCACTGTTGTGGTGGTAAAATAGTGCCACTCTTACTGCGTCGTTGTCGCTTAATTATATTTAAATTAAATTTTATTATGTGTTTTTTGTTGTTTAAAACGACCGATGGTTACATTAATGATTAGGGTATTCACATATTTAAAAAAAATAAACATAAAAACAAAGTTAAAAGTAGTCCCATATAACCAAGAGTGAAATGATCAAACATTATCATTTCACTCGACCTATAGTGAAATGATCGGGTTATCATTCACTAGTATTCTGCACTCATTCATCGCAAAGCATGAAATAAATCGTAATACTGTTATTTAAGCTTGCAAGCGTTTAATAATGGACCATAGTAACAAGCAGCCCGGTTGAAGTATTCGTAAAACACTAAACCGGTCGTTATTGGCGCGTGACTGTACTGAATAATGCACCTTTTTACGATGACTTACCGCTTTTTGTTTGTTTTCCTTTTTTTAACCCGAAAAAACAGGGTTCGCTTTAAAAATTGTAGATAACGTGTCAGTTACGATGTTATTCACATTTATTCCCGTGAAACGTAATAAACGCAATAAAATAACACAGTTACATGGTGATTTTATGTATAACACACTTCTATAACGGATTTTTATGCTATCAATAGGATTAAGCCCCGCCGTTGATTAATTGTGGACGCTAAATAGTGTTCCCATCCTTCCACTTGTTTATGTGCTTGCATACAATATTCGCATACAATATTCAATACATCATTAAACGTGATTAAATCTTTCGAACTCAGACATCTTAACATTTCGGAAATATAAATTTATTATTTCATTAATCGGAAGCCTTTTGGATAAGAGCACCAAATAAAATATGGAAAGAGGATGATTATCGTCATAAAACCTATTTACAGGCACGAATAGATTGATGATGTTGTAAAGAATTAGTAGTAGATTGATGATGTTTGTAAAGAATTAGTCGACAGTACCGTTGCCCAAATCTTTCACCACTTTCTCAATAGTCTTAACCTCTATTACTGCACCACATTAACCATTTGTATGAACAGGACTAATACATAATACTGCATACGTATTAAGCTTAGAACCACGTGATTGCCATAATTATGTTGAAAACTACTGATCTGAAATCTGATTTAACGTATTTGATACACTTTGATTAAAATTTAATTTTATTTATGTATTATTATTTTCAACATGTTCTAGTTTTCTTACAAGCGTTTTGCTCTTTTTGTGTTTTAATGCTTCCATGGATTACGTTAACTACTGAAACTGCCACTTGGCATATCCAAGATATCGCACGATCATCGCAAATTATTATTAGTTGTAGTAGTAGTAGTAGTAGTAGTAGTAGTAGTAGTGGTAGTAGTAGTAGTAGTAGTAGTAGTTGTTGTTGTTGTAGTAGTAGTAGTATCATAGTCAATTATTATCATTATCATCATCATTATTATTATTATATTTTAGTATAATTATATTTTATTATTATTATTATTGTTATTATGATAGCTCTTGTATTTCCAGCTGACCCCAGTTCAGACAGCTCATCATCCCAGTCAAGGCCAGTCACTCTGGAGCTGCTCGTGTCCGTGGATTTACCAAAGACTGTAGATGATGAGGAGCCTTTCCTCAGTGGACTGGACTTCATGCCGGACGGGAGACTGGTAGCTATGGATGACAATAATAAGAAATGTATCATACTGAATGACCGGCTGCAGAGACAAGGAACACCGTACAAGTTCACGAGCCACCCCCGTGATGTTGTATGCATGTCTCAGAATGAACTCGCAGTGACAGTGGGAAACAAGACCGTGTGTCTACTTTCCGTGAGTGCTGACAATGTCATCAGTCTGACCAGCGAAATCAATGCATCCTGCCAGTCCTTTTCTATATGCTGCAAGTCGCCATCAATCATGGTGGTAAGTACGTTCGATGATCCACGTCCTGCTAGAATGATATCAATGGATGGTGTGGAGTCTGACTTTGATCACGTGATGTTTCCTAATAAGACGTTCAAAGTTGATGAAAGTATGTGCACGTATATCCAGTCTAGGAACACGTTGGTACTGACAGACAGGTTGTCTCACACTGTGTACATGTACGACACCTTGAAGGGGACGTCTAGAGCAGTCATTAATGAGAACATACAGGAACCACGTGGTGCGTGTGTGGGGCCTGGTGACACGGTGTTGGTGTGCAGTATGAGAAAGAACTCCATCGTGCACCTGACTGTTGACGGTGACATGCTCGGTACCTACCCAGTGGATATGAAGTGGCCGTTCGCCCTGTGTGTGAGTGAAGATGGCTCCAGGCTGGTGGTGTCGAACTGTGATAAAGGCAACATGAAACTTCAGTGGTATAAGATATCACCAGCTCGCAGTTAGGTGTCCATGGTGCGCTGTCTGATTTTATCCATGAGATCATTGTTACTCGTATAAAGCTTGCCTAGTTGTATTAAATCATGATTAAATAATGTTTGTGTAATGTTTGTGTGTAATACTTGTAATGAATACTACTACAATGCACTGATACATTTATAATAATTTATAATAAAGAATGTTACAGGTTATATTAGAGATAACAAAATCCCTTGCATAGGAACATGCAATTTATTCAGTGGGTAACATTAAGAAGAATGTCTGATATTTATACACTGAATTACATTCAAATATCATATGAACTTTTGAAGTAAAATATTCATTTAGCATTATTACATACGATTATTATCAGTATGATATTAATAATTATTATTTAGGTGCATTACACAATAAAATAAAAATAAAAATAAATATCCGAAAATAACCCAAAACCACTACATATTCCAAGCCATTCAGTAATTATTAAAAGATACGTTATAGAAGAAAAAAATCATCAATGCTATGCCCTTACAATATTATGATTGTATATAATAACTCAAGCCATCAAAAACCAACCGGATTAACACTTACATTCTACCTTTTCTATTATAACTTTGATTGTGTAGGTCGTCAGGTCACTTTCACAGCTCACTGACCAATTCTCCGAACGCATGCGAACACATACAAGGATCACTCACGGAACCTCACGATTATAAAAAAGGAGGCTTTGTGAAACAATGTCACCCTAGTATATCTGATTAGCTATTATATAATTATATTTGCATGTACTTTGCTCAACGATTTCAAAAAAAGAAATCGGAAATACACGTGTAAAACATTAACATTTAAATCTCTGATATCTTTTTGTAAAACAATATGGCTTCAAATAAAGCAAATTCTGTTAATGTGTTAAGGAAATAATTTATTGCTAAGAAATACTTCAAATGGTTAATGTTAAATTATTATAAAATAATTCAATCAAAGGTTTAAAATGATTTTATTGTTCAGTGTACAATATAGCCAAAATACATCAATTGCATGTAAATGTCATGATGTTGTCCAAATATATATATATATATAATATTTGCGAAAATCCAGCGTAGCGGCATCAGCAGGTTCGAAATACCTATAAAGATTATACGGCCATTTTGTTTTCCATCGGCGGAACCCACGTTCGCTCAACTACGCTATGCTTCTTGATCAGACCGTGGGAAATTAGGCTAGCAAAACTTCGTACTCCTGAATAAGTAATAAGACATCTCATTGGTTCCGTGTCCAAGTCTGCAAGGAAAGTCAACAAACGAAACGACGCGTTAGTAAAACAGTTACATGTAGGCGGTGTTTACCATATGTACCGTTATCCGGTCAATTGATAGTTGCTTTCCAGAATTCATTCAAAGAGTATTTAAATTTTACGTGTCATTTCCATCGGCGGAATCAATATTCGTGAACACGAACTTTTGACAGCCATTTATCCCACGGTATATAATGTAGTGATAACGGAATATATACTGTTGGTTTCGACGATGATTTTTTTCAAGCAATTTATTTGTTCTGCTATATTTTAACGGAATGCATCATTTGCTATTATGTCAATTCCTATTTATAGTGAACTGGTCTGAGAAATATCATTCTACGTATTAGTAATTCACATTTCATTGAATATTTGGCAATCTATAACTTTACCATTATCAAAATTAAACTAAAATATATTTATTTTTTCTTCCTAATACATTATTTATAATTCCAGCCAAATATTCATGTGTAAATCCCATATCCGGTAGCTCGCGTTTCTTTCCTACAGACTATTCAATTCTGACTTTTAAATCCTGTTTAAAAACGGGCTACACGCTACTTAAAGTTATAGCAATAATAATGTTTGTATAATGCATGGCCTGGTTATTGCCATCTCATATTACAGTCACTAATGAGAACATGGTATAGGAACCACTTGGTGCGGGTGTCGGGCTGGTGACACGGTGTTGGTGTGCAGTGAGGATACGAACTCCACCGTGCACCTGACTGTCGATGGTGACATCCCAGGCACCTACCCAGTGGATATGTGGAACAGGTACTCCCTGTGTACTAGCAGGGATGGGGCCAGGCTGGTGGTGTCGAACTGCGTTGAAGGCAACAAGAAACTTCAGTTGTATAAGATATCACCAGCACGCAGTTAGGTGACAATGGTGCGCTGTCTGATGTTATCCATGCGATCATTGTTACTCGTATTGAGCGTGCGTTGTTATTATACCCCCACAAACGAAGTTTGGGGGGGGGGGGGGGGTATATAGGAGTGAGCTTGTCGGTCTGTTGGTGTTTCGTTTCCCGATGATAACTCAAGAAAGGCTTGACATATTCAAATAATTTTTGGTACACATGTGTAACATCATAGCATACAGGTCAACTTCGATGTTGGTTACAAACCACTTAATTTTGACAGAGTTATGGCCCCTATTCGACTTAAAATTCCCTAAAAAATGGTTTCCGGATGATAACTCAAGAAAGGCTTGACATATTCAAAATTTTTGGTACACATGAGTAACATCATAGAATACAGGTCAAGTTCGATGTTGGTTACAAACCAGTAAATTTTGACAGAGTTATGGCCCCTTTTCGGCTTAAAATTCCATAAAAACATGATTTCCGGACGATAACTCAAGAATGGCTTGACATATTCAAATAATTCTTGGTATATATGTCTAGCATCATAAAATACGTGTCAAGTTCAACTTTGGTTACAAACCACTACATTTTGACAGAGTTACGGCCCTTTATTTGACATAAATTCCCCCAAAACATGGTTTCCTGGCGATAACTCAACAATGACTTGACATATTTATATAATTATTGGTACACACATGCAGCATCATAAAATACAGGTCAAGTTTGACTTTGGTTACAAACCACTAAATTTGGACACAGTTATGGCCCCCCTTTTTGACTTAAATTTCCGAACAACATGGACAATAACTCATGAAAGGCTTCACATATTTAAATTATTTTTGGTACATAAGTGTCAGATGTGTCAAACCACTACATGTTGACAGAGTTATGGCTCCTATTGAAATTAATTTTTTCAAACCAGTAAATGTTGACAGAGTTATGGCTCCTATTGAAATTAAATTTTTCCAAATACACTGTTGACCATTCAGAAATTAAAGCATTTTCTCTCTGTTCATTTCTTTCAAATGGATGCAATAGTTTTGTGACAAGACCATATTGTGGGGGTATATCCGTCACTCATGTGACAATTCTAGTATTTAATCAGGATTGGATAATTTTCGAGTGTAATTCTTTTAATGAGTACTACTACTATGCGAAAATCCAGCGGAGCGGCATCAGCAGGTTCAAAATACCTATAATGATTATACGGTCATTTTGTTTTCCATCGTCGGAACCCACGTTTGCTCAAATACGCTATGCTTCTTGATCAGACCGTGGGAAATTAGGCTAGCAAAACTTCGTACTCATGAATAAGTAATAAGACATCTCATTGGTTCCGTGTCCAAGTCTGCAAGGAAAGTCAACAACTACACGCTACTAAATGTTCAATAATGATTGTTGTATAATACATGGACTGGTTATTGCCATCTCATATTACAGTTTGTAAATACATACGCCATTTATGTAAATTTATGTACTTTGCTATTCTGTGTGGTAATTTTATTGAAATGTTATTCCATATCACATTTACCCCTCCCCGTACTTATGTGTTTACACCATATACATATCATCTTTTTACTGTGTCTGTACAGCTCTTTATTTTGATTTGACCATATAGTTGTATTCCATTAGTTCAGTTTAGCTTAACTATTAGACTACACTTTCACATCTAGGCATTGCAATTAAGATAATAAACGTATTTAATAATTTGAATTAGATTGATAACTTTACTCTCTTACTGATTTAACAGTGCTTATTTTAAAAATATTTTGCTGTTTTATTTATTTATATGTATGTTAACGTCTCTTAAATTGTTGTTATGTCCGTCACATGTATTGATTATAATGTTCACAAAAATTATTGCTTGTTAATAGACACATATATTGTTGTTAGGCCTCATTGTAAACATAATTTCCATTGTTTCACTGTTACTTTAAAGGGGCATATCGACGGTGTTTTTACACAAATCTAGACTCGTATTTAAACATGACATATTCCAATTTTTGACGAATGCATTTTGTTAGTAGCAGTAATATACTGATCGAATCGTTAAGAAAGAAATATATGCAAAGCCAAACTCACGTCTTCAAAATCTCGTACTTCAGTGATTTATTAGCGCATATTTTAACAATATTTTGCGATTTTATCTATGTATATATACGTTAACGTGGATACATATTTGTTCTGCTTCGCGTCTCTTCAATTGTTGTTACATGTATGTCCGTATTAATTATAATAAACAATTGACACAATTATTGCTTATTAATATATTTTTATTTATTGTTGGTAGGCCTCATTGGAAATATGTAATTACCATTGTTTCATTGTTGCTTAAAAGGGGCATATGGACTATATTTCCCACATATTAAAAAAAAACATTTTCTCAAATATATGTTGTTAGTACCAGTAATATCCTGATAGAATCGCTAAGAAAGAAATATATGCAAAGCCAAACAATTATTTTTTATTTGAACTCACGTCTTCAAAATCGCGCCCTTTGGTGAAAATGTCCACACTGTTCACAACATTATCATCATCATCATTATTATTATCTTCATCGCACTATAGATATATGTATTTACACTTAAAATTATGATAAATATCTTTTGGCCATTTTTGACTAACGCATGCATTATTGACTATGCTAATAAAAAATATTATTGTTGCAACGATGTCATCAATATCGTCATGCTTACATTTGCTTCCGTTGCTATATTGCATCAGATTTGACAGCATGATAGAAACTACGACTCGTATTCACCATCTGTGAAATTGCTCGTACAGCAAGCGTTGTAAATTGATGTTACATTTTGTTTGTTTGTTTGCTTGGATTTTTCGCCTTATTTAACAGTATGTCAGTCATATAACGGCGGTCAGTTACCAGTAACCTACTTTTCCTGTTAAAGCTTAGAAGATCTAAGCGGTTTACCAGTACCAAGTGCACATACGTGTGCCATTAACTGACAAGTGCCCTACTTGAATAAGAGGGAGGAGGAGAATGGCCCTATGAATTATTTCATGCCCAATCCCCACACAAGTTATTTGGGCTGGGGTTCGAACTCATGAACCTCGGATTGACCGTCCAGCGCTCTACCAACTGAGCTAGCCGGGCCCTGGAAATTGATGTTACACAAACTACAACTGTAATAAAGACCATCTTTAAAAAAAAAAAACATTAAAAGTACACAAGATACACCGATCAGTTGACCTTGCCTCTCTTCTAAAATACACCAGTTAGATATTACACAGTTATTACATGTACTATAAAGAAAGTCCATAATTCGAAGATTGGATTGTTGAAAGACAGTGTGCCTTTTTAACCAACGACTGTTCATGAGAATCTTAAACAAAGCAGATGTGAAATGGTTCTGCAACACTTTATTTGCCGATAGAAAACATTCTATAAATAGCGGCCCCGTCACAGACACATCCTTGTAGGATCATATATTTCACAAATCATATTTTTCACGGCTGTGCAAAATAGGATCTCATTCTGCACAGTTGTGAAAACTGAGATGTTATTTTTACACATCACAGTCGTATTCTTCACATTTTCTGTGAAGTTTGTGATCTCATCCAGTTTTTGATACGCAATGAACTCATTCTTCTGTTATCCTCACGCATTCCCCGTTTTGGGGCAGACACATTCCACACACCGAAAATGTGACAAATCAGATCATATTCTTCACAGGTGTATGACAAATATGATTTATTAATAATCTCAACCAATGTAATTTTTCTATTGAAACAAAGGATTTGATACACATTTTCTCGTAATATCGTCATGCATTGTTCCTCATTAATATATTTTATATACTCATACATATTGAGACTCGGCAAATTAGCTGGGGGTGGGAGTCTTTTCAAAAACACAATCCGAACCTCTCGCAAAGACGTGCATAATAAAATGTGCCCTAAAAAGAGCCTTGAGCGCAATTACACAGTTAAAATTATTGCGACAATTTATTATACAATGACTTTTGGCAAGGGATGGATTTCGTTCGTTCATAATGCCAGTCGAGAGATTGCATCGTCGGTTTCCTATTTAAAGCTGCTACTTCACAGATGATAAAAACATAATTATATGATTGAGGCCAAAAACTTTTTTTATAATGTAAAGTAACGATATTAATCAAATGCAGTCGAATAGTATAACAACAATGCAAAAAATACCGGACTTAAAGACTCGTTTGGAAAGCCCTTCTAAAATAGACTACCTCAGGTCGGTGTGTGGTATTGACGACGCGGTGTTGATTCTGCGTGTCCAATAGTCGACTTCAACGAAAGATTGAATACTATATTAAAATGAATTTTTCGTTATTGACACATTTTGTTTTAAAAGATTACCTGAAACATATTGGGAAAAATCGTACAAACTAAATTTTAAACGAAAAAGTCCCGATTATCTTCTGAGGCTTCAACCCGGGTCCTCGGCGTGCGAAGCTGATAGCCAAACCGCGTCGCTTGACACTTTAAAAGTGTATACCTTTTGAAAAGCTCTTAGCGCTACTTTCGTGTGTGAAGTGCCTCTTTTTGAGTGCACCGGAATTCTCTCCCATATGGCTATCTCACCCAGAAGACTTGTTAGTCGGTTACGGAGTATAATGCATGATACAGGTGACGCCAGTGCGTTAGGTCTTGACCACGGATCCGCCACATTACAACTACTTGTCGTTTCGGACGTCTTTTGTAAACTACGGAGCTCCGGAAATGAAATCGATTGGCAATTTGGACCACGTGGTAATTTCACACTAACAACGAAGAACTACAAATAGTTTAAAAACGTCTCGAGATGCCTTTGAAATCGTGTTGTAACAATGCATTGCAATGATCAATTCAGTGTGTTTCAAACTTTTGTTCATGTGTTTACAATGTTACTTCAGTCAACTGTATCTGAGTTACATTATATTAATTTACTAGATTTGAATGATATGTCTTCATTTTTGTCATTATACCTATCTGTGGCGCAGCAGCTTTAATCATATGTACACACACATACTCCTCGCAGCGGTTACTTTCCGTAGGCATTGCACAGAAATCACAGGCAATGTCTAGAAATCCTCCCAGAGCTAGAATGATTCATTTTACAAAATCTTGATTATTTGATAAAACTACCCAGAAGTATTGCATAATTGGCCAAATGTTTATAACAGGCAATAAGTGATAAAACAAGAGAATAAAAAATTAAAATAAAAAAGCGATGAATTTACGGCGATTATTTTGTTTCCTACGCCGTTTCTCGCATTTTAATTGACTGCATGTGGTCTAACTTATGTGTGTGTACACTTGTGGTGGCAAGGATTATCTTCAAATCTAATGTACACAACTATACACAATCTTCACGCAGGGATGTGATTATGTACGAACATTGCTAGAACCAAATCCCTGCCACCACCAACTGTCACGTTACCACTGACAGATCACATGATGTAAAGAAGAAAACAGCGTGTACACCGTGCGCTCTTATGTCTTTAGTTATCTGTTTTGTATTTCTTTTCAACAGACTCAGTATATATGTTTAGACGAATAATGCCGCGTCCCTGAGGGAAAGTTAGTTATAATATTAATGATAGTAATTATAATAATAATAATAACGAAATGAATCGTTTCTGATCGAGAAGGATTTTCTTGTAGGTGCATGGAAAGTAACCGCTGCTTGTAGTTACAAAACAGCCTGTTAAATTCGAGTCCAACAGTTGGCTGGGGATCGGTTCTTTGATAGTGTAATCAAACAAGAATGGTGAATACTTTGATAAGAAATGGGAAAAACACAAGCAGCTTCCGTAGAAAAAAAAGACGTCATTTACGTCACAATTTTCATTCAAATATTCATACATCTTAAATTTTATTCCACATATTGATACTTTTAATAAAACGCCGGTTCGTTTAGGTTTACCTTTTGTAATTTATTTAAAAGTGCATTGTAAAATTGTTCAAATTGTGTTTGTAAATAACATATAGTTTCCATTTGTTTTTTAATGTGTACGTTATTTTGTGTCATTTAAATAAAACATATGGAATTAGGAAACATATTTTGAAAGTAATCGCTCGTAATATATAGGTGAAGCAAAATCCAGACCAGAAGAGAAACTTATTTCAAGAGTCATTCGATAATGTGTTACACTTCAACAATAATTTACGCTTTTTATATACAAATACACCGCCAATTACGGGCTCTCCGCTCTGAATGATGCAATGCTGTACAATACACATTGCCTTGGAAGTAAACCGTATAACAAGTTTCGGTTTCCGCAATTAAAGACGTTCGCAACAATTTCCTTCAATTTTTTTCCAACGACAGATTTTCTTAAAACTTGGCACAAACATGCATCAATGGATCCTAAAACTAAAACAGTCTTAAAAAATAGGGATCACCGGCCTTTTTCCGGAAATATTGAATTTTGAATACGGTACCTGTCGAAGCTTTTTTCAGTTTGTGTTACTTAGAATGTTGAGTAATATAAAGCGTTTATAATCAAACAAAGATGGAGATTTTTAAATGCATCTTTATTTTAATGTTTCGTTTGGTAATATACCAATGCAGTTTAATGATAAAACGCGCTTTATCTACAGTTTTCAATCAACAAATGACTTGTAATGGACACTACGAGGTTAATTATGCATTAAATATGCCTTTGAATTCATCAATAATTTATCAGATATAAGAATATCTTTTGTTCCAAACGACATATTTTGTTAAAAGATCCCACATACATGCGTCATTGTATCCTAAAACTAAAACAGTTTAAAAAAAATAGGGGTCACCGGCCTTGTTCCGGAAATATTGGGTTTTGAATACGGTACCTGTTGAAGCCCCTTTTACAGGATTTTTATCAATGTTTTAAGTATATAGGATAGTTTTTTTCAAACAAGATTATGGTTCTTTCAGCTGATAAGTTTGTACATGCTTTGTTTGGCAATATACATGTGTATGTTGATAATAAAAACGCTTTACATACAGTTACTGCTTAAATAATGAATTTGACTGGACATTTAAGTGTGTCAAATGGTAACTAATAATGCTTTCTGAAAGTTTATTTTGATCAAATGCATATTTTGTTTCAAACGACAGATTTTCTTAAAATTTCGCACATACATGCATCAATGTATACTTACACCAAAACATTAATACAAAGGATGGCTCACCGAGCTTGTTTGGATTTTATATAGGGTACCTGTGTAGCCTTTTTCCAGTTTCGTTTTAACATAAATAAACAACGTATCAGTAGAATGGAAATATTTAATTGATCATTTCTGATCTAAATTTGTTTGGAAATACATTGCATACATTTGTTTTTGATTATTATATATGCTTTGTGAACTTTTACTATTAAAATGTTTATTTTGAATGGACATTAGATATGAAATTAGTATATTGTAACCTATATACAATAAAGAACAAGAAATGTCTTTAAAAAAGACAATCGGCGTATAAATTAATATTGAGATGTCATTTATTTGCCCTAAATATAATACAAGAGGACAAAGCTGTGACTTCACGGACCCCATATTTTTCGTTCCCTACTAAGGAGACTTCTTGGAATCTAGATTTTTCGGTCCTACTAAGGAGAATTCTCGGACACTAGATTTTTTGGACACTAAAAGAAACGTTTCGGCCCCCCAAATTAATTAGAGATAAACTCAATAATTATTAATATCTGTACAGTGAATAAACCGATAATATACCGCCCCATGTTTTCACCAGTGATACATGAATAAGCTAAATACTAGTAATTTACGTAAATATAATTGATATATGAATTTGTCAGGCAAATTTTAAAAATTAACATTGACAGAAAATAATAGCGGGAATTAATTAGCAGTAAGTTTGTGATTTCCCCATTTATTGCAATTCTCGGATGTAGGATTATCCAGACGCTAATTGATGCGTGTGTATTAACACAGCTTTACCGCGCGCTATTTTTAGAATGATTCTCCGCTGGAGTTGTACTCGCTAGAATTAATTCACGGGGACGACAGTCGGTTACAGCGTACAATAATATTTTTACACATTGATAAAATAACAGGAAATATAAGTTCAATCAAATTTGCTAGTATATGTTTTGCTTATTTGTCAGAAAAATACCAGAAATTTACCACTTTATATTTTGTGCTTGCGAGCTCAACAGGCAACATTGTACGCTGTCACAGACTGTCGTACCCGTGAATTGTAGCATTGTAATTGCTATTTATAGAGCGCCGATTATGAAGGCTAAACAATGTAGTTATTTCATTATGTGAATGAATATAGCATTCTGATAATGACATACAATGAGTAAACTTGTTCATAATTATGTCCATTTCTAGAGTGTATGTCGAAGATATGTTTATAACTTTAATTTAACCGCTTATGTAAACAATTATGTAAATTTTTAATCCCCAAAAGTATGCAACAGTTATTGGTATACGTTAAACCATTGTTTGAAGTTTGCATTCCCTAAAATTAGAAAATTTGCCCAATTCTATTGTCATTCAATTTTCCCGCTGCACAATTATCGCAAGAAATCTAGGTCAAAAGTGATCTTAGACAGCTACGCCGAAAAGATGAAGCAAAAGGAGAAATTAACCCAATTATATTATTTTTGTTGCGAACGTCTTGAACAGGCATAACATACGTTGCTCTCATTCTATAAATAGCTACACGTCACATACACAGAACTTTATATTAAGACGGTTCACTCATTCTATAAATAGCCACACGTCACAGACACCGACCTTTTTCGGCGATGCTACATTTTCTATACATAAAAATGTTATGAAAGAAGATTAGGAATACGTCGAAGTGTTATTCGCGTAGCATGAATACACAATTTGCAATACTAATTATACACAGGAACCCCTGATATATCATATTTCTACTGAAATAATTTAAAATCGTCATAGTCTGAATGAATTTTTATGGTTTCGTTATCAAAAATAAAGTCTTAACATTTCAAAAATCGCTGAATGTTCCCTGACTATTGCATTTTATTGGGATACACAGTATAAATGCTTATTTGACTTTAAATCGTTATTGCATTAGATAACTAACATGAATGGTATATTACCGGTACTATAAATAACTATATACACTCGTCTGATACATAATAATTTTAATTCATTCCCGAAAGTATTTTCTGACATTGTTAATTTGTCAAATTGGCTTGACAAAATCAGATATAACAATTATGTGAACCTAAATTATTTTGGTTATTCATATATCACTGTTGAAAACATGGAGCTATATGATTGGTTTATTCACAGCATAGATATTAATTATAATTTTATTTAATTTTTAAATAAATAAATTTATCTCAAATTAACTTTTGGGTCCGAGAAGTTTTCTTATAGTGTCCGAAAAATCTGGGGTCCAATAAGTCTAATATTGGTGGGGACCAAAAAATCTGGGGTCTGAGAAGTCACGTTACCGATCATCTTGGCCGTTTGTTTAGGTTATTTTTAAATGACATCTCAATATTAATTTCAACGCCGATTTTCTTTCTTAAGACATTTCTTGTTACTAAGACGGTTCACTCAGTTTTGTGTTATTTTCTTCACATTCGCGACGGTAAAGTAGCGAAACCTATTTTCGAAAAAAGTCAATACAATACTAAGTATCAGACATCTTTATCGAGTTAACGTAACATGGTTAACATTTGAAACTGCAATGCAGAATGCTTATTTTTTAACAGGCAATTTTGCTTTAAAATCTACATTAGTTTCCTGCTTTCTTCACGAAGGCAGTGAACCATTAAGAATTTTGTTGAACTACCCCGAATATATTCAATGAACTTACACAGGTCTGTTTTTAAGCCGTGCGTGTAGACAATACAATAGCTCTGATCAATGTATATGTATCTAAAATGTCTGAAGCGATAGGAAGAAGTAATGGATATAAGTTATATTCTGCCTTTTCAGGGCATACATTCCCGAACATATTCTTAGACGTAAGATGTAAAAATAAGGAATATTCTTGAAATTGTTGTGTTAGTATAGGAACGCTGATAATTTGAATTTTTCTTAATATTCGCCAAATCTAATTACAAGATTATTTATTATGCTCTATTTATTACTAACATTTGCGACATATGAGTTCAGCATATTTGCGAACAAATATGTATTTTTTGTTCTTCAGTGCAAGTATATTCTTTATTATAAAGTCTAAAAAGGGTTTTTGAATACCGGCCCAAAATTATCTTTTATCTATCATTCGCCAATCTTTCTGTAACGTTCACATGCGCCTTGAGTGAAACACCAAAAGAACCCGATTCAACATCGAGCCTAGCTCCTCTACTAGCACCTCTGCCGGAAGAGTACAAGAAACTTCGTCAATGAGCTTACGAGTCATCGGATGCTGGTATTCGCGTCTGAGAACGGACTGCGTCTTCTTTGGGAAGCGGAAAGGTGGATTATTGATGGTACGTTCTTGTTTGCGCCGACACAGTTACAGCACTTGTCCTGCGCGCGGACACATTTTGGAAATACCTACCAGTCAGCGGTCTATGGACTGCTTCTATCTAAGACACTGAAGACACAGGAAGAATTCTTCCTTGACTTATGCTTGAAACGTGACGCCCCAGCATAATAGTCGCTAAATATGTGGTCGCGATTTACAAAACTGTCAGGGCAAAGGCTCAGCTCCAGCTCCGGTATCCAGGTAAATAAATAATGTATATATGTTGCATATTTGAATTGTCTTTTAATTATACATTTTTGTGTGACCAAATAGTTTGATAGCATGATTCTTCATATTTATAGAATACTAATTAATAATTCCATATATGTTATCCTTTTTCAGGGGTGATTTTACCACCTGACGAAATTAATATGGCGGAGGGTGCAAGCCGCTGGTCTATAGTGTCAGTTTGTGTAAAGGACTGACAGCCAGGCTGCGCCACTTCTGCCGGATACTTGATAGGTTAAATTTTTCCAGTGCCAGATGTCAACGATGACGGTACTGAGTCAGATCGCACTAATTGCGTGCCTACATACGCCAGGGAAGCATACAGTAAATTATAATTTAATTTTAGACTCAATAATTTTCTGATCGATTAGACAAACTTTTGAAATGTCAATATCGCTGAGGAATATCGGTACCGCTTTATTGATGTGAATACAGTTTTTGCTTTAAAAAATTAAATAAAGTAAAACAGGACAGATTACAGATAATATCTTAGTAATGTTTGAAGCTGAGGTATGTGCTATGTTTTAATGAATTCATCGAATGAATATTTGATCCAAATGAATAACTTGTTTTTGGCATGCTATTTTATTAAGTAATGCTAGATGTTTAGTCGGTTATAACTGTTCATGTTGTTATGACAAATGTCATGGTAGATGGCTTAGCTGTAATGTTGTGTTTTCTTCTGTTGAATATCACAACAATGTCCAAGCGCTAATAAAGGCCTGTTTTACGTATTTTGTTGTTAGTTGTTTGTTTTACTTCTTAGAATGGATTATGCGTATAACTGAGAGGGTCAATCAGGGGAATTACAACCAAAGTTCATTTTCAAGAAAATGTTTGTAACACAATACGGTCTTGCATATACTTGTATATGAAAAAATATACATATAAACCACTATACGATATCGATTGTCAATTGGAGGCAATAAACGCAGGGAGGTGCTATATGTTGTCAATACATGATCAAACATCTGAAAGAATCTCCAAAATTAATCTTACAGTTGAATAAACAACACACTAATTTTGTCAATGATCGAATGCCAGTTTGTCCTTAGCAGATACTAGTATTTGAGTGTAATCAAGTACACTGAGTCTGACACAACCATGGACGAACATTCAAGTTAACATTCATAAACAGTACACGGAAGCCCAAGCAGTAGTAGCTGTGCGGGAGAAGTAAACTGATAAACTCCCAATAGGGACTCTATGTATAGTCGATCAACAGTGAGAATCGTTATAAAAATTGTAAAGCGTATGAGACACAAGCTTTAGTTTCCACCTTTCACATAAGATTGCAGACGGAGACAATTCTTAAACAACGCTATTGACAAAGGTAGTTTGTACATGTGCACAACACTATTAATAACAGTAGTAGTTGAACGGGAGGAGTAACCCGATAACCTCACCTTGCGACTGCATCTACAAACCTGAAGGAATAAACCGAAATGTGACCTAATTTTAACACATAAATAGGCCTGTTTATATTTATCAAAGCATTAGATAACAAAGTCGATCTACCACGAGCGTGTTTAACATACCATAACGACATATAGCCGATTCAACGATTAATATATCTCACGAAGTATTCCGGAGGTAATCGATATACCACGAACGAAACCAACAAGTCTAATGGCGTTACACAGACTAAGAAGTAAACTCAGGGTGTAAAGCTATATTGTATAATATGGATTTTATTTGGTTATGAACAGTTAAGTATCGTTACCTAACGTGGGGTCTCATTGTACCAATTATTTGATAAATTTATGTGTCTAACTATAGGAAATATTATGTAAAACTACTGGTTTATAAATCGAAAGTAGAAATTTCACAATGGCAACAGGAAGACTACAGGATTCAAACAGAGGCAATTCAAGCGACTTTCTTGGAGAATGTGCTGCAACACGATCTTGTGAGCCTTGTATAAAAACCAACATATCCAAACCAGCCACGTTTTTCTGCAAGGACTGTAACGAGTTTCTTTGTGATACGTGCAGAAACCCACACACCGTATATAAACCTGGGACGCATGACATAGCCAATATCAAGGACACGGATTCAGTTCCGGTGGTAGTGGACCTGAAAGGTATTGACACGTGTCAAGAGCACGGCAAGGAGATAGAGTTTTTTTGTCAGGACCATTCTAAGCTCTGCTGCAGTAAATGTGTATTCGTACATAGAAAATGTGACCAAGTGGATGAAATAGCTAACGCATCTGGACAAAAACGACCGGAGCTTCATGCATTAAAACAGGCGTTGATAAAATTGCAATCCGAATTCGATGCTATTATAGCGGACTGTAAGCTGTCAGAGAATAATTTGAATGAGTCTATTGCAAACATTTCTAAAGAGGTAGATAACATGAGAGATCGTGTTATGAAACTTTTTGAAGAGGCTAAACAGAAGTTGTTATCTGAGGCAAAACAATTTAAATTTGCAGAAGTCAAAAAGATACGGGAAAAGCATGTTGTCTCTTTCAAAGCTAAGGAAGAAATAAATCAAGAAGTGTCAACGTGCTGTACTATTTTAGAACACGGAACGCCTACCCAACAGTATATCTATTCAAAATTGATTCAGGAGAAACAGAAAACAATGGATTCGAATATCAATGAACAACGAAAGATTAAAATTACATCAACAGTAGCAGTGTCCTTTCCGAGAGAGCTATCAACACTTATTCAGATGGGAAACAATTTCATGCAACTGAATTTTGATGGAAACAAGAGAGGTGTTTTATTCCAAAGTTTCGTAACACTGTATCATAATTAATTTTCTGTATATATCAATGTGGAAAAAGTTATAAAACGCCTGTTTGATACAATTATTCATTTTAGTGGCAATATCGAAAAATAAATATAAGCGGTGATTATTACTCTGTACTGTCGCTTTTAAGAGACTAGACAGTACAAATATTAGCTGTAGCCTATTGGATTTAGAAGCGCTATTCGCATTTCTGTACAACGGGAACTACTTATTTACTGTGTGGGCTTCGGGTCAGTAAATAGCAACCGCGAATTCTTCAAAACAGCATAATCTCATTCATATTATCTTACTGTTTTATTACCATTTTTAATTATGTTGTATAAAATATGTATTATAAAGGTGATTCTAAACAGTTTCTGAAAAGCCCATGTTAACAAATTGTTACTTCAAACTTAAATTACATTAAAACATTTGCTCTTTATACTTGTATATAACCGAAATATTAATTGGAGCGCGCTGGAATGAGATCCCTAATTCATGCGCTCCTTCGGCTATGTTTTTTTCATGTCAGCACAGTGTTATTTCTTGTTATTGACAACTAATTACTGTAATGTATTTGGAGGTTAATTTCGTAGTGGCACACAAAAGAGAACGCGCATCTTACGTCCTACTGTTTGTAGGCTGCAATCCACTAAAATCGATAATACGAAACAAGAAATGTCTTTAAAAAAGACCATCGGCGTTGAAATTGATATTGGGATATCATTTTTACCCTAAACATAATACAAGAGGGCCATAATGTTCGGTTATGTGACTTCTCGGACTCCAGATTTTTTTGGTCCCAACCTATATAAGAAGACTTCTCGGACCCCAGATTTTTCCGACAACATAAGGACATATCTCGTACGTTAATGAAAAGCAAGTTTCAGGGAATATTCAGGGCATTTGAAATAATGATGACTTCAATTTTGATAGCACAAACATACAATTTCATTAGACTATGGCGATTTAAAATGATATTCAATAGGAATATGATGTATCAAGGGTTTCTGTGTATACCGGTAATTAGTATTGCAAATAATGTAAGTAAAAGTAACATGAATAACTTTTTCCACGTATTCCGAGACTTCTTTCACTTTTGTTTTCTTTTATTTATTGAGAAACAGGTTTGTATTTTTATTTGATTGAATAACATCTACTTGATAAGCCGATAGAAATGTGCAATTCTAAATTATTCTTAATATTTAACGCAACGGCAATTGAACTTCAAATTAACATGCACAGTAAGTTTACAAATATTAATTCCCCACAAAGGCAGCGACGCTTTAGAGAGAGGGGTGGGGGGCGGCAGCGGCGTACACCCCCTCTACAATTGCCCACCATTAGGTTTTTAAAACATATGCATTTTATTGCCAATAACATGCTCTTCAATCAATTTATTGTAATAGTCAAACGCATTCTTCTGTATTTTCGTTAAACTGTTCCTTTTCGATATCTATTCCAATACGTGAGAGGGGCCAGAAAGCAGTTTTTGACAGTCTTTTTCAGCTACTGAATATTTCCGCCCCGTCTAACTCAAAATCCCGGACCCGCGCCTGCCCCATTTATTGAAATATTCGGGCTTGTTATTCTCTGAAAGCTTATTGTTGCAAGTGTATTAACACAGAGCTATACACCGGCTGCTAAACGTGCGCTATTTTAAAGAATGACTTACAGTGTGTTGAACTCACTAGAATAAATGAGAGCATTGTACAATTCCAGAAAACTTTCACCCATGCAGTTGCTCTTTGTAGAGTGTGCCGCTAGGCTAAACCAAATAGTTATATCATTCTGTGTGCTGCCCCGCTTGCGCCCCTGTTGGTTCTCATCCCGTGACGACGTAGGTAGTCGAGCCGATGTCGATATTAGTAGTCGTAAAAAGTTCCAATCGTTATGGCGAAATAGCCGCGCATTGTGTTTAGAAAAAGAGTCATTAGGGACTCTTCTAGTCCTCGTCGATCACCGTGGTGTAAGTATTTTGGTTCCTTAGAATGTAATCTTTGACATCAAAAGGCATAGCTCAGTAAATTTGTAGTATCTTGTAGGATTTTCGCCCAACTTGATTCGTACCCAGACACTTTGTACTGTTTAATTTGTATATTGTGAATTTTGGAACATAAAAAATGCCCTGTTCAGAGTATGATGATAAAAACTTATTATTATGAGCAAAGAGGATGTTTAATTAAAATAGAGCATTTTGATTTTAAGCTTTATACTCCATATACCTATTACCGGGATATCCCTATTACCAGGAATTTCCAAAAGACATAAATATCGCTCACACGCGCTAACAATTTTTGTCAAATTCCATCCCTTCGTTAAAATTTTGTTTTGGGCTGCAGTCAACTTTGGTTTCCATTCAATTATGTAGTTTTTAAAGGTAAATAAACTCAAGGTCTAGGTCTTGTAAAAGTTTGTTTTCCACAGGATTGTTAACATAAATTATCAGTTAATGAAAATATGTAAAGAAAATATTTAAGCAAATATAATGTAATATGACTGAAGTTTTGTATAGTATCATTTGTTTAGCCCTAAACATGATTTTTTTCTGAATTTCGATTGCCTGATATTCAGATTCACGGTAATAGGTGTATTTTTGTTATATGTTGCAAGCCAGGAAGAAAATTAAATTCCCGGTAATTGGTATACCCAGTCTAATTGATCTTGTTCTGTTAAATAGTGCTGACTATATCGTGCGAAATAATATCAATTATGGCTGTTAATTTAATACCAAAAATTATTTGAACAATTATTTGTAGACATGAAACTAGTTTTCTAAGTTTGCATTCCCCCAAAATCACCCGCACAAGAAAATTTGCACATTAGAATAATGGTATTCAATATTACAGCTGCATAACTAACTTATCGTGCCAAATTTCATTGGTACACATTTTCAAACAATCTAGGTCAAAGTGATCTTGGGCAGCTACGCCGAAAAATTGGTTTGAACCTCGGCATTTTTGAAAATATTTACGATACGATTGTTGTATACAAATTTAATTTAAAGCAGCATCAGTTACCCGCATGCCACATAATTTTCCATTGTGCAAAATTGATGGAGGTCTCAAAAGCTGGTTTTAAATACGGATAGAGTGGCATAGATCTCCAATATTGCAGAAATTCTAATTAATTTATACGAATGAGTACAAAATGCACTCATATTTCACCAGATTTTAGTTTCTTCGCTAACAAGCTTTCTGCGCTGTCAGAGTTTTGATTGAAATTCGTGCCATCAGGTCTTAGCAAAGCATAATGTAAGTCATCGTTGACCTGAATGTTTCGCAATTGGCGCCATAAGGGAAAATGCATCGCGACATTCTGCACACATAACATGAACGTTGTGGTCACACTGATTCCCCATCATGCAGTGTTTTTTTTAGGGCCAATTTGGGGTCGAAATTTGACCCTGTTCCCCTGCTTAAAAAGTATATATTTTTCCCCTATATCTACCTTAAAATTCTCCTCAGAATGTAAGCTTTATTTTGAAAAAAACACCAAAATCGGACAAAAATTGATTAAGGTAGATGAATTTTTGTAAACAATCCCAGCAATTTTTCATCAAACCAAATTAGTGCTTAATCTTAGCTATCATTTGTAGCAAAACAATTGATTAATGTTTTATAAGTAACAAAGTAGAATATAAACATGTAATAATGCTTTTCTTAAATAAAGTCCCCTTTTGCCATAAAATTCCCCATCTGAAGGGCACTGCCACCTTTTCCCGAAAGGTGAAAAAAACACTGGCATGTAGTACACGGAGTTACGATTTCCAAAACAAACGAAGGCGACTACATAAGTCTATTTACACAAACGTTATTAGACGTTAACATGAATTTATACAATGCGTTACCATGATTATTCATGGGTTTATCAGTTTCAGTGCTGACTATTCCCATCTTATCGCATATAGCGGTAATTTTGCATGTGTTCCAAATTTCGTTGCTATACGAAAACAACTTAAACTCATATCATTTGACCTGGTGAAGCCAAGTGTGTGTGGTTGGGGTATAAAGCAATCGCACCGTCCGGGCTTATTGTGTCCGCCCCACAACTTAAAATTGCCATGAAGGATTTAATATAATTTCGTATTATTAGTCCCCATTACAAGATAGCGTGTCATGTATATCATCTTTGCGTGTCTGTTTATGATCAAGATCACAGTTCATGGTCAAAGATCAAGCACGATCATTTGGCAATAATTGCACACATTATAGGGAAAATATATCTTGTTGAGGTTGTTAATGTCCACAGAGGCCAGAAAAATGGGTTTAACGCATTTTAAAGGCCTCTCCTGATGTTTTCGACCGAAAAAAGGTGTATTTTCGCTATTATAGCATAAAAACATACATACATCTAAAGTAATGAAACGGAATGAAATGGGTAATTTACTTTAAAATCGTATTTTTAGATTGTTAGAGGAAGTAAACGGTCTTTTGAGAGAGTAATTTCCAAAACAGACATTGTGGAAAACTACTTCTTTTCTTTGCAGGCTACCAGTTCGTAAATCTAAACCTGAAAGTGTCCTTCAAAACAGATAAAATTCATGAATGTTTTCTTACCCTTTAATTATTTAAGATAATGTCATGTGTATATCATGTGATTTATTACAATTACATTTTCTACAAAAAGTCAGTTTATTACAAAAGTTATGTCAAATTAATCACAACCCTATTTTCACTATTAACTTGAATGTAACCGAAATATTCACCTGAGTGTCTTGGAATAAGACCACTAAAACTAATGCGCTACGTCGATTATTTTTGACTCGCGAAAGTGTTATTTCTTGTTACCAGGGATGGGTACCATTATTAATTTAAAAAATAATTAATTAATTACAATTAAATTGAAAACTTTCCAATTAAATTAGAATTACGTGAATTTTCAGATTGTAGTTAATTAATTACAATTATTTTGAACAAAGTAATTAATTTTAATTAATTATGTGCAGATGAAAGTGCTTAAACAATACCAATGACACAACTTTTGAAATACCAATGACACAACTTGTGAAAAAGAAGCATTCTTCTCTACTTGGGATTAAACTCTCAATGATCAATACAATTAATACACAAATAATTGAACATAATTAAATTTAATTGACAATTATATGCCAAATTTTGCTTTGTAATTACAATTAAAATAATTGAGTTTTGGTTCAATTAACCATTATTTTCAATTATGACCTAAAAGTGTAATTAATTACAATTAATTAAATTATAATTGTAATGGTACTCATCCCTGCTTGTTACTGATTCTAATTCTGGATATTTTGACTCAGTAGGCTACAAATCACTAACAATCGATGCTCCTAACTACCATGCTCTATCGGTTATTCTGCATGGCTCGTTGCAGATTGACTTGTTAACGAGCATGTATACTATATAATTCCATTTGCATAAGATGATTAGCTTGAAAAATATGTCTTCGTTACTTACAAATAAATTTTAAAATATTAATAAATGAAATTATAGAACACTTCATTTTCTTATATTGCTGTAAAGTAGCATTTAAAGTTCGGACAAGTTAAACAGATTTCGGGCAAGTGGTTTTGCTAACAAGCTTGCCCGAACTGGCAAGTGCTTTGAAAAAATTAGGGTGAAGACTGTCAGGAACACCTTTAAACATATAAAATCTGTAGCTGACTTAACTTCAAACACACTCGCATCGAAAATTATGGTATTATTCATTTACCGAATTGTAATGGTCTCTTTTGGAAGTGAATGTCATTAAATAATACACGTTCAAAGTCATGCTCATCAATTGTCTGGAAATCTGCTGTGCACTGTGTTGTTTTTTTTTTCATCGAACCGGTCTAACGGACAGACGAACGAACATGTTTTTTGACAATAAATATTGTGAAAGATACTAGTATGACTGCGTTGTGAAATGATACAGCAAGTGATGCCGACGTAGAGTCTATTTCGGTGACATATGGTGCCAGAATAAATATTAAATCGCCATGATTTAGAGCCAACGTTGTTTACACCCCCTGCTTTATCACTTTATATCCTTTTTTATGAATGCATAAAAACAATATAAAATTTGGTGTGATTGCTAATGGAGCATTGAACAAAAAGGTTGTCGATTTAGATTCTTCGGAACTAAACTATTTATTGAGACAAAGCTGTTTCAGTTCGAAAGTAGTCATTGATTTGACTTGAATTTCGACTTTAAATCCTAATTATTCGAAAAGTATTAATGTCTTTTTTAGCTCACCTGAGCACAAAGTACTCATGGTGAGCTTTTGTGATAGCCCGTTGTCCGTCATGCGTGCGTGCATTGTCAGCTTTTCATTCAGACAACATCTCCTAAACCACTTGGCAGATTTTCACCAAACTTCACAGGAATGATCATAAGGTGACCCTCTTTCACAGTTGTTCAAATCGTTACGGTCCGCTGCATATGTACAATGTAGGTCACCAGAGCTAAAAAAAGATTTAATAAATGTAAACTTAAAAAATCTTCTCTGAAACCGCAGGGCTCAGAGGTTTCATATTTGGTATGTAACATCCTATAGTGGTCCTCTACACAGATTGTTCAAACTATGCCTCTGGGGTCAAAACGGGCCACGCCCCGGGGGTCACATGGCTTATATAGAATATATAGCAAATTACTTTTAAAATCTCCTCAGAAACCACAAGGCCCAGAGGTTTCATATTTGGTATGTAACATCCTAAAGTGGTCCTCTACAAAGATTGTTCAAATTATGCCACTGGGGTCAAAACTGGCCACGCCCCGGGTGTCATGTGGTTTATGTAGAATATATAGCAAAATGGCTTTAGAGATCTTCTCCTGAAACCGCAAGGCCCAGAGGTTTCATATCTGGTATGTAACGTAGTACGCGTCCGCGCATGTGCATTATATGTAAATAAACGAAAGGTTCGAAAGGAGGTGAGGTTCGAGAAGAGGTACTTATACAATACAGAGCATGCTTGCGGGTTTTTGTTGCATATGGGGTGCACCCCGCAAAAAAACGGTTTAAAACGTCCTGATTCGACATAAAACACACAGAAAAAACAAATCACAATTGCACCCCATAACTCACAGTCATTGGTTGCCGTCCGTATTGTGGAAACTGTTACGGCCAAGATTACAAATCTTTTCATTTTCCCACCTATAGCGTATACCTATTTATAGCAACTGACGTAATGACGCATTGCGCACACATGATGTGCGCGCATCCAGCACGTTTTGTCATTTTCAAGATGGAGCGGATGCTGTAGTTCTCGAAGTAGATCAAGGTAGGTTTAGAATTACTTCTCATTCTAATAAACGTGCATTATTGATTATGATTAACTGTATGTATCTTAAGTGATTTTGTGTTTGCAGAAATTATTTTCATTGGAAATTACGACTGAAAACAATTTAGTCATGCGTCGTTCGACATGTCTTTTGTTTCTTTGTAAGTTAGTTCCCCTTCTTTATGAGAGGTACTGGTAAATGGACCCTTTCCCAATCGAGACAGAACCCTGATTTTTCTTGACAAAAATACCAAGAAACGATTTTTACTGAAATCACTACCAAATTACTGGAAGTTGAGCGAAAAAAGTTTGCAAGGTCAAGGTCGTTGTGTGGCGCGCACTTGTTTTGGTTTGGCTGACAACGATAAGTTGAATTCCTTAATACAAGGACCATATTCAACACAGATGTATGTACAGATGCTAGTTTCAACACTGGATCGTCACATATAAGCCCCACTACCACATGTTTTGTTTTTTTAATGTAAACAACCGCGCTTCCTGTTTGACAGTGGTCATAAATTCGGATGAACCTTGATTTCGGATACGAAAGTATGTCCTCCAAGTTCAAACCATAGATGCCTTACACCATGGTAATCATAATGTGTATGATACTGTATGTAATCAGCTCCGGTTACGCTCCTATTATCAACTACAAGTCAGAAATTGTCACATGGAGCACCACACCAGCTCCAAACAGGCTTTGTCTTTTATTGACAACTGGAGCCCGCATCGAGTCATCTCGGCACCAGGTTACTTCTGCACTGTAATCAATCGTCATTTCGGCCCTGGAAGATTAACACATCTTTCATTGATGTTGTTATATCAGTTTTAATATAAACACACCTTTCATTGATGTTGTTATATCAGTTTTAATATAAACACACCTTTCATTGATGTTGTTATATCAGTTTTAATATAAACACACCTTTCATTGATGTTGTTATATCAGTTTTAAAATAAACACACCTTTCATTGATGTTGTTATATCAGTTTTAATATAAACACGTCTTTCATTGATGTTGTTATATCAGTTTTAATATAAACACATCTTTCATTGATGTTGTTATATCAGTTTTAAAATAAGCAAATATTGACTACTTAAAATGGGGTGTATAAAAAAGATTTGTTAAAAAAGCATGTTTCATCAGTTTGCAACATTCATGTACGCATTGTTTGTATTTAATTGACTAAATTATAAGATTGCAATTAAGTATTTTGTTGTATACCTGGGTGACATAAAGCTTTGATCTGTTCTGTTCAGTATTTTAAATCATGGAGAACGTTACGGGCAAATGTTATGTGAAAATATAAGATGTTGTATTGATGGCGTGTCAGACAAAATTAGTAACTACTTGCATATAGATTTTGTTTTATTTAACAAATTGTAGACTACATTCATATTATGCGCCAGTATTTGTTTCATCCTGTACAAACATAACTATTATTTTGGAATAATTAAATAAATCTCAATAACTCGAGTATCAGATTATATAAATGCAATCTTAATAAATGCATATTTTTAGTATATTAATTTTACAATTATTTTTGTACCAAATTATCAAATATATACATGTTATCTTAATGAATATATCAGAAAGTTAATATAAGTATTTTAGAAATAGAAATCACATCATAACTTGGAAATAGAACGACTCTCTTGTGCCAAAGTAACTAGGTGCCGAAATAACAAGGTACTAAAGTAACTAGCATTCCACGAGATTAAACCCAAACCTACTCCTATATATATATATGAGGTCGGTATACACCGACCTCATATCGGCAAGTGCTATTTTCCTGTAGCATCGTTCCGACATGAATTCATGTTTTAAAAGCTGCAATTTCATATTTTTCCACTTATTATTCACATAACAAAGCATCAACATTAAGTATAAATATTAATTTACCAATTGCTTGCCAAAAAGTCATCATGACACTTAATCCTTATCTTTAAACAAAACCACTGTTCAAATTCTATGTTAAGTCCTCCATATTGCCCTGAGTAATGTGAAACTTGCATCCTGCTTTTTCATTGGTAAGTAATAATACTATTCATATTTTGAAGTTTGACCAGAAAAATTGTAAATTCATGTGTAACACGGGCTCTTAATATCAGGTCGACCATAAATACTGTACTAAAATGTAATTTAATGCGACAAGCATTGTGAATAAATACCCGTTTTAATAAGGTTTTATGTAACAAAACCCTAAGAACTTGTTATATTCCAAAATAGTTTCAAAATATATTCGGCAATCAACAAAATTCACGCAAGGAAACTTCATTTTACTACGAGCCATCTTGTCAATAAATATCAATGCGAACCCATTCATTAAAAGAACTTGTCCAAACAGTGCCATCTTATACATTAATCCAGTACTTGAAAGAGATAAGCACATATAATAAAGTTTAGTTCACATTTTCTACTCTATATTGAAATCAAACGGCACGATATAACCATAATGTGTTGAGTTGCCGTAAAACCCTAATAAACAAACAAACAACACTGTTACAAGAAACAATTTCATTGGTCGATATGGTTCCCTTTTTATTCTTAGTTAATAGTGAAAACAGTTACTTCAGAAAGTAATGCTCTGTACAGTAGGTCCTTAACATTTGACGCGCGTAGGCACGAAGTCCACGGGGGAAGTTTTCCCGCCTATTTTGCAAGAAACAAAGCATATATACACAGTGTTTTTTCTTTAGGGCCACTTACCCTGTTTAAAAGGTATATATTTTTCCCCTATATTTATCATAAAATTCCCCTCAGAAATTAAGCATTATTTACAAAAAAACTGACCAAAATCGAACCTAAATTGACTATGATAGAAGCATTTTCGTAAACAATCCCATAAAACAATGTTTTATAACAAAGTAGATTATAAACATGAACTAAAGCTATTCTACAAAAATAATTCCCCTTTTGTCACAAAATTCCCCATCTGAAAGGCCCTGCCATCTTTCCCCCAAAGGTGAAAAAAACACTGATACATATATATATTATATCAGTACTATGAGTTTGACAATGGTGACGATAAAAAAAGTTAAAACACTAAACACATGCCCATTTGAACATAATTCGTAGAATCAAAAAAGGCCCCATAAGTAGATAGAGTTTAACCTTATGATTCGAGAACGATGAGAATAGTGGGTTTCAGTGTGACGTCATTGTGTGTTTCTAATGCACGCTGGAAATAAACATCCGGAAAAAAATTATTACTTACAGTTCTGCAACAACAACAATGACGCTTTTGCTTTCAAAAAGGCTAGAATATACCGTTTAAACGGAGACGTTTCGTTTATTTCATTGAGTTAAAACGTTTAAAAAAAATTGAAAACATGTTAGCCTTCTGACCATTGTAGTGGGGTGACTGTTTGTTCACTGTGGTGTTTATATAATGGTAAATAAGCAAATCTTAGTACAATATGGAGTTGTGGGGTGAATGTGTGTACACTGTGGGGTTTATATAATGGTAAATAAGCAAATCTTAGTACAATATGGAGTTGTGGGGTGAATGTGTGTACACTGTGGGGTTTATATAATGGTAAATAAGCAAATCTTAGTACAATATGGAGTTGTGGTGTGAATGTCTGTACACTGTGGGGTTTATATAATGGTAAATAAGCAAATCTTAGTACAATATGGAGTTGTGGGGTGAATGTGTGTACACTGTGGGGTTTATATAATGGTAAATAAGCAAATCTTAGTACAATATGGAGTTGTGGGGTGAATGTGTGTACACTGTGGGGTTTATATAATGGTAAATAAGCAAATCTTAGTACAATATGGAGTTGTGGGGTGAATGTGTGTACACTGTGGGGTTTATATAATGGTAAATAAGCAAATCTTAGTACAATATGGAGTTGTGGGGTGAATGTGTGTACACTGTGGGGTTTATATAATGGTAAATAAGCAAATCTTAGTACAATATGGAGTTGTGGGGTGAATGTGTGTACACTGTGGTGTTTATATGGTGATATATAAACAGAGTGTTTGTTTCTACAATGTGGGGCTACTTGTCCATCATAGTGGTGTGAATGTGTGTACACTGTGGGGTTTATATGGTGATATATAAACAGAGTGTTTGTTTCTACAATGTGGGGCTACTTGTCCATCATAGTGGTGTGAATGTGTGTACACTGTGGGGTTTATATGGTGATATATAAACAGTGTGTTTGTTTCTACAATGTGGGGCTACTTGTCCATCATAGTGGTGTGAATGTCTGTACACTGTGGGGTTTATATGGTGATATATAAACAGTGTGTTTGTTTCTACAATGTGGGGCTACTTGTCCATCATAGTGGTGTGAATGTCTGTACACTGTGGGGTTTATATGGTGATATATAAACAGAGTGTTTGTTTCTACAATGTGGGGCTACTTGTCCATCATAGTGGTGTGAATGTGTGTACACTGTGGGGTTTATATGGTGATATATAAACAGTGTGTTTGTTTCTACAATGTAGGGCTACTTGTCCATCATAGTGGTGTGAATGTGTGTACACTGTGGGGTTTATATGGTGATATATAAACAGAGTGTTTGTTTCTACAATGTAGGGCTACTTGTCCATCATAGTGGTGTGAATGTGTGTACACTGTGGGGTTTATATGGTGATATATAAACAGTGTGTTTGTTTCTACAATGTAGGGCTACTTGTCCATCATAGTGGTGTGAATGTGTGTACACTGTGGGGTTTATATGGTGATATATAAACAGTGTGTTTGTTTCTACAATGTGGGGCTACTTGTCCATCATAGTGGTGTGAATGTCTGTACACTGTGGGGTTTATATGGTGATATATAAACAGAGTGTTTGTTTCTACAATGTGGGGCTACTTGTCCATCATAGTGGTGTGAATGTCTGTACACTGTGGGGTTTATATGGTGATATATAAACAGAGTGTTTGTTTCTACAATGTAGGGCTACTTGTCCATCATAGTGGTGTGAATGTGTGTACACTGTGGGGTTTATATGGTGATATATAAACAGAGTGTTTGTTTCTACAATGTAGGGCTACTTGTCCATCATAGTGGTGTGAATGTGTGTACACTGTGGGGTTTATATGGTGATATATAAACAGTGTGTTTGTTTCTACAATGTGGGGCTACTTGTCCATCATAGTGGTGTGAATGTGTGTACACTGTGGGGTTTATATGGTGATATATAAACAGAGTGTTTGTTTCTACAATGTAGGGTTACTTGTCCATCATAGTGGTGTGAATGTCTGTACACTGTGGGGTTTATATGGTGATATATAAACAGAGTGTTTGTTTCTACAATGTAGGGCTACTTGTCCATCATAGTGGTGTGAATGTCTGTACACTGTGGGGTTTATATGGTGATATATAAACAGAGTGTTTGTTTCTACAATGTAGGGCTACTTGTCCATCATAGTGGTGTGAATGTGTGTACACTGTGGGGTTTATATGGTGATATATAAACAGAGTGTTTGTTTCTACAATGTAGGGCTACTTGTCTATCGCAGTGGTGTGAATGTGTGTACACTGTGCGGTTTATATGGTGATATATAAACAGAGTGTTTGTTTCTACAATGTAGGGCTACTTGTCTATCGCAGTGGTGTGAATGTGTGTACACTGTGGGGTTTATATGGTGATATATAAACAGTGTGTTTGTTTCTACAATGTGGGGCTACTTGTCCATCATAGTGGTGTGAATGTGTGTACACTGTGGGGTTTATATGGTGATATATAAACAGAGTGTTTGTTTCTACAATGTGGGGCTACTTGTCCATCATAGTGGTGTGAATGTGTGTACACTGTGGGGTTTATATGGTGATATATAAACAGAGTGTTTGTTTCTACAATGTGGGGCTACTTGTCCATCATAGTGGTGTGAATGTGTGTACACTGTGGGGTTTATATGGTGATATATAAACAGAGTGTTTGTTTCTATAATGTAGGGTTACTTGTCCATCATAGTGGGGTGAACGTGTGTACACTGTGGGGTTTATATGGTGATATATAAACAGAGTGTTTGTTTCTACAATGTGGGGCTACTTGTCCATCATAGTGGTGTGAATGTCTGTACACTGTGGGGTTTATATGGTGATATATAAACAGAGTGTTTGTTTCTACAATGTGGGGCTACTTGTCCATCATAGTGGTGTGAATGTCTGTACACTGTGGTGTTTATATGGTGATATATAAACAGTGTGTTTGTTTCTACAATGTGGGGCTACTTGTCCATCATAGTGGGGTGAATGTGTGTACACTGTGGGGTTTATATGGTGATATATAAACAGAGTGTTTGTTTCTACAATGTGGGGCTACTTGTCCATCATAGTGGTGTGAATGTGTGTACACTGTGGGGTTTATATGGTGATATATAAACAGAGTGTTTGTTTCTACAATGTAGGGTTACTTATCCATCATAGTGGGGTGAATGTGTGTACACTGTGGGGTTTATATGGTGATATATAAACAGAGTGTTTGTTTCTACAATGTGGGGCTACTTGTCCATCATAGTGGTGTGAATGTGTGTACACTGTGGTGTTTATATGGTGATATATAAACAGAGTGTTTGTTTCTACAATGTGGGGCTAGTTGTCTATCGCAGTGGTGTGAATGTGTGTACACTGTGGGGTTTATATGGTGATATATAAACAGAGTGTTTGTTTCTACAATGTAGGGCTACTTGTCCATCATAGTGGTGTGAATGTGTGTACACTGTGGGGTTTATATGGTGATATATAAACAGTGTGTTTGTTTCTACAATGTAGGGCTACTTGTCCATCATAGTGGTGTGAATGTGTGTACACTGTGGGGTTTATATGGTGATATATAAACAGTGTGTTTGTTTCTACAATGTGGGGCTACTTGTCCATCATAGTGGGGTGAATGTCTGTACACTGTGGGGTTTATATGGTGATATATAAACAGAGTGTTTGTTTCTACAATGTGGGGCTACTTGTCCATCATAGTGGTGTGAATGTCTGTACACTGTGGGGTTTATATGGTGATATATAAACAGAGTGTTTGTTTCTACAATGTAGGGCTACTTGTCCATCATAGTGGTGTGAATGTGTGTACACTGTGGGGTTTATATGGTGATATATAAACAGAGTGTTTGTTTCTACAATGTAGGGCTACTTGTCCATCATAGTGGTGTGAATGTGTGTACACTGTGGGGTTTATATGGTGATATATAAACAGAGTGTTTGTTTCTACAATGTGGGGCTACTTGTCCATCATTGTGGGGTGAATGTCTGTACACTGTGGGGTTTATATGGTGATATATAAACAGTGTGTTTGTTTCTACAATGTGGGGCTACTTGTCCATCATAGTGGTGTGAATGTGTGTACACTGTGGGGTTTATATGGTGATATATAAACAGAGTGTTTGTTTCTACAATGTGGGGTTACTTGTCCATCATAGTGGTGTGAATGTCTGTACACTGTGGGGTTTATATGGTGATATATAAACAGAGTGTTTGTTTCTACAATGTAGGGCTACTTGTCCATCATAGTGGTGTGAATGTGTGTACACTGTGGGGTTTATATGGTGATATATAAACAGAGTGTTTGTTTCTACAATGTAGGGCTACTTGTCCATCATAGTGGTGTGAATGTGTGTACACTGTGGGGTTTATATGGTGATATATAAACAATGTGTTTGTTTCTACAATGTGGGGCTACTTGTCTATCGCAGTGGTGTGAATGTGTGTACACTGTGGGGTTTATATGGTGATATATAAACAGAGTGTTTGTTTCTACAATGTAGGGCTACTTGTCTATCGCAGTGGTGTGAATGTGTGTACACTGTGGGGTTTATATGGTGATATATAAACAGTGTGTTTGTTTCTACAATGTGGGGCTACTTGTCCATCATAGTGGTGTGAATGTGTGTACACTGTGGGGTTTATATGGTGATATATAAACAGAGTGTTTGTTTCTACAATGTGGGGCTACTTGTCCATCATAGTGGTGTGAATGTGTGTACACTGTGGGGTTTATATGGTGATATATAAACAGAGTGTTTGTTTCTACAATGTGGGGCTACTTGTCCATCATAGTGGTGTGAATGTGTGTACACTGTGGGGTTTATATGGTGATATATAAACAGAGTGTTTGTTTCTATAATGTAGGGTTACTTGTCCATCATAGTGGGGTGAATGTGTGTACACTGTGGGGTTTATATGGTGATATATAAACAGAGTGTTTGTTTCTACAATGTGGGGCTACTTGTCCATCATAGTGGTGTGAATGTCTGTACACTGTGGGGTTTATATGGTGATATATAAACAGAGTGTTTGTTTCTACAATGTGGGGCTACTTGTCCATCATAGTGGTGTGAATGTCTGTACACTGTGGTGTTTATATGGTGATATATAAACAGTGTGTTTGTTTCTACAATGTGGGGCTACTTGTCCATCATAGTGGGGTGAATGTGTGTAGACTGTGGGGTTTATATGGTGATATATAAACAGAGTGTTTGTTTCTACAATGTGGGGCTACTTGTCCATCATAGTGGTGTGAATGTGTGTACACTGTGGGGTTTATATGGTGATATATAAACAAAGTGTTTGTTTCTACAATGTAGGGTTACTTATCCATCATAGTGGGGTGAATGTGTGTACACTGTGGGGTTTATATGGTGATATATAAACAGAGTGTTTGTTTCTACAATGTGGGGCTACTTGTCCATCATAGTGGTGTGAATGTGTGTACACTGTGGTGTTTATATGGTGATATATAAACAGAGTGTTTGTTTCTACAATGTGGGGCTACTTGTCTATCGCAGTGGTGTGAATGTGTGTACACTGTGGGGTTTATATGGTGATATATAAACAGAGTGTTTGTTTCTACAATGTGGGGCTACTTGTCCATCATAGTGGTGTGAATGTGTGTACACTGTGGTGTTCATATGGTGATATATAAACAGAGTGTTTGTTTCTACAATGTGGGGCTACTTGTCCATCATAGTGGTGTGAATGTGTGTACACTGTGGGGTTTATATGGTGATATATAAACAGTGTGTTTGTTTCTACAATGTGGGGCTACTTGTCCATCATAGTGGTGTGAATGTGTGTACACTGTGGGGTTTATATGGTGATATATAAACAGAGTGTTTGTTTCTACAATGTGGGGCTACTTGTCCATCATAGTGGTGTGAATGTGTGTACACTGTGGGGTTTATATGGTGATATATAAACAGAGTGTTTGTTTCTACAATGTGGGGCTACTTGTCCATCATAGTGGTGTGAATGTCTGTACACTGTGGTGTTTATATGGTGATATATAAACAGAGTGTTTGTTTCTACAATGTGGGGCTACTTGTCCATCATAGTGGTGTGAATGTGTGTACACTGTGGGGTTTATATGGTGATATATAAACAGAGTGTTTGTTTCTACAATGTGGGGCTACTTGTCCATCATAGTGGTGTGAATGTGTGTACACTGTGGGGTTTATATGGTGATATATAAACAGTGTGTTTGTTTCTACAATGTGGGGCTACTTGTCCATCATAGTGGTGTGAATGTCTGTACACTGTGGGGTTTATATGGTGATATATAAACAGAGTGTTTGTTTCTACAATGTGGGGCTACTTGTCCATCATAGTGGTGTGAATGTGTGTACACTGTGGGGTTTATATGGTGATATATAAACAGTGTGTTTGTTTCTACAATGTAGGGCTACTTGTCCATCATAGTGGTGTGAATGTGTGTACACTGTGGGGTTTATATGGTGATATATAAACAGAGTGTTTGTTTCTACAATGTAGGGCTACTTGTCCATCATAGTGGTGTGAATGTGTGTACACTGTGGGGTTTATATGGTGATATATAAACAGTGTGTTTGTTTCTACAATGTAGGGCTACTTGTCCATCATAGTGGTGTGAATGTGTGTACACTGTGGGGTTTATATGGTGATATATAAACAGTGTGTTTGTTTCTACAATGTGGGGCTACTTGTCCATCATAGTGGGGTGAATGTCTGTACACTGTGGGGTTTATATGGTGATATATAAACAGAGTGTTTGTTTCTACAATGTGGGGCTACTTGTCCATCATAGTGGTGTGAATGTCTGTACACTGTGGGGTTTATATGGTGATATATAAACAGAGTGTTTGTTTCTACAATGTGGGGCTACTTGTCCATCATAGTGGTGTGAATGTGTGTACACTGTGGGGTTTATATGGTGATATATAAACAGAGTGTTTGTTTCTACAATGTAGGGTTACTTATCCATCATAGTGGGGTGAATGTGTGTACACTGTGGGGTTTATATGGTGATATATAAACAGAGTGTTTGTTTCTACAATGTGGGGCTACTTGTCCATCATAGTGGTGTGAATGTGTGTACACTGTGGTGTTTATATGGTGATATATAAACAGAGTGTTTGTTTCTACAATGTGGGGCTACTTGTCTATCATAGTGCTGTGAATGTGTGTACACTGTGGGGTTTATATGGTGATATATAAACAGAGTGTTTGTTTCTACAATGTAGGGCTACTTGTCCATCATAGTGGTGTGAATGTGTGTACACTGTGGGGTTTATATGGTGATATATAAACAGTGTGTTTGTTTCTACAATGTAGGGCTACTTGTCCATCATAGTGGTGTGAATGTGTGTACACTGTGGGGTTTATATGGTGATATATAAACAGAGTGTTTGTTTCTACAATGTGGGGCTACTTGTCCATCATAGTGGGGTGAATGTGTGTACACTGTGGGGTTTATATGGTGATATATAAACAGAGTGTTTGTTTCTACAATGTGGGGCTACTTGTCCATCATAGTGGTGTGAATGTCTGTACACTGTGGGGTTTATATGGTGATATATAAACAGAGTGTTTGTTTCTACAATGTGGGGCTACTTGTCCATCATAGTGGTGTGAATGTGTGTACACTGTGGGGTTTATATGGTGATATATAAACAGAGTGTTTGTTTCTACAATGTGGGGCTACTTGTCCATCATAGTGGTGTGAATGTGTGTACACTGTGGGGTTTATATGGTGATATATAAACAGAGTGTTTGTTTCTACAATGTGGGGCTACTTGTCCATCATAGTGGGGTGAATGTCTGTACACTGTGGGGTTTATATGGTGATATATAAACAGAGTGTTTGTTTCTACAATGTGGGGCTACTTGTCCATCATAGTGGTGTGAATGTGTGTACACTGTGGGGTTTATATGGTGATATATAAACAGTGTGTTTGTTTCTACAATGTGGGGCTACTTGTCCATCATAGTGGTGTGAATGTCTGTACACTGTGGGGTTTATATGGTGATATATAAACAGAGTGTTTGTTTCTACAATGTGGGGCTACTTGTCCATCATAGTGGTGTGAATGTGTGTACACTGTGGGGTTTATATGGTGATATATAAACAGTGTGTTTGTTTCTACAATGTGGGGCTACTTGTCCATCATAGTGGTGTGAATGTCTGTACACTGTGGGGTTTATATGGTGATATATAAACAGAGTGTTTGTTTCTACAATGTGGGGCTACTTGTCCATCATAGTGGTGTGAATGTGTGTACACTGTGGGGTTTATATGGTGATATATAAACAGTGTGTTTGTTTCTACAATGTGGGGCTACTTGTCCATCATAGTGGGGTGAATGTGTGTACATTGTGGGGTTTATATGGTGATATATAAACAGTGTGTTTGTTTCTACAATGTGGGGCTACTTGTCCATCATAGTGGGGTGAATGTCTGTACACTGTGGGGTTTATATGGTGATATATAAATAGAGTGTTTGTTTCTACAATGTGGGGCTACTTGTCCATCATAGTGGGGTGAATGTCTGTACACTGTGGGGTTTATTTGGTGATATATAAACAGTGTGTTTGTTTCTACAATGTGGGGCTACTTGTCCATCATAGTGGTGTGAATGTCTGTACACTGTGGGGTTTATATGGTGATATATAAACAGTGTGTTTGTTTCTACTATGTGGAGCTACTTGTCCATCATAGTGGTGTGAATGTGTGTACACTGTGGGGTTTATATGGTGATATATAAACACAGTGTTTGTTTCTACAATGTGGGGCTACTTGTCCATCATAGTGGTGTGAATGTGTGTACACTGTGGGGTTTATATGGTGATATATAAACAGTGTGTTTGTTTCTACAATGTGGGGCTACTTGTCCATCATAGTGGGGTGAATGTGTGTACACTGTGGGGTTTATATGGTGATATATAAACAGTGTGTTTGTTTCTACAATGTGGGGCTACTTGTCCATCATAGTGGTGTGAATGTGTGTACACTGTGGGGTTTATATGGTGATATATAAACAGTGTGTTTGTTTCTACAATGTGGGGCTACTTGTCCATCATTGTGGTGTGAATGTGTGTACACTGTGGGGTTTATATGGTGATATATAAACAGAGTGTTTGTTTCTACAATGTGGGGCTACTTGTCCATCATAGTGGTGTGAATGTCTGTACACTGTGGGGTTTATATGGTGATATATAAACAGAGTGTTTGTTTCTACAATGTGGGGCTACTTGTCCATCATAGTGGTGTGAATGTCTGTACACTGTGGGGTTTATATGGTGATATATAAACAGAGTGTTTGTTTCTACAATGTGGGGCTACTTGTCCATCATAGTGGTGTGAATGTGTGTACACTGTGGGGTTTATATGGTGATATATAAACAGTGTGTTTGTTTCTACAATGTGGGGCTACTTGTCCATCATAGTGGTGTGAATGTGTGTACACTGTGGGGTTTATATGGTGATATATAAACAGTGTGTTTGTTTCTACAATGTAGGGTTACTTGTCCACCATAGTGGGGTGAATGTCTGTACACTGTGGGGTTTATATGGTGATATATAAACAGTGTGTTTGTTTCTACAATGTGGGGCTACTTGTCCATCATTGTGGTGTGAATGTCTGTACACTGTGGGGTTTATATGGTGATATATAAACAGAGTGTTTGTTTCTACAATGTAGGGTTACTTGTCCATCATAGTGGGGTGAATGTCTGTACACTGTGGGGTTTATATGGTGATATATAAACAGAGTGTTTGTTTCTACAATGTAGGGTTACTTGTCCATCATAGTGGTGTGAATGTGTGTACACTGTGGGGTTTATATGGTGATATATAAACAGAGTGTTTGTTTCTACAATGTAGGGTTACTTGTCCATCATAGTGGGGTGAATGTGTGTACACTGTGGGGTTTATATGGTGATATATAAATAGAGTGTTTGTTTCTACAATGTAGGGTTACTTGTCCATCATAGTGGTGTGAATGTCTGTACACTGTGGTGTTTATATGGTGATATATAAACAGTGTGTTTGTTTCTACAATGTGGGGCTACTTGTCCATCATAGTGGTGTGAATGTGTGTACACTGTGGGGTTTAGATGGTGATATATAAATAGAGTGTTTGTTTCTACAATGTGGGGCTACTTGTCCATCATAGTGGTGTGAATGTGTGTACACTGTGGGGTTTATATGGTGATATATAAACAGAGTGTTTGTTTCTACAATGTGGGGCTACTTGTCCATCATAGTGGGGTGAATGTGTGTACACTGTGGGGTTTATATGGTGATATATAAACAGTGTGTTTGTTTCTACAATGTGGGGCTACTTGTCCATCATAGTGGTGTGAATGTGTGTACACTGTGGGGTTTATATGGTGATATATAAACAGAGTGTTTGTTTCTACAATGTGGGGCTACTTGTCCATCATAGTGGTGTGAATGTCTGTACACTGTGGGGTTTATATGGTGATATATAAACAGAGTGTTTGTTTCTACAATGTGGTACTACTTGTCCATCATAGTGGTGTGAATGTCTGTACACTGTGGGGTTTATATGGTGATATATAAACAGAGTGTTTGTTTCTACAATGTGGGGCTACTTGTCCATCATAGTGGTGTGAATGTGTGTACACTGTGGGGTTTATATGGTGATATATAAACAGAGTGTTTGTTTCTACAATGTAGGGTTACTTATCCATCATAGTGGGGTGAATGTGTGTACACTGTGGGGTTTATATGGTGATATATAAACAGAGTGTTTGTTTCTACAATGTGGGGCTACTTGTCCATCATAGTGGTGTGAATGTGTGTACACTGTGGGGTTTATATGGTGATATATAAACAGAGTGTTTGTTTCTACAATGTGGGGCTACTTGTCCATCATAGTGGTGTGAATGTGTGTACACTGTGGGGTTTATATGGTGATATATAAACAGAGTGTTTGTTTCTACAATGTGGGGCTACTTGTCCATCATAGTGGTGTGAATGTGTGTACACTGTGGGGTTTATATGGTGATATATAAACAGAGTGTTTGTTTCTACAATGTGGGGCTACTTGTCCATCATAGTGGTGTGAATGTCTGTACACTGTGGGGTTTATATGGTGATATATAAACAGAGTGTTTGTTTCTACAATGTGGGGCTACTTGTCCATCATAGTGGTGTGAATGTCTGTACACTGTGGGGTTTATATGGTGATATATAAACAGAGTGTTTGTTTCTACAATGTGGGGCTACTTGTCCATCATAGTGGTGTGAATGTCTGTACACTGTGGGGTTTATATGGTGATATATAAACAGAGTGTTTGTTTCTACAATGTGGGGCTACTTGTCCATCATAGTGGTGTGAATGTGTGTACACTGTGGGGTTTATATGGTGATATATAAACAGAGTGTTTGTTTCTATAATGTAGGGTTACTTGTCCATCATAGTGGGGTGAATGTCTGTACACTGTGGGGTTTATATGGTGATATATAAACAGAGTGTTTGTTTCTACAATGTGGGGTTACTTGTCCATCATTGTGGGGTGAATGTCTGTACACTGTGGGGTTTATATGGTGATATATAAACAGAGTGTTTGTTTCTACAATGTGGGGCTACTTGTCCATCATAGTGGGGTGAATGTCTGTACACTGTGGGGTGTATATGGTGATATATAAATAGTGTGTTTGTTTCTACAATGTGGGGTTACTTGTCCATCATAGTGGGGTGAATGTCTGTACACTGTGGGGTTTATATGGTGATATATAAACAGAGTGTTTGTTTCTACAATGTGGGGCTACTTGTCCATCATAGTGGGGTGAATGTCTGTACACTGTGGGGTTTATATGGTGATATATAAATAGAGTGTTTGTTTCTACAATGTAGGGTTACTTGTCCATCATTGTGGGGTGAATGTCTGTACACTGTGGGGCTTATATGGTGATATATAAATAGAGTATTTGTTTCTACAATGTAGGGTTACTTGTCCATCATAGTGGGGTGACTGTGTGTACACTGTGGGGTTTATATGGTGATATATAAACAGAGTGTTTGTTTCTACAATGTGGGGCTACTTGTCCATCATAGTGGGGTGAATGTGTGTACACTGTGGGGTTTATATGGTGATATATAAACAGAGTGTTTGTTTTTACAATGTGGGGTTACTTGTCCATCATTGTGGGGTGAATGTGTGTACACTGTGGGGTTTATATGGTGATATATAAACAGAGTGTTTGTTTTTACAATGTGGGGTTACTTGTCCATCATTGTGGGGTGAATGTGTGTACACTGTGGGGTTTATATGGTGATATATAAACAGAGTGTTTGTTTTTACAATATAGGGTTACTTGTCCATCATAGTGGGGTGAATGTCTGTACACTGTGGGGTTTATATGGTGATATATAAACAGAGTGTTTGTTTCTACAATGTAGGGTTACTTGTCCATCATTGTGGTGTGAATGTCTGTACACTGTGGGGTTTATATGGTGATATATAAACAGAGTGTTTGTTTTTACAATGTGGGGTTACTTGTCCATCATTGTGGTGTGAATGTCTGTACACTGTGGGGTTTATATGGTGATATATAAATAGAGTGTTTGTTTCTACAATGTAGGGTTACTTGTCCATCATTGTGGGGTGAATGTCTGTACACTGTGGGGTTTATATGGTGATATATAAACAGAGTGTTTGTTTCTACAATGTAGGGTTACTTGTCCACCATAGTGGGGTGAATGTCTGTACATTATGGGGTTTATCTGGTGACATTAAAGCAAAGTGATTGTTTCTACAATGTGGGGCTACTTTTCCATCATAGTGGGGTGAATGTCTGTACACTGTGGAGTTTATATGGTGATATATAAACAGAGTGTTTGTTTTTACAATGTGGGGTTACTTGTCCATCATTGTGGGGTGAATGTCTGTACACTGTGGGGTTTATATGGTGATATATAAATAGAGTGTTTGTTTCTACAATGTAGGGTTACTTGTCCATCATAGTGGGGTGAATGTGTGTACACTGTGGGGTTTATATGGTGATATATAAATAGAGTGTTTGTTTCTACAATGTAGGGTTTCTTGTCCATCATAGTGGGGTGAATGTGTGTACACTGTGGGGTTTATATGGTGATATATAAACAGAGTGTTTGTTTTTACAATGTGGGGTTACTTGTCTATCGCAGTGGGGTGAATGTCTGTACACTGTGGGGTTTATATGGTGATATATAAACAGAGTGTTTGTTTTTACAATGTGGGGTTACTTGTCCATCATTGTGGTGTGAATGTCTGTACACTGTGGGGTTTATATGGTGATATATAAACAGAGTGTTTGTTTTTACAATGTGGGGCTACTTGTTCATCATAGTGGGGTGAATGTCTGTACACTGTGGGGTTTATATGGTGATATATAAACAGAGTGTTTGTTTCTACAATGTAGGACTACTTGTCCATCATAGTGGGGTGAATGTCTGTACACGGTGGGGTTTATATGTTGATATATAAACAGAGTGTTTGTTTCTACAATGTAGGGTTACTTGTCCATCATAGTGGGGTGAATGTCTGTACACTGTGGGGTTTATATGGTGATATATAAACAGAGTGTTTGTTTCTACAATGTAGGCTTACTTGTCCATCATAGTGGGGTGAATGTCTGTACACTGTGGGGTTTATATGGTGATATATAAACAGAGTGTTTGTTTCTACAATGTGGGGTTACTTGTCCATCATAGTGGGGTGAATGTCTGTACACTGTGGGGTTTATATGTTGATATATAAACAGAGTGTTTGTTTCTACAATGTAGGGTTACTTGTCCATCATAGTGGGGTGAATGTGTGTACACTGTGGGGTTTATATGGTGATATATAAACAGAGTGTTTGTTTCTACAATGTAGGCTTACTTGTCCATCATAGTGGGGTGAATGTCTGTACACTGTGGGGTTTATATGATGATATAAAAGCAAAGTGATTGTTTCTACAATGTGGGGCTACTTGTCCATCATTGTGGGTTGATTGTCTGTACACAGTGCAGGGATTATCCTAGTGGGCGACATGGGCGAAAACGTCGCCCTATGGTGTCTGACTTCGCCCTGTGATCTGATCAAAGCGAAATCAAAATTGCTGAAAATTTCCAATACTAATGCTTATTCCTCTAATCTTATGCCCACTACTGTCATGGTTTATCTGATTGTGGAGATAACGCTGCTACAGTTATCCATAATCGATCTGTAGACAGCCTGAGAAAGTTTGTTACACATCACTAACCTGGCATTTTGTTAATCAATCAACCAATCAGCTAAGGTTATTCCAATTGCGGTTCCCAAAGGCTGTCGGGAACCAAGAAAGCGAATGCACACTGGATATGATCAGCCGGTTTACACTAGAATTTACAGTCATTCAGAGTTATTATTACCGTTTTACGTACTGTCAAAGAACTTATATTCAGGCTATGAATATTTGCTGTTTGCTTAATTGCGATGTTTGATCTTAGAACTGACAATTAATTTAAAATTTAAACAAAAAGATACACTGATCAATTATTTTCCATTTCCGCAATTAACACAATCGTAACAAACACCGCGTGTGAAAAGTAACAAATAATCCAATTCCCATTTTGTAGTAAATGACGTCATCCAAACAAAAGCATTAAACAACACGCGACACCATTACAACGTTATTTTATTCTCCTGTGGTTTCTTTGTTCTGGCGCCGACTAACGGCGGGAAAATTATGTTGCACGATTTCCACGTGCAGCTTGCTGACAACCAAGTGGTGTACAATACCGGTACTTGTCTACCTGAGCGATGTATAACATGTAGCGTTATTAGGAGAAATATCAAGGGCGTTAATAATTTTAATTTTTACATTGTAACATTTACTCTTTATATCATGACATTATTTTAAAGGAAACCAGTGACTGCCTTATGAAGTGTTAGTATCAATTGTCATAAACATAAACATGAGTGCTTGTTTTTTTGAAAATACTGTTTCTAATGCCAATAAAACTTATTTAGCTATTTTGTGTTTCTCTTTCATTACTACAGGTTGTAGTCTTTGTAATTAATTAATTATACATAATTCAATTGATTGATTGGCTAAATAGCTGCTTTACGCGCCAGTGTCAGTTATCGATAAACTTCTCCCTGAATTCGGCAAAAGGAGAAGTCACTTCTCCCTAAAATTTTGGTCTAGGATGATCCCTGCTGTGGGGTTTATATGATGATATAAAAGCAAAATGTTTGTTTCTACAATGTGGGGCTACTTGTCCATCATTGTGGGGTGAATGTGTGTACACTGTGGGGTTTATATGGTGATATATAAACAGAGTGTTTGTTTCCACAATGTGGGGTTACTTGTCCATCAGTGTGGGGTAAATGTCTGTACATTATGGGGTTTATATGGTGATATATAAGTAAATATTGTGTTTCTCAAATGAGGGGTTACTAGTCCATCATAGTGGGGTGAATGTACATTGTGGGGATTTTATTATGATGATTATACAGTAAACCCAGCTAATATGACCACTTGGGGGTCTTAATAAAAGTTAATGGGGGGTTGGTCGTTTTATTGAGGTATATGTCAGATCACCAAGTCACAATATAGATATATCTGTGTTTTTAAAGGTTTAACAAAAATAACGAATAAATAACTGATATTACAATTAGTTTTCTATTTAATGTTTTCTTGAATACATATTTTATACATGTATGTCATCTGAGCAAAACAATTAATTAATATGAATCCTTGGTAATTGGTCCCCTTCAGTTATTAGTCCTCGACCAGTAAGGAAAAATCCCTGGAATCACAAGGTTAATGATAGCCCACAAGTTTATCGGCCATTTAAAAAATGGCAGCTATTCAGAAAAATGTGTTTGTTACATTATAACCAGAAAAGTTGAAGATGTTGAGCAAATAGATCATTTCTGTTTGAAGCATAGGATTGACCATTTTATTGAATACAGTTACACACAAAAATACCATAAGACATACCTTTTTGCTTTCAGAGTCGCCATTTTTGTGTTAACTTTTGCCACAAAAATTAACATTCAGACAGAGTTGATTAATATTGACAAATGACATGTGGACGTATGTTATGTAGGCAAGTATAGTGCGAATTGGCTCACAATAATTAAGGAGCTGGCAGACTGAGCTTTTTGTTCAAGATGCATCTACTGATTTCTACACGTATTTCTACATCTTGGTTCCTGTCAGAATTTAAAATAAAAATTGTTAGTAGTAGCAGATGCTTACCGTACACCCATTATCTTGTTGAAAACTCTTTTTACCGGGACTGTTTGAAAAATAGTTTGAGCTATTCTGGTGCCCCCTTGGAGAGTGTCAGCATTCAGGTTCACGTCGAAGTTTTACATGAAATGGACCTTACAGTCAGAATAGTTGACTTCTCTAGTTTCTTAATATTTGTATCAACGGTTAATGATGTTTTGAACACTGTAGTAAAGTAACTATAAGGCTTATGTTGTTATGTTTTTGAGGCTACAAATGCATTTAGGCATACTAAGTGGCGTGACATTTTACATTTAAATTTTACATTTAAGATAGTAAAATATACTATGTTAGTCCCCACTTTACTTAGCATTATTAATTATTTTTTTGTTTTTTGAAGGTTATTTTACTGGGCGAAGATGAAGAGTAGTCCAGTGCTGTGGCCAGTACAACATATAGAAGAGATAGATGATGAAGTTAAGTCCTTTGTCGGTGTGACAATGCATTGTAAGTGTTAATAGTTACACTTCTTGTAAGTGGTGGTAATTATATAAATTATGCAACTCTGTTTCTGGGGTTCGGTAATACTGAAAAGGTAATTGTTCAAAAAGCGCAGGGTTATCCGACATAATTGTCCGAATATTATACATACATGCATCTGCAAATCTCACGGTGTTCGAATATCATAGTTGTAACATTGATTTACAAGAGGCTAAATAGACTAATGATTTTTTTAATGAGATAGTTTTGATTTGTGCTGATGAAAATGGTAACATGATGCATTTCTTTAAATCTGCTTATATATGCAGGTTAAAATGTAAAACTTAAAATTTGGCCGCAGCTTCCTTCTAACATGATAGATTGTTTTCATACTTACAAACAACGACCCTTTGAACAAAAGCTTTCAGTTGGATATATGCATATTACCATGACCTTCAAAAGATCTTGACATAGATAGAAAAATGTGACAATTCCCGACAGCCTGAAAGTAGGATGTGTTTTATTCCGTTCACAACAAAAGATCAGTAGTAAAATGAATATCTGACCTCTAGGCAAAATTTTCTTATTTCAGGTTGTACCAGTGGTTGTTATATTTAAAAAAAAAAAAGCCTCTATTATGTTACTATACTGCTTTGGTCATTTACAGGTTTGTGTTGAAAAAAGGCTTAACACAGCCTTTTCCTGGGTGCTTTGATCAGTTAAAATCTAAAGGAATTGGTCATTATGATTATTGTTGAAGAGTTCCAGTTTCTTGTTTTCTGTTATTTTTTAATTATTGACCATCCTAACGCAGTCACATAGACAACTAGAAAAAAGTTAAACAAATACTTCCGGCTTTTAAATGTTAAAACATACAGTTATTATATTATTTTTACTTCCACCATTTCACATTTTCAGAAAATATGATGTCTATTCATTATCCTGGACATTATATGACAAAGGGAGTTAATGATTTACTTGAATTGTCTCCCTTTACTGTGAAAGTATAACGTTCGGAATTTCATTTGTATTGAATTCAAAAATGCTGACTGCTGAACCGTCGCTGGCTAAATGATGGAGGAATAAGTAATATTATCGGTAGTATTTTGTATACCGGTAATTAAACTTGTGATGTAGTCGTAACTGCATCTAACTGCTAGAATGGTCAATCCTTAAATGCCTGAGTTTGGCAGGTTTGTTAGTTTATACAGAAAATACACAGAACTGTTAATTGTTATTAAATATACAGTACTGTTATACCCCCCGTCGGAGATGGTGGGGTATATTGGTTATCGGTTGGTCGGTAGACCACTTTCGTTTCGGCTAAGTTGAACAGTTTTCATCCAGTCCTCACTAGTCTTAATAAAAATGTTTGTGGGCATAATATTTAGGCCAAATTCGATAATCAGCTAAATCGCCTCAGGAATTGTGGAGTTATGGCCCTTGAATTATCTTAAATGAGCCTGTGAGCCGTTTCCACTCTTAAGTTGAGCAGTTTTTATTCGATCTTCACCAAACTTGGTGGAAATGTTTAAGGTTATAATTCTCTTGGCCAAGTTCTATGATCAACTAAAACACGCAAGGAACTGCAAAGTCATGGCCCTTGATTGATACAAATGGGCCTTTAGCAGTTTTGGCTCGCAATGTCAAACATGCTGAAAATGTAAACGTTGACGATTTCACATCTCAAACATTGATTGTTTCCTTTGTGGATTTTTGGTTACCTTATTCCACAAAACACATTTTTAAAGTTCCTTTGGTGCCTGATCTGTCAAAGAAAACATAGAAAATACTAGGTTAGTGTTGAATATAGAGAAGTTTATCTTGCGAGGCTTAGAACACCGGAAGCATGAGCCTTGGCGGTTTAAACAAATATTCTTTGATGCATGGGAGTGCAAGACAAGAACCTAGGATCTCGAGTGAGAACCTGGGTTTTTAAAAACTAGTGCAAACAGCGAGTGAGATCCTAGGTTCTCAGACTGAGAAGTTCCCGGAATAATTGCGCAAACTGCGTGCCATAATACCCATCATCTTGAAATATGACCACAGGCATGACTGTAATAAGATCTGATTAAAAGAATCAGAATTGTTCCAATAGACATTTCCAACGTTTGACAAATTCGATGTTGAAAACTTAATCAATTAGCAGTATGTAAACTTGGGTTTTTTTTCAAGTTTATTGTATAATTTGACAACGCAAGAAAGTTGTGTTTCTTGACTGATAAAAAAACACGTTAGTTGGGTGTTTCACATACGCACGCAACAAACGCAACACTTCGTCCTTGCTTTGTGTTAAAAACATTAGTTTCTATGATATATTTCAGTACGCAATATATAACAAGACGTTACGCGTAATTAACATGCCGTTTTCTTGGTCTTTCACTAGTTAGTATGCGGAGCACATGTATGTCATGCTTTTTGGTAAACTAATGTTAATTTATATTTATGAGTTAAAATTTGAAAGAAATATCATTAATGTTAGAAATAGATATGCAATATGTAACATACACTTAAATTATGTTTTATTTGTTTTCCTGTAGTTCATTAACTGATGTATTTTAAATACACACTGAATTGTAAACACCAATATTTTATAGATTTTATCCACACGATGTAACGGTAATGCAACTTGGTGTCACACAATATTCACATGATTCTTGAAATCAACAAAGAGCATGTGCATAGCAGTGTAGTACTATATATATTTCTGTATTGGTTTCTTGTGTTTTAATAGACATACTGTAACACACTGATTGTTGTGGACTTCATATAGACAATTTATCGGCTTTATTTTTTATAAATTATAATGTTCACCACTAAAGGAAGACCCTACCAAATATACAACATGATGATCATTTTATATAACGTTTAACAATTAATAATTTAGCAACCTTTCCTGTTCGCCTGTTACAAAACAGGTTAGCCGACTATATAAAAAGACCGACGTTTCAAGAATGGAATGGTATGCGAGATCAGTGTGACATATTGGGGCTATTGACGTAACATCACATTCCATCATATCACTTAAAACATAAAATATATCATTCCAAGTAAGATTTACAGTTATACTTATGTTTTTTTCTGTGTGATGATATACACATGTATATCTAATCATAGATCAATTGATCCCACATATTAATAAGCCAATATTGTGCGTGTGTAAAAATAGAGCATCATGCTGTTTAGGTCGAGTATCATGCTAAATAGTACAAGGCCGCACGAAGAGGCTCTTTATTGCCTAACCCAGTATGAGGCTCCAAAAACTAGCGTTACTCTCGAATTGACGAACATGATGCTCGATCTTATGAGCATGATGGTCGGCCGAAAAAGCAAGATGCTTGTTTAATGAGCATCATGCTTATTCATTGAGCATGATGCTTGATCTTACGGCCATGATGCTCGTTTCTATGAGCATAATGCTGTCTAAGATATTAAAGACCCTAATCGTACTCCATAAGATAGTTTGCTACTCCTTTGACTTGAAATAATAATGCGTGCTTTGAGACGACCCCTGAAATAACCGTTCTATTGGTTTTGGATTCAACATCGGCAAACATTGGAAAGGTCTAATATGATAGTCTTTGAATCCCAAAACACATTTGTTCCCATATGATAGCCACTCAAACCCACAATGGTATCAGTGCAATATGATGGCCATTTAACCCCATAATGGTTTCAATCTAATATGATGGCCAATGAACCCCACAAAGGTATTTTGGTATGATGGCCATTGAACCCCACAAAGGTATGATATATCATTTCAATATGATGGCCATTGAACCCATAATGGTTCAATCTAATGTGATAGCAATTGAACCCCACAATGGTTTTATTTCAATATGATGGCCATTGAACCCCACAAAGGTATCATTTCAGTATGATGGCTATGAACCCCGCAATAGTGTCATTTCAATATGATGGCCATTGAACCCCATAATGGTTCAATCTAATATGAGGTCCATTGAAGTCCACAATGGTATCATTTCAATATGATTGCAATTATACCACATGGCGGTATTTTTTGCATGTAATAGCCATTAAATTCCACAGTGGCACCTCAAATGATTCGGATAAAATTTCACCACAGTGTCACACTTGAGAGAGCTTGAACATGTGAAATCCCACAATGTAACCTCAATGCTTTGGGTATGAAACTCACAAATAAACAGCGCTACAGTTCGTTTGCCCACAAACTTCAAATATCAATTTTGTTATTTGATGCCAACCCTAATATTTACATCACTTTATATGTCACATTTCAGTGGAAAATTCATGTACGAAAGTCAAGGGCTACCCCCACAAACAAAGTTTAGGGGGTATTGGGGAGTGAGCTTCTCTGTCTGCCAGTCTGTTGGTTTTTTGGTTTCCGGATGATAACTCAAGAAATGCTTGACATATTCAAATAATTTTTGGTACATATGTGTAACATCATAGAATACAGGTCTAGTTTGACTTTGGTTACAAACCACTAAATTTTGGCAGAGTTATGGCCCCTTTTAGACTTGAATCCCTAAAAACATGGTTTCCAGATGATAACTCGAGAATGATTCGACATATTCAAATAATTCTTGGTATACATGTGTAGCATGATAAAATACAGGTGAAGTTTGACTCTGGTTACAAACCACTAAATTGTTACAGAGTTATGTCCCTTTTTTACTTAAATTCCCTAAAAACATGTTTTTCTGACAATAACTGATGAAAGGCTTCACATATTGAAATTATTAGTCCCAGAATCAGAACAGTCAATATTTCTGTCTGCTTTACTAAGTAATACAATAGATTTATTATAAACATGATTGCAGTGAACAAAATACACCCTCGACATAACTAAAAACTAAATTTTATAATAAAAAGATATTGATTAATCAAATCAAGAGCAATTTGGACATATTTTCATTTCCAACTTTTTGCCTTGCTTTTAAATGCAATTTGGAAAGCATATGAATAAAAAACTACTTGATAGGTTTTAACTCTCTTTATGAAGATTTTTTAAAATGATCTTTATATTGGTATAGGTTATTTTAACTTTTGCTCTTTTTAAGAATGTTTACTTTGTTTTTCTTAAAAAATAAATGCATATAAGAAATTTTTCTAATTTAAGTCACTTTTCATAAATTCAGGAGGGACAAGATCTGTTTTGCAAGTCTATGACTGCTTGGCCGAAAACTGCCAGAAAGCAAAACTTCAGTATCCAGAAAGGATAACGGCAACAACTGGGAGGAAATACATGGCAACCATGACTCAGGTTTGTGCATGTATCAATGTCTATGTACACTTAGTATATTGTCTCTCTTTGCATACATTTTTATTAGATTCACAAAAGTCATTGTTTAAAGAAATTATACTTTGTTGAGATAGCTTGCATATGGTGTTGGCTTGATGGAAATATGTATTATCATTAACTAGAAGCAGAAAAGTGTTGGTGTTCCCTTTCGCTCTTAAGTTTTGATTTTTTTTGGAGTTTGGAGTGCATTCAATATTTATTTATGTTGATGATTATATTCATAATTGCTGTGAATAGAACATAACCATCGTAAAAGAAATGTCCCCAATGATAATCAGATTTTGAAAACATTTTTTAACAGGAAAGCTGCATAATGTTTGGAATAGTGAGCTTAGTCATGATGCTAATCCCTTTTAGTCTTACTATCTATTATAAACTTATTTAAAGGACGCAATTCTTTCACTATATAAATCAATGTAAATAATAGAAAATTTTACATCTACTTTACAGTATCATTATTTATTCATAAACCAGACATCCAATGCTAATGTGTTGCCATGCATTCTATTGAGCAAGCATTCCTCGACATATCATGAGAAGAAAGAGTTCTTAAAACATTCTAATGAAGGGAGGTATACTTGGGAAATAATTTTTTATTTATCGTTGTTTATCGGCCAATAAACAACGATTCGGAGTTCGGATGGGTTGGGATTTAACCCTGAGGACACTCATCAGAACAACAAAGATTTGTTTATTGGCCGATAATTGTAATAGGAACTACTTTTTACTCTGCTCCACTCAGAATTGGAAATTCTGTTTGCGTTGTGTATGGGTTGTTTAACAAGGATAACTGTGTTCTTTGTCTATAGAAAATAAGCGAATATCATGTTAGAATAGTATATTGAGAATAAAAGAATACAAGTCGACACAATATTACTTAGGATTGATTATTTTTATGCTGCAGGTCTTGGACGTCAAACCACATCAGTTGGAGTGGGTGCTGCGCCACATGGGCCACAGTTTAGACGTCCATAAAATTTATTACCGCTGCACTAGTGATGTTATTGAGAGGACCAAAATCGCAACAATTCTTCTGTTACAAGACAGTGGTAGGGTGGAAGACTTTTACAACCAGTCCCTCGATGACATTCAGTTGTCAGGTACAAATTTTCTTTAGACAGTAACAGTTATACCTGTAAATGTACCAATCATATTCTGGTACAAATTGCTAATGGACGTGGTCCTGTTTGTCGGAGTCGGCATTGCCAAAATGGTGTAAACTTATTTAAGGACGTCCGCTGATGTTAACGACCAAGAAAATGTGTATTTTTAGCTCACCTGAGCACCTCGTGCTCATGTTGAGCTTTTGTGATCTCCTTTTTTCCGTCGTTTGTTGTCAATTGTTCGTCGTCAACATTTACCTTGTGAGCACATACACCACATTTAAAGCCCAATCTTCATGACACTTGCCCAGAACATTTGTTCCAATGATATCTCAGACGAGTTCAGAACTGGGTCATGTGGTGTGAAAAACTAGGTCACTGTCAGATTTGAAAAAAGCTTGTTAACACTCAAGAGGCCACATTTATTTGCGCAGTCAACATAAAACTTGCTCATAACATTCATTTTGTTCTCTCGATCGAGTTCAAGCTAAAAAATGGTTTGGCTCAGTTTAAAACCTTGCCTCCATGGGGCAGGGCAGTTTGCCTTATATGGCAATATTGAAAACTTCTCGTTTTTATTTGTTATAAACATGGCCGCCAGGAGGTGGAGTATTTTTTTGATATGACTATATGGAAAACTTAACAATCTTGACCGTAACCGCTTGCTGGATTTCAAATTAATTTTTCAGAAATGGTACTAAATTACTTTCCTTCCAATCACGTTTATGTTAAAAATAAACATGGCCGTTGAGAGTGGGGGAGTTTTCCTTATATGGCTATGTAAAAAAAATTCACAGATAAAATTTACTTGCCAGAAACCGCATGCTGGATTTCAAACTTGTTTCACAGAAATTGTCCTTAGGTTACACTACTAAGTTCTGCCTTTTGTCCGTTGTTTGTCGTTTCTTGTCAACATATTATTCCTTGTGAATACTCTCTAGGCTGCATTTATTGCTATATCTTCATGAAATTTGCCCATCACATTTGTTCTAAAGATATCTCGAACGAGTTTGATTCTGGGTCATGTGGGGTCAAAAACCAGGTCACCATAGCTCCCGAGGACACATTTGTTGCACAATCAACATGAAACTTTCTAAGCCCTCAGGTGAACAATCTAGGGCCTTACAGCCCTCTTGTTTCTATTATTACATAAAACTAAATATTATCATTAAAGTGTCTGTATTGAAATCCAAACAATTAATGTGAATTTTTTTAATGATATGTCAATAGTGCTGGCAGAAAACTACAATACCGTCATTTAATACTGCTTGAAACACCAGTGAGTCTCACTCTATGCCCAAGGGGACTCATATGTACTTGGAAGTATCATAGAACAAAAAGTAAATAAATTCCGTTGTAAATACATGTTTGCTAGCTGTTAATGTCTGCATTTTGCAAATATTATGCAGCCCTCCAGAGGGCAGAAAGGATAAGTTTTATATAATAATTGAAGAAAAATGTCATATAATATATTAAAGCAATTTATGCGCCTGCCTTCTAGCGACCATGTATCTTTACATGTTTTCATTTGAACTCCTTCAAATATGAGTCTTTTTCTCATTAAGACTTGGTAGAAGTAGACGAGGGAGCAGCAAACACAGACAACGTTCCTTTTGAGGAGCTACTTCAGGCTTCGGAACACATGGATGAGGATCGCATGGATGAGGAACACATGGCTTTGGCAGATGACGTTGAGGAAGAAGCCACAACTTCCACTAAAAGAACTGCCAAGAAAAACTCTGCTCGAGACAAAAATCGTCCCCTGAGGATGAAATAAAACAGATTGTCTACAAGTGCTTTGAAGAAAAGAAACGACCACCACCTATGCAGTGTTTAAAAGCTATAGCAATAAGTAAGAGGAAAAATCGAAAAAAAAATTCAACTGCGTAAAAAGGATGTACTGAAAAGAAAGTGTTCAGAATGATAGACAGTCTAAAATAAATTGACAGAGACCTCGACATCCTCCACTTATTCACTTGAAACTTGGAATATACCATCTTATTGACTCTAGCATCAGGTGCAACATTCCCCATAACTCTGTTTTGTATTTTGGCTTACCGGTAGTTATGTCCCTTTTCACATGGATAATTTTTCAGGTTTAAGTTTTTATTGAATAGTTGGGCGCGCTGTCCTCTGACAGCTCTTGTTTTAATCTCTTGAATCTTTATATTTGATTTGTACTTGCATGTACTTTTTATTGCAAGTAGCATGGTGTTGTATTTAGTTTAGAAAACCTGATTTATTTGGAAGAAGTTATATTTAACAGAAACACTGTATCAGTAGTATTTGTGCAGATTGTTAGGTATACATCGAGCATGGTTTATTTAACTTTGAAAAGTGGTATTGCTGCTATTGTTTAGACTTTGTAGAAGTTTTATTCTCTGAGTTGTACTTTCATACTGCTTTTACTGTAGATATACGAGAGCTATTTCATAATAGGCTTGCATTCAGAAACGAATATCAAGTTGCAACCAAACTTAAAGTTTTCCTTTGAAACAATATAGTTCATTGGTAAATATAACTCATAGTTAATTCAAATCGGCAATTATAAAAGTTTTATTCAGAGGAATGACCAAATCACAAATTTAAATTGCTCCCTGATATGATTTTTGCACCAAGATTTTTTCACAGTTAAATGATCTAAAGCCGTTCAATTGATTCTTTTCAAAATGGTTTGTTATAATTTCAATGTTTGTAGTGCATACTTTAAATATAGTTTACTGTGTAGTGTTTCTCAGGATGTTCCAATTGTCAATAACAGAAACTTGTAAAATACATGAATATGAGCTTTTATTGCATAAAGCATGTTAAACACTAAATTTGCGTAGTTCGTGTCCTTTAACCATTTAAAAGGCATTAGTTTCTTGTGATATAGGAGATAGGTGTAATGATGCTCTCTTTTTCATGCTCCTCGAAAAATTTCGGTTGAGCATAGGGTCGCTGCTTTGTCCGTCCGTTCTTCCGTCCCACTTTATTGTCCAGGCTATTTCTCAGCAAATACTGGTTGGAACTCAACAAAACTTTATGAAAAACTTTATTAGCAAAAGGAGGTGTGCAGACTACCGGGACGTTCCGCTTCAATGATTTTTCTCAGAGTTATGGGACTTTAAAGATTTCTGAAATTAGTATATAGTGCACAATTCTTGACTTGCTTGTCCGAGCTATTTCTCAGTAACTACTGGCTGGAATTCAACAAAATTTTATGGGAAGCTTCATTACCAAGATGAGGTGTGCATATTACCAGGACGTTCCGCTTCAGTGATTTTTCTCAGAGTTATGTGGGACTTTAAGCATTTCTCAAATTAGTCTAATAGTGCACACATTTTTATTTTATGTTTTATTTTTGCTGCGTTTGCGTTCCTTGCCTATCTTGTATGTCCCTTCACTTATTCTGGCCTCCGCTGGTATGGCACTGCAGCTGTATATATCTGTAGTACTTGCATATCTTCATCCGTAGATACTGATGATTTCAGGCCATGATTCCACATCCTAGTTGTTTCTGGCGTTGCACTGTTTTCGCTAGCAGTCCCTAGCCACAGCTCCACTTAGACTATTTATGTTTTGTCCATTTTACATCCACTTTACATGCACACTGATAACTGTAAGTCACATACTTGGACATGGGAACTGGAACACTTTTCCTCGAGGTCAGTATGATTTATTGTGGTATGTCATTTGGGCACATGTTCATCATTTTTAATATTCCTGCAGCGGTCAGGATGCTTGCAGGTACTACCAGTTGATACCTCACAACAATCGGATGCAGAGTCTGGGGTTACTTTCAAGTTCACTAGCGTTTTTTTGCATAGGCTTTGTAACCACTTTGATCTTATGCAGTCTACTTGACAAACCTTGTCACACGTCAGCAACGTGTTACTCAGGACTTTAGTGCTAGGCATTTCTGACGTCCAGGGTGTTTTATTATTGATGGCAAATGTGTGTAATGATTGGTGAAGAAAGTGAAGGATGAAAGTGGAGACCAGGTTCCGGACCGGGAATTGAACCCCGGACCTTCCGCTCTCAAGTCCAGTGTTTTACCATTAGACCACAAAGTCCCCCAAATTTTAATGATATTTTATGGGAAGCTTCATTGCCGAGTGGTGTGCATATAAGCAGGCTGTTTCGCTTCAATGATTTCTCTTGGAGTTATTGGAAAATTTCTGAAATTAGTTGAATATCTCTGCCCTTCTCATTGCATTGATATTGTTTGACACTGCGCATTGAGGAGCATCCATCAGTTTTACTGATATCCTTGTTTCTGACAATTGCACCATTGATTATTGAGATTGATTACCTTTGAAAGGGATCTTGCTTTAGCTTATACAGGGCAATTGGATTTTGACAGCAAATGAAGCAACACCATATTCATTCTTAGCTTAACTGAGCATGAAGTGCTGATGGTGAACGTGTGTGGTCGCCTTTTGTCCGTTGTGTGTCGTCGGTTGTCTGTCACCATATGCCTTGTTACCACTCTATCGAGGGCACTTTTTTGTCTAGCTTCATGAAACTTGCTCAGAAAATAAATCTTATTAATATATTATGATGAGTGTAAAGTGCGTCGCCTCAGGTCAAAAACTTGATACCAGGAGCAATTGAAAGAAAAGGCTCGTTACCACTCTAAGTGTCATATTTTGCCCAATCTTTGCTGATAAATGGTAAAACTTAGTTGGGAGTCGAGTACTGGTTTATCCCAGTAAAGATTGTTAGGTGTACTGCTCACATGATCTACGTTTTGAATGATGTTCACATATTGTTTATTCAATGTTTTTGTACAACGGATACCTAAAGTCAGTGATGAAGTCCAAAAATTTGACACGTATTGAAACCAATTTATAACCCTTTGTGCACTTACAAAGTAGTGATAATAGTCGAGCCTGGTGTTGTGATACAGCAATTGTGATTTTACTTTGTAACAACATTCTTTCATGCAGGTCTGTAAAAACAGTAATTGTCTGGCTGATGATATGTCTTTAATTTTGATGACCAAGTACTGGTTCTACCCAGGAAATGGAATCGAGAGTGTCTCTATAAGCCTTAGGCTTTCGATGCAATCGAGCTAAAATAAATAGTTTTAAACTAAACTAAATTTGATCACATGTAGCAGTGGAATTCTATGATAGGGCTTGGACTAAACAGTTTTTTCATGTTCTCTCATGAATTTTTAGGATGTAAATATAAGTTATTAAGTACAAACCATTGTGTTTCTTGAAATACACATGAAATAATTACCATGAGCGTTGATTGCATTCAAATTTCTTCAAACACGTTATAATTTTAACTGGTACTTTGGGACACTCAACGATCATGCAAGACGTGAATACTCGGCATTGTGTCATTATTTTCATATTGTTCTCTGCAGTTAATAGTTTATCAAATACTGGAATCGTTTAAATGGATTTTCAAAACTATTGTTGATTTTCTCAATAAATGAAAAAAATGGTCCTAAATTTTGTACATACCAGTTCTTATTCTTGCTGAGCCCCTTTGGATCATTTGTCCAGTTCACCCCATATGTACGGACAAATGTGGAACCCGGAACTGTTGTTTATACTGCACACCCCACAGAATCCCACAAGTGCACTTCAGGGAGTCTGTCCGTGCGTCCGTCGTCAACTTTTCATTCAAACGACATCTCCTCCTACGTGGCAGATTTTTACCAAACTTCTCAGGAATGATCATTGGGTGACCCTCTTTCAGTGTTGTTCAAATCGTTATGGTCCGCTGCATATATAGGTCACCAGAGCTAAAAATTGATTTTAAAAGTGTAAACTTAAAAAATCTCTCAAACCGCAAGGCCCAGAAGTTTTATATTTGGTATGTAACATCCTATAGTGGTCCTCTACAAAGATTGTTCAAATTATGCCCCTGGGGTCAAAACTGGCCACGCTCCAGGGATCACGTTTTATATAGAATATATAGCAAAATGACTTTAAAAATCTGTGGTCCTCTACAAATATTGTTTAAATTATGCCCCTGGGGTCAAAACTGGTCACCTCCTGGCGGTCACATGGTTTATATAGACTTAAATAGCAAAATAACTTCAAAAATCCTCTCCTCTGAAACGGCAAGGCCCACAGCTTTCCTATATGTAGTAGTAACAAGGCATAGTGGTCCTGTCCAAAGATTGTTCAAATTATACCCCTCGGGACAAATCTGGCCACACCCAAGGGGTCACATAGTTTATATTGACTTAAATAGCAAAATGACTTTAAAAATCCTCTCCTCTTAAACGGCAAGGCCCACAGCTTTCCTATATGTAGTAGTAACATGGCATAGTGGTCCTGTCCAAAGATTGTTCAAATTATGCCCCTGGGGTCAAATCTGGCCACACCCCAAGGGGTCACGTGGTTTATATAGACTTAAATAGCAGAGTGACTTTAAAAATCTTTACCTGGAAACCTTGAGCCCAGAGGTTTGTTCAAGATTGTTCAAATATGCCCCTGGGATAAAAATAAGCCACACCCCGGGGATGCCAATTCCAATTGGGTTACAAGGTCTCAGGTGAGCGTCCTATGGCCCTCTTGTTCACGATAACCGACCACTTTTGTTTGTCAACACACCCATACAACGAACATACTTTTTATGCTATAAATGAAGGTTTATGGCATATACCTGCCGTTGATAAAATATGGAAAGAAGATGATTATTGTTATAAAACCTATTTACAGGCACGAGTAGATTGATGATGTTTGTAAAGAGTAAGTTGACAGTACCGTTGCCCAAATCTTTCACCACTCCCTCATCAGTCTTAACCTGTATCACTGCACCACATTAATCTTTTGTATGAACAGTACTAATACATAATACTGTATACATATTAGCCTAGAACCACGTGATTGCCATACTTATTGAAGTTATGTTGAAAACTACTGTCAGATCTAAAATCAGATTAAACATATTTGATAATGTCTAATACACTTGGATTAAAATTTAAGATTTCATGTATTATTATTTTCAACATGTTTTAGTTTTCTTATAAGCTTTTTGCTCTTGTTGTGTTGTAATGCTTCCTTGGACCATTAATATTACACTGAATACTGAAACTGTCACTTGGCATTTCCAAGATATCGCACGATCACTGTACGTTATTATTATTATTATTATTTCGCTTGTATTTCCAGCTGACCCCAGTTTAGACGGCTCATCATCCCTGTCAAGGCCAGTCACTCTCGAACTGCTCGTGTCCGTGGATCTACCAAATACTGGAGATGATGAGGTGGAACCTTTCCTCACTGGACTGGACTTCCTGCCGGACGGGAGACTGGTAGCCGTGGATAACTACAATATGAAATGTATCATACTGAATGACCGGCTGCAGAGACAAGGAACACCGTACAAGTTCAAGGCAAGCCCTCGTGACGTTGTATGCATGTTTCAGAATGAACTCGCAGTGACAGTGGGTAACAAGACCGTGTGTCTCCTGTCCGTGAGTCCTGATAATGTCATCAGTCTGATCAGGCAAATCAGCACTTCCTCCTACTTCTTCTCAATATGCTGCAAGCCGCCATCAAACATGGTCGTAAGTACGTTCGATGATCCAGTTCCTGCTAGAATGATATCAATGGATGGTGTGGAGTCTGACTTTGATCACGTGGTGTTCCCTAATAAGACGTACAAACTTAGTGAAAGTATGTGCACGTATATCCAGTCTAGGAACACGTTGGTACTGACTGACAGGTTCGCTCACACAGTGTACATGTACGACACCGTGAAGGGCACGTCCAGAGCAGTCGCTGATGTGAACATACAGGAACCACGTGGTGCGTGTGTCGGGCCTGGTGACACGGTGTTGGTGTCCAGTCCAGTGAAGCACTCCATCGTGCATCTGACTGTTGACGGTGACATACTCGGTACCTACCCAGTGCACATGGAGTTGCCGTACTCCCTGTGTGTGAGTGAAGATGGCTCCAGGCTGGCGGTAACGGACTTCGCTCCAGGCACCAGGAAACTTCAGTTGTTTAAGATATCACCTGCACGCCGTTAGGTTACCATGGTGCGCTGTCGGATGTTATCCACGAGATCATTAAGCGTGTACCGTAGTTATATTTAAGCAGGATTGGACAATTTTTGTGTGTAATATTTGTAATGAATTCTACTAAAATGTATTAATAAATTTACAATAAAGAATGTTACAGGGTAAAAAAATTTTTTTTCTAAAATCCCTGTCGTAGGGACATTCAATTTTTTCAGTGGATAACATTTAGAACAATGTCTGAAATTTATATACTAAATTACATTGAAATATATTATGAACTTTTAGAAATAAAACATTCATTTCACATTTCTTCATACAATTATTATCAGTATAATAATAATTATCATTTAGGTGCATTATGCAATCTTAAAATTTCAATAAAAATATCGCAAAAATAATACAATAACAGTGCATTTGGCAAACCATTCAGTAAGTAATAATTAAAAGATACGTTATATATTAATAGAAGAAAAAATAACCAAAGTTGTGTCCTTATAATATTCGGATTTATATTGTAACTCAAGCTTTAAAAAAAAAGAAATCGTGTTAATTTAACACTTGCATTTTACATTTTCTGTTATTAACTTTGATTGCTTGGATCGTCTGGTCGGGAACGCACGTTCATAGCTCACTGACCAGTTCTCACGTTAAAATCAGAACATTTACGAACACATACAACGATCAATCACGGTACCTCACGATTATAAAGTTAGGCTTTGTGAAACAATTTCTCCCTAGTAAATCTGCTAAGCTATTATATCACTATATTTTAAATGTACATAGCTCAACGATTAAAAAAAAAGAAATCACTGATATCTTTGTGTCAAACAATATGATATCTAAAGGGACTTGTTCACAGATATTTGAATTTTCTAATAAATGGCATTAAAACGTCGTATCTTGACAGATTAAAGCATTTGAACTAAAGAGATCAAGAACTTTAACAGGAAAAGCATAAAAAAGAAAAAAATGTTGTTCCCATAGGGGTTCGAACCTTTCGAATTGTATCCATCTCAACTGATGAATACTCGTTAATGAAACAGTATTTAACGTATATTTCTATGTCAGTAGTGTTATTTCGCTCCTTTATATATGTACTATTCCTTTACTTTTGGAATCAGGTCCCTTAATTATGCAAATTGTGTCTCTTTGTTAATGAAATAATGTCCAAATTAAAAAAATTATGTGAAAATCCAGCGGCATCAGCAGGTTTGAAATCCCTATAAAGATTATACTGTCTTTTTGTTTTCAAGCAATTTATTTATTCTGCGATATTATAACGGAAATCATCATTTGCTATTATGTCAATTCCTAGTTATAGTGAACTGGTTTTTGAAATATCATTCTACGTATCAATTATTTGTCTGTTTTGTTATTTGCAATTCAAATTTCAGTAAATATTCAGCAATCTCTAACTTTACCATTATCAAAAATGAGACTAAAATATATAATCATTTTTAGCTCTCCTGAGCACAAAGTGCTCATGGTGAGCTTTTGTGATCGCCCGTTGTCCGTCGTGCGTGCGTGTGTGCGTTGTCAACTTTTCATTCAAACAACATCTCCTAAACCGCTTGGCAGATTTTCACCAAACTCCACAGGAATGATCCTTGGGTGTACCTCTTTCAAAGTTGTTCAGATCTTTCCGGTCCGCTAAATATCTAGGTCACCAGATCTAAAAATAGATTTTTAATGTGGAAACTTTAAAAATCTTCTCTGAAAACGCAGGTCATAGAGGTTTCATGTTTGGTATGTAACATCCTATAGTGGTCCTCTACAAAGATTGTTCAAATTATGCCCCTGGGGTCAAAACGGGCCACGCCCTGGGGTCACATGGTTAATATAGAATATATAGCAAAATGACTTTAACAATCTTCTCTGAAACCACAAGGCCCAGAGGTTCATATTTGGTATGTAACATCTTATAGTGGTTCTCTACAAAGATTGTTCAAATTATGCCCATGGGGTCAGAACTGGCCACGCCCTGTAGGTCACATGGTTTATATAGAATATATAGCAAAATTACTTTTACAATCTCTTCTAAAACTGCAAGTCCCAGAGTATTCATATTTGGTATTCAACATTCTTAAGTTGTCCTTCACAAAGATTGTCACATGGTTTATATAGAATATATAGCAAAATGACTTTAAAAATCTTCTGCTCTGAAACCACAAGGCCCAGAAGTTTTATGTTTGGTATTTTACATCCTATAGTGGTCCTCTACAAAGATTGTTCAAATTATGCCCCTGGGGTCAAAACTGGCCACGCCCCTAGGGTCACATGGTTTATATAAACTTAAATAGCAAAATGACTTTAAAAATCTCCTCAGAAACCGAAAGATCTAGAGGTTTGTTATTTGGTATGTGACATTGTATAGTGGTCCTCTACAAAGATTGTTCAAATTATGCCCCTGGGGTCAAAACTGGCCACGCCCCGGGGGTCACATGGTTTATATAAACTTATATAGCAAAACGTCTTAAAAAATGTTCTCATCTGAAACCGCAAGGCCCAGAGGTTTTGTATTTGGTATTTAACATCCTATAGTAGGATCACAATTAATAGCATTATTGTATTGTGTCTATACCTCTCTTATTGATTTGATTTTGTAATTGTAAACCCTTATTTCAGTTTAACTAAACTATTAAACTACACTTTCACATCTAGGCATTGTATTTTAAGATAAAAAACTTATTTAATAATTTCAATTAGAATACTTAACTCTCTTACTTATTTATTAGCGCATATTTTAAAACTATTTTGCTATTTTATTAATGTATATATATATTATATACGTTAACGTGGATAAAGATTTGTTCTGCTTAGTGTCTCTAAAATTGTTGTTACTTGTATGTCCGTAATGATTATAATTAACAATTAACAAAATTATTGCTTACTAATATATTCATGTATTGTTGGTAGGCCTCATTGTAAAAACGCATATCGACTATATTTCTCACAAATATAGATACATATTGAAACAAAACATACATGTATTCGCATTTTTTCTCAAATATATTTTGTAGCAATAATATACTGATAGAATCGCCAAGAAAGAAATATATGCAAAGCCAAACAATTATATTTTATTTGAACTCACGTCTTCAAAATCGCGCACTTCAGTGAAAATTTTCCACTGTTCACGACATTATCATCATCATCATTATTATTATCTTCATCGCACTATGCATATATGTATATGCACTTTAAAGTTATGATAAATATTTTTTTGCCATTTTTGACAACGCATGCACCATTGATTATGGAAATAAAATTTATCATGTTTCAACGATGTCATCATTAATGTCATGCAACATTTTTTTCGATTGAAACCCGACGTTATATTGCATCAGATTTGGGAGCATGATAGAAAAAACGACCAAATCATCAGGTTTCTGTGCAGAGACTTGTATTAACCATCTGTGAAATTGCTCGTAAAACAAGCGTTGTAAACTGATGTTACAGTTTGTTTCTTTGGATTTTTATTGTCATAACTACATTTGTTTCCGTTGAAAACCGATGCTATATTGCCTCGGATTTGAGAGCATGATAGAAACAACGACCAAATCATCAGTTTTTCTGTGCAGAGACTCACATTCACCATCTGTGAAATGGCTCGTAAAGCAAGCGTTGTAAATTGATGTTACATTTTGTTTGTTTGTTTGCTGTCATGATTACATTTGTTTCCGTTGAAAAACTGATGCTATTTTGCCTCCGATTTGAGAGCATGAAAGAAACAACGACCGAATCATCAGGTTTCTGTGCAGAGACTCGCATTCACCATCTGTGAAATGGCTCGTACAGCAAGCGTTGTAAACTGATTTTACAGTTTGTGTGCAGAGATTCGAATTAACCTTCTGTGAAATGGCTCGTAAGCAACCGTTGTAAACTGATGTTACAGTTAGTGTGCTGAGACTCGCATTAACCATCTGCGAAATGTCTCCTAAATCAGCCATTGTAACTGATGTTACAGTTTGTGTGCAGAGACTCGCATTAACCATCTATGAAATGGCTCGCAAAGCAAGCGTTGTAAACAGATGTTACAGTTTGTTTGCAGAGACTCGAATTAACCATCTGTGAAATGGCTCGTAAAGCAACCGTTGTAAATTGATGTTACAGTTTGCGTGCAGAGACTCGCATTAACCATCTGTGAAATGGCTCGTAAAGCAAGCGTTGTAAATTGATGTTACAGTTTGTGTGCAGAGACTTGCATTCACCATCTGTGAAATGGCTCGTAAAGCAACGTTGTAAACTTATGTTACAGTTTGTGTGCAGATACTCCATTAACCATCTGTGAAATGGCTCGTAAAGCAACCGCTGTAAACTGATGTTAAAGTTAGTGTGCAGAGACTCACATTAACCATCTGTGAAATGGCTCGTAAAGCAACGTTGTAAACTGATGTTACAGTTTGTGTGCAGAGACTCCATTAACCATCTGTGAAATGGCTCGTAATGCAACCGTTGTAAACTGATGTTAGAGTTTGTGTGCAGAGACTCACATTAACCATCTGTGAAATGGCTCGTAAAGCAACCGTTGTAAACTGATGTTACAGTTTGTGTGCAGAGACTCACATTAACCATCTGTGAAATGGCTCGTAAAGCAACGTTGTAAACTGATGTTACAGTTTGTGTGCAGAGACTCCATTAACCATCTGTGAAATGGCTCGTAAAGCAACCGTTGAAAACATATGTTACAGTTTGTGTGCAGAGACTCGCATTAACCATCTGTGAAATGGCTCGTAAAGCAACCGTTGTAAACTGATGTTACAGTTTGTGTGCAGAGACTCGCATTAGCCATCTGTGAATTGGCTCGTAAAGCAACCGTTGTAAACTGATGTTACAGTTTGTGTGCAGAGACTCGCATTAACCATCTGTGAGATGGCTCGTAAAGTAACCGTTGTAAACTGATGTTACAGTTTGTTTGCAGAGATTCCATTAACCATCTGTGAAATTGCTCGTAAAGCAACCGTTGTAAACATATGTTACAGTTTGTTTGCAGAGACTCGCATTAACCATCTGTGAAATGGCTCGTAAAGCAACCATTGTAAACTGATGTTAATGTTTGTGTGCAGAGACTCGCATTAACCATCTGTGAAATGGCTCGTAAAGCAACCGTTGTAAACTGATGTTACAGTTTGTGTGCAGAGACTCGCATTAACCATCTGTGAGATGGCTCGTAAAGTAAACGTTGTAAACTGATGTTACAGTTTGTTTGCAGAGACTCCATTAACCATCTGTGAAATGGCTCGTAAAGCAACCGTTGTAACAGATGTTACAGTTTGTGTGCAGAGACTCGCATTAACCATCTGTGAAATGGCTCGTAAAGCAACCATTGTAAACTGATGTTAATGTTAGTGTGCAGAGACTCGCATTAACCATCTGTGAAATGGCTCGTAAAGCAACCGTTGTAAACTGATGTTACAGTTTATGTGCAGAGACTCGCATTAACCATCTGTGAGATGGCTCGTAAAGTAAACGTTGTAAACTGATGTTACAGTTTGTTTGCAGAGACTCCATTAACCATCTGTGAAATGGCTCGTAAAGGAACCGTTGTAACAGATGTTACAGTTTGTGTGCAGAGACTCGCATTAACCATCTGTGAAATGGCTCGTAAAGCAACCATTGTAAACTGATGTTGATGTTAGTGTGCAGAGACTCGCATTAACCATCTGTGAAATGGCTCGTAAAGCAACCGTTGTAAACTGATGTTACAGTTTGTGTGCAGAGACTCACATTTACCATCTGTGAAATGGCTCGTAAAGCAACCGTTGTAAACTGATGTTACAGTTTATGTGCAGAGACTGGAATAAACCATCTGTGAAATGACTCGTAAAGAAACAGTTGTAAACTGATGTAACACAAACTTCAACTTTAATAAAGACCATCTTTAAAAACAACATTAAAGGTACACAACATACACAGATCCGTTGACCTTGCCTCTCTTTTAACATACACCAGTTAGATATTATACAGTTATTATATTTACTATAAAGAGCGTCCATAATTCGAAGATTATTTACAGGCAGTGTTCCTTTTTAACCAACGACTGTAGATGAGAATCTTAAACAAAGCAGATGTGAATGGTTCTGCAACACTTTGATCGCTTTTAAGCATGCAAGTTTATTTATTGTATTCTAAGTTATAAAAATATTAATAATAATTAATGTCTTAGAGGAAACAAATTCCCTTTCGTAGGGACATACAATGGTTAACAAAAACGGAATGTCTGAAGTATATTCATTCTTATGTTTTCCAGTGATTTATAAGGACATATCATTGGAATAAATTTGGTATATCCACTGTTTTAAAACAGTCAAAATGATCATTCTGGTGCTGATCTTTGAGGTCTCAGAGGTCGCTGTGGGACTAAACCTTTTAGATTATTAATGGTGAGTGTATTTGGTCGTCCAGCCGTCAAATTGGAAACCCTGGCTATTTTATTCGCATTTAATTATGTAGAACTTGTGTGTGTTTGCGTGTGTGTGTGTGTTCAGATATATCATTCCACAGATAAATCTATGTGTATGTATTTTTATTAGTATTTTAATTGTTATATATTTATGTTATCATCATGAGTTATAGTGAAGCGCAATGATATTTGTCAAATGTATATTCTTTTATTATGATGAACTGTATATGATTTAATCCAAATAAATGTCGTGATCGTTTTCTGTATGACAAACTGATTCTTATGTGTCCATCTTCATTTCACTATATATTATGTATTTACAATAATTATGCTTATATTTTACCAATTTTGACAAATGCATCCACTGCTGTTTATGCAAATAAACTATATCATTTTCAACGATGTCATGTCTACATTTTCGGTTAAAATAATAGTCATATAATGACTCATAATACATCAGAGGTGAGTCACATTGGCTGCAGTGACAAAGGTCAAAGACCTGATCGTCAGGTTTCTGTGCCGAGGCTCTTATTCACTACCTGTGAATTGTCAATAAGGGTTGTATTAATCAATGGATGTTACACACACGAAAACTTCTACAAGGGTATCTGTATAGGTTAATAATACACAGGTTGCACTATCAGTATATTTTGCTTCTGTATGTATAAAGATTCCAACTACAACTTATACAGTAATTACTATAAAGAACTATCATAATGCTTGAAATACAACTTGACTTTTCACCAAGAATCGTACGTAATGAAGTTTCTGGCGAAATTACTAGTCATATTATTTTCTTATTGATGCCTCCACACGGTTAGATATTCATCTGTAACGCTAAATAATCAATTGGAAAACAAACAAAAAACAAAGAAGAAAAACGATGTGAAATGGTTATGCAGCAGGAGATATTCTATACATCGCGGTCCCGTAACGGATACAACTCTCTGTTAAATACAAGACTATTCTTCTTGTGCGGTGGTATATATATATATATATATATTCGAAATGAAGTTCTACAAAATAATCAAAAACATACTTTTATTTTCACCAGCAAACGTTACCTTGTGTATATTTATTAATGCACGACAGCTTTTTAAACGTTTAAGGCTATGTTTCCGCGTCCGTATCCGACTCTGTATCAGTGTACGTAACATTTTAATGCGGATGCGCTGTTTCCATGTGTTCGTGTCTGTATCCGAGTCTGTATCAGTGTACGTAACATTTCTATGCTGATGCGCTGTCTCCATGTGTCCGCACTTTAATAAAACCAAGTCGATTATTCCATCAAACTATACAAGTCTGACCATCTCATTATTTGAAGAATGTAAACATTGTTTGCTACTGGCTCAATAAACATTGTCATGCTCATGTATACTCGTTCAAAAATGTTTGGCAGGTCAGACTACACAAATACGGTTCTATAAAAATAATCAGTGTATTCTTTGGGTAGGGAGTAAAAGCATTATATTATGTCTATGGACTTTATGTTTGGGTGAAAATTTCAAAGGAATCAAACAATAGTCTAAATAAGATTAATCATCAAACATATATTGTTATATACAAAATAGCATTCATATTTAAACGTTCCTCATATAAATTACTTTCATTTGGTATACATTATTTTCCTTTGGTATGCTACGTCCGTCAATCCGTATATTAAAGCTACATTGAGCATAATGTATGGATGCAATTTGCAGACACGGACGTCGGATACGGAATACGGACACATGAAAACACTTGGAAATTTCTTCTTGTCCGTATTTGTACACACACCGATGGACGGATACGGACGCGGACACATGGACATGTAGCCTTACCTGGGTATAGGCTGCTATCATATCCGTTACTAGCAGGGAACCAATTAAAAACGAAGTTAAATTCATAAAATGCATGGAACGCAGATTAAAGTTTGATCATTATGACACTGGTTTATATAATGACTTTGGCAAAAGTTCCTTACTCCGTCATTCAGTATGGCGGCCGAGAGCTTGCTACGTCGCTATTCCCTTTAAACATGTACACACATACCAACGCGGTAACTTTCCGTAGGCCTTTCACGGTAATCAATGTAACTGTCATGAAATCTTTTGGAAGGACTTAGTTTTAAAAATTCTTGATTATTTGATAAAACTACCATAGAAATATAGCAAATTGGTTGAAATGTTTATAACATTGGGATTCATGCTAGGTTTCCACTATCCGCGATCAGTCACGAACGCCACGATTGGCCACTCGTAGCTGATAGTGGTATTTCTCTGAGATTTCAGGCTTGGATACGGTGTGATGCGAGCCCATACGTTTTGATACGATGTTTTGCGCTCTGTTGCGATCTGGTCACGATTTGTCAATTACAAGTGTCACGATCTGTCACGGTCTGATCTCCAGTTCAGATACGATTACCTACGTTCCGTTGGGATTGTTTCGATCGAGTCCACGATTGGATCCCGATCTGTTCTAGTAAGAACAGATAAGTTCCGATACGCTTATCACGAATACGTGCGCTCCGTAACGATAGGATACGATTATGTTCGCAATGTCTTTCACGTGATCGATGGAGATCACGATTTGAGTTACAATTGGATCCGAATGATATAAACATAGTCCGACTGACTATTAACTTCATTGTTATTTGAGATCGCAACACATCTTAACAGAGCGTGGTGTTTTTTTCTTGTTCACGATCGATCACGATTACCACGAATTGGATGCTCGATTAGATACGATTTGTCGCGCTTTATTACGATGTAATAAGATCTGCTACGATGATCCCGATGGACAATTGATCGCAGTTGATCGCGTTAATCGTAGAGAATTTTTGAACCGTTAAAAATTGTTCTACGATGAACACGATTGCCACGACTGACCTCAAGATCTGATAAGATATTATAGGATCACCACGATTGGTCCACGATTAAGACCATGATTTCAATTTGACGCGAATCGTGATAGTGGGAACCTAGCATCAAATACGAAACGCAATAATAAAAAAGCCAGATTTATATCAAAGCTATGATTTAACGGCGTGAATGTTATCATGTACAATTGTGGTGGCAGGGATTTTATTTCAATCTTCAAATCTTATGCACACGACTACACAACTTTCTCGCAGAGATGTAACCGAGTCCGAAAATAGCTCGAATGAAATCACTGCTATCAACTTCCACTTGACCACTGACAGATCATATGATGCAAAGAAAATTGTGGACAGGCAGAAGAAAATTATGTTTCTAGTTATCTCCATTCTGTTTGTAGTTTCAACTCTTGGTATATATGTTAAAACGAATAATACCGCGTTCCTGTATCTACACACTGTAGTACTATTTGTTCCAACAGTGGTTAATGTTAAACATTAGCAATCTATTTAAAATGCATTGTAACAACGATTTCACAGACATAAACCTCCTTAGTAATTCCACAGCGTATGAACCAGATGTGTCCGATCTGGCGATCCGGATGTTGCGATTTGAATGGCGGATTAAATAAGTACACATAGGTTTGTACAATAATCTGAAAAAAACCTAGGCATATATTCGAAAACGTAAAAGAAAGTTGTACATATTTATAATCACAATAAATTTTGCTCGTGTTCGCATTTTTTTTCTGGGATGTTTACTCACGTTAAGGCCTTGTCACACTGTGGCGAATTGACCTTACGACGAGATTTGATTGACACTGTGTTTATTCAGCAAGCTAGGACTTGATTGTTTTACGGACATAGCATGTAAAAACATTCGTTTATTCTCAACGGTGTTTGACTGACTTTATCCTAGGTAGGCGTGGTTATAAATCCCATAGCGTGTTTTCAATTTAAGCTTCGAGTACTGTACGAGTCCTGTCGAGTTATAACTCGCCGTAAAGTGGGCGAGTTGGTCGAGGAATTGTTTCAAGACGACATTTGTTCGAGTTATCTTCAACCTTGACACGACATTTACATAACAAGTAACCACATTTGTATAACGAGTTCAGCGTAGACATAAACGATATTACTACGATATGCGTACGATGTCTTTTCGACAATCGAAGACTTGACAAGGGAGGACATGTCTATGGAATGTGTTCGAATGTGTTCGAGAGTGTGCGAGATTCCGTCGACATGTCTTCGACACGCGTACGAGAAGAAAAGGTCGCCGAGTAGCGGCGATAATTTTAAACGGTTTAAAATTCTCGCCGCTACTTGGCGAGTTCTTGCAACTTTAGGAGACATAAGAAGACATCACTGCGACAAAGAACGACATGAGTACAAGATCTAAACGACACCAGGCGAGTTGTGGGATCTCAAATTCGGCACAGTGTGACAGGGGTTTACCAAAATTCATTGAAAATCGATTGACTTGTTTGACAAGAATGTACACCCGGCTACTTTTTAATATCATTTCCATTGTGATCGTGCACGTTACTGTTCACTCATTGCAAATATTTTAACATGTTTTACACTAAACTACCAATTGCATGAATTGAGATAGAGCAAAATTAATTGTGTTAATAAATATAAACGACCTTTTTCAGAATATTGTACCAACCTGTGTGTACTCATGAAATCGCAGCGCAACATCAAGATCGGATGCAGTTGGTTATACACAGTGACAGAGGGGGTAATCACGTGATGATCAAAAGGGAATCAAAATGGCGACGTCCTTGCAAAAACAGGTATTTTATGCATTTTTATACCCTTTAATTATGTGCTTAAATTTTTTAATGCCGCCCACTTTCCAGCCAAATTCGTTAGAAAGTGTTTAGCGTTTATTTCGTGTCTGTCTTGACTCTAGATCTCGACATTACTCAGTGCACATTTTCTAAGCGGGGACTGTTTTCCATGTAATTTGTGATCATTACAGGGTTCCACTAAGGAAATAGTTCTCTCAGCATAAAATGAAAGAAAATGTTGTATTGAAAATGTGTTAGGGGTATTCTTTGGGTGTTTGTATAAGGGTTTGGTATGGTGCAGACGTCTCAAACTTGTTTTACAAGTTGTACGCACCAGAATAGTTTTATGATCTAAATGGGTCCCACATCTGGTTTGATCAAAACGGGGTCCCGTTTTATTTCGGAAAACCTCATTTGAAGCTTCTCTGATAAAGTTTGAAACTTTTAAGGTTCAAATCATATGTATTTCCTGTAAACACTCTTTATTTAACCTTATTTTCATGGGCAATAGATCGCATACATTAAAGAGAACTATGGTAAGTTAACTAGAAACATAGAAAATAAGAAAGACCACCTTCTCAAATATATCTATATCCGTGGATGTTTTGGCATTTATAAATTCCTTCTTTGGTTTGGCGATTAATCAAATGTCTTCCTACGTTGGAATTGTATGTTGCTCGGTTTTGAAAGATTTCATTCAATTTTGAAGTCATCAAATTATAAACATTGAAAAGTGCATTTTGACATGTGTGTGTTACATTAAGTAATGTTTTTGCTATTTTCATTTTCAGACAGATACGGAAACAACCACCATTGCTACTAGACAGTGATCCGAGTGTGGCCAAAAATTGAGGTCAAGAAGTGGCTACAGCCGCTATGTCAGGCGGTACAAAGCACTCGCACTTTATATGTTTTGTTTCGACAATGACAAGGTTATAGTGCACAGGTGTTTCAAACAATACTTTGCAAGATGTTGAGTGTATGGTACATTAACAGGCATTTCAATCTTAATTTCTATCAATTCACATTTAAAATCACGTTAAACTTTTTTTAGGAATAATTATAAAGGAATAATTGATGCCTATCTAGTTGTTATTACACTGAACATTAGTCAACATTTATAATCAGTTTTGAATTTCGTAGTTACATATACAGTTGAAAGCTTAACTACTCATTCAGCAATATATCAGCATGTTTTGTTATATTCTCTGATATGATAGTAATGTTCGTTTCGAAATCAAAACATTCTATTACACATTTGTTTCAATATTCTAAGCAATAAACCATTGTTGGAATGATTACTAATAAAGAAAAGCACGTCTTTCGCACACATAATATATATATATATATAGACTTTATTTCTTGGCAAGTATCTAACACGCACTAATTGAAATCAGACTTATTGTGTACTATAATCTATATTTTGAGACACATCTCATATCAGCAATGACTTAACCGAGAAGGCACAGCAACGTTGAAACAACGTTGAATTGATCAGTTGCAAAATCATAGAACGCTCCGCCTTTCTGGTTGTCGTATGTTGTTTGTCAAAGGATTTGAAGACAATGGATTGCATTATGCAATCAATACACATGTGCTATTATTTACCACTGAAATATGAAGCGTTAATTGGTCAACTCAATCCTTGATTGACAAGTCGCAACTGGTCAATAACGCGTACGGGTCATTTCATCAACGTTGAAAAATAGTGAAAAAAACGTTGAAAAAAATTCATTCCTTTTCAACATAGATATATTTTTATTAGTAGCTGACCTGAAAAGACATACTTACAACACATTAAAACAATCAAACATAATGCTACATGTAATGCTTATTTAGCATATGCCATGAGAGTGAAACTATTCAAAGTTGACAACAGTAATTCTTAAATACAACATTGCTTAAACACAATATGCAACCATACCTTTTAGTAACAGCTAAATATGTGTTTACTACAAGTACATGTATTTATATTAATACCTTAAGCGTTAGTTATGAGCGATAAATATTGTTTTCACTTAGACAAAGTAAAATAAAAGCTGACTAATATACATGGCAACATTTATAAATTTTTCATATTAATTCATAGATCACTTTAAATCACTCTGTCATACAGATTCACATCGTGCATTTACAATGCATTGCGAGTACTTTTAATCGTAAATTAGTTCTATTACTTTTTTGATACATTTGATTTAGCACATCATTTGCAATTTGTAGTCTCACCACTTATTTACACCCGGCATCTTATATTTGTGCACTATCTTGAATAAGTGATGAGTTTGTGGCTATGTAGCTTTGCAGTGGACAACGCATCTTGTCAGGTCTTTCCCAATGTTGAACCAGAGTGATTGAAGCACACCAGAATCTGAATAAGATGATTACAAATTGTATGTTTTCTCTTGAACACATATTAAAACTAAGTTAATTCTGTCTAAATACTATTAGAGAATACAAAATCATATCATCGCCACATTATTATATGTAATCACTGCAATGTAAAATACAAATTTATTGCATTGAATTCACATATTTTAAGCAATTAAAATTTTAACTTAAAATTATAAACACAAATATTAACACAGGCCATTTTTCCCTTCTGAAATAATATGGCTTTTCAGATTTAACACGTTTTAATCTATACTTGTTTGTTAAATGTTATATTCCTTTTAAACAGAAACACATGTAAATTTATTTAAGAAATAACAACAATATTTTAAAGCATTGACACGTTCGTTTATTTAATCCTAAGAAGCATCATAAAGGACAGGTGATAATGGAACCTACATGGAAGAAAATCAAGTAATTACATACCACAGGACTGTGTACAGTAGTAATGCTTATCGTCTGGTGATGCAATGTAGAACTGGGAAATTGAAAACAAATTTAAATTCTAAAAGTATGTATATGCGGCATTATGACAAGAAATGACATGCATATCAAAGATGACTTTCATGTTACAAAAGAGCACTTTCTTATTTGCGTTAAATTGGACAGTTCTCGTCCTAGTTATTAGATATCCCACCTAGAGCATGATTTCAAGTTTCAATTTAGATTAGAAAAGTTTTAAATGAGTTTCTCTGCTCTCTGACATAAAACGGGACCCTATTGTGATCATATCAGATGTGGGACCCGTTTAGATCATAAAACATTTGTGTTGCGTATAACTTAAAAAGAACATTCTGAGATTGATGAGTTCACAATACGGTAGTTCTCAGAAAGTCCTGGACAAGCGCGTGACATGTAATTTACAATTCAAAACTTAATTGCAAAACAATCTAAATATTGATTTTCATTTCCAATAAGTAGCCGCGAACTAACAAAAAACACTTTAAACATATTACATTTATATTTATTATACCTTACTTGATTATTTCTCTCTATAATGCATCTAAACTGCAGCGGGTAACAATTTCATATGTCGCCCGGCAATGTCGCCCGCTACCGCTATGTCGCCCGGTACGCAAATGACGGGATTGTTCGGTATAATACTTCATTGAGGGTGACAGTGCGTCTCGTCAACCCTCGACAAGCACTGTCGACCTCGTCTAAAGCCTCGGTCGACAGTGTTGCATCGGGTTGACAAGATGCACTGTCACCCTCAAGGAAGTCAATATTTATATAATGTGTTACTCTTTTAGCAGATTCCATGTCAAACAACTTCCATAACCACTCAATGTGTCCCCAATACAGCTATATAACGTTAATGTTATATAATACAATTCGGTAAAAATTTAGCCGATCAAATATTATTCTGCCATTTAAACTTTAACACAAAAGCAGCTCAATGTCAACCATGTAAATATTATTCTACAATTTAGAACCGTTCACATAATCCGTCCAAGTTCCGTTTGCACAAAAACAAGTACCTTATTATTATTTATCAAGAAAGTAGAATATGGTAACCGCATCTTTGCAATAGTCATAAATACATGCATATAATTAATTGCAGCATGACTAGTTTACAAGGATGCATAAGCAGTTTGATTTCTTATATAAGGAATAGAATTCTCATTTACAATACAATTTACGAACCACAAAACCACAACATATCTTTTGGTGTATTGCACTACTTTCGACGAATTAAGAAAACAAACCTGTTATTCTTTAGTAGAAACGAAGATTCACGGAGTAAGTTTGGTTTAAGCAGCATAAGAAGATGCATGTTAAAACTTATAAACAAGATTGATTGATGTGAAGTGTTCGCGGGCAGTATTCCCAATCAGTTCACATGCATTCCACCTGAAACCTTCAGTCTTATTTGTTTTTGTTTTTTTGCAAATTCTTCATTTAATGAGGGTTAGTGAGTATTTCTCAGATACAGTTATACATCAACTGGATTCAACATACCAACATACCAGCACCGCTGCCGAAAGAGTACTGGACACATCTGGTCTTCGACAATGAGTCTACGAGTCATCGGATGCTGATGTTCGCTTCTAATTACGGACTGCGTCTCTTATTGGGAAACAGATTCGCGTTGTATTGGTACGACATTCTCGTTTGCACCGACACTTAACAGCTGTTGTCCAGGACTCCTTTCCAGAAGGTATATTTACTAATTCTGTCCAAGACACTGAATACACAGGAAGAATTTTTCACGCCCTTCCAGGCGTCTGCTTGACACGGGACGTTCGACCAATTCCCTAAAGAATAGTCGCGGATTATGACGTAATGATTCACAACGCTATCAGCGCACACTCCGCTCCAGCATCAGTATCCTGGCAAAAGTAAATGAGTGATGCTATTATGTTCCATATTAAAATTGTATTAATATTAATAATTATAGTTCAACCAAAATTCTTTACTATATTCTAATTACATGATTCCTCCGAGTAATGAAACTATAATTCATCACTCGATATTGTTTTATTTGATAATTTATATTCATGTGTATTGTTACATTAGCAATTTGAAATTAATACAGCGCTTGCGCGGGTTTAAATATCTTGAAATTGCAATCGCAATGGAGTCGTCACAGAAAGATGCATGTGAGCTGCCGGCTACGGCAAACGTCAACATCAACACGGTCAGACGGTCGACAACGGCAAGAACGCCAGGGAAACCGGAAATGAAAATCAGCAATGGAAGTCAATGCATTCACTGCGGGAAAACTAACCAATCCTCAGCGAAATGCAGATAACTAAATGCCATCTTTCACCACTGCAAGGTGAAAGCACACATTAAGAAAATATGTCGCAAGTTCAAAACTGTGCAATCTTTGGAGTGTAATGAGTCCGAAACCAGTACTTTTCATCAACTCTTTGAAGAATAGCGATACATGCAAAATCACGGTTACTCCAAAAATTAAATAACGTACATGTGTCAATGGAGTTCGAAACGGGCTCAGAAGGGACGCTCACGTCAAGCGACGACCTTCGGCAACGGTTCGGAAATACGAAGCTGGACCCATATAACAAGTTATAATATATCAAGCTGTATATGGGGTGCATTAACCAATGCAACAGTTTAATACCATTAACCTCAATTGGTCTTTTTTGAATGTGTTCCAAAATCCGATGTTATACGAAAACATTACGAATCAGTCTTCTTTGTCTTTCTCATGGTTGGGTGAGGGTAATCGCACCGTCCGATCTTAATGTGATTCGCCCCATAACGTCTTATTGCCTGGAAGGATTTTAATATGACTTCAGATTATTAGTCCCAATTACCAGATACTGTGTCGCGAACACCACCTATGTTATTCTGTTAAAGGTCAAGGTCACAAATCAAGGTCAAATATCAAGACCGATGAATTGGCAAAAATGAGACGATTTTGTAAGATTATGGCTTATGTCGTTGATAAGTGGTGTATGCTTAATAATGTTTCAATCCTTCCACTGGTTAATTTGTTCGCATCCTCGAATACAATATTCGTAAACGGCAGCCTTAGACTTGACTAAATTCTTCGAAACCAGACGTCTTAACATTTGGAAAATAGCAATATATTATTTCATTGATTTATGTCATAAAACCTGTTATTATTACTGTAATTATTATTATTATTATTATCAACATCATCATGTAGTTTTAGCGGAACCCTGTCCTGACAGCCTATTATCCCAGTCAAGGCCAGTTACCCTAGAGCTGCTCGTGTCAATGGATCTACCACAGACTGGAGATGATTAGAGGGAACCTTTCCTTACTGGACTGGACTTCCTGCCGGACGGTTGACTGTCAGCCGTGGATAACCAAAATAGAAAATGTATCATACAGAATGACCAGCTGTAGAAACCAGGAACACCTTATAAGTTCAAGACATCCATATGACGTTGTATGCATGTCGCAGAATGAACGAGCAGTGATGATTGCTAACGTGAGTCCGTTTTCCGTTGGTCCAGACAACACAGTGGATAAACGAACTGTACGCCGACCGGATATTGCGGATGGCTGTCAATAGAACAGTGTAACATTCGAAACAACGGTGATAAAAAAGAGGTAATGTTTTTGATGCAACGCAATGAATGCAAATTGATGTTTATGTATCTTGTTTGAGACAAATTATCTGTTCTATATAACTCATCAGTAATAATTCAAATAAGCATTTCACAGTATAATTTCCTCTTAATCATAACATTGTGTAGCGAGGTCAGCCTTACACAAAAACAAAATAGGAATTTAGCTGATTTTCTTCGTGTTTCCTTTGTTTTCATGCGTTTGTGTTTGCGCTGTTATCTATATAACATCTTACTGTAATTGCTTTTTATAATAAATCACGATTTAAAGCGAAGCTTACAATATGCTGACTATACTTTTATTGCAGTTCATACTGAACATTACTTGCGTTTTAATAAATGTGTTCTGTATCATGTCTTGTGAAAATTTTGCACGTTTCCTGCGATGATATTTAGTGCTTTTTTTCATTTTACACGTGCCACGTGTTGTATTGCAGATTAAGATTAATACAGTAATTATATTTTAAAGACACAGAACGGATGCTATAAATGAAATGTAGACATCATAACTTTACTTTTTATTTAATACATGTGTAGATATAACCACCAGTGTCCATGTGCGTAGACTGATAAAAGACTACGATAGAAAGGAATAAAAATCATAAGAGTGAACTTTTCAAATAGTTAGCAATTACTTATTACACAAATGCTTAAAATAAACCTTTCAATTGAATATTTACCGGATTTCCGAAGCAAAAATGCACAGTGTTAACAGAGAAAATGACGAACGTTTGTTCAAAATACTATTTCAATAGAAAACAATTAACAAAGCTCATTAAAAAGAAGGATAGGTAAGCATTTATTTGACTAGCAATACATACGTTGTGAAACGACTTGCAGTGAACATTACCGCGAAACTAAGTACCAAGATATAAAAACAAAGGGAAGCAACTTTTACAAAAGTATGCAGTCAACAAAAATGTTTAGCGAATGACAACACATTTACTGCCAAGTTATCCTGACATTGAGAGCGAATAGAACGCACAGTTTGTGTCATCGACAGTTGATTAAACATTGCAAATATCGCAAAACACGTATTGAATCCCAAACGGTACAGTACAATCGCTAGTCGTCGTGTACAGATCATTTGTTGGTTTCAAGCAAGAGACATTCGGTTTTCAAATTGTTCATCTTGCATACTTCACAGTGAATTGTGTACAAAGCTTAGGCTCATACGGGACATGTCATCGTTTTTGCAAAGTAAATATATTTTTAAGCTTCTTTATGTTAAATATTTATATGAAAATGCACTAAAATGCCAAAAAGAATCATTATGAAATCGGTGAGTATGAAAACGACAAAACGAGATTAGCATGATTGTAAGTGAATTCGGCAATGTTTGAACGACGACAGACATTCGATGCATCCCAATAGGTAAACAAAGTATTCCTTGATCTGATATGAAACCTCTCATGACTCAGAGTGTTGAAAAATGCAAAATATATCAGATTTTACCTACCCATGTTTCGAAATATACACTGCTTTATTGACATCCAATCGCAATATCCGGTCGGCGAACAGTTCGTTTATCCACTCTTGACAATGTCATCAGACGCGGGAGAACAACACATCATCCAAGTTCTTCTCTATATGCTGCAAGTCTCCATCAAACATGGTCGTCAGTACGTGCAATGACCCCCGGTTTGCTAAAATGATATATGTGGACTGTGTTAAGTCTGAATTTGATCAGGTGGTGTTTCTTAAGAAGACTTACAAAGGTGATGAAAGTATGTGCACGTATATTCAGTCTAAGAACACGTTGGTACTGACTGACAGGTTCGCTCACATAGTGTACATATACGACACCGTGAAGGGCACGTCTAGAGCAGTCACTGGTAAGAACTTACAGGAACCACTGGGTGCATGTGTCGGGCCTGGTGACACTGTGTTGGTGTGCAGTGCGCAGAATCACCCCATCGTGCATCTTACTGTTTACAGTGACATACTGTGTATCTACCCAGTGGATATGAAGTGACCCTGCAGCCTGTGTATAAACAGGAATGGCACCATGATGGCGGTTTCAAATAGCGCTAAAGGCAACAAGAATCTTCAGTTGTATAAGATGTCACAAGCTCGCAGTTAAGTGATTACGGTGCGCTGTCAGATATTATCCATGAGCTCAGTGCTACTCGTAGAAAGCGTGCGTAGTTATATTTAATCAGGATTGATTAATGTTCGTTTGTAATACTTGTAATTAATACTACTACAATGTACTGATCCATTTATGATAAAGAATGTCACAGGTTATATTAGAGATAACAAAATTCCTGGCGTATGGACTTATTATTAATTGTAATGTTACAATTATGAAGAATGTCTGAAAAGTATTCACGTACTTATATTTAAATTTTAATTAACTGTTAGAACTTGAATACAACATTAATTTCACATTATAACATACCATTATTATCTGTATGAAAATACAATATTAGTACTATTCCGATGCAACGCACAGTATATTTCTTAAATTTCAATAAGAAACTCGGGATAAAAATACAATACACATTGCAATCAATTCCCTAATAATTAACAAATACCTTTTGAACGTAAAACGTCACCAGAGTCGTGTCCTTATAGTATTAGCATATGTAAATATTTATTTTTATTTTCAAATACATGTAACTCAAGCGATACCAAACCAATTGTATTAATACTTGCATAATACCTTTTCTATTATAACTTAATTGTGTAGGTCGTCGAATCGGGAACGCACGTTCGAAGGGGACTGACAATTTCACCCTTGTGTAGGTCGTCCAATCGGGATCGCACGTTCATAGGGGACTGACAATTTCACCCTAGTTAATCTGCTAAGTAATTATGTTTTATATTTATGAAGTAGATTGCTGAGCGATTTCAACAATCGAAATATATAGATCGTGTAAAATACCGTGTAACAAAATGTAACAAAATTTAAATCGCTGATAAATTGTAAACCACAATATTACATCTAGGTTAAATCAATTTTGCCTATTTATTAAAGAAATGATTAAAATGGTTAACTGAAATAGTTAGATGTATGTTAAGAAAGAATTAACATATTTAAAGGTATGTACTGTGGTTTGTCGTTTACATCAAATTAACCAATGAAATTTTTAAAATAATTGCATTGTTCAGTGTAAAATACATGTATATTCTAGTGAGGTAAATGAAAGTAGTTATTCTGGTCAAAATAAATTTTTTGTGATATAACAGCTTCCTTAGAAATATTAATAAACAACCCGAATGACCCAGTTTTAACAAATTAATTATTTTGCAATAGTGTAACGGATAGGCAACATTGGCTATTGCCAATATGATACTTCTTAAATTTTGTACTCTCATTACATTATGTAGAACTGGATGTGTGGAAAGATGTATTATTCCACATATCGATTATATGTTTTTATCATTATTAACATTTTTAAATATTGATGTGTTATCACTAAGTGTTATGTTTAAGCGCATGTAACATTTGAGAAATGTAATTTCGGTTTTGATGAAATGATGTAGGAATTTAAATCAAAATATATGTTCTGTTCTGTTGTTTTCTTTTAAGTCCGCACACTTCTGACATTCTTCTAAGCACTTAAGCGTTACAATAGCCAACTTTAATAATTAAATTTCAGAAACAAATGTGACTTGGGTGGTCTTCTAACAAAAGTACTGAAATGCCTCCGGTCAAGTGGAAAAGATAATACAAGGAGCCCTAACCATTCTTACAGTTCTCAGTTTAGCCATTGAATCGTTATGGGTTAATTTGACCTCTTGTTCACGTAATTGAGAATATATCATGTTTTTAACGTCACTTACATTGACATATATTATCTACTTCACTAGTAATACGATAGAAGATCGTACCGCTCGATAAACGACCCGCGTATTGTGTTTGTGGGTTCATATAAGAGAGACGCGGTTGTACTATTGGCTATGTTTATTATTCAACTGCTAACAACTGACAGTGACCAGTGGCGAGCATGCAGCAATATCTAATAGGCTGGGCTTACCATGCACCGATAGCGTTTAACAGTATGATTCGCATATTTTAAATACACTACACCTTTTAAATTCATACTTTATACATTTAAAATCAATGACATTACATTTAAATACACACATATTCGCAAAAATGTTTCAAATTTATAGCAAACATAGACTACTAGACTTCTTATACAACAATAGTTCGCTGAATGTCCTGATTAAATCAAATCAATAATATTAAGCAGATTAATCGTGCTAACTGATAACCGTACAAGCAGTCGTTAAATACGTTTCTGTCCCTGGCTAGCTAAGGTTCATGACAACCATTTAACAATTAATTGCCGAAGAACACAACAATTATTTGTATTCAAGTCTCTCAGGCCCTCGCCTGTTGCGCAACGGAAAGCGTCTTTCTTGAGTTTCAGATTTCTTATCAGAAGTGCTCACTCGGCGTTCAGTTATTTCCATCTGAATTTAATGAACAGAGCAGAACAGAACGCGCGGCTGTTGGTGTTAATGGCGTATCAAATTGAGTTAATTGCGCGTCGCTCCTAATGTCCTGTGATTCGAGTTGTGTGGGTAACGTTAGCAGGCGGTTTCTAGAATTAACCGGGATGTCAGTAGCTCGGAGCTGATCTACATGTCTTGTCCAAATAACTCCGTTGCCTATGACTACTTTGTACATGAGCGGCCCGTCTCGAGAAGCAATGCAACCGTGTATACATTTTTCTTTTGAAGTTGGCCTAAAATCACAAGCTAAAACGTTTTGTCCTAAATTAAAACCAGTTAAAGGATCTGGAAATATTATTAAATTACTCAGATTTCCTGTTAAAATGTCGAGATACTAACAATATTCTGGTCAGAAATCGTTTGTTTACCAGGCTTATTTATAAACGATAGAAGCCGCATTGATTTAAAAAATAAAAAGTTAAAAATAGATCACACTCGGCGAGGCATATCGGCTATGCACAAAGAATATCGTACTGTATCAACTAATACACAGTAATACTATTACATATAATACGTTTTGAAAAATGCATTTAGTCAAGCTATCATCTATTACTTCTGGAAAACACAACATTGAAAATACACATTAATAACCTTGATAATAATTAGTTTCCTTGACTTATTGACAATGACCTACATTTTTAATCCTAGATCAACACGTGTACATGTCCAGTAAACAGTTCAAATACATTTTCCCGTATTGATTGAAATCCGTGTTGATGTCCAAGAAATATTGTATGATGGCCAAAATAGTGAACTTTTACAACAATGACGATAATTTCTCCCTGGAATATGCGCGTTTAAGCTCAATATAGTGAGATTTTTTCAAAAGAGGTAGGCAATATTAAACTTGAATAATACGATGAACGTGTTTGAATAACGGCTACACGATTTCATTGGCTGAAAAAGTCACATGGTTAATCGCCACGGAACGAAATTTTATGAGTATTTCCGATATCCCTGTGAAATGGTCTATTCCTTGCAGAATCAGGTCCGTCGTGTGCTGCCATGTCGCCGGTACAAATTGTCGTATTGCATCTGTCGGTTTTGACGGGCATGGAGGCTACCATTTTGCGCATGAATACATGGGCCAAAAGTTATGAAGCTGGGCACCACTAGACAAAAAGTAGTGCATTTAATACATTTTTCAGCTGAAAGCCTGATTGAAGTACAATTACAAAATAAAATATGAACTAAATAGGATCTGTTAGCTTTGCAAATTAGGACAATTGGTATTATTCAAAGTAGGCAGGTCGGACGGTCATCATGGGCAATGCATCGGCCAGTGCGGACACGACCTTTGCGGGGATTATTGTCAGTTACAGGTCCTTAAACTAAATATTCAGGATTACAACACATGGTATTATGACATAAATGAGAGAATTGTTGAAACTAATGCAAATTAATGTCAAAATGAAACTGAAAAAGAACACGATGAACACAATGGGTCTCGGATTGCCACTCTGGTTGACTTTTTGCTTAAATTTCCCCATATTTACCTCCCTAATGCACCCTAGAGCAACCATCCCATAAACTACAGCCTTTAATGGGGTCAATGTGGCATCTGGCAGTTATTCTTTCCCGTACAGTGTGTTTGTAAGAGTCCATTTTCAAAATCTTTGCAGACGACTAATCTTACGGGAAGTTCTTAAAGGTTACGCATGCGCAAATAAATTCCTTCTTTGTTACATATGAAATATTCAAAATTTGATCTCACTTTTCATCATGACCACGCTACTCACCAGTATATCACCATACATTGTTGGAAAGATGAGGACATAACCTTTTGTCAAAAAAATCTATGCGTTGTGACTCAAAATATTTACCTTAGAAAAAACACACCGCTTTTGACGGGCATGGAGGCTGCCATTTTGCGCATGAATACATGGGCCAAAAGTTATGAAGCTGGGAACCACTAGAAATAATGGTAGTGCACAAAAATAGCCCTTTTTCTGATTGCTTACATACATACCTTTAAAATGATACCAAAACATATCATTTAAACTGTATTTTACAAATTATATGCATCCTGCACTCAACCATATGTGCTTATTATCTAAATGTAACCCTGAGGATGTGACTTCCGTTTTGGGGTAATTAGACCAGTCATAGGCCTTTCCCAAAACTAGGTTACTTCCCATGCGTGATGTCCCCTGTTCACTTCCGGCGACGTTTATTGATTATAAGGCGGGATAAGAGTATTGATATTAACCGAAAAACATTTGATCTTAAAATTGTGTTGATGTCGTAAAAATAAATTTACAAATATCAACATTCGTATATAATATACATCATGTACTTTATTTATCAATTTAATTAAATTATTATTTTGATTTTTAACAATATTGTCTACTCTTTGAAGATTGTCAAACAAACTGTTCACAGTACGTTTAACGGTTATTATGCAATAAAACACAAAAATAGCGAACCTATGCCTTCATCCTGTATTAAATTTGCATTCTTAAATAAAATAAATAAATAAAGTTGTTTTTAGTAAAATGAGTTTGCTAAGTAACTCTAAGCTAACATTCTTCTGGCGACTAAAATTACGATAATAAGGTATCATCACAGAAAAGGTTCCATTTTAGAAAGGGAAAGTCCAATCATTCCCAAATTACAGTGAAGAAAATCGACTTTTCAATGGTTATTTTTGTTACTTTTTTCATATTTTTGAGGAGAGTATATATGGAAAGCACAACAAAGTGTCATTTTTTAGTATATTCACATCATTCCATTGAACTCGTTGTTAACAATCAACAGAGTTTCATTCCAAAAAATTGACAGAAAAAATATAATTTCTTACAGAAAAATAAAAATCTGAATGAAATTCAATTTAATAATCCGGCGTATCATTTCTTACAGGAATATTCAAATTTGTATGAAAAAGCAATTTAATAAGCCGGCGTATCAGTTCTTACAGATAAATAAAACTCTGAATGAAATTCAATTTGATAAGCCGGCGTATCATTTCTTACAGAAATATTCAAATTTGTATGAAAAAGCAATTTGATAAGCCGGCGTATCATTTCTTACAGAAAAATTAAAATCTTATTGAAATTCAATTTGATAAGCCGGCGTATCATTTCTTATAAAAATATTCAAATTTGTATGAAAAAGCAATTTGATAAGCCGGCGTATCATTTCTTACAGACAAATAAAAATTATGAATGAAAGTCAGAACGTTTGAGCGTAATTCCGATGTTTTTGACAGCAACTTCTTATTTGAATTCCATACACATTAGTGTTTAACTTTAAAGCTTTTTTCGTTGCAGATATTCTTGTTGTGTGCTGTGGTGCTTGAACATGCTTCGCTTTAATCTTGAAATATAATGTAACAAAACAAATATCTTTTTAATTACTGTTAACACAATATTACAATAACTAAAGATGATGTCACTCCTCATGATATGTTATAATTGATGTTGAGATTGATAAAGAGATTAAGTAAGTAATTTGTTTATTATTGTGTCATGTGTTAAAAAAATGTTCATGATAACTTCAAATAAAAGAAACAAATAACACCCGACCCAATGGGTCTATTAGTCACCGGGAAATAGATATGTCGTTATAATTATGTACATAATAGGGTGAGTATCTATAATAAAACAGATACATTTATATATATATATTGATTTTTTTTTTTACACAATTCAGAGTAATTAATTAACTAAGCCAAAGAGTCTAATAATTATGCGTTTGAATAAATATTTTATACTTGTTGAGTCTGTTTGATCAAGTATTTGGTTTTCCTTCATGTACATAACTCTACCTGAGATAATTTCTTCATTTCTGTCGGAATCGTGGTAAACAAACAACATTTTATTCTCGCAGCAGCTAATTCCCGAAGGTTTTAGAAAAACAAAACAAGATGAGCTCTTAAATGTTCACCACCTTTCAATTCTTCACAATTGAAAATTAAATGCTGTGCTATATTATTTCATTCTTCAATTTAAAACCTATTTATTAATTCACAACAGTGTTTAATGCTTTAAATTATGTTCTGTTCTGTGCAATAAGGTGGCGAAATTTCATAGGATGATAGAAAAAGAACAACAACGAAGACAACAACATTTTAAAATGTGAGATAAACTTTAATTTGAGACGCAAACAATGGAGACGAAGTGTGACATGTTAGCTGTCTCTGCGTGTAGATCTTTATCATCAATGCATTACGCAATGGCATCGGATTAGCGGTATTGTTCTAAGGCGAATTTGATAAGATCCCCGCGGTTTGTGGCTTTGGTATTTTTATGACCCCCTCTTCAGACAGATAACTAAGTATCCATTGAGAGAACATGTGTTCATTCGTGGTATTTATGTATGGAAAACAACCGTTTAAGACAAGACAAGGAGACTACATTTTTTCAGGATTCCTGTCATACGGATATGTGGCCTTTGTAATGAGTTAAAAACGATACTACATTTAGCTCTAACAATTCATTTTTGTAACATATATCCTCTATGAGTTTTTATAATATTTAATCAAAAACATATGGTTTTAAAAATTTCCATTACAAGTTTTGAAAGCCGCTTGGTCTTAGATTTATAGGTCAAATTAAACCAAAACGGAAGTCACATCCGCAGGGTTACAGTCAGTTAGATACTAAACACATAGGGTTCAGTGTATAATGCATATGATTTTTAAAATACAGTTTAAATGATATGTTTTGGTATCAATTTAAAGTTGTATATGTAAGAAAAAAAGACATTTTTAGGCACTACTTTATCTTAAATGGTTCCCAGCTTCATAACTTTTGGCCCATGTATTCATGCACAAAATGGCAGCCCCCATGCCTGTCAAAACCGGTGTGTTTATTCTCAGGTAAATATTTTGAGTTACAACGTATAGAAATTTTTGACATGCTGTTTTTTCAAAAGGTTATGGGCTTATCTTTCCAACAATGTATGGTGATATATTGGGAAATCGCTCGGTCATGGTGAAAATTGAGAGCAGGACCATTCTAAGCTCTGCTGCAGTAAATGTGTAATCATACACCGGAAATGTGACCAAGTGGATGAACTATCAAACGTATCTGGAGAAAAACGACCGGAGCTTCTTGCATTGAAACAAACATTCATAAAATAGCTATCCGATGTGGATGCTATTATAGCGGACTGTAAGCTGTCAGAAAATAATTTGATTGAGTCCATTGAAAACATTTCTAAAGAGGTAGATAACATGAAAGATCGTGTCATGAAACTTTTTGAAGAGGCTAAACGGAAGTTGTTATCTGTGGCAAAACAAATAAAATCTGCAGAAGTCCGAAAGATAGGGGAAAAGCATGCGGTCTCTTCCAAAGTCAAGGAAGAAATAAATCAAGAAGTGTCAATGTGCTGTACCATTTTAGAACACGGAACGCCCAACCAACAGTGTATATATTTTTAAATGATTAAGGGGAAACAGAAAACAATGCAATCAAATATAAATTAACAACGACATAATAAAAATTCATCAACATCGACAGTGTCTTTTCCGAGAGAGCTGTCATCACTTCTCGAGATGGGAAACAATTTTATAAAACTGAATTGTGACGGAAACAAGAGAGGTATTTTATTTCAAAATTGCATAACAGTTTATCATATAATTTAATGTATATATCAGTATGGAGCATGTTATAAAACGCCTGTCTGATACAATATATGTTTCGTCAGGGTGGCAATAACGTACAAATTAACTTTGTTGAAGCCTATAGGATTTAGATTCTCAAATCTGTAAAACGCGAAATATATTTGTTTACTGTGTAGGCCACGAGTCAGTAAATAGCAACCACGAATTCTTCAAAACAGCATATATACATATTCTCTTACTTTTTTATTATAATATTTAATTATGTTGAATACAATGTGTATTCTAAAGGTGATTCTAAGCAGTTCCTGAAAAGTCCATGTTGAAAAATTGTAACTTCAAACTTTAATCACATTAAACATTTGCTATCTATACGTGCATATAAACGAAATATTAACCGGAGCCTCCTTGAATAAGATCACTAAATTATTGCTCTCCATCGGCAATTGTTTTTCTCATTTCGGAACAGTGTTATTTCATGTTATCAATACATCTTCTGAACATTTGTGACAGCTAATTACTGTAATGTATTTGATGGTTAATTTTGTAGTTGCATAATCGAGAACACGCATCGTTTGACCTTTTTTGTAGGCTATAATATACTAAACAATCGATAATACGAAAACAATAAGTTTGAACCTCGGCTTTTAGGGCCGGTTACAGATTGACTTGTTCACCGGTGTGCATATTTTTCCATTTGCATAAAATAGTTTGCACAATGCCTTATATGTTTACTATCAAATTAAAAATATTTGAATATACAAATCTAATAAACGAATGGGGTGAATAACCAATGCCAAATTTAAATACCAATAATCTGACTCCGTCATTTTGAATGTGTTCCAAAGTTCGTTGATATATTAAAACAACACGAACTCATATTATTTTACCTGGTAATGCCGGGCTTATTGTGTTCGCCCCATAACTTATCATTGCCGTGAAGGATTTTAATACAATTTCAGATTTATACATGTATTATTCCCCATTACCAGATGTTTCGAGTGGAGCACCTTTGCATGTCTGTTTTTGGTCAAGATAACAATTTAAGGTCAAAGATCAAGCACGATAATTTGGCAACAATGGGACATATTATGGGGATAATATCTTTTTGAGGTCGTCAACGACAGCATAGGCCCGAAAAATGGGTTAAAGTTCGAGTGCATAGCAACGCTTTTTAAAGGCCTCTGCGGATGTTAACGACCGAAAAAAAGGTGCAGTGTCGCTATTATAGCATAAAAACATACATCTAGAGTAATAAAACCGATTCAAATACTATCAGGTAATTTACTTAAAAAATCGTATTTTTATAGTACAGAGTAACCGCAAATCGCGCACCAGTTTATAGTTTTTAATATTTTATAACCAGGGCCGCGTTCAGCCGATCTGGTATCGCGCTAGAATGTCGCCATTTTTTTCAGTGTTTTCCTCGATTCGAATTTAAAAACTATGTTTTACATGGATTTCAGCGTGCATTACGTATACTGTTAATTATATACATATTATGATAAACAATAAAAACTGGGACCAGCACTGAAGGTGCATTGTTTATATAAAATCACCGTGTAACTGGGTGGTTTTATTGGGTTTATTACGTTTCACTGAAAAATGCTAACAATATCATGATTTGAATATTTGTTACGATTTTTACAGCGAAATCCGCGTTTTCAGGTAAAAAAAACGAAAACAGTACGGAAACGCGTGTTGTGCATCTTAAAGTGAATCAAATCATGCTCAAACCACAAAAGAACACGTTTTATGTAATATTTAAGCCTATTGCATTAAAGTATGCATTAATATTCTAGTAATTTGACTGATTTATATAACTGAGGTGCACAATTTGGCTCAGGCACTCCTATATAATCAAATCACTGAAAAACGCAAGCCGGGCGGCTTATCATGTGTCATTCTCAAATTCATAGAACTATACCTTTTCTTAACGAGCATTCTAAGCTGAATTGATTTAAACAATAAAAAAGGTATGCTATGTAAGAAAGAACTCGACACTAAACAAAGTTGACTGTTTTATCACCATCTTTTTACCGGCTACTATCTAGTTCAATGTAACCGTCCTCCGCGCTAGTGCCATCCTGTAGTCTCCAATCTTAAAACATAGCAGTTATTTTTTAGTGCACCTACCAACATGTCCAAAAGGGATATCATAGCAAGTGTCTAAACCTCAAAACAGGTCTTCGAGTTAAACTTGTTGATTTATATAGAGACTATACACCTCATTTTATAAGTGTAGTGTGACCTATAATACAACTTGAAGTTTTGATATTGCGAACAAAAACTATTCTGCGTCATTATTAACCTAGTTCTAGTATGCATGCACAAGTTCAGACCGATCCACACAGTAGAAATGCATGAAAACGCTTTTGAGAATGACGCATGATAAGCAATCTGGCTTGCGTTTTCAGTGTTTTAATTATATGGGTGTGCCTGAGCTAAAATGTCAACTTAATTAATTAATAGAAATCAGTCAAAATACTAAATATTATAATATTTTTACATAATTTATTGAGATAAATATTGTATAAAACGTGTTCATGTTTGGTTTGAGCATGATTTGGTGTTTGAGCAGGATTTGGTGTGCTGCGAGATGCTCAAGACGAGTTTCCGTAACTGTTTTCGTTTTTTTACTTCAAAAAGCGGTTTTGCGCTGTAAAAATCGTAATGCGCATTCAAATCGTATTAATTACAGCCAATAAAACCACACAGTAACATGGTGATTTTATGTAAACATTGCCCCTTTAGTGTCGCTCCCTGTTTTGTGTTTAGGTTACAATATACTAATGCCAATCCTTATGCAATTTAATGTTAAAGCGATAACTTAAACCAAACATAAATGCAACATTTTGCACATAGGGACCATCATAACCATTCTTTTCTTAAAAAGCATTCTAAGCTGAGTTGATTTAAGGAATAAAAAAAGGTATGTCGTGTAATATGTAAGAAAGAACTCGACACTTACCAAAGTTAACTGTTTTATCACCATCTTGTTACCGGCTACTTTCTAGTTGAATGTAACCCGCCTCAGCTCAAGTGTCATACTGTAGTCTACAATTTTAAAACATATCAGTGATTTATTAGGGCTCACCAATACTTAGACTACCAACATCTCCAAAAAAGAAAATCAAAGCAAGTGTCTAAACCTAAAAACATGTCTTCGAGTTAAACTTGTTGATTTATTTAGAGAGTACAGCCCACATGATCTTTTTATTTAGTATAATGTGACCATAAGCTTTTTGCTGTTATTGTATTTTAATGCTTCCTTGCACCAGTATTACATTAAATACTGAAACTTTCACTTGGCATATCCAAGAACACACAGCTATTTGCAGTATATTTTATTATTGTTATTATTATTATTATTATTATTATTATTATTATTATTATAATAATAATAATAATAATTATTATTATTATTATTATTATTATTATTATTATTATTAGTAGTAGTAGTAGTAGTAGTAGTAGTAGTATGTAAATTAATGTACACACAATCAAAAATAAGTGACTACTGTTGAGCTATGCTCTGTACACACTATAACAACTGAACGAATGACAAAAAATAATGAAACATGTATTCAAGTGAAAGAACCATCACCAGGGATTGCAAATTATACATTTATAATTAGATTTCAGTGAAATCACTTAGTCTACAATATCACTACCAGCAATATATCAAAGTATCGAAAACTGCAGTTATTTGTTTAAACATATGCTTACACAAATAACAGGCTGAGCTACAACAGACAAAAAATTAAAATTTTGAAATGTATTACTGCAATTTCTGAATATTTTGTAAAAATATATGTACTCACGATATTGATACAGGTTACATCTGCGAATGTGGCCACTACATCAGCATGTCACTAATAAAAGTCACACAAACTGCAGCGGCACTGGTATAAGTCACACAGTACAGCTATCACACAAAATCCAGTGTCACTGATAAAACACAGTAACACGATAAAAAGTTCCAGTTCCTAAGTGTGTAGATGTTCCTGGTGTTGATGAAAGCGCAATGGACCCGCGGTCTTGTAGAAATGGAAAAATACACAAGTCCTCTCGAAGGTGATGAGGTGTCGTGTAGATACCTCCTGGTCAAAACGGCTAAAAGTAATGGGCTCGGTAAACGTACCCCGGGTCTCGTCACTCCCCCTCCGATGAAGCAAGCTCCTGGTTGCTGCAGATACAGCAATGGATCGCAGGTCTTCCGCGTAGTCAGAAGATAATTCAAACGTACCAATGTTGCACGTTTTAATGACACAAGTGTTGAAAACTCACAAAATGTCCTGATCACAATGCTGTGAAGACTTAAGTACTTATACAATTAAAAGTGTGCTACTGATTAGAAATAAAACACGTTGGGCGCTATTTGTAATGAAGTGTTCTCTGATGTTGGGTTCAGTTCTTTATAGCAATTTCTATATAGTGTCAGTAGTAAGTACACAACTAGAGTTAAGTTCATAATATTCTTTATCAGAGTAATAATATCATGGTCTCACAGTACATAAAATGTCAAATGACTGTGGATTACTATAGGATCACAAAGATAAGGATCAGATGGATCACGGATCACTTTAGATCAAGTTCAAGTCCAAATGTGGTTTGGACATTTACATAGTTAATGGCTCTGCCTTCCACTGCCTCGCGCCAACACTCTGACTCATGAATGTTAAAGAATCTTTCAGAAGTAAAATAAATTGAAGATATCAGAATATGAAGCTCTATGTAAAAATGGCTGCTTACACTCTTCCCAGAACACAATGAATATAGATTTAAAAAGAGTGGAAAATAGTCACCCGACAAAACAGGTTTTAAAATCGGTCAACTGTGACAACTGGTCAGTCTGGTCAAAGGGAGATAATAAACTACTCTGTCAGAGTTGTTGGAAAATTCTACCGGGTTACAGTAGTATCAGTATTAGCATTAGTTGTTGTTGTTGTATCATCATCATAATCATCATTCTCATCATCATCATCATCATCATAATCATCATTCTCATCATCATCATCATCATAATCATCATTCTCATCATCATCATCATCATCATCATCATTATCATCATCATCATCATCAACAACAGAATCATTATTATTTTTATCATCTTCATTATTATTATTACTATTATTATTATTATTATTATTATTTTATTTTTTTACGAAAATATACATTCGTAATTTAAGCTGACACATGTTCAGACGGCTTATCATCCCAGTCAAGGCCCGTAACCCTGGAGCTGCTCGTGTCCGTTGATCTACCAAAGACTGGAGATGACGAGGATCAGCCTCTCCTCAGTGGGCTGGACCTCCTACCGGACGGGAGGCTGGTAGCCGTGGATAACATGAATAAGAAATGTATCATACTGTATGACCGACTGCAGAGACAAGGAACACCGTACGAGTTCAAGACATACCCTCGTGCCGTTGTATGCCTGTCTCAGAATGGACTCGCAGTGACATTGAACAACAAGACCATGTGGATCCTGTCCGTGAGTCCTGACAATGTAATCGGTCTGACCAGTGAAATAAAGACATCCTCCTACGTCTTCTCTATATGCTGCAGGACTCCCTCAAACATGGTCGTAAGAACGAACGATGATACCCGTCCAGCTAGAATGATATCAATGAAAGGTGTAGAGTCTGACTTTAATCACGTTGTGTTTCCTAGTAAGACGTACACAGTTAATGAATGTATGAGCACGTATATCCAGTCTAGGAACACGTTGGTACTTACTGACAGGATCGCTCACACAGTGTACATGTACGACACCGTGAAGGGCACGTCTAGAGCAGTCACTGATGGGAACATACAGAAACCACGTGGTGTGTGTGTCGGGCCTGGTGACACGGTATTGGTGTGCAGTACACTTAAGAACTTCATCGTGAACCTGACTGCTGACGGTACCATACTCGGTACCTACCCAGTGGACATGAAGGGCCCGTACTCCCTGTGTGTGAGTGAAGATTGGACCAAAGTGGTGGTGTCGAATAACGATATAGGCAACAAGAAACTTCAGTTGTATAAGATATCACCAGCTCGCAGTTAGGTGTCCATGGTGCGCTGTCTGATGTTATCCATGAGATTATTGTTACTCGTATAAAGCGTGCGTAGTTATATTTAATCAGGATTATACAATTTTTGTGTGTAATACTTGTAATGAATACTACTACAATTCACTAATACATTTATAATAAAGAATGTTACAGGCTATATTAGAGATAACAAAATCCCTTGCGTAGGGACATGCAATTGATTCATTGGGTAACATTTAGAAGGATGTTTAGACACTGAATTACATTTAAATATCATATGAAATTTTAGAAGTAAAACATTCATTTCACATTTGAACATACGATTATTATCTAGGTGCATTGTGCAATATTAAATTTTCAATAAAAAAAAATCGTGATAATAACAAAATAGCACTACAATTGCAAGCCATTCAGTAATAATTAAAAGTTACTTTATATATTAATTGAAAAAAATTCACCAAAGCCGTGTCCTTTTAATATTCGGATTTATATTATAACTTAAGCCTTTAACAAAAAACCCAATCGTATTAACACTTGCTTTTTACCTTTTCTGTTATTAACTTCGATTGTTTGGATCGTCAGGTCGGAAAGGCATCTTGATAGCTCATTGACCAGTTCCCACGATAAAATCCGAATACTTCTGAACACATACAACGATTATTCACGGAACTTCACGATTATAAGAAATAAATCTTTGTGAAACAATTTCACCCTAATAAATTTGCTATGCTATTATATCATTATAATTTAAACGGACAGTGCTCAACGATTTAAAAAAATTATTCGCTGATATCTCTGTGTTAAAATATGACTTCTAAAGAGACTTGTTCACAGATTTTTGTATTTTCTGATACATGCCATTAAACTTCTTATCTTGACAGATTAAAGAGCTCAAGAACTATAACAAGAAAAGCATATAGAAAAAATAAAGAAAAAAGTTGTTCCCACCGGGGTTCGAACCGCCCGAATATTATCCATTTTAACTGATGAATAATCATTAACGAAACGGTATTTAACGTATATTTCTATGTCAGTTGTTTTGTTTCGCTCCTTTATATATGTAAAATTGTTTTACTTTTGGAGTCTGAGAAATAAAAGTTTGAAAATTGTCATATCGACACTCTGTGAACAGGTCCCTTAAGTGAAGCAAATTGTCTCTCTTTGTTAAGGGAATAATTTAAATGGTTTTATTTGATTGTTAAGAAATACTTATAATGGTTAAAGGTTTGTTGAGAAATAACTACCCGATTTAGCTGTTTGTAAAGAAATCATTAACATAGGTAAATGTTAGTTTTGCGCGTTTTGTGATTTATATAAAATAATTCAATCAAATGTTTAAAATGACTTTCTTGTTCAGTGTACAATATATAAAATAGATGCAAATGCATGGAAATGTTCTCCAAATATATAAAAAAAATATGTGAAAATCCAGCGGAGCGGCATAAGCAGGTTCGACATACCTATACAGATTATCCGGTCATTTTGTTTTCAAGCAATTTATTTATTCTGCGATATTTTAACGGAAAGCAACATTTGCTATTATGTCTATTCCTAGTTATAGTGAACTGGTGTGAGAATCTCTAATTTTACCACTATCAAAATTAAACTAAAACATATATTCATTTTTTCTTCCTAATACATTATTTATAATTCCAGCCGAATATTCATGTGTAAATCCCATATACGGTGGCTTGTGTTTCTTTCCTGTACACTATTCAATTCCGACTTTTAAATCGATAGTGTTTAAAAAACGGGCTAAACGCTACTAAAAAGCTATTAATTTGTGTATCCCAGATGAACTGGTTATTGCCATTTTATATTACAGTTTGTAAATACATAGTTCTTTTATGTGAATTTATTTACTTTGCTGTGGTAATATTTATTGAAATGTTATTCCATGCTGATTACGCCCCCCCCCCCCCCGCCCCCCATACTTATGTATTTACACCATAATTATATACCATCACAATTAATAGCATCATTGTACTGTGTCTATACCTCTCTTTTTTATTTGATTAAGTAATTGTAATCCCTTATTTTCAGTGTAACTAAACTAATAAACTACACTTTCGCATCTAGGCATTACACTTTAAGATAATAAACCTATTTAATAATTTAAATTAGATCGATAACTTAACTCTCTTACTGATTTATTAGCGCATATTAAAAAAAAATGCTATTTTATTTATGTATATATACGTTAACGTGGATAAAGATTTGTTCTGCTTCTCGTCTCTTAAATTTTTGTTACACGTCCGTATTGACTGTAATAAACAATTGACAAAATTATTGCTTGTTAATATAGAACAGAACAGAATTTGTTTGTTTTCGGTGTGATAACGCGTGATATCATCACCGGAAAGGGAGACAATTAATATTTGCGCGAGTGAAAATATGTAAATTGTCTCACTTTCCGGTGATGATATCAAGCGTTATCACACCGAAATAAAGCAAATTTTCTTTTTATGTTATGCTTTATTAACCTTCGTTTTACATTGTATTGGAAAATATCGCGGAAATCATAACGTCATGACGTCACAATAATTACGTCATTTTACAGTTTTGAGCCCAGTTTTCGATGACGGTCTGTTTCCTTTACTGTATTAAATTGGGACCCCAAAAAGTGGTCCCTTACTTTCAATGATATAGAGATATATCACACTGATATTTTTTATATATTTCACTACTTAGCATTAAATAAATGTATTTATTATTGGTAGGCCTCATTGTGAATACGATTACCATTGTTTCATTGTTACTTAAAAGGGCCGTATCGACTACCGGTATATTTAACACAAATATAGATACATATTTAAACAAAACACACATGTATTCGCATTTGTCTCAAACATATTTTGTAAGTAGCAGTAATATACTGATAGAATCGTTAAGAAATAAATATATGTAAAGCCAAACAAGTTTTTTTCATTGAACTCACGTCTTCAAAATCGTGCCCGTCAGTGAAAATTATCCTAGTCTTCACAACATTATCATCATCATCATGGTTATCGTCATCGCACTGTGCATATGTATTTAAACTTTAAAGTTATGATAAATATCGTTTTTGCCATTTTTGACAAATGCATGCACTATTGATTATGCAAATAAAATCTATCATGTTACAACGATGTCATATTATTGTCATGCTTACATTTGTTTCTGTTAAAAGCCGATGCTATATTGCATCCGCGTTGGGAGCATGTAATTTGATGTTACACAAACAACAACTTTAATAAAGGCCATCTTTAAAACAAACGTTAAAAGTATACAAGATACACAGAGCAGTTGACTGTGCCTCTCTTTTAAAATGCACCAATTAGATATGATACAGTTATTATATGTACGAACGATCGGCCCGGTCCCGACGCCGTTCGGTTTGGACACGTTTCACTGCATAAAGAACGTCCATAATTCGAAGATTGTTGACAGGCAGTGTGCTTTTTAACCAACGACTGTTGTTGAGAAACTTAAAAAAGCAGATGTAAAATGGTTCTGCAACACTTTGATCGCCCAATAGAAGACATTCTATAAATCGCGACCCCGCCACAGACCCAGCCTTGTAGGACCATATATTTCACAAATCATATTGTTCACGTTTGTGTAAAACTCATTCTGCATAGTTGTGAAAACTGAGATATTATTTTGACACATCACAGTCTTATTTTTCATATTTACTGTGAAGTTTGTGATCTCATCCAGTTTTTGATATGCAATGAAATCATATTTTTCTGTGATCTTCACGCATACGCCGTTTTTTGTGGTACGACCAAGTTAACTCTTTCTATTGCAAAATACGATTTCATACACCTGTTTTCGTAATGACCTCATGCACTGTTCCTTATCAAAATATTGTATATACTCATACACATTGAGGCTCGGCAAATTAGCGGTAGTGGTATTTTCAAAAACATCACCCGAACCCCTCGCAAAGACGTGCCTTGAGCGGAATTACACAGATACATTTGATTATTGTGACCGTTGATTATACAATGACATTTTGCAAGGGATCTATTTCGTTCGTTCATAATGTAAGTCGAGAGATTGCTTCGTTGGTTTCCTCTTTAAAGCTGCTACTTCAAGGATGATAAGACATAATTATATGGCTGAGGCCAAATACGTTATTTATAATGTACAGTAATGATACTTACCAAATGCAGTCGATAAAGCATCGCTTAATAGTATAATAACAATACAAATAATAGCGGACTTAAAGACTCGTTTGGGAAAGCTCCTCTAAAAATATACTACCACAGTTCGGTGTGTGGTATTGAAGACGCGGTGTTGATTCTGCGTGTCCATTAGTCGACTAAAACAAAAGACATAATACTATTTTAAAATAATTTTCTTTCATTGACAAATTTTGTTTTAAAATATTACATGAAATATATAGGGAAAAAGTCCCGAGTAGATATACCTTCTAAGACTTCAACCCCTGTCCTCGGCATGCGAGGCTGATACGCTTACCGCGTCGCAAAACACCTTCCTACCTTTAAAAAAGCTCTTAGCGCTTGTGTATGTGTGTGCGTGCGCGTGCGTGTGTGTGTGTGTCTGTGTGTGTGCGTGTAGTACAATTTTACCGAGTGCACCGGGATTCTCTCCCATATGCCCATCGCACCCAGAAGACTTGTTAGTTGGTTACGAGGGATCATGCAAGATACACGTGACGCCCCGTTCAAGGGCCGACCCTGGGTTTTTAGTGCCCGGTGTGAAGCACCTAGTACGCTGCATCTCGGTTTAACGTCTCATGCGAAAGACGAGTTCGTAGGTTAGGGTGTAGGGCGGGCTCGAACCTGCGACCCCTGGGTTATGAAGCCAGTGCGTTACCACTAGACCACGGATCAGCCACAGTCAGCACTACTTGTTATCTCGTGGTTTTTAACTACGGAGCCGCGAAAATGAAATTGATTGGCTTTTTGGACCACGCGGTTATTTCGCACTAACAACAGAAGAACTACACAAAGTTGAAAAACGTCTCAAGATGCTTTGAAATCGGGTTGTAACAATGCATTGCAATGATCCATCCAGTGTGTTTCAAACTGGTGTTCATGTGTCTACAATGTTATTTCAGTCAATTGCATCGAATTAATTTACTATTAATTATTAATTTACTAGATTTAAAACATTTTTTTCCTTTTTCTAATTTTTCCATATCATCTGTGACGTTGCAGCTGTAATCATATATACTTCTCGCAGATGTTACTTTGCGTAGGCCTCACTCAGAAATCACTGCAACTGTCTAGAAATCCTCCCAGAGCTAGAATGATTCATTTACAAAATATTGATTATTTGATTAAACTACCCTAGAAGAATGGCATAATTGGCTCAAATGTTTTTATCAGGCAATAAGGGATACACAAGGAGAATAAAGAACCAAAATAACAGCGATGAATTTACGGCAATTATTTTGTTTCCTACGGCGTTTCGCGCATTTTAATTGACTGCATGTAATCTAACTTATGTACCATTGTGGTGGCAGGGATTATCTTCAAATCTTATGTACACAACTATACACAGCCTTCTTTGGTTCTCTGATAGTGTAATCCAACAAGAATGGTGAATACTTTGAGAAGAAACGGGAAAAGCACCAAATATTTTGTAGAAAATTCACGTCAATAACGTCACAATTTTTATTCAAGTATACATTCATACATCATACATTTACTTAAAGTATACGTCTTGATACTTTGAATTACACGCCGGGATCGCTACAGATGTTTATGTTTAACTTGTGTAATTTATTTAAAAGTGCATTGTAAAATTGCCCAAATTTTGTAATTAATGTATTTGTTTCATTTGTTTTTGTTTTTTTAGTTTGTGCGGTTTTTTAATTAGAACGAAACTTTAGAATGAATGCGTATAAACTAGGCCAATTAAATCCTGTCCAATTTTTCCAAATCAGATGAGAAGCTAATTTCAAGAGTCATTTGATAATGTGTAAAACTTCAACTATAACGCTCTTTTATATATACAAACACATGGCCAACTACGGGCTCTCTTCTCTGAATGGTGCAAGGCTGTACAAAGCACATTGCCTTGTAAGTAAACCCGTTGAACAAGGATCTGTTTCCGTAATTAAAAGGCATAACATACGCAAAAAAGTGCGATGGCTCTCATTCTATAAATAGCGATCCCGTCACAGACACAGACCTTTATACTAAGACTGTTCACTCATTCTATAAATAACGATCACGTCACAGACACAGACCTTTATACTAAGACGGTTCACTAATTCTATAAATAGCGATCACGTCACAGACACAGACCTTTATACTAAGACGGTTCACTCATTCTGTAAATAGCGATCACGTCACAGACACAGACCTATATACTAAGACGGTTCACTCATTCTGTAAATAGCGATCACGTCACAGACACAGACCTTTATACTAAGACGGTTCACTCATTCTATAAATAGCGATCACGTCACAGACACAGACCTTTATCTTACGACGGTTCACTCATTATTCTCACCAAGGCGGCCCGGGTTCGCTTCCCACTCCCGGCGCATTTGAATTTGGTTGGTGGTCACCATACCGGACAGGTGGGGTTTCCTCCGGGTACTCCGGTTTCCCATCACACCACAAGACCACACCAAAATTAAAATATCTTTCAATAAAAAATAAAATATCTGGAAATTGAAACTATGATTCAAAATTCGTCCCAGCTTTCATGAGTCTCTAGTAAGTTAATTAGGTAGGAGTGCTTGGACACACTCCGGGTCCTCACATAATGCAGCCTCAGGCGCGGAAGGACCTAATAAACTTCGAAATACACACACATACACACACACACAGACACAGACCTCTATACTAAGACTGTTCTCTTATTCTATAAATAGCGATCACGTCACAGACACAGACCTCTACACTAAGACGGATCACTCATTCTATAAAAACGATTACGTCACAGACGCAGACCTTTATACTAAGACGGTTCACTAAGTTTTGGTTTTTCTGCACATACGCGACGGTAAAGTGGCGAAACCTATTTTAAATAAATAGTAAATACAATACTTATAGTATCAAACATCTATATCAAGTGAACGTGAGCTGGTTAAAATTTGAAACTGCAATGCAGTATGCTTATCTTTTAACAGGCACATTTGCTTACACATGATTTTGTGTTTTCTGCACGTAGGCAATGAACCATTTAGTTTTTTTTTAACTACCCAGAATATATTCAACGAACGTTCACATGTCTGTTTTTAACCTTGCGTGTAGACAATACGATAACTCTGATCAATGTCTAACTATGTAAAATGTCTGAAGCGATAGGAAGAAGTAATTGATATCAGTTAAATGCTGGCTTTTCAGGGCTGGCATTCACGAACATATTCTTAGACTTATGAGGTAAGATAAAGGAATATTCTTGAAACTGTTGTGTTAGTATCGAAACGCTGTTAGTTTGAATTTGTCTTAATATTCGCCAACTCTAATTACAGCATTTTTATTAAGAACGATTTATTACTAACATTAGCGACATAGGTGTTCATATTTGCGAACAAATATGTATTTTTTGTTCTTGAGTTCAAGTATATTCTTTATACTTAAGTCTACGAATGGTTGGTGAATAACGGCCCAGAATTGTCTCTTATGTATCATTCGCCATTGTTTCTGTAATGTTCACATGCGCATTAAGTGAAACACCAAAAGAACCGGATTCAACATCGAGCCTAACTCGCCTAGCACCTCTGCCGGAGTACAAGAAACATCTGCTGGTCTTCGTCAATGAGCCTACGAGTCATCGGATGGTGATATTCGCGTCTGATGACGAACTGCGTCTTCTTTATGTAGCGAAATGGTGGATTATTGATAGTACATACTTGTTTGCGCCGAACACAGTTACATCACTTGTCCTGCGCCATGACTCAGTTTGGTAATACCCAGCAGTCAGCGGTCTATGGACTACTTCTATCAAAGACATTGAATACACCTGAAGAATTCTTCCTAAATGAATGCTTGACACGTGACGTAATACCAAGTCCCAGTATTATTGTCGCTGACTATGTGGCGATCCACTACACTGGGCAAACGCTCAGCTCCAGTACCGTTATCCATACATAGATTGATTAGATTTATTTGAACATAAAATGAACAATTTACATGGCAAGTAACATATTTAAACATACAACAAATAATAAATAAGTATTCATTAATATTGCCATATCAATCAATATTATATGTCAAGGATTACACAATAAAGAGCTAAAATAAACTCTTATTTCCATTGTGGTCCTTGAGATGTAGTGCGGTATGACATAGGAACATATTACCGTTAAGTTTGCAATAATATAAAAGAAACCAATATCAATAGGTTAAATATATAAACTATACTTTGGTAGCATTATACTAAAGTTTTAAATAGATCATTAAATGAAAATTTCTATATAAGGCATTAAATTATTAAAAACAAACTTATCACAGTACATGTAGATATGAATTAGAATACAATTAAGAGAATACTGAACATTAACACTAGTAATGAGTAAACGATTAAAATTAAATTGAATTGCCATGCAACATAAAATGACTAGTCTATCCATCTGAGCATATTGATAAGTACAAATAAATTAAAATTATTATAGCACATTTGGTAAAATTTAACTTGAATTAACATAAAATATGATAATACTGAACATTAATATTAGTAATGAGTAAACAAAATAAAATTACATTAATTTGTCATGTAACATAAAATGACTAGAGTATCATCATAGCATATTGATAAGTTCCAATCATTTAAAAGATAGTACAGCACATTTAAAATTTAAATATAATTAAATAAATGCTCCTTACCCATGGATTGAAAAGAAGATGTGGTTGTTGAGTCCCTGATATGGTGAGGCAAACTGTTCCACAGAGAGCAACCCATACAGGAAAAATACTTTTTGCCAAAGCCTTTGACAACAGGGATAGCATATACAGTACGTGCCACGCGAAACCCACAGAATTCGCGCTGTCGTGACGAGCCTTCGATCAATATTCGCGAAGCGACGTCATGAAAGTTTGCGACGATTCGGGAAATATAGATGTAGGCCCCAGCGCGAGATTTCGCGATGAATATGTCACGAAATTTCGTCGCGATTCGCGGCAATTTTAAAGGTATATGTGCTCTTTAATAATTAAGAGTTGTATAGTTTTTACGGTCTTTTAGCAACATTCTACATTGTGTGTCGCACAGTGTATGTTAAATGTAGATATATTAATTTTGTATCCTTTATAATACGGTTAATTAATAAATAATTATATGATAAAGCACTATTATTTGACAGTATTAATAAAAGAAAAAAGTGAAAACGCATATTTAAGTCACATTGAATTTATATAGTGTGTATATACGTTTAAAAAGTTTACATTTACAATTCGGATAATAATCATTAAAATCAACTTAAAATTATAAATCACTGATTGTTCTTTTGTACAAATAATCACCCTTTTTTCCTATATGCCTAATTTCAGTGGAAAACGCATGCTTGAATCCTGACTAATACTCATATAAGAGCCTGTTTTTGACCAGGAATTCCTCCAATTGGTCATATATGACCTTCTCTATAACTTTAGAGATGACACTTAATATGGTGATTGGACGATAATTTCCAACATCCGTCTTGTCACTCTGTTTGTATAAGGGAACTACTCGGGCAGACTTAAGGTCAACAGGAACCACGCCCTGTATAATAGACAGGTTAATGATATGTAAAAGAGGATCAGCAATAACTGAGGCGACATCCTTTGAAAATAGAAATTGGATCCCATTAAACCCTTTTGCATTATTAGGACAAAGGTTATTTAGGTACTTAAACACTTTGCTCTCAAATACTATTGAAAATGAAAAACTATTAGGGTGAATACCTTTTGAAGAATAAAAAGTAAAAACAAAACTTCTACCAAAATTATTAACAATATTTGGCAATTTACTTACAAGCTAATCAGCAACAGAAGTATAATTTTTTTTTAATTTTTCTGCAACTTTCAGTTTATCAAAACAAATATCTCCATCAATGTTCAAACCAATGCTACTTGAGAAATAATATTTTTTATTTGGTAGGCCAAGGTTTTTAAGACACTTCCAAAGAGACTAGGATTATTTTTAACAGAATATTTAAAATAGTTCTGTTTAGCTTTAGTAATAATGTTATTAGATTTATTTTCCAAAGCCCTAAATTTATTCAAATCTTCTTCAGATTTATCTTTTACTTACAATTGTAAAAAGCCTTATACATATCCTTAATACATTGCAATGCTTCAGGGTTAACCCATGCTTCAGTTCTTTGTTTCATACACACAGATTTAACAGGAGCAATAACATCAAGTGTATATAGAAATATTAATTTAAAAGTATTCCATGCAGTGTTAACATCATCACAACATTAAACTGGTGTCCAATCGGATCCCAGAAGTGTCTGTTGAAACATTCCTTTTGTATAATGTTTTCGTGATCGAACATTAACAGTATTGTGCTTTCCTATATATTCTGGGGTAACCTTCCTATTACAAAATGTCATCATATGATCACTAATACAACAATCAATTACACCACTTTGCGAGGTTTTATCAGGGTCAGATACAAGAATTAAGTCAATGGTAGTAGAAATTGTGGATGAAAGTCTGGTAAAATCTGTAATGAGCTGGTTAAGAAAAAAAATATCCAAATAGCCAAATAGTTTAATAACATGATTTTTCATAATAATGGAATACTAATTAAAAATTCCATATTGTTTTATTTCTTATTCATTTTCAGGGGTGACTTTACCACCTGACGCAATCAATGTGGCGGAGGGTGCAAGCCGCTGGTCTACAGTTTGTGTACAGGACTGACAGCGAGCTGCGCCACGTCTGCGGGAAGCTTGATGGATAAGCGTTTCTCCCAGTGCCAGATGTCAATGATGACGGTACTGCTTCAGATCGCACTTATTGCGTGCTGATCTTTTTAAAACAGGTTCGATTCTACATACGCAACCGGAGCATACAGTAAATTACTTATTTTAGTTATCAATGTTTATAAGAAACTAATAAGTGTTGTGCGAAATGAATAATATATATTACCATACAATATTTTGAATGGACAATACTTGATGTGTGTTGTTATTCAAGTGTTACACGTAACTTTGTTTTAGGATGGTCATGTCTCAGGACAGAAATATGTGTCCAGATATATGGACTGCTTACCACGGGACGATCGCACGCATGAAACGTACCAACATCTGTAATGGTAGAACGATGATTTTGCGGAACTGGCGCCTTCAATCTGTCGCTCTGGACTGTGATAAACAGCCTACAGAAGGTCGCAGCGATGGTCGAAGCGGATCTAGACCTTTTTTGATTGCTGTTTATTCAAAAATGACAAATCGCATCTGTTTCAAATTTAGCACACCCCTATCATACACAATTACCAAACCAAGTATAATAGAAATTGAACGGTTCAGTAATCATTGATATTTTCTCGTGCTCTCGGGTATCAAAACAAATAAATACACGAGAAAAAATTGTGGTGTCTGTAGAAATTCGATGCAGTTTATAATCAAAGTGTTCAACAATGACACTCCAACCAAAAAAACACTTAACATCAATTGTTTCATGCATAACGCCATCCCACAATGAATAATAGATATTTTCAAAAATGTCAATCATATCCAAATTAATCTGCAATTGTATCCTGTTATTGTACTTGGATATCACGTGCTTAGCGTTTAAACTAATTTATTCAAAGGAGCACGTGGTAAACGTCTAACCTATTTGATGAATGTAAATAAATCCCTAATCAATAGCTAGGGAGGAGTTTAAAATGTTTGTGGTAAAACATGGCAAAGAGCTTCTGTGCAGTATACAGGACGCGCGCGCGCCGTTGGAACATAAGAGACCGCATTCCACGTACTTAGGTATGGAGTAATTATTATTCTCTTTATTTAGATTGAAATTGATTAAATCATTATTTTCAGCGATTTTCAATCACAATAAAAGGAAAATAACGAACAAATTTGCTCTTAATTTCTAACAGTGAAAATGACTTTATTTCGTTGTCGCATTTTTGCGTATTTTTTGTTTGATATTATGTTTTATTTTTGTAAAGTTTTGTATGAAAAAGAAATTTCAGATAGAAGAAAATAAATACATCGAAGTCTAATATATTAGTTTATGTTCTTGAAGAGTTTGGAGAAATTCGGGCATAACATACAAAAGCCTGTGGGTGTACTCTGCCATTAACACGTGTTTCATCCATCAGCAGAAAAGTCTGATAACTCTCTGTCACAGTGGAGTTCCGAACAGTTCATTCACGCTTTGGGCATAAGATTAGGATCAACTGCTTTGATATTTGCGTTTTACACACATGCATTTGTATGACAGCCATTACCAATGCACAAGACACATTCAAAATAATAACTGTGCAGTACCAACTTAATGACCGTCACGTTGCCTTTATAAAGACATAACCAATTAAACTCTTGACATACATGTAAGTCCATTCAATACCTTCATAGCAAACTTTGTTACAATATGATCACATATTATTATTATATGGACGTTATATCACAAGAGCCATAACTTTTGACCGTGTTGGCCTTGAAGATAATACTAGATGCATGAAATGAAGGCAATAATGCTGTTCATAAAAACACCAACATGCAGTAAGGGTGATCAGCCATACGATCGTTGTTACTGGTATGAAGCGTGCTAAAAGTAGTTATATTTAATTTTCGACTCAATAATTTTCAGATTGATTAAACAAACTTTTGAGAAGTCAATATCGCTGAGGAATATCGGTACTGCTGTATTAATGTGAATACGGTTTTTGCTTTAAAACATGAAATAAAGTAAAACAGGACAGATTACAGATAATATCTTAGTAATGTTTGAAGCTGATATGTGCTATGTTTTAATGAATTCATCGGATGAAGATTTGTGCAGCGCGACGCCAATCCTGTGCAGCCAGTCTCAAGGATGTGCGGAATTCGTAACGCACACGCACCATAATATTGCTTTGAAACTCAGGCGGGTATATCAAAGATATTCCAGTCGTTCATTTACTTAAGAGGTTTATTTACATAAAACAGTTGCACCGATTCGAATGTCATATAAGCGTATCTTGCGTAGTTCTCAATTAATGAGTTCTTTGCTGACTGATGTGTGAAATAGGGTGCATCCGTAGAGTGATACACCAACAGCCGGTGTAAAGTTTGTGTACATAACTACAATTTCAGCTTAAATATTATACATACATCAAGAAGGCGTCCATGCGATCCGGTCTTGTACTGTGTGGAAAAAGGATAAAGCGTAGGAATCCTACGCTTTGGTTTCCACTGAGCATGTCCGACCTTTACATAAGATTGTAGTCGAATAAACTTCTTGAAATACCTTATTCAGAAAATTCACATTCTGTGGCGTCCTTTCCCGTCCATTTGTCGTTGGAAAAGTTCATTTTCAAGAAATGTTTGTAACACAATACGGTCTTGCATGTACAGGTGATGGGAGTGCTATAGGCAGCACGGAATTGGATAATACGAATTACATGTATATATAGAAAATATACGATATTGAGTTGTCAATAAGAGGCAATAAATGCAAGGAGATGCTACATGTTGTCAATACATGATAAAACCTCTGAAATTTTCAAAGATTATTCTTACAGTTGATGAAACAACAAACTAATTTTGCCTATGATCGAATGGCAGTTTGTCATCCGCAGATAGTACATTGTGCAATAAATTGATTTTTCGGTGCACGCCTGCCACTGCATAATAATTTGCATCTAACTTTTCAGCTCAATCTAGTGTCATCCGAGTTGCTACTCGTGTTTCGTATTCTCATTATACTACATGTCCATGCATTATTGTAACTGCCAACATCTAACTTAAGGCATAATGCGTAAACCAGCCGCAGAGTAACTGTTCACTTGAGTTCCAAATCTAATAAGCGGCACAGGAAGTTTATCTATATGCTCATTGTATAATACCGGAAAGTATTGGAAAGTATATGAGAATTATTACTCTTTCAACCAAACAGCAAAAATAATCGGCCTAAATAATGTTTCATTCAAACAAATAAATATCTACTTGTAGATTCTTCAATATTAGAGTGTAATCCAGTACACTTAATTTAACGCACCATGGACGAATATTCAATTTAACATTCGTAATCGAAGTACAGGGAAGCCCCAGCAGTAGTAGCTGTTCCACAGAAGTAACCCGATAAGCTCACAGTTGCGACTCTAAGTATAGTCGGTAAACATGCATGTGAGAATCGTTTTAAAAATGGCAAATTATAGTGAAGAGTAGGAAACCCAAGCTTTTATGCCCACTTTTCACATGAGATTGTAGTCGGAGAAAAATTCTTAAACAAACATATTGACATGCCTTATTCTCAGATTGTTCCTTTCTGAGGTGCCCTTTCCCGACCATTTTTCGTTTTCAAGAAATGTTGTCAATACATTTGCCACTTACGTATAAGCTATAAAAAAATCCGACACCAAAGATTAGCGCAGTCCATGTGTTATGGGTATCAGTGCGATTGCTTTTTTTAATGACATTTGTATGTGTCATTCATTGCAAATTTGGTATTCATATTGATAAACAAACACAAGTAAACGAAAAATAGCCGAGTGGTATGCGCTGAAGATTTTGGTGACGGCGAACTGGGTACGAACAGTGCTCCAAATATATATTTGTGCTGGGCGTAAATGTACGCTTACTTCGGAAAATTTCGGAGTAAATGTACACTCACTTCAGAATTTGTAGGGGTAACTGTACATTCTATGTACGATAAATGTGATAACTTTAAATCTAACAATATTTTACGGTATAAACAGAAGGCCGAAATATTATAATAATAACTAGTATAATGCAGTAAGCTGAATACAATAATGTTTCAAGTAAGAATTCTGAACATTTTAAGATTTATTGCTAACTACTGAACATTTAGGTAGACAGGCTTGTCAAACCTTCTATCTATTTCTGTCTTTCAGTCACTAATGTACGCGATCATCGAAATTGTTATTTTCTCTGCGTATCTTCCAAATATTTGTGCGTAATCTACGCGTGTACGCGCCTTATATTGGCATCTGGGTACGAATCTGGTCCGAAAATATTTTATTAAAATTTTAATTTTTAATTGCAATTTATGAAGATATATTTGTTTTTTAATAACGTGTGTTCGAAGTTTTTTTCGTGTATTTCTCGGGTGCTTTTTGTTTGTTGGTATTGTCTCCTTTTTCATTTAATACTTGTATGACAGTTGTTATAATGACACAATTAAAAACAATCAAGCACTTTTTGTTGTGTCGGCCTCAGATTCATCCGTTTCCTCTTCTCTTGCTGTGTTCGTCTCAGGACAAAACATAAAAATGAAAAACAAAATGTTTCACAAGCTGGACTCGAACTCATGTCCATTGGTTCAAAAATACAGCGCCGCGGTTTAACCGACTGAGCCATTTATTCATATCGATAGTAGAGTATGCATCCGAATACAGACATTTACTGCGCCACTGCAGTGATTTGTAATGCCATTGCAGTTACCTCCCGTGTATATGATTTACATATTTTGGGGAAAATCCATTTAACTAGAACATGGTCACGTCACAATGCACAATGTTTATTTATGCATCTTTTGTCAACGCAATTGCTACTTGTGTTCCGTATTCCCATATGTTCAAGGAAACACTCAGCAGAGCACCTGCACTATATGTCCATACATTGTTGCAATTGATGACATGCTCCTTTACGCGTACCACAGCTACTTGTTCTATTGTATTGCCAAATCAAATATGCGGAAAGTCAATGTGCATACAAATAGTAATGTTGTTACATAGAACTTATAATACAATTATTATTTTCTTAACCAAACAGCAAACATAATCGGCCCAAAATATGCTTCATTAAAACAAATCAATAACTTAATGTACATGTTATAGGCCCCTAGTTTAGAGTGGAATCAAGTACACTAACACACTCACGGGCGTACATTAAATTAACATTTGTAATCGAAGTACAACAAAAGCCCCAGCAGTAGTGACTGTACGGGAGGAGTAACCCGATAACTTCAAAATTGCCACTGCATCTAATTACCTGTTATAAATAAACCAAGCTGTGACTGAATTCAAATACAAATAACCCTTGCAAATATACATATCGAAGCATTATGTTACAAAGTCGATGTATCACGAGCGAGTTTACTCTACCATAACCACGAAGCATTCCGAAGGTTGTCGAAACCAACAAGTGTCAAGGCATTGTATTAACACACAGACTGAGAGGTTAAAACAGGGTGTAAAGTTTTATTGTAGTATCTGGATTGCATTTGGATATGAACAGTTCGTTTCGTTATATAACGTGGGAAATTATTCTAAATGTTATTTGATAAATGTCTGTGTCCAGCTTAAAGAAATATATGTTAAACTACTGGTTTTTCAAATTGAAAGTAGAAATTGGTTGAAACATTTCACAATGGCAACAGGAAGACTGCATGATTCAAACCGAGGCAATTCAAGCGATGTTATTGGAGAATGTGCTGTTTCACGAGCTTGTGAGCCATGCATGAAAACAAACGTATCAAAAACTGCTACGGTTTCTGCAAGGATTGTAGCGAGTTTCTTTGTGATACTTGCAAAAATCCACACATCGTATATAAACCTGGAAGGCATGACATAGTCAATATCCAGGACAGGGCTTCAGTGCCGGTGGTAGTGGACATGAAAGGTATGGACAGGTGTCAGGAGCACGGCAAGGAAATAGAGCTTTTCTGTCAGAACCATTCCAAGCTCTGCTGCAGTAAACGTGTACTCATACACCGGAAATGTGACCAAGTGTACGAGATAGCCAGTGTATCTGAAAAAAAACACCAGAGCTCCAAGCATTGAAACAAGCATTGATAAAATTGCAATCCGATTTTGATGATTTTATAGCGGACTGTAAGCTGTCAGAGAATAATTTAAATGAGAACATTGCAAACATTTCTAAAGGGGTAGATAACATGAAAGATCGTGTCATTAAACTATTTTAAGAGGCTAAACTTCAATTTTGATAACACAGACATACAATTTCATTAGACTATGGCGATTTAAAATGATATTCGGTAGGAATATGATGTATCAAGGGTTTCTGTGTATAATTAATATTGTATAATGAATTCATGCTACGCAAATGAAGTAAAATTAACATGAATAACTGTTCGACGTATTCAGAGACTCCTTTGTTTTATTTTATTTATTGAGAAAGAAGTGAAAAAATTTTTTGATTGAATAACATCTACTTGATAAGTTGAGGGAAATGTGCAATTTTAAATCATTCTTTATATTTAACGCAACGTCAATTCAACTTCAAATTAACATGCACAGTAAGTTTACAAATATAAATTCTCCACAACGGCAGCGACGCTTTAGAATCGGGGGGGGGGGGGGGAGGGGAGGACGGGGGAGGGAGCGACGTACGCCCCCACTAAAATTGCCCACCATTAGGTTTTTTAAACTCACAATATCTTAAAACATATGCATCGTATTGCCAAAGACATGCTCTTCAATCAATGTAATAATCAAACTCATTCTTATGTATTTTCGTTAAACTGTTCCTTTTCGATATCTATTCCAATGCGTGCGAGGGGCCAGAAAGCAGTTTTTGACAGTCTTTTTCAGCTACTGAATATTTCCGCCCCGTCTAACTCAAAATCCTGGACCCGCGCCTGCCCCATTTATTGAAATATTCGGGATTGTTATTCTCTGAAAGCTTATTGTTGCATGTGCATTAACACAGAGCTATACACCGGCTGCTAAACGTGCGCTATTTTTAAGAATGACTTAGAGTGTGTTGAACTCTCTAGAATAAACACGGCCTGTACCCGGCTAACCCTAACGCAGTGCAGCGACCCTAACGCAGTGCCAATACGGCAGATGGAAAGTCGGGGCTACTTTGTTTTATGCATATTTTTCATATGCACAGGTATGTTTTGGTTGCAATATCCGTCGCAATTAGTCAAATAAGTATTAAATTCAACATACCTAATGTTACATCTAGCAATTATTGGGTTATGAGATGGAATGCTGAGGAACATGGCCAAACATCCAATAAAATATTTATGAAATGTTTTGAAAAATACTTTGATGCTTTAAATATCCATATTATTTTGCTGTTTGGAAGCAAACATATACAGCTTCAAAACCCCGTTTACACCGTGTTGTTATCCCATCGGATATGGACACAATACTTGTTCGAATGTGCAGACTGCGAGAAAATGGATAAGAACCTAATTTCTAGTTGATAATAATCGAACGCAATGTATGCTAGGAACGGATAAAAACCAAACCAACGTTTAAAACCTGACGACTAGACACCTAACCGACTAATGTTCTATATTATTGAATGAATATACATGAATGCTGAACGACTATAATGGACCTCTATATATTTCTATTTTCATTCCAATCGTATTGTATAATTTGCTCGTTCACCAGTGACAATTTTTAACGCGATTTTACATATAAAACTTAATCATGAAAACCTTTGTTGAAAATCGCGAGCTTTTGTTAGACGAATATATAGTTGAAAGTATGGGTATCGATAGAAATTCTATCCTGATAGAGTGCCAAACGATTTGCAAAGACCAAAAAAAATCATTTATTTTTAAAACGATGTAGTATATATAGTTCAAAAAAATGAAAGTGGAACAACCTTAAAAATATAGAAGCATAGAACGCATTCAAAGTGACCCTCTTATGAATATATTTGAATGTCCAAAGTTTAAGTCTGTATAATAATGTTAATGCATCTTCTGATAGTTTAGAGGAAATGACTGAACAAGCACATTCATAACACTAAAAGAAATTATTTCATATATACAGGACAAACATATATCTTTTTTTAGTTTGTTAGGTAATTATCCTATTTACGTTCGCACTTATCCATCACAGTTTCCTACATCAGTCAGTAATTATATATAATAATGAAAGTAGAACACCCTTACAAATATAAAAGCATAGAACGCATTTATAGTGACCCTCTTATAAATATATTTGAACGTCCAAAGTTTAAGTCTGTATAAATATTTTTTATTGTAATACACCTTCTGATACTTTAGAGGAAATGACTGAACAAGCACATTCATAACACTAAAAGAAATTATTTCATATATACAGGTTAAACAGATACCTTTTTTTGAGTTTGTTAGGTAATTATCCTTTTTACGTTCGCACTTATCCATCACAGCTTCCTACATCAGCCAGGAATTATCCGCAAGCACATAACCACGTCACAATAAAGACAATGTTTTAGCTGTAAAATCGATTTTAAACTTTGATATGATTACACACTGTCATAGAGATGTTCATTTAACTAATATAGTTTTCAAGTAAGGTACTTATGCATTTTAAGATATTTTAACAGGTCGGAAACATACAAATGTTCTTAATGGGGACTTTTTCAGGTACATTTTAATGACTTCAAGCATCATAAGAGTGATTGTCAAACAAAATATTAAGTGCATAAACCACTGGACACGGTAACTATTAAAAGATTAAAATTTATATTTAACACAAATATAACACGATAAAAGCGTGGAAAAAAATAGCACATTAAGTCTCTGTGTCCGCCATTTTGGCACTGCGTTAGGGGTAAGATACCAGTAAATCATTGTGTATCCCTCCGTGGTCCATTCAAAAGTAGTACCTATTACTAAAGAGTTCCTCTTCTCTTCTGGCATAAAAGCCATTTAGCAATCTCAGACATGGCTTTTGTGGTTATTTCTAATATCCTATGCGTGTCTGCAACAGTTTGGTACATTTCATTGGTGGCTAACTTGAAAGGTGAACTTTTGGGCTGTGTTTACTGTGGTATGGGGCTTTTGTCGAAATATGACTGCCGAAACCCTGTTTTCTACCGGTGCCTGCAGTCAAGTGAGATGCATTTTCTGAGAAGTAAAATGACATATATTTTTATTGCAAATTTTGGAAGAGGACAGATTGATCTTTAAATTGATACCAGGCTTGCACAATCTGAAATAAAGGAAATGCTAGAAGAATGCTTGGACAGTTTGCCGTTTTATAATGGGACCCTATGGGAACCGGATTTACTGGTATCAGCCTTTTAGAAAACCATGGACCGGTCCTTTAGGGTCCACTTATTCATAAAATCACCATGTAACTGTGTTATTTTATTGCGTTTATTACTTTTCACGTGAATAATTGTGAATAATTTCGTAACTGATACGTTATCTACAATTTTTAAAGCGAAACCTGTTTTTTTCGGCTTGAAAAAAATGAAAAAAAGTACGGAAACTCGCCCTTTGCAGCTCACAGCACATCTAAGCATGTTATACGCAAAAATATTACACGTTTTATCCCTTATGACTGTCCATTGCATTAAAATAAGTCTAAATGAACTGGTATTTTGACTGGTTTATGTGCTTTAGGTGCGACGTAGGTTGTCGAGCCGATGTCGATGTTAGTAGTCGAAACAAGTTCCAATCGTTATGGCGGGTTAACCGCGCATTTCACATGTTATTAGAAAAAGAGTCATTAGGGACTCTTCTAGTCCTCGTCGATCGCCGTAGTGTAAGTATTTTGGTTCCTTATAATGTAATCTTTGAATATAAACCGCATAGCTCAGTAATGTTGTTGTATCTTGTAGGATTTGCGACCAACTTGATTCTTCACAGACACTTCGTACTTTGTTAATTTTTATATTGTGAATTTTGGTACATAGAAAATGCCCTTTAAGATGTTTATTCGTACTTAATCGTAGAATTGTTTATTAAAGTGTATGTTCAGAGTATGTTTGATAAAAACATAGTATTATAAGCATAGGGAATTTTTAATTAAAATAGAGCATATGGATTTTAAGCTTTAATTGATCTTGTTCTGTTAAATATTGCTGACCATATCTTACGAATAATATTAATTATGGCTGTTAATTTAATACTTATATTAAGACCTTGTATTATGTATCATTTCAGTTTATACCGCAATACGACTGTCAATAAACATATGAACATTGACGAGTTCTGGTTCGCTGTCTGCATTAGGGCAGAATATGCTGGGAATGAATATAATATTATATTCATAATATAAACAATGACAACATTCTGGGAATGAATAAAATATTATATTCATAATATAAACAATGAGAACATTCTGGGAATGAATATAATATTCTATTCATAATATAAACAATGAGAACATTTGTTTATTCGTATGCTTAGTTCTAGAGTGTATGTCGAATATATGTTGATAACTTTATTTCAACCGCTTACGTAAAATTTAATACCAACAATTATTAAACAAAAATGTGTAGAGATTATACTAGTTTTGTATGTTTGCATTCCCCAAAAATCACGCGCACAAGAAAATTTGCCCATAAGAATAATGGTATTCAATTTTATCGCTGCATAATTAAATTATGGCGCCAAATTTCATTGGTACACATTTTCAAACAATCTAGGTCAAAGTGATTTTGGGCAGCTACGTCGAAAAATCGGTTTGAACCTCAGCATTTTTGGCCAGTAGATCGATTTGTTCACTGGTACTTCTCCATTTGCATAAAATAGTTTGCACACAACCGTATATTTTTACTAGTATCAAATTAAAAATATTTGCGATACTATAGTCGTATACATATTATTTAATTTAAAGCAGCATCAGTTACACACGTACCACATTATTTTCTATTAGGCAAAAGTTAATGGAGGTCTCAAAAGCTGGTTTTAAATACGAGTAGAGTGGCATGGATGTCCATCTTCTACGAGGCCAATACCAGCTTATTCCAGTTTCCAATTTATCAAAAAGGAGTATAGTTATGAGATGGAGTTTTCTTTTAAGTGTAAAAACGATATTGCATTAATTAATGCGAATGAGTCCTTCCTAGTACAAAATGAACTCATATTTCACCAGATTTTAGTTTCTTTCTTCGCTAACAGTCTTTCTGCTCTGTGCGAGCTTTGATTGAAATTTGTGCCGTCAGGTATTGAAGAAGTATAATGTTAGCCATCGTTGACCTGTATGTTTCACAGTTGGCACCATACGGGAAAATGAATTGCGACATTATGCACACATAGCATGATCGTTGTGGTCAAAATGATTTCCCGGCATGTAATACGTGGATTTATGATTTCCCAAACAAACGACGGCGACTTAATTAGTCTCGATACACGAACGTTACACGAGGTTAACGTGAATCTATATGATGCGTTACCTCATTGATTATTCATGGTTTATCAGTTTGAACTGTGCTGACTATTCCCATCTTATCGTATATAGCAGACGTTGTTTTAGTCATGCAAGCTGAAATTTTAACTAAGGACGCGTTTTACGCTGTATTAAACAAATTTTCTTTATATTTCATGCTTTTGAATGATAAGTAAATAAAATGCACGATGTCATAATTATGACGTCATTATGATTACAAAATTGTTGGTCACTGTTGTGGTGGTAAAATAGTGCCACTCTTACTGCGTCGTTGTCGCTTAATTATATTTAAATTCAATTTTATTATGTGTTTTTTGTTGTTTAAAACGACCGATGGTTACATTAATGATTAGGGTATTCACATATTTAAAAAAAATAAACATAAAAACAAAGTTAAAAGTAGTCCCATATAACCAAGAGTGAAATGATCAAACATTATCATTTCACTCGACCTATAGTGAAATGATCGGGTTATCATTCACTAGTATTCTGCACTCATTCATCGCAAAGCATGAAATAAATCGTAATACTGTTATTTAAGCTTGCAAGCGTTTAATAATGGACCATAGTAACAAGCAGCCCGGTTGAAGTATTCGTAAAACACTAAACCGGTCGTTATTGGCGCGTGACTGTACTGAATAATGCACCTTTTTACGATGACCTACCGTTTTTTGTTTGTTTTTCTTTTTTTAACCCGAAAAAACAGGGTTCGCTTTAAAAATTGTAGATAACGTGTCAGTTACGATATTATTCATATTTATTCCCGTGAAACGTAATAAACGCAATAAAATAACACAGTTACATGGTGATTTTATGTATAACACACTTCTATAACGGATTTTTATGCTATCAATAGGATTAAGCCCCGCCGTTGATTAATTGTGGACGCTAAATAGTGTTCCCATCCTTCCACTTGTTTATGTGCTTGCATACAATATTCGCATACAATATTCAATACATCATTAAACGTGATTAAATCTTTCGAACTCAGACATCTTAACATTTCGGAAATATAAATTTATTATTTCATTAATCGGAAGCCTTTTGGATAAGAGCACCAAATAAAATATGGAAAGAGGATGATTATCGTCATAAAACCTATTGACAGGCACGAATAGATTGATGATGTTGTAAAGAATTAGTAGTAGATTGATGATGTTTGTAAAGAATTAGTCGACAGTACCGTTGCCCAAATATTTCACCACTTTCTCAATAGTCTTAACCTCTATCACTGCACCACATTAACCATTTGTATGAACAGAACTAATACATAATACTGCATACGTATTAAGCTTAGAACCACGTGATTGCCATAATTATGTTGAAAACTACTGATCTGAAATCTGATTTAACGTATTTGATACACTTTGATTAAAATTTAAATTTATTTATGTATTATTATTTTCAACATGTTCTAGTTTTCTTACAAGCGTTTTGCTCTTTTTGTGGTTTAATGCTTCCATGGATTACGTTAACTACTGAAACTGCCACTTGGCATATCCAAGATATCGCACGATCATCGCAAATTATTATTAGTTGTAGTAGTAGTAGTAGTAGTAGTAGTAGTAGTAGTAGTAGTGGTAGTAGTAGTGGTAGTAGTAGTAGTAGTAGTAGTAGTTGTTGTTGTAGTAGTAGTAGTATCATAGTCAATTATTATCATTATCATCATCATTATTATTATTATATTTTAGTATAATTATATTTTATTATTATTATTATTGTTATTATGATAGCTCTTGTATTTCCAGCTGACCCCAGTTCAGACAGCTCATCATCCCAGTCAAGGCCAGTCACTCTGGAGCTGCTCGTGTCCGTGGATTTACCAAAGACTGGAGATGATGAGGAGCCTTTCCTCAGTGGACTGGACTTCATGCCGGACGGGAGACTGGTAGCTATGGATGACAATAATAAGAAATGTATCATACTGAATGACCGGCTGCAGAGACAAGGAACACCGTACAAGTTCACGAGCCACCCCCGTGATGTTGTATGCATGTCTCAGAATGAACTCGCAGTGACAGTGGGAAACAAGACCGTGTGTCTACTTTCCGTGAGTGCTGACAATGTCATCAGTCTGACCAGCGAAATCAATACATCCTGCCAGTCCTTTTCTATATGCTGCAAGTCGCCATCAATCATGGTGGTAAGTACGTTCGATGATCCACGTCCTGCTAGAATGATATCAATGGATGGTGTGGAGTCTGACTTTGATCACGTGATGTTTCCTAATAAGACGTTCAAAGTTGATGAAAGTATGTGCACGTATATCCAGTCTAGGAACACGCTGGTACTGACAGACAGGTTGTCTCACACTGTGTACATGTACGACACCTTGAAGGGGACGTCTAGAGCAGTCATTAATGAGAACATACAGGAACCACGTGGTGCGTGTGTGGGGCCTGGTGACACGGTGTTGGTGTGCAGTATGAGAAAGAACTCCATCGTGCACCTGACTGTTGACGGTGACATGCTCGGTACCTACCCAGTGGATATGAAGTGGCCGTTCGCCCTGTGTGTGAGTGAAGATGGCTCCAGGCTGGTGGTGTCGAACTGTGATAAAGGCAACATGAAACTTCAGTGGTATAAGATATCACCAGCTCGCAGTTAGGTGTCCATGGTGCGCTGTCTGATTTTATCCATGAGATTATTGTTACTCGTATAAAGCGTGCGTAGTTGTATTAAATCATGATTAAATAATGTTTGTGTAATGTTTGTGTGTAATACTTGTAATGAATACTACTACAATGCACTGATACATTTATAATAATTTATAATAAAGAATGTTACAGGTTATATTAGAGATAACAAAATCCCTTGCATAGGAACATGCAATTTATTCAGTGGGTAACATTAAGAAGAATGTCTGATATTTATACACTGAATTACATTCAAATATCATATGAACTTTTGAAGTAAAATATTCATTTAGCATTATTACATACGATTATTATCAGTATGATATTAATAATTATTATTTAGGTGCATTACACAATAAAATAAAAATAAATATCCGAAAATAACCCAAAACCACTACATATTCCAAGCCATTCAGTAATTATTAAAAGATACGTTATAGAAGAAAAAAATCACCAATGCTATGCCCTTACAATATTATGATTGTATATAATAACTCAAGCCATCAAAAACCAACCGGATTAACACTTACATTCTACCTTTTCTATTATAACTTTGATTGTGTAGGTCGTCAGGTCACGTTCACTGCTCACTGACCAATTCTCCGAACGCTTGCGAACACATACAAGGATCACTCACGGAACCTCACGATTATAAAAAAGGAGGCTTTGTGAAACAATGTCACCCTAGTATATCTGATTAGCTATTATATAATTATATTTGCATGTATATTGCTCAACGATTTCAAAAAAAAGAACGCGGAAATACACGTGTAAAACATTAACATTTAAATCTCTGATATCTTTTTGTAAAACAATATGGCTTCAAATAAAGCAAATTCTGTTAATGTGTTAAGGAAATAATTTATTGCTAAGAAATACTTCAAAATGGTTAAATGTTAAATTATTATAAAATAATTCAATCAAAGGTTTAAAATGATTTTATTGTTCAGTGTACAATATAGACAAAATACATCAATTACATGTAAATGTCATGATGTTGTCCAAATATATATATATATATAATATTTGCGAAAATCCAGCGTAGCGGCATCAGCGGGTTCGAAATACCTATAAAGATTATACGGCCATTTTGTTTTCCATCGGCGGAACCCACGTTCGCTCAACTACGCTATGCTTCTTGATCATTCCGTGGGAAATTAGGCTAGCAAAACTTCGTACTCCTGAATAAGTAATAAGACATCTCATTGGTTCCGTGTCCAAGTCTGCAAGGAAAGTCAACAAACGAAACGACGCGTTAGTAAAACAGTTACAAGTAGGCGGTGTTTACCATATGTACCGTTATCCGGTCAATTGATAGTTGCTTTCCAGAATTCATTCAAAGAGTATTTAAATTTTACGTGTAATTTCCATCGGCGGAATCAATATTCTTGAAAACGAACTTTTGACAGCCATTTATCCCACGGTATATAATGTAGTGATAACGGAATATATACTGTTGGTTTCGACGATGATTTTTTCAAGCAATTTATTTATTCTGCGATACTTTAACGGAATGCATCATTTGCTATTATGTAAATTCCTATTTATAGTCAACTGGTCTGAGAAATATCATTCTACGTATTAGTAATTCACATTTCATTGAATATTTGGCAATCTATAACTTTACCATTATCAAAATTAAACTAAAATATATTTATTTTTTCTTCCTAATACATTATTTATAATTCCAGCCGAATATTCATGTGTAAATCCCATATCCGGTAGCTCGCGTTTCTTTCCTGCAGACTATTCAATTCTGACTTTTAAATCCTGTTTAAAAACGGGCTACACGCTACTTAAAGTTATAGCAATGATAATGTTTGTATAATGCATGGCCTGGTTATTGCCATCTCATATTACAGTCACTAATGAGAACATGGTATAGGAACCACTTGGTGCGGGTGTCGGGCCTGGTGACACGGTGTTGGTGTGCAGTGAGGATACGAACTCCACCGTGCACCTGACTGTTGATGGTGACATCCTCGGCACCTACCCAGTGGATATGTGGAACAGGTACCCCCTTTGTACTAGCAGGGATGGGGCCAGGCTGGTGGTGTCGAACTGCGTTGAAGGCAACAAGAGACTTCAGTTGTATAAGATATCACCAGCACGCAGTTAGGTGACAATGGTGCGCTGTCTGATGTTATCCATGCAATCATTGTTACTCGTATTAAGCGTGCGTTGTTATTATACCCCCCCCCCAAACGAAGTTTGGGGGGGTATATAGGAGTGAGCTTCTCGGTCCATCGGTCTGTTGGTGTTTCGTTTCCGGATAATAACTCACGAAAGGCTTGACATATTCAAATAATTTTTGGTACACATGTGTAACATCATAGCATACAGGTCAGCTTTGATGTTGGTTACAAACCACTTAATTTTGACAGAGTTATGGCCCCTTTTCGACTTAAAATTCCCTAAAAAATGGTTTCCGGATGATAACTCAAGAAAGGCTTGACATATTCAAAATTTTTGGTACACATGAGTAACATCATAGAATACAGGTCAAGTTCGATGTTGGTTACAAACCATTAAATTTTGACAGAGTTATGGCCCCTTTTCGACTTAAAATTCCATAAAAACATGATTTCCGGACGATAACTCAAGAATAGCTTGACATATTCAAATAATTCTTGGTATACATGTCTAGCATCATAAAATACGTGTCAAGTTCAACTTTGGTTACAAACCACTACATTTTGACAGAGTTACGGCCCTTTATTTGACATAAATTAACCAAAACATGGTTTCCTGGCGATAAATCAACAATGACTTGACATATTTATATAATTATTGGTACACATGTGCAGCATCATAAAATACAGGTAAAGTTTGACTTTGGTTACAAACCACTAAATTTGGACACAGTTATGGCCCCCCTTTTTAACTTAAATTTCCGAACAACATGGACAATAACTCATGAAAGGCTTCACATATTTAAATTATTTTTGGTACATAGGTGTCAGATGACTTTCAACGTTGGTTACAAACCACTAAATGTTGACAGAGTTATGGCTCCTATTGAAATTAATTTTTTCAAACCAGTAAATGTTGACAGAGTTATGGCTCCTATTGAAATTAAATTTTTCCAAATACACTGTTGACCATTCAGAAATTAAAGCATTTTCTCTCCGTTCATTTCTTTCAAATGGATGAAATAGTTTTGTGACAAGGCCATATTGTGGGGGTATATCCGTCACTCATGTGACAATTCTAGTATTTAATCAGGATTGGATAATTTTCGAGTGTAATTCTTTTAATGAGTACTACTACTATGCGAAAATCCAGCGGAGCGGCATCAGCAGGTTCAAAATACCTACAATGATTATACGGTCATTTTGTTTTCCATCGTCGGAACCCACGTTTGCTCAAATACGCTATGCTTCTTGATCAGACCGTTGGAAATTAGGCTAGCAAAACTTCGTACTCATGAATCAGTAATAAGACATCTCATTGGTTCCGTGTCCAAGTCTGCAAGGAAAGTCAACAACTACACGCTACTAAATGTTCAATAATGATTGTTGTATAATACATGGACTGGTTATTGCCATCTCATATTACAGTTTGTAAATACATACGCCATTTATGTAAATTTATGTACTTTGCTGTTCTGTGTGGTAATTTTATTGAAATGTTATTCCATATCACATTTACCCCTCCCCGTACTTATGTATTTACACCATATACATATCATCTTTTTACTGTGTCTGTACAGCTCTTTATTTTGATTTGACCATATAGTTGTAATCCATTAGTTCAGTTTAGCTTAACTATTAGACTACACTTTCACATCTAGGCATTGCAATTAAGATAATAAACGTATTTAATAATTTGAATTACATTGATAACTTTACTCTCTTACTGATTTAACAGTGCTTATTTTAAAAATATGTTGCTGTTTTATTTATTTATATGTTAACGTCTCTTAAATTGTTATTATGTCCGTCACATGTATTGATTAAAATGTTCAAAAAAATTATTGCTTGTTAATAGACACATATATTGTTGTTAGGCCTCATTGTAAACATAATTTCCATTGTTTCACTGTTACTTTAAAGGGGCATATCGACGGTATTTTTACACAAATCTAGACTCGTATTAAAACATGACATATTCCAATTTTTGTCGAATGTATTTTGTTAGTAGCAGTAATATACTGATCGAATCGTTAAGAAAGAAATATATGCAAAGCCAAACTCACGTCTTCAAAATCTCGTACTTCAGTGATTTATTAGCTCATATTTTAACAATATTTTGCTATTTAATGTATGTATCTATACGTTAACGTGGATACATATTTGTTCTGCTTCGCGTCTCTTCAATTGTATGTCCGTATTAATAATAATAAACAATTGACACAATTATTGCTTATTAATATATTTTTATTTATTGTTGGTAGGCCTCATTGGAAATATGTAATTACCATTGTTTCATTGTTACTTAAAAGGGGCATATGGACTATATTTCCCACAAATGTAGATACATATTTAAAAAAAACATTTTCTCAGATATATGTTGTTAGTACCAGTAATATCCTGATAGAATCGCTAAGAAAGAAATATATGCAAAGCCAAACAATTATTGTTTATTTGAACTCACGTCTTCAAAATCGCGCCCTTTAGTGAAAATGTCCACACTGTTCACAACATTATCATCATCATCATTATTATTATCTTCATCGCACTATACATATATGTATTTACACTTAAAATTATGATAAATATCTTTTGGCCATTTTTGACTAACGCATGCATTATTGACTATGCTAATAAAAAATATTATTGTTGCAACGATGTCATCAATATCGTCATGCTTACATTTGCTTCCGTTGCTATATTGCATCAGATTTGACAACATGATAGAAACTACGACTCGTATTCACCATCTGTGAAATTGCTCGTACAGCAAGCGTTGTAAATTGATGTTACATTTTGTTTTTTTGTTTGCTTGGATTTTTCGCCTTATTTAACAGTATTTCAGTCATATAACGGCGGTCAATTACCAGTAACCTACTCGCACTTTTCCTGGTAAAGCTTAGAAGATCTAAGCGGTTTACCAGTACCAAGTGCACATACGTTAACTGACAAGTGCCCTACTTGAATAAGCGGGAGGAGGAGAATGGCCCTATGAATTATTTCATGACCAATCCCCACACAAGTCATTTGGGCTGGGGTTCGAACTCATGAACCTCGGATTGACCGTCCAGCGCTCTACCAACTGAGCTAGCCGGGCCCTGAAAATTGATGTTACACAAACTACAACTGTAATAAAGACTATCTTTAAAAAAAAAAAACATTAAAAGTACACAAGATACACCGATCAGTTGACCTTGCCTCTCTTCTAAAATACACCAGTTAGATATTACACAGTTATTACATGTACTATAAAGAAAGTCCATAATTCGGAGATTGGATTGTTCAAAGACAGTGTGCCTTTTTAACCAACGACTGTACATGAGAATCTTAAACAAAGCAGATGTGAAATGGTTCTGCAACACTTTATTTGCCGATAGAAAACATTCTATAAATACCGGCCCCGTCACAGACACATCCTTGTAGGATCATATATTTCACAAATCATATTTTTCACGGCTGTGCAAAATACGATCTCATTCTGCACAGTTGTGAAAACTGAGATCTTATTTTTACACATCACAGTCGTATTCTTCACATTTTCTGTGAAGTTTGTGATCTCATCCAGTTTTTGATATGCAATCAACTCATTCTTCTGTTATCCTGACGCATTCCCCGTTTTGGGGCAGACACATTCCACACAACGAAAATGTGACAAATCAGATCATATTCTTCACAGGTGTGTGAAAAATATGATTTATGAATAATATGATCCTACACATATCTCAACCAATGTAATTTTTCTATTGAAACAAAGGATTTGATACACATTTTCTCGTAATATCGTCATGCATTGTTCCTCATTAATATATTTTATATACTCATACATATTGAGACTCGGCAAATTAGCTGGGGGTGGGAGTCTTTTCAAAAACACAATCCGAACCTCTCGCAAAGACGTGCATAATAAAATGTGCCCTAAAAAGAGCCTTGAGCGCAATTACACAGTTAAAATTATTGCGACAATTTATTATACAATGACTTTTGGCAAGGGATCGATTTCGTTCGTTCATAATGCCAGTCGAGAGATTGCATCGTCGGTTTCCTATTTAAAGCTGCTACTTCACAGATGATAAAGACATAATTATATGATTGAGGCCAAACACTTTTTTAATAATGTAAAGTAATGATATTAATCAAATGCAGTCGAATAGTATAACAACAATGCAAAAAATACCGGACTTAAAGACGCGTTTGGAAAGCTCTTCTAAAATAGACTACCTCAGTTCGGTGTGTGGTATTGACGACGCGGTGTTGATTCTGCGTGTCCAATAGTCGACTTCAACGAAAGATTGAATACTATATTAAAATGAATGTTTCGTTATTGACAAATTTTGTTTTAAAAGATTACCTGAAACATATTGGGAAAAATCGTACAAACTGAATTTTAAACGAAAAAGTCCCGATTATCTTCTGAGGCTTCAACCCGGGTCCTCGGCGTGCGAAGCTGATAGCCAAACCGCGTCGCTTGACACCTTAAAAGTGTATACCTTTTGAAAAGCTCTTAGCGCTACTTTCGTGTGTGAAGTGCCTCTTTTTGAATGCACCGGAATTCTCTCCCATATGGCTATCTCACCCAAAAGACTTGTTAGTCGGTTACGGAGTATAATGCATGATACAGGTGACGCCAGCGCGTTAGGTCTTGACCACTGATCCGCCACATTACAACTACTTGTCGTTTCGGACGTCTTTTGTAAACTAAAGAGCTCCGGAAATGAAATCGATTGGCAATTTGGACCACGTGGTAATTTCACACTAACAACGAACAACTACAAATAGTTTAAAAACGTCTTGAGATGCCTTTGAAATCGTGTTATAACAATGCATTGCAATGATCAATTCAGTGTGTTTCAAACTTTTGTTCATGTGCTTACAATGTTACTTCAGTGAACTGTATCTAAGTTACATTATATTAATTTACTAGATTTGAATGATATGTCTTAATTTTTGTCATTATACCTATCTGTGGCGTAGCAGCCTTTTAATCATATGTACACACACATACTCCTCGCAGCGGTTACTTTCCGTAGGCTTTGCACAGAAATCACAGGCAATGTCTAGAAATCCTCCCAGAGCTAGAATGATTCATTTTACAAAATCTTGATTATTTGATAAAACTACCCAGAAGTATTGCATAATTGGCCAAATGTTTATAACAGGCAATAAGTGATAAACCAAGAGAATAAAAAATTAAAATAATAAAGCGATTAATTTACGGCGATTATTTTGTTTCCTACGCCGTTTCTCGCATTTTAATTTACTGCATGTGTTCTAACTTATGTACAATTGTGGTGGCAAGGATTATCTTCAAAAAAAAAATGTACACAAATATACACAACCTTCACGCAGGGATGTGATTATGTCCGAACATTGCTAGAACCAAATCCCTGCCACCACCAACTGTCACGTTACCACTGACAGATCACATGATGTAAAGAAGAAAACAGCGTGTACACCGTGCGCTCTTATGTCTTTAGTTATCTGTTTTGTATTTATTTTAAAAAGTCTCAGTATATATGTTTAGACGAATAATGCCGCGTCCCTGAGGGATAGTTAGTTATAATATTAATGATAGTAATAATAATAATACAATAACGAAATGAATCGTTTCTGATCGAGCAGGATTTTCTTGTAGGTGCAGGGAAAGTAACCGCTGCTTGTAGTGTAAATTACAAAACAGCCTGTTAAATTCGAGTCCAACAGTTGGCTGGGGATCGGTTCTTTGATAGTGTAATCAAACAAGAATGGTGAATACTTTGATAAGAAATGGGAAAAACACAAACATCTTCCGTAGAAAAAAAGACTTCAATAACGTCAAAGTTTTCATTCAAGTATTCATACATCTTAAATTTTATTCAAGTTTACATCTTGATACTTTTAATAAAACGCCGGTTCGTTTTGTTTACCTTTTGTAATTTATTTAAAAGTGCATTGTACAATTGTTCAAATTGAGTTTGTAAATAACATATATTTTCCATTTGTGTTTTAATATGTACGTTATTTTGTGTCATTTAAATAAAACATATAGAATTAGGAAACATATTTTGAAAGTAATCGCTGGTAATGTATTGGTGAAGCAAACTCCAGACCAGAAGAGAAACTTATTTCAAGAGTCATTCGATAATGTGTTACACTTCAACAATAATTAACGCTTTTTATATTCAAATACACAGCCAATTACGGGCTCTCTGCTCTGAATAATGCAATGCTGTACAATACACATTGCCTTGGAAGTAAACCGTATAACAAGTTTCGGTTTCCGCAATTAAAGACGTTCGCAACAATTTCCTTCAATTTTTTTCCAACGACAGATTTTCTTAAAACTTGGCACAAACATGCATCAATGTATCCTAAAACTGAAACAGTCTTAAAAAATAGGGATCACCGGCCTTTTTCCGGAAATAATGAATTTTGAATACGGTACCTGTCGAAGCCTTTTTTCAGTTTGTGTTACTTAGAATGTTGAGTAATATAAAGCGTTTATAATCAAACAAAGATGGAGATTTTTAAATGCATCTTCATTTTAATGTTTCGTTTGGTAATATACCAATGCAGTTTAATGATAAAACGCGCTTTATCTATAGTTTTCCTTCAACAAATGACTTGTAATGGACACTTCACGAGGTTAATTATGCATTAAATATGCCTGTGAAATCATCAATAATTTATCAAATATAAGAATATCTTTTGTTCCAAACGACATATTTTGTTAAAAGATCCCACATACATGCGTCATTGTATCCTGAAACTAAAACAGTTTAAAAAACTAGGGGTCACCGGCCTTGTTCCGGAAATATTGGGTTTTGAATACGGTACCTGTTGTAGCCCCTTTTAAGGATTTTTATCAATGTTTTAAGTATATAGGATAGTTTTTTTTTTCAAACAAGATTATGCTTCTTTCAACTGATAAGTTTTTACATGCTTTGTTTGGCAAATACGTGTGTATGTTGATAATAAAAACGCTTTACATACACTTAATGCTTAAATAATGAATTTGAATGGACATTTAAGTGTGTCAAATGGAAACTAATAATGCTTTATGAAACTTTATTTTTATCAAATGCATATTTTGATTCAAACGACAGATTTTCTTAAAATTTCACACATACATGCATCAATGTATACTTACACCAAAACATTAATACAAAGAATGGCTCACCGAACTTGTTTGGATTTTATATAGGGTACCTGTGTAGCCTTTTTCCAGTTTCGTTTTAACATAAATAAACAACGTATCAATAAAATGGAGATATTTAATTGATCATTTCTGATCTAAATTTGTTTGGAAATACATTGCATACATGTGTTTTTGATTATTATATTTGCTTTGTGAATTTTTACTATTAAAATATTTATTTTGAATGGACATTAGATATGAAATTAGTATATTGTAACCTATATACAATAAAGAACAAGAAATGTCTTTAAAACAGACAATCGGCGTAGAAATTAATATTGAGATGTCATTTATTTGCCCTAAATATACAAGAGGACCAAGCTGTGACTTCACGGACCCCATAATTTTCGTTCCCTACTAAGAAGACTTCTTGGAATCCAGATTTTTCGGTCCTACTATGGAGACTTCTCGGACACTAGATTTTTCGGACACTATAAGAAAACGTATCGGCCCCCAAAATTAAATAGCAGTAAAATTAAGATTTCCCCATTTATTTATTCTCGGGATTAGGATTTTCCAGATGCTAATTGATGCGTGTGTATTAACACAGCTTTACCGCGCGCTAGTTGTACTCGCTAGAATTAATTCACGGGGACGACAGTCGGTTACAGCGTACAATAATATTTTTACACATTGATCAAATAACAGGAAATATAAGCTCAATCAAATTTGCTAGTACTTGTTTTGCTTATTTGTCAGAAAAATACCAGAAATTTACATCTTTATATTTTTTGCTTGCGAGCTCAACAGGCAACATTGTACTCTGTGACAGACTGTCGTACCGTGAATTGTAGCATTGTAATTGCTATTTATAGAGCGCCGATTATGAAGGCTAAACAATGTAGTTATTTCATTATGTGAATGAATATAACATTCTGATCATGACATACAATGAGTAAACTTGTTCATAATTATGTTTATTTCTAGAGTGTATGTCGAAGATATGTTTATAACTTTAATTTAACCGCTTATGTAAACAATTATGTAAATGTTTAATCCCCAAAAGTATGCAACAGTTATTGGTATACGTTAAACCATTGTTTGAAGTTTGCATTCCCTAAAATTAGAAAATTTGCCCAATTCTATTGTCATTCAATTTTCCCGCTGCATAATTATCGCAAGAAATCTAGGTCAAAAGTGATCTACGCCGAAAAGATGAAGCAAAAGGAGAAATTAACCCAATTGTTTTCTTTTTGTTGCGAACGTCTTGAACAGGCATAACAAACGCAAAAATCGCGGTTGCTCTCATTCTATAAATAGATTTCACATCACATACTCAGACCTTTATACTAAGACGGTTAACTCATTCTATAAATAGCCACACGTCACAGACACCGACCTTTTTCGGCGATGCTACACTTTCTATACATAAAAATGTCATTAAAGAAGATTATGAATACGTCGAAGTGTTATTCGCGTAGCATGAATGCACAATTTGCCAAACTAATTATACACAGGAACCCCTGATATATCATATTTCTACTGAAATACTTTAAAATCGTCATAGTCTGAATGAATTTTTTTGGTTTCGTTATCAAAAATAAAGTCTTAATATTTCAAAATGTTCCCTGACTATTGAATTTTATTGGGATACACAGTATAAATACTTATTTGACTTTAAATCGTTATTGTATTAGATAACTAACATTAAGGGTATATTACCGGTACTATAAATAACTATATACATAATAATTTTAATTCATTCCCGAAAGTATTTTCTTACATTTTTAATTTGTCAAATTGGCTTGACAAAATCAGATATAACAATTATGTTAACCTAAATTCTTTTGGTTATTCATATATCACTGTTGAAAACATGGAGCTGTATGATTGGTTTATTCACAGCATAGATATTATTAATTATAATTTTATTTGATTTTTAAATTAATAAATGTATCTCAAATTAACTTTTGGGTCCGAGAAGTTTTCTTATATTGTCCGAAAAATCTGGGGTCCAATAAGTCTAATATTGGTGGGGACCAAACAATCTGGGGTCTGAGAAGTCACGTTACCGATCATCTTAGCCGTCTGTTTAGGTTATTTTTAAATGACATCTCAATATTAATTTCAACGCCGATTGTCTTTTTTAAGACATTTCTTGATAGAATCGCTAAGAAAGAAATATATGAAAAGCCAAACAATTATTGTTTATTTGAACTCACGTCTTCAAAATCGCGCCCTTTAGTGAAAATGTCCACACTGTTCACAACATTATCATCATCATCATTATTATTATCTTCATCGCACTATACATATATGTATTTACACTTAAAATTATGATAAATATCTTTTGGCCATTTTTGACTAACGCATGCATTATTGACTATGCTAATAAAAAATATTATTGTTGCAACGATGTCATCAATATCGTCATGCTTACATTTGCTTCCGTTGCTATATTGCATCAGATTTGACAACATGATAGAAACTACGACTCGTATTCACCATCTGTGAAATTGCTCGTACAGCAAGCGTTGTAAATTGATGTTACATTTTGTTTTTTTGTTTGCTTGGATTTTTCGCCTTATTTAACAGTATTTCAGTCATATAACGGCGGTCAATTACCAGTAACCTACTCGCACTTTTCCTGGTAAAGCTTAGAAGATCTAAGCGGTTTACCAGTACCAAGTGCACATACGTTAACTGACAAGTGCCCTACTTGAATAAGCGGGAGGAGGAGAATGGCCCTATGAATTATTTCATGACCAATCCCCACACAAGTCATTTGGGCTGGGGTTCGAACTCATGAACCTCGGATTGACCGTCCAGCGCTCTACCAACTGAGCTAGCCGGGCCCTGAAAATTGATGTTACACAAACTACAACTGTAATAAAGACCATCTTTAAAAAAAAAAAACATTAAAAGTACACAAGATACACCGATCAGTTGACCTTGCCTCTCTTCTAAAATACACCAGTTAGATATTACACAGTTATTACATGTACTATAAAGAAAGTCCATAATTCGGAGATTGGATTGTTCAAAGACAGTGTGCCTTTTTAACCAACGACTGTACATGAGAATCTTAAACAAAGCAGATGTGAAATGGTTCTGCAACACTTTATTTGCCGATAGAAAACATTCTATAAATACCGGCCCCGTCACAGACACATCCTTGTAGGATCATATATTTCACAAATCATATTTTTCACGGCTGTGCAAAATACGATCTCATTCTGCACAGTTGTGAAAACTGAGATCTTATTTTTACACATCACAGTCGTATTCTTCACATTTTCTGTGAAGTTTGTGATCTCATCCAGTTTTTGATATGCAATCAACTCATTCTTCTGTTATCCTGACGCATTCCCCGTTTTGGGGCAGACACATTCCACACAACGAAAATGTGACAAATCAGATCATATTCTTCACAGGTGTGTGAAAAATATGATTTATGAATAATATGATCCTACACATATCTCAACCAATGTAATTTTTCTATTGAAACAAAGGATTTGATACACATTTTCTCGTAATATCGTCATGCATTGTTCCTCATTAATATATTTTATATACTCATACATATTGAGACTCGGCAAATTAGCTGGGGGTGGGAGTCTTTTCAAAAACACAATCCGAACCTCTCGCAAAGACGTGCATAATAAAATGTGCCCTAAAAAGAGCCTTGAGCGCAATTACACAGTTAAAATTATTGCGACAATTTATTATACAATGACTTTTGGCAAGGGATCGATTTCGTTCGTTCATAATGCCAGTCGAGAGATTGCATCGTCGGTTTCCTATTTAAAGCTGCTACTTCACAGATGATAAAGACATAATTATATGATTGAGGCCAAACACTTTTTTAATAATGTAAAGTAATGATATTAATCAAATGCAGTCGAATAGTATAACAACAATGCAAAAAATACCGGACTTAAAGACGCGTTTGGAAAGCTCTTCTAAAATAGACTACCTCAGTTCGGTGTGTGGTATTGACGACGCGGTGTTGATTCTGCGTGTCCAATAGTCGACTTCAACGAAAGATTGAATACTATATTAAAATGAATGTTTCGTTATTGACAAATTTTGTTTTAAAAGATTACCTAAACATATTGGGAAAAATCGTACAAACTGAATTTTAAACGAAAAAGTCCCGATTATCTTCTGAGGCTTCAACCCGGGTCCTCGGCGTGCGAAGCTGATAGCCAAACCGCGTCGCTTGACACCTTAAAAGTGTATACCTTTTGAAAAGCTCTTAGCGCTACTTTCGTGTGTGAAGTGCCTCTTTTTGAATGCACCGGAATTCTCTCCCATATGGCTATCTCACCCAAAAGACTTGTTAGTCGGTTACGGAGTATAATGCATGATACAGGTGACGCCAGCGCGTTAGGTCTTGACCACTGATCCGCCACATTACAACTACTTGTCGTTTCGGACGTCTTTTGTAAACTAAAGAGCTCCGGAAATGAAATCGATTGGCAATTTGGACCACGTGGTAATTTCACACTAACAACGAACAACTACAAATAGTTTAAAAACGTCTTGAGATGCCTTTGAAATCGTGTTATAACAATGCATTGCAATGATCAATTCAGTGTGTTTCAAACTTTTGTTCATGTGCTTACAATGTTACTTCAGTGAACTGTATCTAAGTTACATTATATTAATTTACTAGATTTGAATGATATGTCTTAATTTTTGTCATTATACCTATCTGTGGCGTAGCAGCCTTTTAATCATATGTACACACACATACTCCTCGCAGCGGTTACTTTCCGTAGGCTTTGCACAGAAATCACAGGCAATGTCTAGAAATCCTCCCAGAGCTAGAATGATTCATTTTACAAAATCTTGATTATTTGATAAAACTACCCAGAAGTATTGCATAATTGGCCAAATGTTTATAACAGGCAATAAGTGATAAACCAAGAGAATAAAAAATTAAAATAATAAAGCGATTAATTTACGGCGATTATTTTGTTTCCTACGCCGTTTCTCGCATTTTAATTTACTGCATGTGTTCTAACTTATGTACAATTGTGGTGGCAAGGATTATCTTCAAAAAAAAAATGTACACAAATATACACAACCTTCACGCAGGGATGTGATTATGTCCGAACATTGCTAGAACCAAATCCCTGCCACCACCAACTGTCACGTTACCACTGACAGATCACATGATGTAAAGAAGAAAACAGCGTGTACACCGTGCGCTCTTATGTCTTTAGTTATCTGTTTTGTATTTATTTTAAAAAGTCTCAGTATATATGTTTAGACGAATAATGCCGCGTCCCTGAGGGATAGTTAGTTATAATATTAATGATAGTAATAATAATAATACAATAACGAAATGAATCGTTTCTGATCGAGCAGGATTTTCTTGTAGGTGCAGGGAAAGTAACCGCTGCTTGTAGTGTAAATTACAAAACAGCCTGTTAAATTCGAGTCCAACAGTTGGCTGGGGATCGGTTCTTTGATAGTGTAATCAAACAAGAATGGTGAATACTTTGATAAGAAATGGGAAAAACACAAACATCTTCCGTAGAAAAAAAGACTTCAATAACGTCAAAGTTTTCATTCAAGTATTCATACATCTTAAATTTTATTCAAGTTTACATCTTGATACTTTTAATAAAACGCCGGTTCGTTTTGTTTACCTTTTGTAATTTATTTAAAAGTGCATTGTACAATTGTTCAAATTGAGTTTGTAAATAACATATATTTTCCATTTGTGTTTTAATATGTACGTTATTTTGTGTCATTTAAATAAAACATATAGAATTAGGAAACATATTTTGAAAGTAATCGCTGGTAATGTATTGGTGAAGCAAACTCCAGACCAGAAGAGAAACTTATTTCAAGAGTCATTCGATAATGTGTTACACTTCAACAATAATTAACGCTTTTTATATTCAAATACACAGCCAATTACGGGCTCTCCGCTCTGAATAATGCAATGCTGTACAATACACATTGCCTTGGAAGTAAACCGTATAACAAGTTTCGGTTTCCGCAATTAAAGACGTTCGCAACAATTTCCTTCAATTTTTTTCCAACGACAGATTTTCTTAAAACTTGGCACAAACATGCATCAATGTATCCTAAAACTGAAACAGTCTTAAAAAATAGGGATCACCGGCCTTTTTCCGGAAATAATGAATTTTGAATACGGTACCTGTCGAAGCCTTTTTTCAGTTTGTGTTACTTAGAATGTTGAGTAATATAAAGCGTTTATAATCAAACAAAGATGGAGATTTTTAAATGCATCTTCATTTTAATGTTTCGTTTGGTAATATACCAATGCAGTTTAATGATAAAACGCGCTTTATCTATAGTTTTCCTTCAACAAATGACTTGTAATGGACACTTCACGAGGTTAATTATGCATTAAATATGCCTGTGAAATCATCAATAATTTATCAAATATAAGAATATCTTTTGTTCCAAACGACATATTTTGTTAAAAGATCCCACATACATGCGTCATTGTATCCTGAAACTAAAACAGTTTAAAAAACTAGGGGTCACCGGCCTTGTTCCGGAAATATTGGGTTTTGAATACGGTACCTGTTGTAGCCCCTTTTAAGGATTTTTATCAATGTTTTAAGTATATAGGATAGTTTTTTTTTTCAAACAAGATTATGCTTCTTTCAACTGATAAGTTTTTACATGCTTTGTTTGGCAAATACGTGTGTATGTTGATAATAAAAACGCTTTACATACACTTAATGCTTAAATAATGAATTTGAATGGACATTTAAGTGTGTCAAATGGAAACTAATAATGCTTTATGAAACTTTATTTTTATCAAATGCATATTTTGATTCAAACGACAGATTTTCTTAAAATTTCACACATACATGCATCAATGTATACTTACACCAAAACATTAATACAAAGAATGGCTCACCGAACTTGTTTGGATTTTATATAGGGTACCTGTGTAGCCTTTTTCCAGTTTCGTTTTAACATAAATAAACAACGTATCAATAAAATGGAGATATTTAATTGATCATTTCTGATCTAAATTTGTTTGGAAATACATTGCATACATGTGTTTTTGATTATTATATTTGCTTTGTGAATTTTTACTATTAAAATATTTATTTTGAATGGACATTAGATATGAAATTAGTATATTGTAACCTATATACAATAAAGAACAAGAAATGTCTTTAAAACAGACAATCGGCGTAGAAATTAATATTGAGATGTCATTTATTTGCCCTAAATATACAAGAGGACCAAGCTGTGACTTCACGGACCCCATAATTTTCGTTCCCTACTAAGAAGACTTCTTGGAATCCAGATTTTTCGGTCCTACTATGGAGACTTCTCGGACACTAGATTTTTCGGACACTATAAGAAAACGTATCGGCCCCCAAAATTAAATAGCAGTAAAATTAAGATTTCCCCATTTATTTATTCTCGGGATTAGGATTTTCCAGATGCTAATTGATGCGTGTGTATTAACACAGCTTTACCGCGCGCTAGTTGTACTCGCTAGAATTAATTCACGGGGACGACAGTCGGTTACAGCGTACAATAATATTTTTACACATTGATCAAATAACAGGAAATATAAGCTCAATCAAATTTGCTAGTACTTGTTTTGCTTATTTGTCAGAAAAATACCAGAAATTTACATCTTTATATTTTTTGCTTGCGAGCTCAACAGGCAACATTGTACTCTGTGACAGACTGTCGTACCGTGAATTGTAGCATTGTAATTGCTATTTATAGAGCGCCGATTATGAAGGCTAAACAATGTAGTTATTTCATTATGTGAATGAATATAACATTCTGATCATGACATACAATGAGTAAACTTGTTCATAATTATGTTTATTTCTAGAGTGTATGTCGAAGATATGTTTATAACTTTAATTTAACCGCTTATGTAAACAATTATGTAAATGTTTAATCCCCAAAAGTATGCAACAGTTATTGGTATACGTTAAACCATTGTTTGAAGTTTGCATTCCCTAAAATTAGAAAATTTGCCCAATTCTATTGTCATTCAATTTTCCCGCTGCATAATTATCGCAAGAAATCTAGGTCAAAAGTGATCTACGCCGAAAAGATGAAGCAAAAGGAGAAATTAACCCAATTGTTTTCTTTTTGTTGCGAACGTCTTGAACAGGCATAACAAACGCAAAAATCGCGGTTGCTCTCATTCTATAAATAGATTTCACATCACATACTCAGACCTTTATACTAAGACGGTTAACTCATTCTATAAATAGCCACACGTCACAGACACCGACCTTTTTCGGCGATGCTACACTTTCTATACATAAAAATGTCATTAAAGAAGATTATGAATACGTCGAAGTGTTATTCGCGTAGCATGAATGCACAATTTGCCAAACTAATTATACACAGGAACCCCTGATATATCATATTTCTACTGAAATACTTTAAAATCGTCATAGTCTGAATGAATTTTTTTGGTTTCGTTATCAAAAATAAAGTCTTAATATTTCAAAATGTTCCCTGACTATTGAATTTTATTGGGATACACAGTATAAATACTTATTTGACTTTAAATCGTTATTGTATTAGATAACTAACATTAAGGGTATATTACCGGTACTATAAATAACTATATACATAATAATTTTAATTCATTCCCGAAAGTATTTTCTTACATTTTTAATTTGTCAAATTGGCTTGACAAAATCAGATATAACAATTATGTTAACCTAAATTCTTTTGGTTATTCATATATCACTGTTGAAAACATGGAGCTGTATGATTGGTTTATTCACAGCATAGATATTATTAATTATAATTTTATTTGATTTTTAAATTAATAAATGTATCTCAAATTAACTTTTGGGTCCGAGAAGTTTTCTTATATTGTCCGAAAAATCTGGGGTCCAATAAGTCTAATATTGGTGGGGACCAAACAATCTGGGGTCTGAGAAGTCACGTTACCGATCATCTTAGCCGTCTGTTTAGGTTATTTTTAAATGACATCTCAATATTAATTTCAACGCCGATTGTCTTTTTTAAGACATTTCTTGTTACTAAGACGGTTCACTCAGTTTTGTGTTATTTTCTTCACATTCGCGACGGTAAAGTAGCGAAACCTATTTTCGAAAAGAGTCAATACAATGCTTTAAGTATCAATTGTCTTTATCGAGTTAACGTAACATGGTTATAATTTGAAACTGCAATGCAGAATGCTTATTTTTTAACAGGCAAATTTGCTTTAAAATTTACATTAGTTTCCTGCTTTCTTCACGAAGGCTGTGAACCATTAAGAATTTTGTTGAACTACCCCGAATATATTCAATGAACTTACACAGGTCTGTTTTTAAACGGTGCGTGTAGACAATACAATAGCTCTGATCAATGTATATGTATCTAAAATGTCTGAAGCGATGGGAAGAAGTAATGGATATAAGTTATGTTTTGCCTTTTCAGGGCATGCATTCCCGAACATATTCTTAGACGTAAGATGTACAAATAAGGAATATTCTTGAAATTGTCGTGTTAGTATAGGAAAATTGATAATTTGAATTTTTCTTAATATTCGCCAAATCTAATTACAAGATTATTTATTATGCTCGATTTATTACTAACATTTGCGACATATGAGTTCAGCATATTTGCGAACAAATATGTATTTTTTGTTCTTCAGTGCAAGTATATTCTTTATTATAAAGTCTAAAAAGGGTTTTTTGAATACCGGCCCAAAATTCTCTCTTATCTATCGTTCGCCAATCTTTCTGTAACGTTCACATGCGCATTGAGTGAAACACCAAAAGAACCCGATTCAACATCGAGCCTAGCTCTTCTAGCACCTCTACCGGAAGAGTACAAGAAACTTCGTCAATGAGCTTACGAGTCATCGGATGCTGGTATTCGCGTCTGATGACGGACTGCGTCTTCTTTGGGAAGCGGAAAGCTGGGTTATTGATGGTACGTTCTTGTTTGCGCCGACACAGTTACGGCACTTTTCCTGCGCGCGGACACATTTTGGAAATATCTACCAATCAGCGGTCTATGGATTGCTTCAATCTAAGACACTGAAGACACAGGAAGAATTCTTCCTAGACTTATGCTTGAAACGTGACGCCCCAGCATAATAGTCGCTAAATATGTGGTCGCGATCTACAAAACTGTCAGGGCAAAGGCTCAGCTCCAGCTCCGGTATCCAGGTAAATAAATAATGTATATATGTTGCATATTTGAATTGTCTTTTAATTATACATTTTTTTGTGACCAAATAGTTTGATAGCATGATTCTTCATATTTATAGAATACTAATTAATAATTCCATATATGTTATCCCTTTTCAGGGGTGATTTTACCACCTGACGAAATTAATGTGGCGGAGAGTGCAAGCCGCTGGTCTATAGTGTCAGTTTGTGTAAAGGACTGACAGCCAGGCTGCGCCACTTCTGCCGGATACTTGATAGGTTAAATTTTTCCAGTGCCAGATGTCAACGATGACGGTACTGAGTCAGATCGCACTAATTGCGTGCTCAGCTTTATAAAATAGTTCCGATCCTACATACGCCAGGGAAGCAAACAGTAAATTATAATTTAATTTTAGACTCAATAATTTTCTGATCGATTAGACAAACTTTTGAAATGTCAATATCACTGAGGAATATCGGTACTGCTTTGTAATGTGAATATAGTTTTTGCTTTAAAACGTTAAATAAAGTAAAACAGGACAGATTACAGATAATATCTTAGTAATGTTTGAAGCTGAGGTATGAGCTATGTTTTAATGAATTCATCGAATGAATATTTGATCCAAATGAATAACTTGTTTTTGGCATGCTATTTTATTAAGTGATGCTAGATGTTTAGTCGGTTATAACTGTTCATGTTGTCATGACAAATGTCATGGTAGAAGGCTTACTTGTAATGTTGTGTTTTCTTCTGTTGAATATCACAACAATGTCCGAGCGCTAATAAAGGCCTGTTTTACGTATTTTGTTGTTAGTTGTTTGTTTTACATCTTAGAATGGATTATGCGTATAACTGAGAGGGTCAATCAGGGGAATTACAACCAAAGTTCATTTTCAAGAAAATGTTTGTAACACAATACGGTCTTGCATATACCGGTGATGGGTGTGCTATAGGTAGCACATGATTGGATAAGAGGAATTACGTGTATATGAAGAAAATGTACATGTAAACCACTATACGATATCGATTGTTAATTGGAGGCAATAAACGCAGGGAGGTGCTATATGTTGTCAATACATAATCAAACATCTGAAAGAATCTCCAAAATTAATCTTACAGTTGAATAAACAACAAACTAATTTTGTCAATGATCGAATGCCAGTTTGTCCTTAGCAGATACTAGTATTAGAGTGTAATCAAGTACACTGAGTCTAACACAACCATGGACGAACATTCAAGTTAACATTCATAAACAGTACACGGAAGCCCAGGCAGTAGTAGCTGTGCGGGCGAAGTAAACTGATAAACTCCCAATAGGGACTCTATGTACAGTCGATCAACAGTGAGAATCGTTATAAAAATTGTAAAGCGTATGACACACAAGCTTTAGTTTCCGCCTTTCACATAAGATTGCAGACCGAGACAATTCGTAAACAACGCTATTGACATGCCTTATTCTCTGATTGTTCCCTTCTGTTGTGCCCTTTCCCGACCATTTATCATGTTCAAGAAATGTTGTCTATACAATGGCGAGTTGTCAATACATTTGCATTTTACGTGTAAGCTAAATTTTGCTATATGTGTTCTGTCTTCCCATATGTTTAATGAAACACTCAGCAGAGCACATACATAATAATTATGTCCTTACATTATTGCAATTTATAACATGTTCAATTACTCGTAACACAGCTGCTGTGGACCGGACTTGTTCACTTTAGTGCCAAATCAAATATGCAACAAAGGTAGTTTGTACATGTGCACAACACTATTAATAACAGTAGTAGTTGTACGGGAGGAGTAACCCGATTTAACCTCACATTGCGACTGCATCTACAAACCTGTAGGAATAAACCGAAATGTGACCTAATTTTAATACATAAATAGGCTTTTTTATATTTATCAAAGCATTAGATAACAAAGTCGATCTACCACGAGCGTGTTTAACATACCATAACGACATATAGCCGATTCAACGATTAATATATCTCACGAAGTATTCCGGAGGTAATCGATATACCACGAACGAAACCAACAAGTCTAATGGTTACACAGACTAAGAAGTAAACTCAGGGTGTAAAGCTATATTGTATTATATGGATTTTATTTGGTTATGAACAGTTAAGTATTGTTACCTAACGTGGGGAATCATTATACCAATTATTTGATAAATTTATGTGTCTAACTATAGGAAATATTTTAAATAACTACTGGTTTATAAATCGAAAGTAGAAATTTCACAATGGCAACAGGAAGACTACAGGATTCAAACAGAGGCAATTCAAGCGACTTTCTTGGAGAGTGTGCTGCAACACGATCGTGTGAGCCTTGTATAAAAACCAACATTTCCAAACCAGCCACGTTTTTCTGCAAGGACTGTAACGAGTTTCTTTGTGGTACGTGCAAAAACCCACACACCGTATATAAACCTGGGACGCATGACATAGCCAATATCAAGGACACGGATTCAGTTCCGGTGGTAGTGGACCTGAAAGGTATGGACACGTGTCAAGAGCACGGCAAGGAGATAGAGTTTTTTTGTCAGGACCATTCTAAGCTCTGCTGCAGTAAATGTGTATTCGTACATAGAAAATGTGACCAAGTGGATGAAATAGCTAACGCATCTGGACAAAAACGACCGGAGCTTCATGCATTAAAACTAGCGTTGATAAAATTGCAATCCGATGTCGATGCTATTATTGCGGACTGTAAGCTGTCAGAGAATAATTTGAATGAATCTATTGCAAACATTTCTAAAGAGATAGATAACATGAGAGATCGTGTTATGAAACTTTTTGAAGAGGCTAAACAGAAGTTGTTATCTGAGGCAAAACAATTTAAATCTGCAGAAGTCAAAAAGATACGGGAAAAGCATGTTGTCTCTTCCAAAGCTAAGGAAGAAATAAATCAAGAAGTGTCAACGTGCTGTACTATTTTAGAACACGGAACGCCTACCCAACAGTATATCTATTCAAAATTGATTCAGGAGAAACAGAAAACAATGGATTCTAATATCAATGAACAACGAAAGATTAAAATTACATCAACAGTAGCAGTGTCCTTTCCGAGAGAGCTATCAACACTTATTCAGATGGGAAACAATTTCATACAACTGAATTTTGATGGAAACAAGAGAGGTATTTTATTCCAAAGTTTCGTAACACTGTGTCATATTTAATTTACTGTATATATCAATGTAGAAAAAGTTATAAAACGCCTGTGTGATACAATGATTCATTTTAGTGGCAATATCGAAAAATAAAATATAAGCGGTGATTATTACTCTGTATTGTCGCTTTCAAGAGACTAGACAGTACAAATATTAGCTGTAGCCTTAGGATTTAGAAGCGCTATTCGCATTTCTGTACAACGGGAACTACTTATTTACTGTGTAGGCTTCGGGTCAGTAAATAGCAACCGCGAATTCTTCAAAACAGCATAATCTCATTCATATTATCTTACTCTTTTATTACCATTTTAAATTATGTTGTATAAAATATGTATTATAAAGGTGATTCTAAACAGTTTCTGAAAAGCCCATGTTAACAAATTGTTACTTCAAACTTAAATTACATTAAAACATTTGCTCTTTATACTTGTATATAACCGAAATATTAATTGGAGCGCGCTGAAATAAGATCCCTAATTAATGCGCTCCATCGGCTATGTTTTTTTCATGTCAACACAGTGTTATTTCTTGTTATTGACAACTAATTACTGTAATGTATTTGGTTGTTAATTCGTAGTGGCACGCTCGAGAACGCGCATCGTACGTCCTGCTGTTTGTAGGCTACAATCCACTAAAATCGATAAGACGAAAGAAGAAATGTCTTTAAAAAAAGACCATCGGCGTTGAAATTGATATTGAGATATCATTTTTACCCTAAACATAATAGAAGAGGGCCATAATGTTCGGTTATGTGACTTCTCGGACTCCAGATTTTTTTGGTCCCAACCTATATAAGAAGACTTCTCGGACCCCAGATTTTTCCGACAACATAAGGACATTTCTCGTACGTTAATGAAAAGCAATCTTCAGGGAATATTCAGCGCATTTAAGATAATGATGATTTCAATTTTGATAGCACAAACATACTATTTCATTAGACTATGGCGATTTAAAATGATATTCAATAGGAATATGATGTGTTTCTGTGTAATTAGTATTGCAAATAATGTATTTTCATGCTACGCAAATGAAGTAAAAGTAACGTGAATAACTTTTCGACGTATTCCGAGACTTCTTTCTCTTTTGTTTTCTTTTATTTATTGAGAAAGAAGTGACATATTTGTATTTTTATTTGATTGAATAACATCTACTTGATAAGCCGATAGAAATGTGCTATTCTAAATCATTCTTAATATTTAACGCAACGCCAATTGAACATCAAATTAACATGCACAGTAAGTTTACAAATATTAATTTCCCACAAAGGCAGCGACGCTTTAGAGAGAGGGGGGGGGGGGGGGACGGCAGCGGCGTACACCCCCTCTACAATTGCCCACCATTAGGTTTTTAAAACATATGCATTTTATTGCCGATGACATGCTCTTCAATCAATTTATTGTAATAATCAAACGCATTCTTCTGTATTTTCGTAAAACTGTTCCTTTTCGATATCTATTCCAATACGTGAGAGGGGCCAGAAAGCAGTTTTTGACAGTCTTTTTCAGCTACTGAATATTTCCGCCCCGTCTAACTCAAAATCCCGGATCCGCGCCTGCCCCATTTATTGAAATTTTCGGGCTTGTTATCATCTGAAAGCTTATTGTTGCATGTGTATTAACGCAGAGCTATACACCGGCTGCTAAACGTGCGCAATTTTTAAGAATGACTTACACTGTGTTGAACTCACTAGAATAAATGGGAGCATTGTACAATTCCAGAAAACTTTCACCCATGCAGTTGCTCTTTATAGAGTGTACCGCTAGGCTAAACTAAATAATTATATCATTCTGTGTGCTGCCCCGCTCGCGCTCCTGCTGGTTCTCATCCCGTGACGACGTCGGTAGTCGAGCCGATGTCGATATTAGTAGTCGTAAAACGTTCCAATCGTTATGGCGAAATAGCTGCGCATTTCCCATGTTTTTAGAAAAAAAGTCATTAGGGACTCTTCTAGTCCTCGTCGATCACCGTGGTGTAAGTATTTTGGTTCCTTAGAATGTAATCTTTGACATTAAAACGCATAGCTCAGTAAATGTGTTGTATCTTGTAGGATTTTCGTCCAACTTGATTCGTACCCAGACACTTCGTACTTTGTTAATTTGTATATTGTGAATTTTGGAACATAGAAAATGCCCTTTAAGATTATTCGTACATTATCGTAGAATTATTTGTTAAAGTGTATGTTCAGAGTATGTTTGATAAAAACATATTATTATGAGCAAAGAGGATGTTTAATTAAAATAGAGCATTTTGATTTTAAGCTTTACACCATATACCTATTACCGGGATATCCCTATTACCAGGAATTTCCAAAAGACATAAATATCGCTCACACGCGCTAACAATTTTTTTCAAATTCCCTCCCTTCGTTAAAATTTTGTTTTGGGCTGCAGTCAACTTTGGTTTCCATTCAATTATGTAGTTTTAAAGGTAAATAAACTCAAGTAAATGTCTAGGTCTTGTAAAAGTTTGTTTTCCACAGGATTGTTAACATAATTAATCAGTTACTCAAAATACGGAAAGAAAATAGATTAAAAATTTAAGCAAATATAATGTAATATGACTAAAGTTTTGTATAGTATCATTTGTTTAGCCCTAAACATGATTTTTTTTCTGAATTTCGATTGCATGATATTCAGATTCACGGTAATAGGTGTATTGCCAGAACATAGATAGCTAATGACATGCACAATTTGTTGACATAACAGTTGTTTAAACTTATGTTTTCTTCTTATAAATTTGAATTAATTTGATAGAAGAAGGTTGTATTGTTATAATAAGCCAGCATTCGTTATTTAGTTCATTTTTGTTATATGTTGCAAGCCAGGAAGAAAATTAAATTCCCGGTAATTGGTATACCCAGTCTAATTGGTCTTGTTCTGTTAAATAGTGCTGACTATATCGTGCGAAATAATATGAATTATGGCTGTTAACTTAATATTTATATTAAGACCTTGTATCATTACAGTGTTTACGAAATACGTCGGACACGTCGGACATTGCCGGTACATTTTCAAATTGTCCGCCGTTTCTTGAATCTACGGCGGACAGATTTGTCCGGCGTAATTTGAAGCCTTCCAGAATAAATTCCAAACGTTTAATGATCCTTTTTTATTTTATTTTGTCGTGTTTTCTGATAATCAGGAATTTTATGACACTTTAATTTTAATCTTAAATGTCTTATGCGCATGAGCGGCGATCGACAAGTCTAATCTCGCACCGTACTGTTTGTCATGTAATCGTAACTAGTCGGTATATTCCGCTATGCTTCATTGTACAATTGATACGGAAATTGACGTCATAAGACAAACTGAAAATCGTAAAGCCCGTTTGATTCTGTGACCGATTCGACTTATTTGAGGGAGTAGCCTCACATAAAACGAAATAACCGAAAATTAGAATAAGTCAATATTCTCTTAAATATTAAATGGAATAAAATTCTCATTAATGATGTAATTTAAATGAAAATGGCGGATTTCATATTACACTTAAATCTTATACATAACAATTTGTCCCCCTGTCAAAATGGCAGCGTCCTAGTCAGAAAATGTCGCGTATTATTCTAAACCAGGCAAGAAATCGTTGAATTTGGTATGAAAATTTAACTGAATATTTATATCTGTTATGTTTTATAATGGTTCTAATGACAAATATTTTATTGCAAAATACTTTTAGTGAAAACAACATTTGACATGGAAGGTTACGTGCCACTATTAAGTATTTCAGGTTTCAAAAATTAAAATGGCAATTATGGCATGAGTCAGACTGCATTACAAATGTGTTTATCGATATTCAGACAATTTTGCTTTTTATTTGCAATCTAAAAAAATCTCAAGAATGTGTGTAGAATACTCTTCCTGGTCTAAAACTTACTATGGCAAAGACATTTTTTCTGAAAACTTTTTTACATTAAATGCTCAAAATTGAATCATTATTTAGATAATGTTTCTATTGTTGTTGTTTATTCAATACAGAGATTACTCTCTATTTCACAGGTACAAACACTCCTGTAATTAGTACAGGCTACGGTACAATGTTAGGTTTAAAGTATGTTGGATTGTGATTATGTGCATTGACCAGGCGTTGTATGTTATATTAGAACCTTGAAATATTAAATAGGTTTGAAAAGGAAGGTTTTTGTTATTATTTTTGCAATATTCTTGTATTTTAATAAATGTCCTGCATGGCTGAAAAATGTCCTGCGTAGCATAGAAATACGTCAGACAAATTGTCCAGCGTAGTCCAAAATGTTTTCGTAAACACTGTCATTAATTCATTTCAGTTTTTACCACAATACCACTTTCAATAAACGTATGAACATAGACGAGTTTTGGTTCGCTGTCTGCATTAGGGCAGAATATTCTGGGAATGAATATAATATTCTATTCATAATATAAACAATTAGAAAATTTGTTTATACGTATTTCCAAGTTCTAGAGTGTATGTCGAGGATATGTTGATTTTTTTTTTTCAACCGCTTATGTAATTATTTGTGTAAAATTTAATACCAAAAATTATTTGAACAATTATTTGTAGACATGAAACTAGTTTTGTAAGTTTGCATTCCCCCGAAATCACCCGCACAAGAAAATTTGCACATTAGAATAATGGTATTCAATATTACAGCTGCATAACTAACTTATCGCGCCAAATTTCATTGGTACACATTTTCAAACAATCTAGGTCAAAGTGATCTTGGGCAGCTACGCCGAAAAATCGGTTTGTATAAACAAATCACAATTGCACCCCATAACTCACAGTCATTGGTTGCCGTCCGTATTGTGGAAACTGTTACGGCCAAGATTACAAATCTTTTCATTTTGCCACCTATAGCGCATACCTATTTATAGCAACTGACGTAATGGCGCATTGCGCACACATGATGTGCGCGCATCCAGCACGTTTTGTCATTTTCAAGATGGCTTCAAGATGGAGCGGATGCTGTAGTTCTCGAAGTAGATCAAGGTAGGTTTAGAAGAATTACTTCTCATTCTAATAAACGTGCATTATTGATTATGATTAACTGTATGTATCTTAAGTGATTTTGTGTTTGCAGAAATTATTTTCATTGGAAATTACGACTGAAAACAATTTAGTCATGCGTCGTTCGACATGTCTTTTGTTTCTTTGTAAGTTTGTTAAACTTCTTTATGAGAGGTACTGGTAAATGGACCCTTTCCCAATTGAGACAGAACCCTGATTTTTCTTGACAAAAATACCAAGAAACGATTTTTACTGAAATCAGTACCAAATTACTGGAAGTTGAGCGAAAAAAGTTAGCAAGGTCAAGGTCGTTGTGTGGCCCGCACTTGTTTTGGTTCGGCTGACAACGATAAGTTGAATTCCTTAATACAAGGACCATATTCAACACAGATGTATGTACAGAGGCTAGTTTGAACATTGGATCGTCACATATAAGCCCCACTACCACATGTTTTTTTTTTAATGTTAACAACCGCACTTCCTGTTTGAGAGTGGTCATAAATTCGGATGAACCTTGATTTCGGATACGAAAAGTTTGTTCTCCAAGTTAAAACCACAGATGCCTTACACCATGGTAATCATAATGTGTATGATACTGTATGTAATCAGCTTGGGTTACGCTCCTGTTATCAACTACAAGTTAGAAATTGTCACATGGAGCACCAGCTCCAAACAGGCTTTGTCTTTTATTGACATCTGGAGCCCGCATCCAGTCATCTCGGCACCGGGTTACTTCGGCACTGTAATCAATCGTCATTTCGGCCCTGGAAGATTTACACATCTTTCATTGATGTTGTTATATCAGTTTTAATATAAACACATCTTTCATTGATGTTGTTATATCAGTTTTAAAATAAACACGTCTTTCATTCATGTTGTTATATCAGTTTTAAAATAATTAGCAAATATTGACTACTTAAAATGGGGTGAAGAAAAAAGATTTGTTAAAAAAGAATGTTTCATCAGTTTGCGACATTCATGTACGCATTGTTTGTATTTAATTGACTAAATTATAAGATTGCAATTAAGTATTTTGTTGTATACCTGGGTGGCATAAAGTTTTGATCTGTTCTGTTCAGTATTTTAAATCATGGAGAACATTACGGGCAAATGTTATGTGAAAATATAAGATATTGTATTGATGGCGTGTCAGACAAAATTAGTAACTACTGGCATATAGATTTTGTTTTATTTAACAAATTGTATACTACATTCATATTATGCGCCAGTATTTGTTTCATCCTGTACAAACATAACTATTATTTTGGAATAATTAAATAAATCTCATGAACACGAGTATCAGGTTATATAAATGCAATCTTAATAAATGCATATTTTTAGTTTTTAATTTTACAATTATTTTTGTACCAAATTATCAAATATATACATGTTATCTAAATGAATACATCAAAAAGTTAATATAAGTATTTTAGAAATAGAAATTACATCATAACTTGGAAATAGAACAACTCTAGTGCCGAAGTAACTAGGTGCCGAAATATCAAGGTACTGAAGTAATTAGGTGCTGAAATATCAAGGTACTGAAGTAACCAGGTGCCGAAATATCAAGGTACTAAAGTAACCAGGTGCCAAAATATCAAGGTACTAAAGTAACTAGATGCCGAAATATCAAGGTACTAAAGTAACTAGGTGCCGAAATATAAAGGTACTATAGTAACTAGGTGCCGAAATATCAAGGTACTAAAGTAACTAGGTTCCGAAAGATCAAGGTACTAAAGTAACTAGGTGCCGAAATATCAAGGTACTAAAGTAACTAGCATTCCAGGAGATTAAAACCCAAACCTACTCCTATATATATATATATGAGGTCGGTATACACCGACCTCATATCAGTAAGTGCTATTTTCCTGTAGCATCGTTCAGACGTGTATTCATGTTTTACATGCTGCAATTTCATATTTTACAACTTGTTCACTTAACAAAGTGTCAAAATTAAGTATAAATATTAATTTACCAATTGCTTGCCAAAAAGTCATCATGACACTTAATCCTTGTCTTTAAACAAAAGCACTGTTCAAATTCTTTGTAAAGTCCTCCATTTTGCTCTGAGTAATGTGAAACTTGCATCCTGCTTTTTCATTGGTAAGTAAAAATACTATTCATATTTTGATGTTTGACCAGAAAAATTGTAAATTCATGTGTATCACAGGTTCTTAATATCAGGTCAACCATAAATACTGAACTAAAATGTAATTGAATGCGACAAGCATTGTGAATAAATACCCGTTTTAATAAGGTTTTATTTAACAAACCCCTAAGAACTTGTTATATACCAAATTAGTTTCAAAATATATTCAGCAATCAACAAAATTCATGCAAGGAAAGGAAACTTCTTTTTAATACGAGCCATCTTGTCAATAAATATCGATGCGAACCCATTTGCAATATATATTTCCAAGTAAATTCATTAAAAGAACTTGTCCAAACAGTGCCATCTTATACATTAATCCAGTACTTGAAAGAGATAAGCACATATAACAAAGTTTAGTTCGCATTTCCTACTCTATATTGAAATCAAACGGCACGATATAGCCATAATGTGTTGAGTTGCGGTAAAACCCTAATAAACAAACAAACAACACTGTTACAAGAAAAAAAATGATTGGTCGATATGGTTTCCCTTTTTATTCTTAGTTAATAGTCAAAACAGTTACCTCAGAAAGTAATGCTCTGTACAGTAGGTCATTAACATTTGACGCGCGTAGGCACTACGTGCATGGGGGAAATTTTCCCGCTTTTTTGCAAGAAACAAAGCATATATACACAGTGTTTTTTTTAAGGTGAAAAAAACACTGATACATATATATATATATTATATCAGTACTATGAGTTTGACAATGGTGACGATAAAAAAAAGTTAAAACACTAAAAATAATTGGAACATAATTTGTCGAATAAAAAAAAGGCCCCATTAGTAGATAATAGTTTAACCTTATGATTCGAGAACGATGAGAATAGTGGGTTTCAGTGTGACGTCATTGTGCGTATCTAATCCACACTGGAAATAAACATCCGGAAAAAAAATTTACTTACAGTTTCGCAACAACAACAACAATGACCCTTTTGCTTGCAAAAAGGCTAGGATGTACCGTTTAAACGGCGACGTTTCGTTTATTTCATTTCGTTAAGACGTTTACAAAAAATTGAAAACATGTTAGCCTTCTGACCATTGTAGTGGGGTGACTGTTTGTTCACTGTGGGGTTTATATAATGGTAACTAAGCAAATCTTTGTGTAATATGGAGTTGTGTTGTGAATGTCTGTACACTGTGGGGTTTATATGGTGATATATAAACAGAGTGTTTGTTTCCACAATGTTGGGTTACTTGTCCATCATTGTGGGGTGAATGTCTGTACATTATGGGGTTTATATGGTGATATATAAGTAAAGATTGTGTTTCTCAAATGTGGGGTTGCTTGTCCATCATAGTGGGGTGATTGTGCATTGTGGGGATTTTATTATGATGATTATACAGCAAACCCAGCTCATATGACCACTTGGGGGCCTTAATAAAGGTTAATGGCGGGTTGGTCGTTTTATTGAGGTATATGTCAGATCACCAAGTCACAATATAGATATATCTGTGTTTTTAAAGTTACCAATAATAACGAATAAATAACTGATATTACAATTAGTTTTCTATTTAATGTTTTATAGAATACAGATTTTATACATGTATGTAATCTGAGCAAAACAATTAATTAATATGAATCCTTGGTAATTGGTCTCCTTCAGTTATTAGACCTCGACCAGTAAGGAAAAATCCCTGGAATCACAAGGTTAATGATAGCCCACAAGTTTATTGGCCATTTAAAAAATGGCAGCTATTCTGAAAAATGTATTTGTTACCAGAACCAGAAAAGTTGAAGATTTTGAGCATATAGACCATTTCTGTTTGAAGCATAGGATTTACCATTTTATTGAATACAGTTACACACAAAAATACCATAAGACATACCTTTTTGCTTTCAAAGTCGCCATTTTTGTGTTAACTTTGCCACAAAAATTAACATTCAGACAGAGTTGATTAATATTGACAAATGACATGCGGACGTATGTTATGTAGGCAAGTATAGTGCGATTGGGCTCACAATAATGAGCTGGCAGACTGAGCTTTTTGTTCAAGATGCATCTACTGATTTCTACACGTAACTTCATCTTGGTTCCTGTCAGAATTTAAAATAAAAAATAGTTAGTAGTAGCAGATGCTTACTGTACACCCATTATATTGTTGAAAACTCTTTTTACCGGGACTGTTTGAAAAATAGTTTGAGCTATTCTGGTGCCCCCTTGGAGTGTCAGCATTCAGGTTCACGTCGAAGTTTTACATGAAATGGACCTTACAGTCAGAATAGTTGACTTCTCTAGTTTCTTAATATTTCTATCAACGGTTAATGATGTTTTGACTCAGGTTTGTGCATGTGTTCTTTGTCTATAGAAAATAAGCGAATATCATGTTAGAATAGTATATTGAGAATAAAAGAATACAAGTCGACACAATATTACTTAGGATTGATTATTTTTATGCTGCAGGTCTTGGATGTCAAACCACATCAGTTGGAGTGGGTGCTGCGCCACATGGGCCACAGTTTAGACGTCCATAAAATTTATTACCGCTGCACTAGTGATGTTATTGAGAGGACCAAAATCGCAACAATTCTTCTGTTACAAGACAGTGGTTGGGTGGAAGACTTTTACAACCAGTCCCTCGATGACATTCAGTTGTCAAGTACAAATTTTCTTTAGACAGTAACAGTTATACCTGTAAATGTACCAATCATATTCTGGTACAAATTGCTAATGGACGTGGTCCTGTTTGTCGGAGTCGGCATTGCCAAAATGGTGTAAACTGATTTAAGGATGTCCGCTGATGTTAACGACCAAGAAAATGTGTATTTTTAGCTCACCTGAGCACCTCGTGCTCATGGTGAGCTTTTGTGATCTCCTTTTTTCCGTCGTTTGTTGTCAATTGTTCGTCGTCAACATTTACCTTGTGAGCACATATACCACATTTAAAGCCCAATCTTCATGACACTTGCCCAGAACATTTGTTCCAATGATATCTCAGACGAGTTCAGAACTGGGTCACGTGGTGTGAAAAACTAGGTCACTGTCAGATTTGAAAAAAGCTTGTTAACACTCAAGAGGCCATATTTATTTGCGCAGTCAACATAAAACTTGCTCATAACATTCATTTTGTTCTCTCGATCGAGTTCAAGCTAAAAAATGGTTTGGCTCAGTTTAAAACCTTGCCTCCATGGGGCAGGGCAGTTTTCCTTATATGGCAATATTGAAAACTTCTCGTTTTTAGTTGTTAAAAACATGGCCGCCAGGAGGTGGAGTATTTTTTGTATATGACTATATGGAAAACTTAACAATCTTGACTTGCTGGATTTCAAATTAATTTTTCAGAAATGGTACTAAATTCCTTTCCTTCCAATCACGTTTATATTTAAAAAAAACATGGCCGTTGGGAGTGGTGGAGTTTTCCTTATATGGCTATGTAAAAAAAATTCACAGATAAAATTTACTTGCCAGAAACCGCATGCTGGATTTCAGACTTATTTCACAGAAATTGTCCTTAGGTTACACTGTTAAGTTCTGCCTTTTGTTTGTCGTTTCTCGTCAACATATTATTCCTTGTGAATACTCTATAGACTGCATTTATTGCTATATCTTCATGAAATTTGCCCATCACATTTGTTCTAAAGATATCTCGAACGAGTTTGACTCTGGGTCATGTGGGGTCAAAAACCAGGTAACCATTCCAAATTAAAGAAAAAGCTTGTGAACGCTCCAGAGGACACATTTGTTGCACAATCAACATGAAACTTGCTAAGCCCCTCAGGTGAACAATCTAGGGCCTAACAGCCCTCTTGTTTCTGTTATTACATAAAACTCAATATTATCATTAAAGTGTCTGTATTGAAATCCAAACAATTAACGTGAATTTTTTTTAATGATATGTCAATAGTGCTGGCAGAAAACTACAATACCGTCATTTAATACTGCTTGAAACACCAGTGAGTCTCACTGTATGCCCAAGGGGACTCATATGTAATTGAAAGTATCATAGAACAAAAAGTACATAAATTCCGTTGTAAATACATGTTTGCTAGCTGTTAATGACTGCATTTTGCAAATATTATGCAGCCCTCCAGAGGGCAGAAAGGATAAGTTTTATATAATAATTGAAGACAAATGTCATATAATATATTAAAGCAATTTATGCGCCTGCCTTCTAGCGACCATGTATCTTTACATGTTGTCATGTGAACTCCTTCAAATATGAGTATTTTTTTCTCATTCAGACTTGGCAGAAGTAGACGAGGGAGCAGCAAACACAGACAACGTTCCTTTTGAGGAGCTACTTCAGGCTTCGGAACGCATGTATGAGGATCGCATGGATGAGGAACACATGGCTGTGGCAGATGACGTTGAGGAAGAAGCCACAACTTCCACTAAAAGAACTGCCAAGAAAAACTCTGCTCGAGACAAAAATCGTCCCCTGATGAGGAGGATGAAATAAAACCGATATTCTACAAGTGCTTTGAAGAAAAGAAACGACAGACACCTAAGCAGTGTTTAAAAGCTATAGCAATAAGTAATCGAAAAAGTTCAACTGCGTAAAAAGGATGTACTGAAAAGAAAGTGTTCAGAATGATAGACAGTCCAAAATAAATTGACAGAGACCTCGACATCCTCCACTTATTCACTTGAAACTTGGAATATACCCTTCTTATTGACTCCAGCATCAGGTGCAACATTCCCCATAACTCTGTTTTGTATTTTGGCATACCGGTAGTTATGGTTTGGGCGCGCTGTCCTCTGACAGCTCTTGTTTTAATCTCTGGAATCTTTATATTTGATGTGTACTTGCATGTAGTTTTTATTGCAAGTAGCATGGTGTTGTATTTAGGTTAGAAAACCTGATTTATTTGGAAGAAGTTATATTGAACAGAAACACTGTATCAGTAGTATTTGTGCAGATTGTTAGATATACATAGAGCATGGTTTATTTAACTTTGAAAAGTGGTATTGCTGCTATTGTTTAGACTATGTAGAAGTTTTATTCTCTGAGTTGTACTTTCATACTGCTTTTACTGTAGATATGCGAGAGCGATTTCATAATAGGCTTGCATTCAGAAACGAAAATATCAAGTTGCAACCAAACTTAAAGTTTTCCTTTGAAACAATATTGTTCATTGGTAAATATAACTCATAGTTAATTCAAATCGGCAATTAAAAAAGTTTTATTTAGAGGAATGACCAAATTACAAGTTTAAATTGCTCCCTGATATGATTTTTGCACCAAGATTTTTTCACATTTAAATGATATTAAGGCGTTCAATTGATTCTTTTGAAAATGGTTTGTTATAATTTCAATTTTTGTAGTGCATACTTTAAATATAGTTTACTGTGTAGTGTTTCTCAGGATGTTCCAATTGTCAATAGCAGAAAATTGTAAAATACATGAATATGAGCTTTTATTGCATAAAGCATGTTAAACACTAAATTTGCGTAGTTCGTGTCCTTTAACCATTTAAAAGGCAGTAGTTTCTTGTGATATAGGTGATAGGTGTAAAGAAGCTCTCTTTTGTATGCTCCACGAAAATTTCGGTTGAGCATAGTGTCGCTGCTTTGTCTGTCCGTTCTTCCGTCCCACTTTATTGTCCAGGCTATTTCTCAGCAACTACTGGCTGGAACTCAACAAAACTTTATGGAAAACTTTATTAGCAAAAGGAGGTGTGCATACTACCAGCAGCCAATTGTATAAACACTGGTTATAATATACCTAGGTAAATCACTTACCGCGGTCAAAATCTTGGTTAAGATACCGTGGTAGATTTTCACTTGTATAAAGCTTTTGACCGAGCGGTATCTTATCCACGGTAATTGAGCGATTTTTACCTGGGTTGTTTTACCCAGAATTCCTAATATTTATTTACGCGGAAATTTCCAAACGATCGGAGTAAGAAATCAAAATGGACGAAATGAATGAAATTGAAGGAAAGAAATACTAGTCATGATATCTGATTAAAAGCCTTCACACAGTCATATGTTAAACAATAATATATTTGCAAAAATATGTTTAAAAAAATGTACATTGTGAAAAAACACACAAGCATTATACTGAAATGAGGATACTCAACACATCAATATTTCAACACACTTAAACTTATTATTAACAGATTTGTAGATTTGCTTCTTCAGCTATTTGGAGATAAATACAATGTAAATCTTTAAATTAATTTTGTATATCTCCTATAATCTGTATCTAGCCTTTTACATGAATTATACTTAAATACTTTTGACATTGCTTGTTAAATGTGTATCCTTTTCAGAATAACAAAAACAAAATAAGGATTAACTTGCATTTCATATTAAAAACATAAACAGAGTACAGAAAACAACTCCTGAAAATATGCCAGTATTTCACACTAAAAAATATGCATGTATTTCACGCTAATTAAATTAAATCTATTCAGCACTCTTTTACTACCATCATTTCAAAGATTGGAATTCTTATTGAAATACCCCGTTTGGTGTCTCTAATATGATTCCGATTCAGACTCATCAACCCTTTACGATGACGTGTACAATTTGTCAAAAATGTGTGATGTCATCAAATGTATTCTGGGTCAGTAGACGTGTAGAAAGCGTGAAGTGTACATCGGAGAATTGAAGATGCAAATTTTGATAACTTTATACTTGAATTTACGTTTAAAGTATGGCTATATATATGCGTTGATCTATACTGTATTATAGATGAATGTCTGCCGTGCTTGTTGTGGTTAAAATACTATAACCAAGGTAAGCTAGGTGGGTAAAAATATACCGCGGTAAGTGCGAGGTTAATTTTTTTGAATTGTTTATGCAAACCGTTTTACCTATGGTAAGAAATGTTTATACAATTGGCTGCAGGATGTTCCGCTTCAATGATATTTCTCAGAGTTATGGGACTTTAAAGATTTCTGATATTAGTATATAGTGCACAATTCTTGACTTGCTTGTCCGAGCTATTTCTCAGCAACTACTGGCTGGAATTCAACAAAATTTTATGGGAAGCTTCATTACCAAGATGATTTGTGCATATTACCAGGGCGTTCTGCTTCAGTGATATTTCTCAGAGTTACGTGGGAAAATTTCTCAAATTAGTATAATAGTGCACAATTTTATTTATTTATATTTTTTTTTGGCCCCGGTCACCTTCCTTGCCTATCTTGTATGTCCTTTCACTTATTCTGGCCTCCGCTGGTGTGGCACTGCAGCTGTATATATCTGTAGTACTTGCATATCTTCATCCGTAGATACTTATGATTTCGGGCCATGATTCAGCATCCTAGTTTTTTCTGGTGTTGCACTGTTTTCGCTAGCAGTCCCTATCCACAGCTCCACTTAGACTACTTATGTTTTGTCCATTTTACATCCACTTTACATGCACACTGATAACTGTAAGTCACATAATTGGACATGAGAACTTTAACACTTGTAACACTTTTTCTCGTGGTCAGTATGATTTATTGTGGTATGTCATTTGGGCACATGTTCATCATTTTTAATATTCCTGCAGCGGTCAGGTTGCTTCCAGGTACTACCAGTTTATACCTCAAAACAATCGGATGCAGAGTCTGGGGTTACTTTCAAGTTCACTAGCGTTTTTTTGCATATTCTTTGTAACCACTTTGATCTTATGCAGTTTGCTTGACAAACCTTGTCACACGTCAACAACGTGTTACTCAGGAATTTAGTGCTAGGCATTTCTGACAGTCCAGGGTGTTTTATTATTGATGATAAATGTATTGATGATTGGTGAAAAAAGTGAAGGATGAAAGTGCAGACCAGGCTCCTGACCGGGAATTGAACCCCGGACCTTCCGCTCTCAAGTCCAGTGTTTTACCACTAGACCACAAAGGCCCTCAAATTTTAATGACATTTTATGGGAAGCTTCATTGCCGAGTGGTGTGCATATAAGCAGGCTGTTCCGCTTCAATGATTTCTCTTGGAGTTATGGGAAAATTTCTGAAATTAGTTGAATATCTCTGCCCTTCTCATTGCATTGATATTGTTTGACACTGCACATTGGGGAGCATCCATCAGTTTTACTGATATCCTTGTTTCTGACAATTGCACCATTGATTATTGAGATTGATTACCTTTGAAAGGGATCTTGCTTTAGCTTATACAGGGCAATTGGATTTTGACAGCAAATGAAGCAACACCATATTCATTCTTAGCTTAACTGATCATGAAGTGCTGATGGTGAACGTGTGTGGTCGCCCTTTGTCCGTTGTGTGTCGTCGGTTGTCTATCACCATATGCCTTGTTACCACTCTATAGAGGGCACTTTTTTGTCTAAACTTCATGAAACTTGCTCAGAAAATAAATCTTATTAATATATTATGATGAGTGTAAAGTGAGTCGCCTAAGGTCAAAAACTTGATACCAGGTGCAATTGAAAGAAAAGGCTCGTTACCACTCTAGGTGTCATATTGTTGCCCAATCTTTGCTGATAAATGGTAAAACTTAGTTGGGAGTCGAGTACTGGTTTATCCCAGTAAAGATTGTTAGGTGTACTGCTCACATGATCTACGTTTTGAATGATGTTCACATATTGTTTATTCAATGTTTTTGTACAACGGATACCTAAAGTCAGTGATGAAGTCCAAAAATTTGACACCTATTGAAACAAATTTATAACCCTTTGTGCACTTACAAAGTAGTGATAATAGTCGAGCCTGGTGTTGTGATACAGCAATTGTGATTTTACTTTGTAGCAACATTCTTTCAGGCAGGTCTATAAAAACGGTAATTGTCTGGCTGATGATATGTCTTTAAATTTGATGACCAAATACTGGTTCTACCCAGGAAATGGAATCGAGAGTGTGTCTATAAGCCTTAGGTTTTCGATGCAATCAAGCTAAAATAAATAGGCTTAAACTAAACTGAATTTGATAACATGTAGCAGTGGAATTCTATGATTGGGCTTGGACTAAACAGTTTTTTCATGCTCTGTCATGAATTTTTAGGATGTAATTATAAGTTATTAAGTACAAACCATTGTGTTTCTTGAAATACACATGAAATAATTACCATGAGCGTTGATTGCATTCAAATTTCTTCAAACACGTTATAATTTTAACTGGTACTCTTGGACACACAACGATCATGCAAGACGAGAATACTTGGCATTGTGTCATTATTTTCATATTGGTCTCTGCAGTTAATTGTATATCAAATACTGGACTCGTTTAAATGGATTTTCAAAACTATAGTTTATATTCCCAATAAATGAAAAAAATGGTCTTAAATTTTGTACATACCAGTTCTTATTCTTGCTGATCCCATTAGAATCATTTTTCCACTTTCACCCCATATGTACGGACAAATGTGGAACCCGGAAATGTCATTTGTACTGCTCACCCCACATGCACAGAATCCCACAAGTGTATTTCAGGGAGTCTGTCCGTGAGTCCGTCGTCAACTTTTCATTCAAACGACATCTCCTCCTACCTGGCAGATTTTTACCAAACTTCTCAGAAATGATCATTGGGTGACCCTCTTTCATTGTTGTTCAAATCGTTACGGTCCGCTGCATATGTAGGTCACCAGAGCTAAAAATAGATTTAAAAAGTGTAAACATAAAAAATCTCTAAAACCGCAAGGCCCAGAGGTTTTATATTTGGTATGTAACATCCTATAGTGGTCCTCAACAAAGATTGTTCAAATTATGCCCCTGAGGTCAAAACTGGGCACGCCTCAGGGGTCACATGGTTTATATAGAATATATCGCAAAATGACTTTAAAAATCAGTGGTCCTCTACAAATATTGTTTAAATTATGCCCCTGGGGTCAAAACTGGTCACCTCCTGGGGGTCACATGGTTTATATAGACTTAAATAGCAAAATTACTTTAAAAATCCTCTCCTCTGAAACGGCAAGGCCCACAGCTTCCCTATATGTAGTAGTAACATGGCATAGTGGTCCTGTCCAAAGATTGTTCAAATTATGCCCCTGGGGTCAAATCTGGCCACACCCCAAGCGGTCACATGGTTTATATAGACTTAAATAGCAGAGTGACTTTTTAAATCTTTACCTGGAACCCTTAAGCCCAGAAGTTTGTTCAAGATTGTTCAAATATGCCCCTGGGATATAAATAAGCCACACCCCGGGGATGCCAATTCCAATTGGGTTACAGGGTCTTATGTGAGCGTCCTAGGGCCCTCTTCTTCACGATAACCGACCACTTTTGTTTGTTAACACACACCTACAACGAACGTACTTTTTATGCTATAAATGAATGTTTATGGCATATACCTGCCGTTGATAAAATATGGAAAGAAGATGATGATTGTCTTAAAACCTATTTACAGGCACGAGTAGATTGATGATGTTTGCAAAGAGTAAGTTGACAGTACCGTTGCCCAAATCTTTCACCACTCCCTCATCAGCCTTAACCTGTATCACTGCACCACATTAATCTTTTGTATGAACAGTACTAATACATAATACTGTATACATATTAGCCTAGAACCACTTGATTGCCATACTTATTGAAGTTATGTTGAAAACTACTGTCAGATCTAAAATCAGATTAAACATATTTGATAATGTCTGATACACTTGGATTAAAATTTAAGATTTCATGTATTATTATTTTCAACATGTTTTAGTTTTCTTATAAGCTTTTTGCTCTTGTTGTGTTGTAATGCTTCCTTGGACCATTAATATTACACTGAATACTGAAACTGTCACTTGGCATTTCCAAGATATCGCACGATCACTGCACGTTATTATTATTATTATTATTTCGCTTGTATTTCCAGCTGACCCCAGTTCAGATGGCTCATCATCCCTGTCAAGGCCAGTCACTCTGGAGCTGCTCGTGTCCGCGGATCTACCAAAGACTGGAGATGATCAGAAGGTACCTCACCTCACTGGACTGGACTTCCTGCCGGACGGGAGACTGGTAGCCGTGGATAACATGAATAAGAAATGTATCATACTGAATGACCGGCTGCAGAGACTAGGAACACCGTACAAGTTCAAAGACTACCCCAGTGACGTTGTATGCGTGTCTCAGAGTGAACTCGCAGTGACAGTGGGTAACAAGACCGTGTGTCTCCTGTCCGTGAGTCCTGATAATGTCATCAGTCGGATCAGGGAAATCAACACGTCCTCCAAATTCTTCTCAATATGCTGCAAGTCGCCATCAAACATGGTCGTAAGTACGTTCGATGATCTAGTTCCTGCTAGAATGATATCAATGGATGGTGTGGAGTCTGACTTTGATCACGTGGTGTTCCCTAATAAGACGTACAAAATTTCTGAAAGTGCGTGCACGTATATCCAGTCTAAGAACACGTTGGTACTGACTGACAGGTTCGCTCACACAGTGTACATGTACGACACCGTGAAGGGCACGTCTAGAGCAGTCACTGATGTGAACATACAGGAACCACTTGGTGCGTGTGTCGGGCCTGGTGACACGGTGTTGGTGTGTAGTCAGAATAAGAACTCCATCGTGCACCTGACTGTTGACGGTGACATACTCGGTACCTACCCAGTGGATATGATCTACCCGCGTGCCCTGTGTATCAGTAAGGATGGTACCAGACTGGGGGTAACTAACAGCGCTAAAGGCACCAGGAAACTTCAGTTGTTTAAGATATCACCTGCACACAGTTAGGTGACCATGGTGCGCTGTCTGATGTTATCCACGAGATCATTTTTGCCCGTATTAAGCGTGTACTGTAGTTATATTTAAGCAGGATTGGAAAATTTTCGTGTGTAATATTTGTAATGAATTCTACTAAAATGTATTAATAAATTTACAATAAAGAATGTTACAGGGTAAATTTTTTTTTTTTATAAAATCCCTGTCGTAGGGACATTCAATTTTTTCAGTGGATAACATTTAGAACAATGTCTGAAATTTATATACTAAATTACATTGAAATATATTATGAACTTTTAGAAATAAAACATTCATTTCACATTTCTTCATACAATTATTATCAGTATAATAATAATTATCATTTAAGTGCATTACGCAATCTTAAAATTTCAATAAAAATATCGCAAAAAATAATACAATAACAGTGCATTTGGCAAACCATTCAGTAAGTAATAAAAGATACGTTATATATTAATAGAAGAAAAAATAACCAAAGTTGTGTCCTTATAATATTCAGATTTATATTGTAACTCAAGCTTTAAAAAAAAAGAAATCGTATTAATTTAACACTTGCATTTTACATGTTCTGTTATTAACTTTGATTGCTTGGATCGTCTGGTCGGGAACGCATGTTCATAGCTCACTGACCAGTTCTCACGTTAAAATCAGAACATTTACGAACACATACAACGATCAATCACGGTACCTCACGATTATAAAGTTAGGCTTTGTGAAACAATTTCTCCCTAGTAAATCTGCTAAGCTATTATATCACTATATTTTAAATGTACCTAGCTCAACGATTAAAAAAAAAAGAAATCACTAATATCTTTGTGTCAAACAATATGATATCTAAAGGGACTTGTTCACAGATATTTGAATTTTCTAATAAATGGCATTAAAACGTCGTATCTTGACAGATTAAAGCATTTGAACTAAAGAGATCAAGAACTTTAACAGGAAAAGCATAAAAAAGAAAAAAATGTTGTTCCCATAGGGGTTCGAACCTTTCGAATTGTATCCATCTCAACTGATGAATACTCGTTAATGAAACAGTATTTAACGTATATTTCTATGTCAGTAGTGTTATTTCGCTCCTTTATATATGTACTATTCCTTTACTTTTGGAATCAGGTCCCTTAATTAAGCAAATTGTGTCTCTTTGTTAATGAAATAATGTCCAAATTAAAAAAATTCTGTGAAAATCCAGCGGCATCAGCAGGTTTGAAATCCCTATAAAGATTATACTGTCTTTTTGTTTTCAAGCAATTTATTTATTCTGCGATATTATAACGGAAATCATCATTTGCTATTATGTCAATTCCTAGTTATAGTGAACTGGTTTTTGAAATATCATTCTACGTATCAATTATTTGTCTGTTTTGTTATTTGCAATTCAAATTTCAGTAAATATTCAGCAATCTCTAACTTTACCATTATCAAAAATGAGACTAAAATATATAATCATTTTTAGCTCTCCTGAGCACAAAGTGCTCATGGTGAGCTTTTGTGATCGCCCGTTGTCCGTCGTGCGTGCGTGTGTGCGTTGTCAACTTTTCATTCAAACAACATCTCCTAAACCGCTTGGCAGATTTTCACCAAACTCCACAGGAATGATCCTTAGGTGTACCTCTTTCAAAGTTGTTCAGATCTTTCCGGTCCGCTAAATATCTAGGTCACCAGATCTAAAAATAGATTTTTAATGTGGAAACTTTAAAAATCTTCTCTGAAAACGCAGGTCATAGAGGTTTCATGTTTGGTATGTAACATCCTATAGTGGTCCTCTACAAAGATTGTTCAAATTATGCCCCTGGGGTCAAAACGGGCCACGCCCTGGGGTCACATGGTTAATATAGAATATATAGCAAAATGACTTTAACAATCTTCTCTGAAACCACAAGGCCCAGAGGTTCATATTTGGTATGTAACATCTTATAGTGGTTCTCTACAAAGATTGTTCAAATTATGCCCATGGGGTCAGAACTGGCCACGCCCTGTAGGTCACATGGTTTATATAGAATATATAGCAAAATTACTTTTACAATCTCTTCTAAAACTGCAAGTCCCAGAGTATTCATATTTGGTATTCAACATTCTTAAGTTGTCCTTCACAAAGATTGTCACATGGTTTATATAGAATATATAGCAAAATGACTTTAAAAATCTTCTGCTCTGAAACCACAAGGCCCAGAAGTTTTATGTTTGGTATTTTACATCCTATAGTGGTCCTCTACAAAGATTGTTCAAATTATGCCCCTGGGGTCAAAACTGGCCACGCCCCTAGGGTCACATGGTTTATATAAACTTAAATAGCAAAATGACTTTAAAAATCTCCTCAGAAACCGAAAGATCTAGAGGTTTGTTATTTGGTATGTGACATTGTATAGTGGTCCTCTACAAAGATTGTTCAAATTATGCCCCTGGGGTCAAAACTGGCCACGCCCCGGGGGTCACATGGTTTATATAAACTTAAATAGCAAAACGTCTTAAAAAATGTTCTCATCTGAAACCGCAAGGCCCAGAGGTTTTGTATTTGGTATTTAACATCCTATAGTAGGATCACAATTAATAGCATTATTGTATTGTATCTATACCTCTCTTATTGATTTGATTTTGTAATTGTAAACCCTTATTTCAGTTTAACTAAACTATTAAACTACACTTTCACATCTAGGCATTGTATTTTAAGATAAAAAACTTATTTAATAATTTCAATTAGAATACTTAACTCTCTTACTTATTTATTAGCGCATATTTTAAAACTATTTTGCTATTTTATTAATGTATATATATATTATATACGTTAACGTGGATAAAGATTTGTTCTGCTTAGTGTCTCTAAAATTGTTGTTACATGTATGTCCGTAATGATTATAATTAACAATTAACAAAATTATTGCTTACTAATATATTCATGTATTGTTGGTAGGCCTCATTGTAAAAACGCATATCGACTATATTTCTCACAAATATAGATACATATTGAAACAAAACATACATGTATTCGCATTTTTTCTCAAATATATTTTGTAGCAATAATATACTGATAGAATCGCCAAGAAAGAAATATATGCAAAGCCAAACAATTATATTTTATTTGAACTCACGTCTTCAAAATCGCGCACTTCAGTGAAAATGTTCCACTGTTCACGACATTATCATCATCATCATTATTATTATCTTCATCGCACTATGCATATATGTATATACACTTTAAAGTTATGATAAATATTTTTTTGCCATTTTTTGACAAACGCATGCACCATTGATTATGGAAATAAAATCTATCATGTTTCCACGATGTCATCATTAATGTCATGCAACATTTGTTACGGTTGAAACCCGATGTTATATTGCATCAGATTTGGGAGCATGATAGAAAAAACGACCAAATCATCAGGTTTCTGTGCAGAGACTTGTATTAACCATCTGTGAAATTGCTCGTAAAACAAGCGTTGTAAACTTATGTTACAGTTTGTTTCTTTGGATTTTTATTGTCATAACTACATTTGTTTCCGTTGAAAACCGATGCTATATTGCCTCGGATTTGAGAGCATGATAGAAACAACGACCAAATCATCAGTTTTTCTGTGCAGAGACTCACATTCACCATCTGTGAAATGGCTCGTAAAGCAAGCGTTGTAAATTGATGTTACATTTTGTTTGTTTGTTTGCTGTCATGATTACATTTGTTTCCGTTGAAAAACTGATGCTATTTTGCCTCCGATTTGAGAGCATGAAAGAAACAACGACCGAATCATCAGGTTTCTGTGCAGAGACTCGCATTCACCATCTGTGAAATGGCTCGTACAGCAAGCGTTGTAAACTGATTTTACAGTTTGTGTGCAGAGATTCGAATTAACCTTCTGTGAAATGGCTCGTAAGCAACCGTTGTAAACTGATGTTACAGTTAGTGTGCTGAGACTCGCATTAACCATCTGCGAAATGTCTCCTAAATCAACCATTGTAACTGATGTTACAGTTTGTGTGCAGAGACTCGCATTAACCATCTGTGAAATGGCTCGTAAAGCAAGCGTTGTAAACAGATGTTACAGTTTGTTTGCAGAGACTCAAATTAACCATCTGTGAAATGGCTCGTAAAGCAACCGTTGTAAATTGATGTAACAGTTTGCGTGCAGAGACTCGCATTAACCATCTGTGAAATGGCTCGTAAAGCAACCGTTGTAAATTGATGTTACAGTTTGTGTGCAGAGACTCGAATTAACCATCTGTGAAATAGCTCGTAAAGCAACGTTGTAAACTGATGTTACAGTTTGTGTGCAGATACTCCATTAACCATCTGTGAAATGGCTCGTAAAGCAACCGTTGTAAACTGATGTTAAAGTTAGTGTGCAGAGACTCACATTAACCATCTGTGAAATGGCTCGTAAAGCAACGTTGTAAACTGATGTTACAGTTTGTGTGCAGAGACTCACATTAACCATCTGTGAAATGGCTCGTAATGCAACCGTTGTAAACTGATTTTATAGTTTGTGTGCAGAGACTCACATTAACCATCTGTGAAATGGCTCGTAAAGCAACCGTTGTAAACTGATGTTACAGTTTGTGTGCAGACTCACATTAACCATCTGTGAAATGGCTCGTAAAGCAACGTTGTAAACTGATGTTACAGTTTGTGTGCAGAGACTCCATTAACCATCTGTGAAATGGCTCGTAAAGCAACCGTTGAAAACATATGTTACAGTTTGTGTGCAGAGACTCGCATCAACCATCTGTGAAATGGCTCGTAAAGCAACCGTTGTAAACTGATGTTACAGTTTGTGTGCAGAGACTCGCATTAGCCATCTGTAAAATGGCTCGTAAAGCAACCGTTGTAAACTGATGTTACAGTTTGTGTGCAGAGACTCGCATTAACCATCTGTGAGATGGCTCGTAAAGTAACCGTTGTAAACTGATGTTACAGTTTGTTTGCAGAGATTCCATTAACCGTCTGTGAAATGGCTCGTAAAGCAACCGTTGTAAACATATGTTACAGTTTGTTTGCAGAGACTCGCATTAACCATCTGTGAAATGGCTCGTAAAGCAACCATTGTAAACTGATGTTAATGTTAGTGTGCAGAGACTCGCATTAACCATCTGTGAAATGGCTCGTAAAGCAACCGTTGTAAACTGATGTTACAGTTTGTGTGCAGAGACTCGCATTAACCATCTGTGAGATGGCTCGTAAAGTAAACGTTGTAAACTGATGTTACAGTTTGTTTGCAGAGACTCCATTAACCATCTGTGAAATGGCTCGTAAAGCAACCGTTGTAACAGATGTTACAGTTTGTGTGCAGAGACTCGCATTAACCATCTGTGAAATGGCTCGTAAAGCAACCATTGTAAACTGATGTTAATGTTAGTGTGCAGAGACTCGCATTAACCATCTGTGAAATGGCTCATAAAGCAACCGTTGTAAACTGATGTTACAGTTTATGTGCAGAGACTGGAATAAACCATCTGTGAAATGACTCGTAAAGAAACAGTTGTAAACTGATGTAACACAAACTTCAACTTTAATTAAGACCATCTTTAAAAACAACATTAAAGGTACACAACATACACAGATCCGTTGACCTTGCCTCTCTTTTAACATACACCAGTTAGATATTATACAGTTATTATATTTACTATAAAGAGCGTCCATAATTCGAAGATTATTTACAGGCAGTGTTCCTTTTTAACCAACGACTGTAGATGAGAATCTTAAACAAAGCAGATGTGAAATGGTTCTGCAACACTTTGATCGCTTTTAAGCATGCAAGTTTATTTATTGTATTCTAAGTTATAAAAACATTAATAAAAATAATTAATGTCTTAGAGGAAACAAATTCCCTTTCGTAGGGACATACAATGGTTAACAAAAACGGAATGTCTGAAGTATATTCATTCTTATGTTTTCCAGTGTAAGGACATATCATTGGAATAAATTTGGTATATCCACTGTTTTAAAACAGTCAAAATGATCATTCTGGTGCTGATCTTTGATGTCTCAGAGGTCGCTGTGGGACTAAACCGTTTAGATTATTAATGGTGAGTGTATTTGGTCGTCCAGCCGTCAAATTGGAAACCCTGGCTATTTTATTCGCATTTAATTATGTAGAACTTGTGTGTGTTTGCGTGTGTGTGTGTGTTCAGATATATCATTCCACAGATAAATCTATGTGTATGTATTTTTATTAGTATTTTAATTGTTATATATTTATGTTATCATCATGAGTTATAGTGAAGCGCAATGATATTTGTCAAATGTATATTCTTTTATTATGATGAACTGTATATGATTTAATCCAAATAAATGTCGTGATCGTTTTCTGTATGACAAACTGATTCTTATGTGTCCATCTTCATTTCAATATATATTATGTATTTACAATAATTATGCTTATCTTTTACCAATTTTGACAAATGCATCCACTGCTGTTTATGCAAATAAACTATATCATTTTCAATGATGTCATGTCTACATTTTCGGTTAAAATAATAGTCATATAATGACTCATAATACATCAGAGGTGAGTCACATTGGCTGCAGTGACAAAGGTCAAAGACCTGATCGTCAGGTTTCTGTGCCGAGGCTCTTATTCACTACCTGTGAATTGTCAATAAGGGTTGTATTAATCAATGGATGTTAAACACACGAAAACTTAATAATACACAGGTTGCACTATCAGTAGATTTTGCTTCTGTATATAATGCTTGAAATGCAACTTTACTTTTCACCAAGAATCGTACGTAATGAAGTTTCTGGCGAAATTACTAGTCATATTATTTTCTTATTGATGCCTCCACACGGTTAGATATTCATCTGTAACGCTAAATAATCAATTGGAAAACAAACAAAAAACAAAGAAGAAAAACGATGTGAAATGGTTATGCAGCAGGAGATATTCTATACATCGCGGTCCCGTAACGGATACAACTCGTTGTTACATACAAGACTATTCTTCTTGTGCGGTGGTATATATTTATATATATATATATATATATTCGAAATGAAGTTCTACAAAATAATCAAAAACATACTTTTATTTTCACCAGCAAACGTTACCTTGTGTATATTTATTAATGCACGACAGCTTTTTAAACGTTTAAGGCTATGTTTCCGCGTCCGTATCCGACTCTGTATCAGTGTACGTAACATTTTAATGCGGATGCGCTGTTTCCATGTGTTCGTGTCTGTATCCGAGTCTGTATCAGTGTACGTAACATTTCTATGCTGATGCGCTGTCTCCATGTGTCCGCACTTTAATAAAACCAAGTCGATTATTCCATCAAACTATACGAGTCTGACCATCTCATTATTTGAAGAATGTAAACATTGTTTGCTACTGGCTCAATAAACATTGTCATGCTCATGTATACTCATTCAAAAATGTTTGGCAGGTCAGACTACACAAATACGGTTCTATAAAAATAATCAGTGTATTCTTTGGGTAGGGAGTAAAAGCATTATATTATGTCTATGGACTTTATGTTTGGGTGAAAATTTCAAAGGAATCAAACAATAGTCTAAATAAGATTAATCATCAAACATATTGTTATATACAAAATAGCATTCATATTTAAACGTTCCTCATATAAATTACTTTCATTTGGTATACATTATTTTCCTTTGGTATGCTACGTCCGTCAATCCGTATATTAAAGCTACATTGAGCATAATGTATGGATGCAATTTGCAGACACGGACGTCGGATACGGAATACGGACACATGAAAACACTTGGAAATTTCTTCTTGTCCGTATTTGTACACACACCGATGGACGGATACGGACGCGGACACATGGACATGTAGCCTTACCTGGGTATAGGCTGCTATCATATCCGTTACTAGCAGGGAACCAATTAAAAACGAAGTTAAATTCATAAAATGCATGGAACGCAGATTAAAGTTTGATCATTATGACACTGGTTTATATAATAACTTTGGCAAGAGTTCCTTACTCCGTCATTCAGTATGGCGGCCGAGAGCTTGCTACGTCGCTATTCCCTTTAAACATGTACACACATACTCACCAACGCGGTAACTTTCCGTAGGCCTTTCACGGTAATCAATGTAACTGTCATGAAATCTTTTGGAAGGACTTAGTTTTACAAATTCTTGATTATTTGATAAAACTACCATAGAAATATAGCAAATTGGTTGAAATGTTTATAACATTGGGATTCATACTAGGTTTCCACTATCCGCGATCAGTCACGAACGCCACGATTGGCCACTCGTAGCTGATAGTGGTATTTCTCTGAGATTTCAGGCTTGGATACGGTGTGATGCGAGCCCATACGTTTTGATACGATGTTTTGCGCTCTGTTGCGATCTGGTCACGATTTGTCAATTACAAGTGTCACGATCTGTCACGGTCTGATCTCCAGTTCAGATACGATTACCTACGTTCCGTTGGGATTGTTTCGATCGAGTCCACGATTGGATCCCGATCTGTTCTAGTAAGAACAGATAAGTTCCGATACGCTTATCACGAATACCTGCGCTCCGTAACGATAGGATACGATTATGTTCGCAATGTCTTTCACGTGATCGATGGAGATCACGATTTGAGTTACGATTGGATCCGAATGATATAAACATAGTCCGACTGACTATTAACTTCATTGTTATTTGAGATCGCAACACATCTTAACAGAGCGTGGTGTTTTTTTCTTGTTCACGATCGATCACGATTACCACGAATTGGATGCTCGATTAGATACGATTTGTCGCGCTTTATTACGATGTAATAAGATCTGCTACGATGATCCCGATGGACAATTGATCGCAGTTGATCGCGTTAATCGTAGAGAATTTTTGAACCGTTCAAAATTGTTCTACGATGAACACGATTGCCACGACTGACCTCAAGATCTGATAAGATATTATAGGATCACCACGATTGGTCCACGATTAAGACCATGATTTCAATTTGACGCGAATCGTGATAGTGGGAACCTAGCATCAAATACGAAACGCAATAATAAAAAAGCCAGATTTATATCAAAGCTATGATTTAACGGCGTGAATGTTATCATGTACAATTGTGGTGGCAGGGATTTGATTTGAATCTTCAAATCTTATGCACACGACTACACACAACTTTCTCGCAGAGATGTAACCGAGTCCGAAAATAGCTCGAATGAAATCACTGCTATCAACTTCCACTTGACCACTGACAGATCATATGATGCAAAGAAAATTGTGGACAGGCAGAAGAAAATTATGTTTCTAGTTATCTCCATTCTGTTTGTCGTTTCAACTCTTGGTATATATTAAAACGAATAATACCGCGTTCCTGTATCTACACACTGTAGTACTATTTGTTCCTACAGTGGTTAATGTTAAACATTAGCAATCTATTTAAAATGCATTGTAACAACGATGTCACAGATATAAACCTCCTTAGTAATTCCACAGCGTATGAACCAGATGTGTCCGATCGGGCGATCCGGATGTTGCGGTTTGAATGGCGGATTAAATAAGTACACATAGGTTTGTACAATAATCTGAAAAAAACCTAGGCATATATTCGAAAACGTAAAAGAAAGTTGTACATATTTATAATCACAATAGATTTTGCTCGTGTTCGCATTTTTTTTTCTGGGTTGTTTACTCACGTTAAGGCCTTGTCACACTGTGGCGAATTGACCTTACGACGAGATTTGATTGACACTGTGTTTATTCAGAAAGCTAGAACTTGATTGTTTTACGGACATAGCATGTAAAAACATTCGTTTATTCTCAACGGTGTTTGACTGACTTTATCCTAGGTAGGCGTGGTTATAAATCCCATAGCGTATTTTCAATTTAAGCTTCGAGTACTGTACGAGTCCTGTCGAGTTATAACTCGCCGTAAAGTGGGCGAGTTGGTCGAGGAATTGTTTCAAGACGACATTTGTTCGAGTTATCTTCAACCTTGACACGACATTTACATAACAAGTAACCACATTTGTATAACGAGTTCAGCGTAGACATAAACGATATTACTACGATATGCGTACGATGTCTTTTCGACAATCGAAGACTTGACAAGGAAGGAAATGTCTATGGAATGTGTTCGAGAGTGTGCGAGATTCCGTCGACATGTCTTCGACACGCGTACGAGAAGAAAAGGTCGCCGAGTAGCGGCGATAATTTTAAACGGTTTAAAATTCTCGCCGCTACTTGGCGAGTTCTTGCAACTTTAGGAGACATAAGAAGACATCACTGCGACAAAGAACGACATGTGTACAAGATCTAAACGACACCAGGCGAATTGTGGTATCTCAAAATCGCCACAGTGTGACAGGGGTTTACCAAAAATCATTGAAAATCGATTGACTTGTTTGACAAGAATGTACACCCGGCTACTTTTTAATATCATTTCCATTGTGATCGTGCACGTTACTGTTCACTCATTGCAAATATTTTAACATGTTTTACACTAAACTACCAATTGCATGTATTGAGATAGAGCAAAATTAATTGTGTTAATAAATATAAACGACCTTTTTCAGAATATTGTACCAACCTGTGTGTACTCATGAAATCGCAGCGCAACATCAAGATCGGATGCAGTTGGTTATTCACAGTGACAGAGTGGGTAATCACGTGATGATCAAAAGGGAATCAAAATGGCGACGTCCTTGCAAAAACAGGTATTTTATGCATTTTTATACCCTTTAATTATGTGCTTAAAATTTTTAATGCCGCCCACTTTCCAGCCAAATTCGTTAGAAAGTGTTTAGCGTTTATTTCGTGTCTGTCTTTACTCTAGATCTCGACATTACTCAGTGCACATTTTCTAAGCGGGGACTGTTTTCCATGTAATTTGTGATCATTACAGTGTTCCACTAAGGAAATAGTTCTCTCAGCATAAAATGAAAGAAAATGTTGTATTGAAAATGTGTTAGGGGTATTCTTTGGGTGTTTTTATAAGGGTTTGGTATGGTGCAGACGTCTCAAACTTGTTTTTCAAGTTGTACGCACCAGAATAGTTTTATGATCTAAATGGGTCCCACATCTGGTTTGATCAAAACGGGGTCCCGTTTTATTTCGGAAAACCTCATTTGAAGCTTCTCTGATAAAGTTTGAAACTTTTAAGGTTCAAATCATATGTATTTCCTGTAAACACTCTTTATTTAACCTTATTTTCATGGGCAATAGATCGCATACAGTAAAGAGAACTATGGTAAGTTAACTAGAAACATAGAAAATAAGAAAGACCACCTTCTCAAATATATCTATATCCGTGGATGTTTTGGCATTTATAAATTCCTTCTTTGGTTTGGCGATTAATCAAATGTCTTCCTACGTTGGAATTGTATGTTGCTCGGTTTTGAAAGATTTCATTCAATTTTGAAGTCATCAAATTATAAACATTGAAAAGTGCATTTTGACATGTGTGTGTTACATTAAGTAATGTTTTTGCTATTTTCATTTTCAGACAGATACGGAAACAACCACCATTGCTACTAGACAGTGATCCGAGTGTGGCCAAAAATTGAGGTCAAGAAGTGGCTACAGCCGCTATGTCAGGCGGTACAAAGCACTCGCACTTTATATGTTTTGTTTCGACAATGACAAGGTTATAGTGCACAGGTGTTTCAAACAATACTTTGCAAGATGTTGAGTGTATGGTACATTAACAGGCATTTCAATCTTAATTTCTATCAATTCACATTTAAAATCACGTTAAACTTTTTTTAGGAATAATTATAAAGGAATAATTGATGCCTATCTAGTTGTTATTACACTGAACATTAGTCAACATTTATAATCAGTTTTGAATTTCGTAGTTACATATACAGTTGAAAGTTTAACTACTCATTCAGCAATATATCAGCATGTTTTGTTATATTCTCTGATATGATAGTAATGTTCGTTTCGAAATCAAAACATTCTATTACACATTTGTTTCAATATTCTAAGCAATAAACCATTGTTGGAATGATTACTAATAAAGAAAAGCACGTCTTTCGCACACATAATATATATATATATATAGACTTTATTTCTTGGCAAGTATCTAACACGCACTAATTGAAATCAGACTTATTGTGTACTATAATCTATATTTTGAGACACATCTCATATCAGCAATGACTTAACCGAGAAGGCACAGCAACGTTGAAACAACGTTGAATTGATCAGTTGCAAAATCATAGAACGCTCCGCCTTCCTGGTTGTCGTATGTTGTTTGTCAAAGGATTTGAAGACAATGGATTGCATTATGCAATCAATACACATGTGCTATTATTTACCACTGAAATATGAAGCGTTAATTGGTCAACTCAATCCTTGATTGACAAGTCGCAACTGGTCAATAACGCGTACGGGTCATTTCATCAACGTTGAAAAATAGTGAAAAAAACGTTGAAAAAAATTCATTCCTTTTCAACATAGATATATTTTTATTAGTAGCTGACCTGAAAAGACATACTTACAACACATTAAAACAATCAAACATAATGCTACATGTAATGCTTATTTAGCATATGCCATGAAGTGAAACTATTCAAAGTTGACAACAGTAATTCTTAAATACAACATTGCTTAAACACAATATGCAACCATACCTTTTAGTAACAGCTAAATTATGTGTTTACTACAAGTACATGTATTTATATTAATACCTTAAGCGTTAGTTATGAGCGATAAATATTGTTTTCACTTAGACAAAGTAAAATAAAAGCTGACTAATATACATGGCAACATTTATAAATTTTTCATATTAATTCATAGATCACTTTAAATCACTCTGTCATACAGTTTCACATCATGCATTTACAATGCATTGCGAGTACTTTTAATCGTAAATTAGTTCTATTACTTTTTTGATACATTTGATTTAGCACATCATTTGCAATTTGTAGTCTCACCACTTATTTACACCCGGCATCTTATATTTGTGCACTATCTTGAATAAGTGATGAGTTTGTGGCTATGTAGCTTTGCAGTGGACAACGCATCTTGTCAGGTCTTTCCCAATGTTGAACCAGAGTGATTGAAGCACACCAGAATCTGAATAAGATGATTACAAATTGTATATTTTCTCTTGAACACATATTAAAACTAAGTTAATTCTGTCTAAATACTATTAGAGAATACAAAATCATATCATCGCCACATTATTATATGTAATCACTGCAATGTAAAATACAAATTTATTGCATTGAATTCACATATTTTAAGCAATTAAAATTTTAACATAAAATTATATACACAAATATTAACACAGGCCATTTTTCCCTTCTGAAATAATATGGCTTTTCAGATTTAACACGTTTTAATCTATACTTGTTTGTTAAATGTTATATTCCTTTTAAACAGAAACACATGTAAATTTATTTAAGAAATAACAACAATATTTTAAAGCATTGACACGTTCGTTTATTTAATCCTAAGAAGCATCATAAAGGACAGGTGATAATGGAACCTACATGGAAGAAAATCAAGTAATTACATACCACAGGACTGTGTACAGTAGTAATGCTTATCGTCTGGTGATGCAATGTAGAACTGGGAAATTGAAAACAAATTAAATTCTAAAAGTATGTATATGCGGCATTACGACAAGAAATGACATGCATACCAAAGATGACTTTCATGTTACAAAAGAGCACTTTCTTATTTGCGTTAAATTGGACAGTTCTCGTCCTAGTTATTAGATATCCCACCTAGAGCATGATTTCAAGTTTCAATTTAGATTAGAAAAGTTTTAAATTAGTTTCTCTGCTCTCTGACATAAAACGGGACCCTATTGTGATCATATCAGATGTGGGACCCGTTTAGATCATAAAACATTTGTGTTGCGTATAACTTAAAAAGAACATTCTGAGATTGATGAGTTCACAATACGGTAGTTCTCAGAAAGTCCTGGACAAGCGCGTGACATGTAATTTACAATTCAAAACTTAATTGCAAAACAATCTAAATATTGATTTTCATTTCCAATAAGTAGCCGCGAACTAACAAAAAACACTTTAAACGTATTACAATTATATTTATTATACCTTACTTGATTATTTCTCTCTATAATGCATCTAAACTGCAGCGGGTAACAATTTCATATGTCGCCCGGCAATGTCGCCCGGCAATGTCGCCCGGCAATGTCGCCCGCTACCGCTATGTCGCCCGGTACGCAAATGACGGGATTGTTCGGTATAATACTTCATTGAGGGTGACAGTGCGTCTCGTCAACCCTCTACAGCACTGTCGACCTCGGCTAAAGCCTCGGTCGACAGTGTTGCCTCGGGTTGACAAGATGCACTGTCACCCTCAAGGAAGTCAATATTTATATAATGTGTTACTCTTTTAGCAGATTCCATGTCAAACAACTTCCATAACCACTCAATGTGTCCCCAATACAGCTATATAACGTTAATGTTATATAATACAATTCGGTAAAAATTTAGCCGATCAAATATTATTCTGCCATTTAAACTTTAACACAAAAGCAGCTCAATGTCAACCATGTAAATATTATTCTACAATTTAGAACCGTACACATAATCCGTCCAAAGTTCCGTTTGCACAAAAACAAGTACCTTATTATTATTTATCAAGAAAGTAGAATATGGTAACCGCATCTTTGCAATAGTCATAAATACATGCATATGATTAATTGCAGCATGACTAGTTTACAAGGATGCATAAGCAGTTTGATTTCTTATATAAGGAATAAAATTCTCATTTACAATACAATTTACGAACCACAAAACCACAACATATCTTTTGGTGTATTGCACTACTTTCGACGAATTAAGAAAACAAACCTGTTATTCTTTAGTAGAAACGAAGATTCACGGAGTAAGTTTGGGTTAAGCAGCACAAGAAGATGCATGTTTAAACTTATAAACAAGATTGATTGATGTGAAGTGTTCGCGGGCAGTATTCCCAATCAGTTCACATGCATTCCACCTGAAACCTTCAGTCTTATTTGTTTTTGTTTTTTTGCAAATTCTTCATTTAATGAGGGTTAGTGAGTATTTCTCAGATACAGTTATACATCAACTGGATTCAACATACCAACATACCAGCACCGCTGCCGAAAGAGTACTGGACACATCTGGTCTTCGACAATGAGTCTACGAGCCATCGGATGCTGATGTTCGCTTCTAATTACGGACTGCGTCTCTTATTGGGAAACAGATTCGCGTTGTATTGGTACGACATTCTCGTTTGTACCGACACTTAACAGCTGTTGTCCAGGACTCCTTTCCAGAAGGTATATTTACTAATTCTGTCCAAGACACTGAATACACAGGAAGAATTTTTCACGGCCTTCCAGGCGTCTGCTTGACACGGGACGTTCGACCAATTCCCTAAAGAATAGTCGCGGATTATGACGTAATGATTCACAACGCTATCAGCGCACACTCCGCTCCAGCATCAGTATCCTGGTAAAAGTAAATGAGTGATGCTATTATGTTCCATATTAAATTGTATTAATATTAATAATTATAGTTCAACCAAAATTCTACACTATATTCTAATTACATGATTCCTCGGAGTAATGAAACTATAACTCATCACTCGATATTGTTTTATTTGTTAATTTATTTGCATGGGTATTGTTACATTAGCAATTTGAAATTAATACAGCGCTTGCGCGGGTTTAAATATCTTGAAATTGCAATCACAATGGAGTCGTCACAGAATAGTGCATGTGAGCTGCCGGCTACGGCAAACGTCAACATCAACACGGTCAGACGGTCGACAACGGCAAGAACGCCAGGGAAACCGGAAATGAAAATCAGCAATGAAAGTCAATGCATTCACTGCGGGAAAACTAACCAATCCTCAGCGAAATGCAGGTAACAAAATGCCATCTTTCACCACTGCAAGGTGAAAGCACACATTAAGAAATTATGTCGCAAGTTCAAAACTGTGCAATCTTTTGAGTGTAATGACTCCGAACCGGTACTTTTCATCAACTCTGTCAAGAAGAGTGATACATGTAAAATCACGGTTACTCCAAAAATTAAATAACGTAGATGTGTCAATGGAGTTAGAAACGGGCTCAGAAGGGACGCTCACGTCAAGCGACGACCTTCGGCAACGGTTCGGAAATACGAAGCTGGACCCATATAACAAGTTATAATATACCAATCTGTATATGGGGTGCATTAACCAATGCAACAGTTTAATGCCATTAAACTCAATTGGTCTTTTTTGAATGTGTTCCAAAATCCGATGTAATTCTTTGGCTTTCTCATGGTTGGGTGAGGGTAATCGCACCGTCCGATTTTAATGTGATTCGCCCAATAACGTCTTATTGCCTGGAAGGATTTTAATATGACTTCTGAGTATTAGTCCCAATTACCAGATACTGTGTCGCGAACACCACCTATGTTATTCTGTTAAAGGTCAAGGTCACAATTCAAGGTCAAATATCAAGACCGATGATTTGGCAATAATGAGACGATTTTGTAAGATTATGGCTTATGTCGTTGATAAGTGGTGTTTGCTTAATAATGTTTCAATCCTTCCACTGGTTAATTTGTTCGCATCCTCGAATACAATATTCGTAAACGGCAGCCTTAGACGTGACTAAATTCTTCGAAATCAGACGTCTTAACATTTGGAAAATAGCAATATATTATTTCATTGATTTATGTCATAAAACCTATTATTATTATTGTAATTATTATTATTATTATTATCAACATCATCATGTAGTTTTAGCGGAACCCTGTCCTGACAGCCTATCATCCCAGTCAAGGCCAGTTACCCTAGAGCTGCTCGTGTCAATGGATCTACCACAGACTGGAGATGATTAGTGGGAACATTTCCTTACTGGACTGGACTACGTGCCGGACGGGTGACTGGTAGCCGTGGATAACCAAAATAGAAAATGTATCATACAGAATGACCAGCTGTAGAAATCAGGAACACCTTATAAGTTCAAGACATCCATATGACGTTGTATGCATGTCGCAGAATGAACTAGCAGTGTTGTTTTCTAACATGTGTCACCTTTCCGTTGGTCCAGACAACACAGTGGGTAAACGAACGGTACGCCGACCGGATATTGCGAATGGCTGTCAATAGAACAGTGTAACATTCGAAACAACGGTGATAAAAAAGAGGTAATGTTTTTGATGCAACGCAATGAATGCCAATTGATGTTTATGTATCTTATTTGAGACAAATTATCTGTTCTATATAACTCATCAGTAATAATTCAAATAAGCATTTGACTGTATAATTTCCTCTAAATCATAACATTGTGTAGCGAGGTCAGCCTTACACAAAAACAAAACAGGAATTTAGATGATTTTCTTCGTGTTTCCTGTGTTTTCATTCGTTTGTGTGTGCGCTGTTATCTATATAACATCTTACTGTAATTGCTTTTTATAATAAATCACGATTTAAAGCGGAGCTTACAATATGCCGACTGTACTTTTCTTGCAGTTGATACTGAACATTAATTGCGATATAACAAATGTGTTCTGTACCATGTCTTGTGAAGATTTTACACATTTCCTGCGATGATATTTAGTGCTTTTTTTCATTTTACACGTGCCACGTGTTGTATTGCAGATTAAGATTAATATAGTAATTATATTTTAAATCACAGAACGGATGCTATAAATGAAATGTAGACATCATAACTTTATTTTTTATTTAATACATGTGTAGATATAACCACCAGTGTCCATGTGCGTAGACTGATAAAAGACTACGATAGACAGGAATAAAAATCATAAGAGTTAATGTTTCAAATAGTTAGCAATTACTTATTACACACATGCTTAAAATAAACCTTTCAATTGAATATTTACCGGATTTCCGAAGCGAAAATGCACAGTGTTCACAAGCGAAAATGACGAACGATTGTTCAAAATACTATTTCATTAGAAAACAATTAACAAAGGTCATTAAAAAGAAGGATAGGTAAGCATTTATTTGACTAGCAATACATTGGTTGTGAAACGACATGCAGTGAACATTACCGCGAAACTAAGTACCAAGATAAAAAAAAACAAAGGGAAGCAACTTTTACAAAAGAATGCAGTCAACAAAAATGTTTAGCGAATGACAACACATTTACTGCCAAGTTATTCTGACATTGAGAGCGAATAGAATGCACAGTTTGTGTCATCGACAGTTGATTAAACATTGCAAATATCGCAAAATACGTATTGAATCCCAAATAGATAGAAACGGTACAGTACAATCGCAAGTCGTCGTGTACAGATCATTTGTTGATTTCATGCAAGAGACATTCGGTTTTCAAATTGTTCACCTTGCATACTTCACAATGAATTCTGTACAAAGCTAACACTCAGACAGTACATGTCACCGTTTTTGCAAAGTAAATATATTTTTAAGCTTCTTTATGTTAAATAATTTATACGAAAATGCACTAAAATGCCAAAAGAATCAATATGAAATATGAAAGAATGCAAACGATAAAACGAGATTAGCATGATTGTAAGTGAATTCGGCAATGTTTGAACGACGACAGACATTCGATGCATCCCAATAGGTAAACAAAGTATTCCTTGATATTATATAAAACCTCTTATAGCTCAGAGGTGTTGAAAAATGCAAAATATATCAGATTTCACCTACCCGTATTTTTGAAATTAACACTGTTTTATTGACATCCAATCGCAATATCCGGTCAGCGAACAGTTCGTTTATACACTCTTGACAATGTCATCAGACGCGGGAGAACAGCACATCATCCAAGTTCTTCTCTATATGCTGCAAGTCTCCATCTAACATGGTCATCAGTACGTGCAATGACCCCCGCTTTGCTAGAATTATATATGTGGACTGTGTTAAGTCTGAATTTGATAACGTGGTGTTTCCTAAGAAGACTTACAAAGGTGATGAATTTACTTGCACGTATATTCAGTCTAAGAACACGTTGGAACTGATTGACAGGTTCGCTCACATAGTGTTCATGTACGAGACCGTGAAGGGCATGTCTAGAGCAGTCACTGATGAGAACTTACAGGAACCACTGGGTGCGTGTGTCGGGCCTGGTGACTCGGTGTTGGTGTGCAGTGCGCAGAAGCACCCCATCGTACACTGTTACTGTTAATAGTGACATACTCGGTATCTACCCAGTGGATATGAAGTGACCCTGCAGCCTGTGTATAAACAGGAATGGCACCATTATGACGGTTTCAAATAGCACTAAAGGCAACAAGAAATTTCAGTTGTATAAGATGTCACAAGCTCGCAGTTAAGTGATTACTGTTCGCTGTCAGATATTATCCATGAGCTCAGTGCTACTCGTAGAAAGCGTGCGTAGTTATATTTAATCAGGATTAATTAATATTCGTTCGTAATACTTGTAGGGATGGGACCGAATACTGAAATCAATATTCGAATATTCGTTTTAGGTATTCGAATATATTCGAATATTCGTTTTGTAAATACTACTACATACGGCACTCTGTCCGAATATTTACCTATCCGAAATATGTATTCTACGTGTACGTAGTTGTTTTGCCTTGTTTAGTGGTAAATGAGCGATATAACTTAGTGAGTGTGAGGCAAATATAAAGAAATGTAAGATATTGTTAAATGTATTGTTACTTAATTTGTTAATCGTTCCGTACACAAATTTCTCATTACATAGATTACACGTTGCCTGGGTTTTGTCTAATGACCGCGTAAAGTACTTCCAAGCACATGCTGGTGGCAATCAAGACCCTTGTATAATATACGGTGTTGATATAATGGAGAATAACGACAACGATTGGAATTGTTTACCCTCGGGACTTCGGTTAAAACCATTGCCCGAGCACACTGCTTAACATAAATACTTTGCTTCTAATTGGCAATACATATATAAAACTTTGCAGTGTGGATGCGGTGCTAATAATAAAAATATATGCTTAAAAATAGGAATACTTGTAAATAATTAACAAGTGACGTATATTAAGATTGACCAGATCGTGCTAATTTTGTTAAAGAAATTGATTGGCTGATAATGGTTTCATTGTGATTGGTTTACTTAGATAGTAATTGTAATTTACTGTAAACAAGTTAACCGTATAGGTGTCACTTAAGGACAATAAACAACAATGTACGCCTTGTGCAAACTGTGAAACCGTTATCAAAACATGGCCCAGTTTTGTTAATTGTGGATACAATGCGTCATATTCGCGCATCCTATAAACCGTTTATTCGCGGCCCTTGTAAAGACGTGGCCCCCCTACCAATTATCAATTGTCGTGAATTGGACATGTTTGGCATGAGTTATAAAAACGTTACACTGCCACCGCCCACCTGCTAGGCAGGAAATACGACTGGAATTCATGTTAACTTTGAAATCAAACTGGAAAAAAGGACATTTAAAGAAATTTTGTTATTAAATAAATTTGAAAATTGAATATTCGTATTCGTTATTTTATATTCGAATATTATCCAATATTCGAATATTCGTATATTCGGGCCCATCCCTAAATACTTGTAATTAATACTACTACAATATACTGATACATTTATGACAAAGAATGTCACAGCTTTTATTAGAGATAACAAAATCCCTGGCGTATGGACTTATAATTTATTTAAATGTTACAATTATGAAGAATGTCTGAAATGCATACACGAAATTATACTTAAATTTTAATGAACTGTTAGAACTTGAATACAACATTAATTTCCCATTATAACATACAATTATTATCTGTATGAAAAGTACAATATTAGTGCTATTCCGATGCAGCGCACAGGATATTTCTTAAATTTCAATAAGAAACTCGGGATAAAAAATACAATACACATTGCAATCAATTCCCTAATAATTAACAAATACCTTTTGAAAGTAAAACATCACCAGAGTCGTGTCCTCATAGTATTAGCATATGTAAATATTTATTTTTATTTTCTAATACATATAACTCTAGCGATACCAAACCAATTGTATTAATACTTACATAATACCTTTTCTATTATAACTTAATTATGTAGGTCGTACAATCGGGAACGCACGTTCGAAGGGGACTGACAATTTCACCGTAGCAAATCTGCTAAGTAATTATGTTTTTTTTTATTTAGGAAGTAGATTGCTGAGCGATTTCCAAAATCGAAATATATAGATCGTGTAAAATACCGTATAAATAAAATGTAAACAAAATTTAAATCGCTGATAAATTTTAAATCACAATATTACTTCTAGGTTAAATCAATTTTGTCTATTTATTAAAGAAATGATTAAAATGGTTAACTGAAATAGTTAGATGTATGTTAAGAAATCATTAACATATTTAAAGGTATGTACTGTGGTTTGTCGTTTACAGCAAATTAAAAAATGCAATTTTTAAAATAATTGCATTGTTCAGTGTAAAATACATGTATATTCAAGTGAGGAAAATGAAATTAGTTATTCTGGTCAAAATAAAAAAATTTGTGATATAACAGCTTCCTTAGAAATATTAATGAACAACCCCGAACGACCCCGTTTTAACAAATTATTTATTTTGCAATAGTGTAACGGATAGGCAACATTGGCTATTGCCAATACGATACTTCTTAGATTTCGTACTCTCATTACATTATGTAGAACTGGATGTGTGGTAAGATGTATTATTCCACGTATCGATTATATGTTTTTATCATTATTAACATCGTTAAATATTGATGTGTTATTACTAAGTGTTATGTTTAAGCGCATGTAACATTTGAGAAATGTAATTTCGGTTTTGATGAAATGATTATGAACTTTAATCAAAATATGTGTTCTGTTCTGTTGTTTTCTTTTAAGTCCGCGCACTTCTGACATTCTTCTAAGCGCTGAAGCGTTACAGTAGCCAACTTTGATAATTAAATTTCACAAACAAATGTGACTTGGGTGGTCTTCTAACAAAAGTGCTGAAATGCCTCTGGTCAAGTGGGGCCCTATGCATTCTTACAGTTCTCAGTTTAGCCACTGAAACCTTATGGGTTAATTTGGCCTCTTGTTCACGTAATTGAGAATATACAATGTTTTTAACGTCACTTACATTGACATATATTATCTACTTCACTGGTAATAGGATAGGAGATCGTACCGCTCGATACTGGACCCGCGTATTGTGTTTGTGGGTTCATATAAGAGAGACGCGGTTGTACTATTGGCTATGTTTATTATTCAACTGCTAACAACTGACAGTGACCAGTGGCGAGCATGCAGCAATATCTAATAGGCCGCGCTTACCATGCACCGATAGCGTTTAACAGTATGATTCGCATATTTTAAATACACTACACCTTTTAAATTCATACTTTATACATTTAAAATCAATAACATTACATTTAAACACACACATATTCGCAAACATGTATTTCCATAACTTTGGGTACATATAAATGTTTCAAATTTATAGCAAACATTGGCTACTAGAATACTTATACAACAATAGTTCGCTGAATGTCCTGATTAAATAAAATCAATAATATTAAGCAGATTAATCATGCTAACTGGTAACCGTACAAACAGTCAGTAAATACGTTTCTGTCCCTGGCTAGCTAAGGTTCATGACAACCATTTAACAATTAATTGCCCAAGAACACAACAAGTATTTGTATTCAAGTCTCTCAGGCGCTCGCCTGTTGCGCAACGGATAGCGTCTTTCTTGAGATTCAGATTTATTATCAGAAGTGCCCTCTCGGCGTTCAGTTATTTCCATCGGAATTTAATGAACAGAGCAGAACAGAACGTGCGGCTGTTGGTGTTAATGGCGTGTCAAATTGAGTTAATTGCGCGTCGTTCCTAATGTCCTGTGATTCGAGGTGTGTGGGTAACGTTAGCAGGCGGTTTCCAGAATTAACCGGGATGTCAGTAGCTCGGAGCTGATCTACATGTCTTGTCCAAATAAGTCCGTTGTCTATGTCTACTTTGTTGCAGTCTCGAGAAGAACGCAACCGGGTATCCATTTTTCTTATGAAGTGGGCCTAAAATCACAAGCTAAAACATTTTGTCCTAACTCGAATTCGCGTACACCTTTATTGTCCGCAAATGACATTTTCATGTGCTCGTTTGTAACGCGTGTCGATATGTAGGGTTTCAACAAATCAAGTTTGCTTCGAAAACATCTGACTGATTTCATTTTAACTTTCAAGTCGTCTGTTTTATGGGTTAGAGCGCGCATCGCTGATTTGAATGTACCGTTGAATCTGTCAACTAAACCATTAGTTGGTGGTATGCAACCGTGGTTTTAATATAACAAATGCCATTATTTTTCATGATATGTGCGAATTCATCGGAAGTAAACTGACAACTGTTATCAGTTACTACTTAGATAGACCGTACCACAAATACTGTGCGCAAGCATATTTTATAGTTTTTTTGGTTGCATTTCAATAACTTCTGGCCATTTTAAATGAGCGCCTACTATGACAACTTGAAGGGGGCCATTCCCCCGGGTGTAATTGAACGGCCGAGCGTTCTTTCTGTTGCATTTGACACGAGTATTAGCTTTTAACCCTGTTTTCGATGTCAGTGTCTATTCCTTTCCACCAGACGTAGCTTCTGGTTTGTGCCTTTTTTTCACGATACCTGAGTGGCTGACATGTAATAAATCAAGCACGCTCTCGCACAGTTTCACGGGTATTACTACTCGAATCCCCCCCTATTAAACATCAGTAAAGAATTCATTCCGTCGCTCATAATAGCCTTTAAAGAGTGGGTCATTACTGCTGGTATTCTAGCCCTGCTGTGTGTGTTCAAATACACGAGATAATACTCGAAAAACTGCACATCCGGAATATATAGACCATTTCTTACCGATCTTTGCCGAATATCTACGTACGGCTCTGAAAGGTTTCTGAGTAAAATCATTCTCAGAGATCGGTCAACCCTTTCGCTGAATGGACCCAATCATAACTAACATTCTATTTTAGGCATAAACAAGGCACATGCCTGAGCTGCTGTGTATCCTAATAATACATAAATGCAAACTTTATGCACAGTAAATGGCTGCCCAGCTAAAGGATCTGGAAATAATATTAAATTACTCAGATTTCCTGTTAAAATGTCGAGATACTAACAACATTCTGGTTTGTTTACAAGGTTTATTTATAAACGATAGAAGTCGCATTGATTTTAAAAATAAGAAGTTAAAAATAGATCACACTCGGCGAGGCATATCGGCTATGCACAAAGCATATCGTTCTGTATCCACTAATACATAGTAATATATTACATATAATACGTTTTGAAAAATGCATTTAGTCAAGCTATCATCTATTACTTCTGGAAAACACAAAATACACAGTTATAACTATGATAATAATTAGTTTCCTTGACTTATTGACAATGACCCACATTTTAAATCCTAGATCAACACATGTACATGTCCAGTAAACAGTTCACATACATTTTCCCGTATTGACCTGAAGTCCACGTTGATGTCCAAGAAATATTGTATGATGGCCGAAATAGTGAACTTTTACAACAATGACAATAGTTTCTCCCTGGAATATGCGCGTTTAAGCTGAATATAGTGAGATTTTTCAACAGAGGTCGGCAATATTAAACTTGAATAATACCCTTAACGTGTTTGAATAACGGCTACACGATTTCATCGGCTGAAAAAGTCACATGGTTAATCGCCACCTGACGAAATTTTACGAGTATTTCCGATCTCCCTGTGAAATGGTCTAATCCTTGCAGAATCTGGTCCGTCGTGCGCTGCAATAACGCCTGTACAAATTGTCGCATTGCATCTTCAGTTGGTTGCGCATGCGCAAATACATTCCTTCTTTGTTACATATAAAACATTCAAAATTTGATCTCACTTTTCATAATGACCAAGCTACTTTCCAATATATCCCCATGCATTGTTGGAAAGATGAGGACATAAACTTTAGAAAAAACAGCATGTCAAAATTCTATTAGTTGTAACTCAAAATATTCACCTTAGAAAAATCACACCGGTTTTGACGGGCATGGAGGCTTCCATTTTGCGCATGAATGCATGGGTCAAAAGTTATGAAGCTGGGAACCACTAGACAAAACGGAGTGCACAAAAACAGCCTTTTTCTTATTGCTGACATATATACCTTTTAAATGATACCAAAACATATCATTTAAACTGTATTTTACAAATTATATGCATCCTGCAGTCAACCATATGTGTTTAGTATCTAACTGACATGTAACCCTGAGGATGTGACTTCCGGTTTGGGGTAATTAGACCAGTTATAGGCCTTTCCCAAAACTAGGTTACTTCCCATGCGTAATCACGAGTGATGTCCCATGTTCACTTCCGGTGACGTTTATTGACTATAAGGCGGGATAAGGGTATTGATATTAACCGAAAAACATACAATATATTTGATTTTCAATCTTAAAATTGTGTTGATGTCGTAAAAATAAATTTACAAATATCAAAATTCGTATATAATATCCATCATGTACTTTATTTATCAATTTAATTAAATTATTATTTTGATTTTTAACAATATTGTCTACTCTTTGAAGATTGTCAAACAAACTGTACACAGTACGTTTAACGGTTATTATGCAATAAAACACAAAAAAGCGATTTCAGTATCGAAACCTATGCCTTCATCTTGTATTAAATTTGCATTCTTAAATAAAATAATTTAAATAAATAAAGCTGTTTTTAGTAAAATGAGTTTGCTAAGTAACTCTAAGCTAACATTCTTCTGGCGACTAAAATTACGATAGTAAGGTATCATCACAGAAAGTTTGAGCGTAATTCCGATGTCTTTGATAGCAACTTCTTATTTGAATTCCATACACATTTGTGTTTAACTTTAAAGCTTTTTTCGTTGCAGATATTCTTGTTGTGTGCTATGGTGCTTGAACATGCTTCGCTTTAATCTTGAAATACAATTTAACAAAACAACTATCTTTTTAATTACTGTAAACACAATATTACAATATCTTAAGATGATGTCACTCCTCACTAAATGTTATAATTGATGTTGTATTAAAGAGATTAAGGAAGTAATTTGTTTCTTATTGTGTCATGTGTTTAAACAATGTTCAGGATAATTTCATATAATAAACGAAACAAATAGCATCCGACCCAAGGGGTCTATTAGTCACCAGGAAATATATATGTCGTGATAATTATGTACATAATAAGGTGAGTATCTATAATGAAACAGACATATGTATATAAACATTTTGAAAAAAAAATGTTTACACAATTCAGGGCAAGTAATGAACTAAGCCAACAGAAGAGTCTAATAATTATACGTTTCAATCAATATTTTATACTTGTTGAGTCTGTTTGATCAAGTATTTAGTTTTTCTTCAGGTAGATAACTCTACCTGAGATAATTTCTTCATTTCTGTCGGAATCGTGGTAAACAAACAACATTTTATTCTCGCAGCAGCTAATTCCCGTATATTTTAGAAAAACAAAACACGATGAGCTCTTAAATGTTCACCACCTTTCAATTCTTCAGAATTGAAAATTACATGCTGTGCTATATTATTTCACTCTTCAATTGAAGCCAATTTATCAATTCAAAACAGTGTAAAATGCTTTTAATTATGTTATGTTCTGAACAATACGGTGGCGAAATTTCATATGATGATAGACAAAGTACAACAACGAAGTCAACAATATTTTAAAATGTGATATAAACCTTAATTTGAGACGCAAACAATGGAGACGAAGTGTGACATGTTAGCTGTCTCTGCATGTAGATCTTTATCATCCATGCATTACGCAATTGCATCGGATTAGCGGTATTGTTCTAAGGGCAATTTGATAAGATCCCCGCGGTTAGTGGCCTTGGTATTTGTATGACCCCATCTTCAGACCAATAACTAAGTATCCATTGAGAGAACATGTGTTCATTCGTGGTATTTATGTATGGAAAAGAACCGTTTAAGACGAGACAAGGAGATTACATTTTTTCCGGATACCTGTCAAACGGATATGTGGCCTTTGTAATGAGTTAAAAACGATACTAAATTTAGTTCTAACAATTCATTTTTGTAACATACATCCTTTATGAGTTTTTATAATATTTAATCAAAAACATATGGTTTTAAAAATTTCCATTACAAGTTTTGAAAGCCGCTTGGTCTCAGATCTATAGGTCAAATTAAACCAAAACAGAAGTCACATCTTCAGGGTTACAGGCTGTCAGTTAGATAATTAACACATAGGGCTCAGTGTATAATGCATATGATTTTTAAAATACAGTTTAAATGATATGTTTGGGTATCAATTTAAAGGTGTATATGTAAAAAAACAAAAGAAAAAAAGAGGACAGTTTTAGGCACTACTTTATCTTAAATGGTTCCCAGCTTCATAACTTTTGGCCAATGTATTCATGCACAAAATGGCAGCCCCCATGCCTGTCAAAACCGGTGTGTTAATTCTAAGGTAAATATTTTGAGTTACAATATTCATAAATTTTTGACATGCTGTTTGTTCAAAAGGTTATGGCATTATTTTTCCAACAATGTATGGTGATATATTGGGAAGTCGCTTGGTCATGGTGAAAATTGAGATGAAACATTGAATATTGTATATGTAACGATGTAGGAATTTATTTGCGCATGCGTAACCTATAATACTTTATATGGCAAGCTTGGGAAAATGTCGCCGGAAGTCTGGTTTGAAATATGGCGGATGTGAATTCGCAATAACGGGAGGTAATTTCCAAGGGAGGTCACCAGTTTTGGGAAAGGCTTATAGTCCCTATTGCGAAATATAAAGGTCGACGATGACTAGACATGTATTTTCGCGTTTCGAGACCTGACAAGTGTTTCAATAAAAACGCTTGGGCAAGAAAGACTGTTGTCGATGAATGAAACTAAATTCAGATGCATTTTGAGTGCATTTTGTACTAGGAAATAAAGATTTGTTTGAATGAATTTGAATTTGTAGAATGCCGATTGTATACTTAAGGTAGTACAACTGTAATGGGCAATATTCCAAACCTAATTTTAAATAATATTACCATTATCTGTATTACATCACTGATCTTATTACAAATTTTGAGGGTGGCTTTCCATGCAAACACTTTTTTTTTTGAAAATGTTCAGGACAATCCCTTTTTCCATCAAAATTCATTTACCCTATGGATGAAAAAATAATCATAAATCAATAATAGTTGCAAATATATCCAAAATATTGGTGTCTTTTATACAAGTAATTATATAAGATTATAAAATAAGGCAACATAAGGCGTTAAAGAAGATATAAGTATTGATATTTATCAATTTTTTTATGGAAGCTCAGCATAAACTTTAAGCTGACAGAACAGAAAAAAATAATCTGTTGTCTTAAAGATTTTGGTTTTCCTGGACTGGTATGTTTTTTCACTTAAATCTGTTTATATATGTTTAATCTATGACATATATTTGACTAAAATAAAAAGTTAGAAACAAATTTACCGGGTACTTTTTGAAAAAGTGAAGAAAACTACCATAATTCTTAAAAAATAGACATCTATATTTAGGCAATTCCACAACAATAATTAACAAATGTTTAATAAATTATGCATTTTAAGTTTAATACATTTATACCAGTTAAATTGTATATATGAATAATTAAAAGTTATTATTTCAGTTAAACAAACTTTATTTAAAATTTTCAGTTTCCTATAGATACACAAAATGCCACCCACACCCTGCAACGTTTTCAGTTCTGGGACAGCACACCGTACATCAACAATTCATTATCTTCGTTTCCTATCATCTTCATGTCAACAATGTTTATGCTGGTAATTGAGGCTGTATATGCTGGTAATTTAGGCTGCATCTTCACCAACTGGCACTGTCCGAAAAACATGTGTACTGTGTTGAGCACCAGGTTTGACCCCCTGGGAAGCATTCCGAGTGATTTGTGGCAATACTCTTCCTTCAGCAGCACAAATATTTTAAAACAATCCAATAACTGATTGTTGTCCACTACATATTTAACAATATACATACACAACGTTCCAGTATATGTGCAACCCAACCTAGTAAGCCATACTTTTCAATGTTAGGTAAAATTTATGTCAAAACTGTGTAATTACTGAATGGATAATTATTAGTATTCTGATCATTAAGAAACACTGGTGCACACATTCATATGCAAAATGGCACACATATTAAATATAAGTACACAACTATTAAAGTGTCTTGAGGCTTCAAAACTAAGGGACTGACACATAATTCATGTACGTCATGACTTGTATGCTCATTTACTTACATGTATACTGTAAGTATATATAGAAATATGGACAAACACAAATACATGTAAATAATATTACTTATTCTAATATATTAATTGTAAATTTAAGCAATACAATTTCGTAGTTCAAGCATTGAAATGAAAAGCATCACATAATCCTCTAAGGAATTGCGTTCTGATTTTATAGCCAAATATTAATATATTCAGAAATTTCAAAATGCAAATTCTTTCACTTTCTTGTCTTACTTACATGTGTTTTATCTCCTTATTATCAGGATTTCAATCTGGTTCATCATATGTACGATCTGGTGACGGTTATTTTTTTTTTTTATGGCTCCGATTTTCTTTCAGTAAGCATTCCCTTTTTGCTCGTATTTATAATGTTCGTATGACAGTTGTTTTTGTTTTTAACACGAAAAATATGTGACTTTCGGTTTCGATTTCTATTAATTTTTCAGATAAAATATTTATCTGTTTGCATTCGTCAGAAGTATATATATGATACTAACATGTATAAAATAATGTGATTATATAACAGAATGTACTTATATTAAAAATATCACGTGTTCGTCAAGAATCGGAACCAAACGGGCACATCACGAACTGGGTAACAAAACTTTCCGACAGTCACCGATATCGGCCGATCGTAGAAAAAACGCGGGAAAAGATTACAGCTGTACTACATGAAACACACCCATGTACGTCGGTAATCCAAACAACAGATGATAAATCAGATTGGATATAGAGGATACATCGTTGGTGCCGGGATGGAGAAAGTTTATTTTTCGCAATTTCGCTATTTTCAAAATAAAGCCAGTTTCCTGATTTCAATGCATTTTTTGTTGTTGATTCTTTGGGAATGTGTGAAAGTAAAGATTTATTGGCATATCTTGTATAATTATATTCAAGACATGGAAACCTTTGCGATCAAAACGCACGCAGGTTTTTATTTTTCATCAAAACACAAACAAAAACATATACAAATATAACAAAATTTGATATATACATATTCTCACTAAATTGTTGGTATACTCGTATTTCGGTATAAAATACAACTGGCCATATTTTACATTGTGAAATAACAATCCGTATTTTCAAATCGGACCACTCTTACGTTCGTTAATATCGAACATATCAATTCAGAGCGATATTGGGAAACATCCATATCTACATTTTTGTCTAAACATTTGTTAACTTCAAATACAGAAAAACATTATTTTTGCAAACATTGACTATCACAATAACGGAATTATTTCAGGAAATACCCGTGTCTTCTATTTCATTTGCTTTAAATATGGTCAAACATGTTTCTATGACTAAATGGGAACCTGTATTCGAGGTATAGAATCTTTAGGGCAAGATCAAACTACATATGGAGGATTGCAAGTGCCCATAATCATCGACAAACTCCCAGGGGAAGTAAGTAAACATTTGGCCCGCGAACATGGAGACAGAAACTGGATTCTGAGAGATTTGCGTTGTGCACTACTAAGTATTTCGTGAGATTGAAATAACTGAGGCTAGATTGGGTCAAGAGCAGGATTCGGTATTCGGGTCAGCCAGCTCATTCTACATAAGTACAACATTCAAGTCTAGAAATAATAGACAGATGAAACCACACACTTCACCAAGAAACAGACACGGCCCCAAAATGTGAGAATAGTGGTTATAAATGTAAAAACAATACTCAGCGTTGTAAGCGACGTTTAATGAACTTGTATAGTATTACATAATGAAACATGAAAGATGACGTCACCGACGTATATACGACATTACGAAATGGCGCGAATATTTAGCAAGTATATTTACAACACATGTCATGTTGTTTTTTCGTCCTCTCGGACGACCCTCTTCCAATAACTGAGAGCAGATTGACCTGCAAAAACGTGTATTTGTAATATTTGAAAAGCAAATTGGTGAAATTCTTTAAAATACTTTAAAGTTTGGAAGCTTTCAAGAACTTTTTTAAACACATGTGTCGGTCATCGTGTGCATTACATAAATTTGTTATTCTGTTCCAACAACAATGACATTCTTGCAATTACGAACATTACACGTGTCAAGAGGTGAAAAATGCATCATTTTCATTTATATCAACCTGATTTTCAACCTCTTCCTTATTCACCGACGAATAGTCTTTAGAATTTGTATCCCTGATGGGTTGTACAAAATATCAATATGTTTAGCCACGTATTATATTTCGTTGTTTTTTTTTCAAATATGATTCTATCATACACACGAAAGTTTACAATCGCGAAAACTAATGACAATTGACAATAACGCCATTTTTTACACTAGCTTCATACAAAAATGAGGCACATGCCCCTAATTGTTCGAGATTATAGAAATAATATATTACTTCTGGTTTAAATCTTTACATAAATAATGTATTACTTACCACAATTTTCACCTTTTTCTATGCAAAACTCATCTATGGATACGGTAAAAACGCTGCCCTTATCGTGATTGTCTTCGTCGTTTTTACGACAACGAGCTGCTGACGGGCCGTGATTCGGAATCATGTGTTTACAAATAAGATTTCTGTGTCGGCTTGATATCAATTGGATATGCGTTTATAAATGTGATTTCTTCGAATATCGGCTTAATATCGACTGGATACAGAAAAGGTGTCGATCAAATGCCGATTTCCATCCGATTTGGATGTGCTTACTGGGTCATTCATCTCACTGGCGTTAAAATATATGAAAGAAAGAAATAATGTGTTGATGTTGCGTATCCTGCACGCAATTTTCAAAATTGTTCATTATTACTGAGTGTCTGTGAAGTAGTATGCGCATTATGGGAAATATGCAAAAACAACAGATATAGCTATGTACAATCGACCACTGTTTATGCTAGCGTAAACAAATAACATTGATAATTTAAAAGTTTTTGTTCGAACCCATAGGTAGTTTGTACATTGATTGAAATAGAGTGGACACGTTGCTTTATGTTGTTGAATGTCAGTCGATATATATTTTATATGAATATCATACTTTTTATTTACGTTTTTTTTCCATGTACATGTATACGAATATGAGTTGGAATTGCATAACTTATGTTAGACTTAATGTAACACCATGTTCTCAAATGCGGTTCCCATCCGATGTTGATGCTATTATAGCGGACTGTAAGCTGCTAGAAAATAATTTGAATGAGTCCATTGAAAACATTTCTAAAGAGTTAGATAACATGAAAGGTTGTGTCATGAAACTTTTTGAAGAGGCGAAGTGGAAGTTGCTATCTGTGGCAAAACAAATAAAATCTGCAGAAGTCCGAAAGATAGGGGAAACGCATGCGGTCTCTTCCAAAGTTAAGGAAGAAATAAATCAAGAAGTGTCAATGTGCTGTACCATTTTAGAACACGGAACGCCCAACCAACAGTGTATTTATTTTAAAATGATTAAGGGAAAACAGAAAACAATGCAATCAAATGAACAACGACAGAATAAAATTTCATCAACATTGACAGTGTCTTTTTCGAGAGAGCTGACATCACTTCTCGAGATGGGAAACAATTTCATAAAACTGAATTGTGACGGAAAGAAGAGAGGTATTTTATTTCAAATTTGCATAACAGTTTATCATATTTAATTTAATGTATATATCAATATGCAGCATGTTATAAAACGCCTGTCTGATACAATATATGTTTCGTCAGCGTGGCAATAACGTACAAATTAAGACTGTTTGTTGAAGCCTATAGGATTTAGATTCTCAAATCTGTAAAACGCGAAATATATTTGTTTACTGTGTAGGCCACGAGTCAGTAAATAGCAACCACGAATTCTTCAAAACAGCATATATACATATTCTCTTACTTTTTTATTATAATATTTAATTATGTTGAATACAATGTGTATTCTAAAGGTGATTCTAAACAGTTCCTGAAAAGTCCATGTTGAAAAATTGTAACTTCAAACTTTAATCGCATTAAAACATTTGCTATCTATGCGTGCATATAAACGAACTATTAACCCGAGCCTCCTTCAATAAGGTCACTAAATTATTGCTCTCCATCGACAATTGTTTTTCTCATTTCGGACCAGTGTTATTTCCTGTTATCAATACTTCTTTCGTTTGACCTATTTTTGTAGGCTATAATATACTAAACCATCGATGATACGAAAAAAATAAGTTTGAACCTCGGCTTTAAGGACCGGTTACAGATTGACTTGTTCACTGGTGTGCATATTTTTCCATTTGCATAAAATAGTTTTGTACAATGCCTTATATGTTTACTATCAAATTAAAAATATTTGCGATACGATTGCCGTATACATATTATTTCATTTAAAGCAGCATAACTTACCCGCCTGCCTCACTCATTATTTTCTATTTTGCAAAAATTAATGGAGGTCCCAAAAGCTGGTCTTAAATACAAATAGAATGGCATGGATATCCGTCTTCAATGAGGCCAAATGCCAGCTTATTCCTCTTTCCACTTTATCGAAAGGGAGTATAGTTATGAGATGCAGTTTTCTTTCAGTTTTCTTCGTATAAACGATATTGCAGAAATTTAAATTAATTCATACTGATGATTTTTTCATAGTACAAAATGAACTCATTTGCTCCAGATTTTAGTTTCTTTCCGCTGTCAGAGTTTTGATTGAAATTCGTGCCGTCATGTCTTGGAGAAACATAGTGTTAGCCATTGTTGACCTGTATGTTTCGCAATTGGCACCATAAGGTAAACTGCATTGCGATACTCAGCACACATAACCTGATCGTTGTGCTCACAATGATTCCCCGGCGTGTAATACGTTGATTTACTATTTCGAAAACAAATGAAGGCGACTTCAAAAGAACACGAACGTAACACGACGTTAACATGAATTTATACGATGCGTTACAATGATTATTCGTGGGTTTATCAGTTTCAGTGCTGACTAAAATTGGTGGTTTTATTGGGTCTATTACGTTTCATGGAAAAGTGCAAACAATTTCATGATTTGAATTTTTGTTACGATTTTTACAGCGAAATCCGCGTTTTCGGGTAAAAACAACGAAAACAGTACGGAAACGCGTGTTGTGCATCTTAAAGTGAATCAAATCATGTTCAAACCACACAAGAACACGTTTTATGCAATATTTAAGCCTAGTGCATTAAAATATGCATTAATATTCTAGCAATTTGACTGATTTATATAACTTAGGTGCACAATTTGGCTCAGGCACCCCTATATAATCAAATCACTGAAAAACGCAAGCCGGGTGGCTTATCATGTGTCATTCTCAAATTCATAGAACTACACCTTTTCTTAAAGAGCATTCTAAGCTGAATTGATTTAAACAATAAAAAAGTGTGCTATGTAAGAAAGAACTCGACACTAAACAAAGTTGACTGTTTTATCACCATCTTTTTACCGGCTACTATCTAGTTGAATGTAACCCTCCTCCGCGCTATTGTCATACTGTAGTCACCAATTTTAAAACATAGCAGTTATTTTTTAGTGCACCTACCAACATGTCCAAAATGGAATATCATATCAAGTGTCTAAACCTCAAAACGGGTCTTCGAGTTAAACTTGTTGATTTATATAGTGACTATACACCTCATTTTATAAGTGTAGTGTGACCTATAATACAACTTGAAGTTTTGATATCGCGAACAAAAACTATTCTGCATCATTATTAACCTAGTTCTAGTATGCATACACAATTTCAGACCGATCCACACAGTAGAAATGCTTGAAAACGCTTTGGAGAATGACGCATGATAAGCAATCTGGCTTGCGTTTTCAGTGTTTTAATTATATGGGTGTGCCTGAGCCAAAATGTGAACTTAATTAATTAATAGAAATCAGTCAAAATACTAAATATTATAATATTTTTACATAATTTATTGAGATAAATATTGTATAAAACGTGTTCATGTTTGGTTTGAGCATGATTTGGTGTTTGATCATGATTTGGTGTGCTGCGAGATGCACAAGACGAGTTTCCGTACCTGTTTTCGTTTTTTTTTACTTAAAAAAGCGGTTTTGCGCTGTAAAAATCGTTATGCGCATTTAAATCATATCTATCGCAATTATTCCGTGAAACGTATTAATTGCAGCCAATAAAACCACACAGTAACATCGTGATTTTATGTAAACATTGCCCCTTTAGTGTCGCTCCCTGGTTTGTTTTTAGGGTACAATATACTAATGCCAATCCTTATGTAGTTTAATGTTAAAGCGATAACTTTAACCAACGTAAATGCAACATTTTGCACATAGGGACCCTCATAACCATTATTTTCTTAAAAAGCATTCTAAGCTGAATTGATTTAAGGAATAAAAAAAGGTATGTCGTGTAGTGTTTCTATTGTAAGAACACACTGTTAATAACACCATTTAAGGAACACCATTTAAGGTACTAGTGAAAGGCTGAACACCATTGAAGGTAAATCTCTTTTTATTCACATCCGTACTCCACGAGCATACAATTCTAACTCTCTGCTATCGCAGAGGCATTCAAGCAATGGGCGTGTCATGCCTGTGGGCGTGGCCAGTGCACGCTACACCACAATCCCTCCGTTTTTTTAAGCCATTAATAATACAAACATATACAATGTATTCACATTTGATAAAACAAGATAAAACAATGCTGCTAGCAAGTCTAATGTTCTAATACAAACCTCGTCTGACGTTAACGTGCAAACCATCTGACCGTTTATCAATTTCATTTTATAGCCCATTTGATAACGCTGATGCAAATGTCAGTCTAAATGAAATTTACTGGCACCAGCTGCAGATGTGTTTACAAGCACAGCGCAGTCTCTGATTTACAACATTAAATTATCACGCTAATTAACCAGAACGTTTGTCATGGCGTTGTCGTTGAATTTCTCAGGCATTTTTCGATTCCTATTCGGCCCATCTTTTCCATAATATATTTCTGAATGCTCGCTATTTTGATCATTTTCATTAACTGCAACATTTGATTCTGAGTCTGTCTGAGGCGCGTTTCGTTCATTCAGTTTTCTCATGTGAGTCGCATTCCGCCGGTATTCGGTACCGTCGGCGTCGGCTCGAACAACAACACTATTTCCGCTGTTACTAACTACCGTATATTTATCAGAACTGAACGGCGTATCAAGTTTATTGTTTCGATTTTGCTTTAGAAGCACTCTGTCTCCTGACACAATTTCACTGTTTTTCGCATTTCGGTGCGCATCGGAATATACTTTCCCTTTTCCCTTTTGTTCGGAATCCCGGTCACGGAATTCACTATCTTCCCGCCTAAATGTATTAATTTCAGGAACACGCGTTCTGATTTTACGACCGAACAGCATCTCAGCAGGCGACATGCCAGTCACTGCGTGGGGTGTGCTTCGATACATTATCAGGTAATCATTGAGATCTAATTTCCAATTACGATTCTGACTTTGAGAGATGCGTAGACGCTTGAGAATTGACCGGTTTTGACGTTCAACCTCCCCGTTTGCTTGAGGCCACAAAGGGATATTTCGCCGGTGTTCAATGCCTTGTGATTTCAAGAAATTTTCGAAGTAATCGCATACAAAACTACTGGCATTGTCTGTTCGCAGAGTCAATGGCAAGCCATGAGTCAAAAACCATTTGCACAAAATTGACGCCAATTTCTCGCTCGTAATAGTTTTGGTCACCTCAAGCTCAACATATCGACTGTAATAGTCAACACATATAAATATGTAATCACCCGATGGTAACGGCCCTAACACATCCGCCGCTAAGTCTTGCCACGGGGCATTTGGGAGTTCTGTTCTTGTCATTGGTTCGGGAGACGATGGCTGGCTTACCAACTGACAACCATAACACGTCTTACAATAATTTTCGATTTCTTTATCAATACCTGGCCACCATACTCTTGTCCTCAAATTGCTTTTCATAGACACGATTCCTGGATGACCTATGTGACCTAAGTCTAACACGCGCTTGCGTAATTCTCGCGGGACAACGATTCGCGTACCCCTCAGTACTAAGTAACCAATTACGTACAGTTCATCCTTGATATGTTTGAACTGGGTTTGCTCATTTTTCTCCCATGTCCCATACGTCATGCTATCTCGTAATTTGCTTATCTCAACATCACGGCATGATACCTCCTCAATTTCTCGAGTGGTCATTGCGCTGGGCGTTGCTTCGCGCGCAACAAATTTAACATATTCATGGTCATCTACACTGTCAATCGTCTTTGAACTGTGCTTGAGCGGAAGTCGCGACAGTGCATCTGCGATATTGTCTCGACCGTTCACATGTTTAACCGTAAATCGGTACGGTTGCAGCCTAAGTACCCATCGTTCAAGTCTAGCACAGGGTTTTGACCTTGGACCATAAATGAATTCAAGTGGCTTGTGATCAGTAAGGAGCTCAAACTCTATACCATAAAGCCCGGGTGAAAACGCTCTAGCGCCCACACCACGCTTAAACCTTCCTTTTCAGTTTGTGAGCATCTCCTCTCAACATCAGTTAAACTCCTACTTGCGTAACTAATTACGCGATTCTCACCATTTTGTACCTGCACAAGCACGGCACCTAGTCCTACCGGACTCGCGTCAACTATGACCTTTGTCGGCGCGCTTTTGTCATAATAACCCAGAGTTTCGGCACTAGCTAGCCTTTTTTTCAATTCATCGAATGCGCTTTGTTGAGACCGACCCCATTTGAACACCGCGTTTCTCCTCAACAGATCATTCAACGGCGCGGCTATTGTAGACAGATTCGGTATGAATCTCGCACAATAGTTTACTAAACCGAGGAAACTAAATAAGATCGTGGTCTATTTGTCTCGTTTATTAAACATCGACAATGAACACCGTCTGAAAATAAAATGAACTAAACTGAATACTAGTTCAAAGCATGTCAACATATATAGAACAGCAATATAGTATGCACTATACATATTGATTAACGAAGGTTTAGTAAAGGATTGTACTCCATCAAAGCAGTTATGACATATAGTACATACGTGCACATATATGTATGCAGATAACAAGTACAAGATGGAACAGACTTACGATTTATTAAGTAAACATCGAGTTGAAGGACGACTGATTAGATTTGGTGGGACAATGATGAAAAAGGCCAATTCGTTAATAGGGGACGTAACTCTCGTAAGTTTAGACAGTCTAATCGATTAAACAGTAGCATAATCATATATCTCCCCCCAAGTCTTTTGTGATAACATAGAACAAAAACTGAACACTCAAAATAATATTAGGGCGTGATAGGGAAAGGAAAGAAAACGACAGCAAACTAGAACACCGTACAGTCCACGGGCGATTCATTTGCAATCAGATTACATCGCATAATCAGTATGCCATGCAGGCTTCTGCACTCGACGACCTGACCGACGGATACCAGGTGGAAGGTCGTCAGGCTTGGCCGTCGGGCTATGGTCGGTCGGGTTGTCGGTCGACATGATATCGGGGATAGGCTGTGTAGACGACTCTGTTGGTGTCGGCTGCCCTGATGGTTCATTCATATTTTGCACATCAAGATGCGGTTCGGGGTTGGGGTCGATCGGATCGCTACGACTTTGGTGTTCAGCGGTTTTACCAGATCGACTGTCTGGCATTCCCATTGTAATAGACAATCTGGGCATTGTTGGATATATCGGTTCATATTTTCTCAGGAACTTTCTGTTTCGTAGTGTGACGCGCCCTGAACCATCGATCCTGATAACATACTGATCAAATTGTCGGACCTCTATGATGATGCCTGTCCTGTCCCATTTCAGGGGGTGTTGACCGGTTTGATTTTGTATTCGCACGTGGTTCCCGACGATTAACGGATGCAATCTTCGTGTATGCTCCTGTAGCCGCTCTGCCGCTTTGATATGCCTTTTACGAAGAGCCTCCTCGCGTAGATCCAAAGTTTCTCGCCAGGAACTGTGGGGTATGTACCTTCCAGGCGGTATAGGGATGAAGTCCCGTATCGGATGCCCAAAGATAGACATGGCAGGGGATAATTTAGTGTCCCTGTCTGGTGTATTTCTGTATTGTAGCATAGCCCGTTGAAAAGCGTCTGTGTCGAGGCTTCCATCAGATGTTGTATTGTCCATGATGAGACGTTTTATGGTCTTTACGCCAACTTCAGCGCGACAGTTGCTGTGTGGGAATGCGACCGATGAAAGCCTGTGATGGACTCCCCAGTTCTGTAGGAAAGTACGGGTAGTGGTCGAGGTGAATTCCGGTCCACCATCCGAAGCTAATTCATCTGGGATCCCGAATGTTACAAACGTGCGACGCAGACAGTCGATGAGACCTTCTGCACCATTATGGGCTCTCTCGACTATGGGCCAATTTGAATATCGGTCAACTACCAGAAGGAAGTTGCAGCCTTTGTAATGGAAGTAATCCGCGCACACACACTGGAATGGATATTCTGGATTAGACAGTGGTGTCGGTGGAGCACTTGGGTTGGAGGGTGCAATGCGATTACATTGCTGACATGTTGAACGAATGTCGCTTATGGCTGGAGTAATGCCTGGCCAGAAGATAGACGATTCGGCTCTAGCCGTCATAGCCGTTACACCTTGGTGGGCCGAATGTAATGATACAAGAACCTCATGTCGGAGTGCTTGGGGTATGACGACACGATCCTTGTAAAGGACCACCCCGTCTGTTGTGTGTAGATGTTCTCGAAACGGGAAGTATTCTCGGACCATGTCCGGAACGTCCTGACGATTTTCAGGGATGCCGGATTCAATCATGTCCAGAAGTGTCTGCATACGATTATCACTGGACGTGGCGGTACGGACCCGTTCCCATGTTACAGACTGTAGCGCATGTAGCGATGGGAGTGCTGCAAGCATGCTAGCATCCTCTTGATTTGGTTCCGTTTCATCTATGGTGCGGAGACCGTCCATTATCGATGGTGCATGTATGATGTCGGGCATACAGGCAATGTCGTCGGCCAGGACCATCTTTACTGGTTTACCAGTTGGATATCGAGATAAACAATCCGTTGCTTTATGTTTAACGCCAGGAATGTGGACCATCTTGAATCTGTAACGGAGTGTTTTTTCTTTCAGGTTCCGGAGGCGAGTATTGGAGATATTCTCAAGTGTCCTGTCACCAAGGATTTTCAACAAAGGTTTGTGATCAACAGCGACTATTAGTTGACTGTAGCCAAGAACGAAGAATCTGGCGATGTCTAGTGCATCAGCCACGGCTAGGCTTCTCCTTCTATCGGGGCATACCTGGATTCAGCAGAATGCGTGAAACGACTCCCAACAAGAGTGACCTTCCAACCCTCTTTGCAACAGAAAGGAATCGTCGATGGACATGAACAATGCTTCTGTAACAACCAAAAGCCGAGTCCATCCTTCGACCAGTCCGTCGCTAAACAGGTAGGTATGTTCGGGTCAAAAATTCGCACGCCCATCTCTATTTCGTCAGCAATGACCCATTTTGACTCCTCGAATGCCTCCTGGAGTTCGTCAGACCAGTGGAATGCATGATCAGCTTTGAGGAGCTGACGGAACGGGAGCATTTTGTCCGCCATGCTAAAGGCGTAGGCCACTTGGTTAACTAGACCTAACCATGAACGTATGTCCGTGATATTTCGAGGTGTAGGGAAGTCCATGATTGCTTTGAGGAACCTTTTGCAGGGCCTAACACTGTCCAGCGTTATCTCAAATACAGCAAATTCCACAGTGTCCTCGGCGAATGCAAATTTTTCGGGGTTCAATGTGATGCCATTCCTGCCGCATAAGTCAAGCCATCTGGCTGCTTGGAAGAAGCTCTCCTCTATTGAGTCAGACCATAGGAGGACGTCATCTATGCATTTTGTTTTGTTTGGGATATCAGAGACAAGCTCATCGTATCGGCGGGTATACCCATCACCAGAGGCCACATATCCCTGTGGTGCTGTCTTGTATCGATAGCGGCCCCATGGCGTGATAAAAGTGGTGAGATGACGATCTCCTTCACGTATGGGGACACTGTGATACCCGTTCCATGCGTCAAATACGGTCTTCTTTTTGCCGTGTGGGATTGATCGGGCTTGGTGGAATGGCGATGGCGTGTGGTGAGTCTCACGGGTGGCATGGGCATTCAGTGCCTGAAAATCAACTGTTCTGCGAGGCTCACCATTCTTTTTTGCACAGATAACCATTCTGTGACACCACGTTAAAGGTTCGCCAATTGGTACAGGTTCGATTACTCCCAGACGTACGTCTTGGTCCAATCCGTTTTTGACCGACCCTCGCCAGTGGATAGGGACCGGTATTGGTGTGTGATGGGCAACGGGTTCTACTGTGGGGTCCACCATAAGCTTCATGGGAGGTGTGACCATCAACGGAAGTAGTTGGTGATCGCATTTGTTGAAGGTGCTAGACTCATAGTGTTTAAGTAAGAAAGCCTTCAGGCGCGGCAGGTTATCAGGAGTTGCAGGGAACGGAAGTTGTTCGGGTGGATTTGGGGGTAGCTGGCGACGGGGGCATTCGCAGGCAGTCAGGGAATCTGGGTTGGGGTCATCCCATGACAATGCGCCAATGGCATGTTCACCAATGAGGGGAAATGTTTTGGGGATGATGCCAAGGGCTGCACAGGCTTCACGACTGAGGAATAGTCTGTCTGACGAGTCGGTGATGTACGTCATTTGCCTAGTCTCCATGATTTCACCTGCTTCGTTGGTTGCACTTAGGCGAAGGACTGTTGCACCCATGATCCCGATACCTACGTTAGTGGCGGTGTGCATCCGCATCGTTACGGGCATGAGGTCTGACTCGCGGAGCCCTAGACGGTATATCACCTTCAGGCTGGCAAGGCAGCTCTGACATCCAGTGTCCGCCATGGCAGGGATTGTGGCTGAAATGGAGCGGTTATGTTTCAAGTTGAACCCAAGTGCTGTATAATCATCAGGTGAGACCTTTACAGTAACACTAACAAATGGCTGAGCTTCGGATCTCTGTCTGATCCATGTATCACTGAGTTTATCATATACATGGTGATCAAAGCATAGTGAACGTTCGATGTCGGATACATTCCACATGTGTTCATGAACATTGCATAGAGCATCAAAGACAGCACTATTAGACAAGTCACCGGTTCTCGTTTGCCTTGGCTTGTCCTTACTCCGGCACACGCTTTCAAGGTGGTGATCACGGTTGCACTGCCTGCATGTGTGTCCATATGCAGTGCATTCCTGTCGGCGGACTCGAGCTGGGGCACTCCGACCGTGACATTTCTTGGCGCAATATCCACATGGCTCTTGGGACTTGTCGTTGGGCGTAGTGTGAGAAGGGCGTTTAGTCTTTTTGTAGGAGCTGCTGGCTGTATCCACCGCATGAGAGTCCAGTAGTCTGGAGGCAGAGCGTTTACCTGCCTCTTTCGCCTCAACGAACTTGAAGACTTCCTCGAGGGTCATCTCCTGGATTTTGTCGCCGAGTAAATCCAGTTGTATTTCAGGGTCGGCAATTCCTCTTGTCAAAACATCGCGAAGGATTGCGTCGGTGTAATTTACATTGTTAGTGCATGATGGACATAGTATCGTAAATTTGCACACGCTAGCCTGGCCTCTTATACGGGCACCGAAGCTGCGAACTGTTTCATCGCGGTCCTGTCGCATGTTATGCAAGTTCACTCTGGCGACTATGGTGTTTTCCTCACGTACTGCTAATGTTTTAATAGCTGCCAGTACCTCGGCTTCTAATTTGTCAGTCAGTGAGCTTCCAGATGAGCGTTGTAAGTCTCTACGTAGGGTTTCATCACAACATTCGAGTAGCTGGATTACTTTTGGGCGCCCTACTAATTTGGTGGCTGTAGCATAGTCATTCCACCGTGCCTGAAAGTACGTCCAGTCCTCACTCGTGCCCGCTGAGGTGATCGTAGGTCGTTTGACTCTCTCCACTTTCGCTTCGGCACCGGGTGCGTGGATCATGGAGTGTGTAGATATTAACGCTGCTACGATGGAGGCCTCTGCGTGTGCTGCCTCGTATTCACATCCGGGTATAGGGCATTGTACGATCAGCATCGTGCTTTATGCTGTGGATCACGGTGTTCATAAATAAGATCGTGGTCTATTTGTCTCGTTTATTAAACATCGACAATGAACACCGTCTGAAAATAAAATGAACTAAACTGAATACTAGTTCAATGCATGTCAACATATATAGAACAGCAATATAGTATGCACTATACATATTGATTAACGAAGGTTTAGTAAAGGATTGTACTCCATCAAAGCAGTTGTGACATATAGTACATACGTGCACATATATGTATGCAGATAACAAGTACAAGATGGAACAGACTTACGATTTATTAAGTAAACATCGAGTTGAAGGACGACTGATTAGATTTGGTGGGACAATGATGAAAAAGGCCAATTCGTTAATAGGGGACGTAACTCTCGTAAGTTTAGACAGTCTAATCGATTAAACAGTAGCATAATCATATAGAAACTACGAACTTCACTCACGTTTCGTGGCTCACTCGCGTTCACTACAGCGTTGACCTTGACCTGAGTTGCCCCTATCCCTCGCTCAGATAGCTCATGACCCATAAACACTAACTTATTCATGTAAAACTGACACTTGTCCATATTTAACGTAAACCCTTTGTCTCTTAGTACACGTAGCACATTATTTAAACATTTATCATGTTCTTGTTTTGTAGAACTATGGACAATAATATCGTCAGCAATGTTATGCACACCCTCGCAGCCTTGCAATGTTTGTTGCAGAATCATTTGGTACATTTCCGGCGCACACGTAATTCCAAACATCATGCGTTTATACCTGTATAATCCACTGTGTGTTGTAAACGTCGTGATTTCTCGTGATTCTGGGGAAAGTTCGATCTGATGGTAAGCATTGTTTATGTCCAATTTACTGAAATATTTGCTGTTGTTGAGTTCCTGCAACACTTCGTCTACTGTCGGTATCCGGTACCTGGTCCGTTGTATGGCGCGGTTTGCCTGTCTCATGTCCACACAGATACGAATGTCACCATCCTTCTTTGGTATTATGACGACAGGTGACAACCACTTCGATGGTCCGCTGACTGGTTCAATGACGTCTAAGTCGAGTAGTTCCTTGAGTTTAGCGTCCAACTTCTCCCGCAACTGGTATGGCACACGTCTTGTTGCTTGTACTACGGGCTTCACAGACTGGTCGATTGACACTTCAAGTTGATAATCTTTAAGTTTTCCAAGCCCCGTAAATAGTTCGCTGTACTGAGTGACGACATCTGGAACTTCCGGTTTTTCCATTTGGCGAACACTTTTGAGAACGCCCAACCTCATAGCTGTATCACAGCTTAATAAGGACTGTCCAGATCCTTCAATGACCACAAATTCGGTATCATCCACCGCTACTTCCTTGTAGATAATGGTCGCCCAAAACACTCCAGCTGTCTTTAGCGGTTCCTTGGAGCCATATGCATATAGCTCGGTTTTCCTGGGCTCGTTTCTGCATTTTATTCCATTGCTTTTTAAGAATTCCCAGGTTTTTCTATCAACAATATTGCAGCTGGAGCCGGAGTCAATTATCACTTTGGTTTGCACACCACCAATTTCGATCATTATCGACGTTGCCGTAGGATATTTCCTTTGTACTGTAAATGTAAATTGGCACCTGTCCTCTGGTGTGTCTTCAACTTGGCGTACGGTACGCGGCTTTCTTTTCGATTTTTCCGCTGACCTACATTTTACCGCAAAATGTCCGATTTTGTTACAATTGTTACAGCGCTTTCCACGCGCTGGGCACGTGCTGTCTTTGGCTACGTGTCCTTTCTTACCACACTTAAAGCATTCAATGTCTCGTTGTTTCCGGTCTTTCGATTTCTGTATAGACATTTTGTTAACAGAATGGTGAATTTCCTCCATACAGCTCGCTTGTTGATTAGCGTCTTCTAATGTTCTCGCAATCTCACGCAGCTGTATCAACGTCAAATCACGACCACGTTGGAGTAACTTCCGCCTCAACTCCCTCGAGTTACATTTCTCAATAACCTGATCTCTAATTTGCTCGTCGATGTTATGAAATTCACATGTCTCCGCTTTCTGTCGAAGTCTTGTGATATACTGATCGACAGATTCCGTCGGCGATTGTTCCAGTTTCCGGAACATGTGTCTCTCGTAAGGCACATTTGATTGCGGCGCGAAATGCTTGCCTCGAGCATCGGCGGCTCTAGCATACACATTGCCTCCTTCTCCTTCCGGCAAAGTGTAGAAGATGTCCTGCACTTCCATTCCAGCCATGTGGAGCAGTAATGCTCGTTTGCGTTCATTGTCCTTTATGCCCTTTCCGACCACATACAACTCAAACGCTCGAAACCACCGTTTCCACTTAGCCGCTAATCCCGATGACTCGCCACGCACATCAAATATCGCCAAATAGTCACTTTCTCGTTCCATGATTTAACTGTTAAATGTCCAATTTTATTTTAATCCTCGTCGCCAAATGTAGTGTTTCTATTGTAAGAACACACTGTTAATAACACCATTTAAGGAACACCATTTAAGGTACTAGTGAAAGGCTGAACACCATTGAAGGTAAATCTCTTTTTATTCACATCCGTACTCCACGAGCATACAATTCTAACTCTCTGCTATCGCAGAGGCATTCAATGGGCGTGTCATGCCTGTGGGCGTGGCCAGTGCACGCTACACCACTTGTCGTGTAATATGTAAGAAAGAACTCGGCACTTAACTGTTTTATCACCACCTTTTTACCAGCTACTTTCTAGTTGAATGTAACCCGCCTCAGCTCAAGTGTTATACTGTAGTCTACAATTTGAAAACATATCAGTGATTTATTAGGGCACACCAATACTTAGACTACCAACATCTCCAAAAAAGAATTTCAAAGCAAGTGTCTAAACCTAAAAACATGTCTTCGAGTTAAACTTGTTGATTCATTTAGAGAGTACAGCCCACATGATCTTTTTATTTAGTATAATGTGACCATAAGCTTTTTGCTGTTATTGTATTTTAATGCTTCCTTGCACCAGTATTACATTAAATACTGAAACGTTCACTTGGCATATCCAAGAACACACAGCAATTTGCAGTATATGTTATTATTGTTATTATTATTATTATTATTATTGTTATTACTATTATTATTATTATTATTACTATCATTATTATTATTATTATTATTATCATTAGTAGGAGTAGTAGTAGTAGTAGTAGTAGTAGTAGTAGCAGTAGTAGTAGTAGTAGTAGTAGTAGTAGCAGATAGTAGTAGTAGTAGTAGTAGTAGTAGTAGTAGTAGTAGCAGTAGTGGCAGTAGTGGTAGTAGTAGTAGTAGTAGTAGTAGTAGTAGTAGTAGTACGTAGTAGTAGTAGTAGTAGTAGTAGTAGTAGTAGTAGTAGTAGCAGTAGTGGCAGTAGTAGTAGTAGTAGTAGTAGTTGTTGTTGTTGTAGTAGCAGGTAGTAGTAGTAGTAGTAGTAGTAGTAGTATGTAAATTAATGTACACACGATCATAAATAAGTGACTACTGTTGAGCTATGCTCTGTACACACAATAACAACTGAACGAATGACAGAAAATAATAAAACACCTGTATTCAATTGAAAGAACCATCACCAGGGATTGCAAATTAAACATTTATAATTAGATTTCAGTGAAATCACTTAGTCTACAATATCACTACCAGCAATATATCAAAATATCGAAAACTGCAATTATTTGTTTAAAAATATGCTTACACAAATAACAGGCTGAGCTACAACAGACAAAAAATTACAAATTTTGAAATGTATTACTGCAATTTCTGAATATTTTGTAAAAAATATGTACTCACGATATTGATACAGGTTACATCTGCGAATGTGGCCACTACATCACCATGTCACTAATAAAAGTCACGCAAACTGCAGCGGCACTGGTATAAGTCACACATTTCACCTATCACACAAAATCCAGTGTCACTGATAAAACACAGTAAAACGATATAGTTCCAGTTCCTAGGTGTGTAGATGTTCCTGGTGTTGATGAAAGCGCAATGGACCCGCGGTCTTGTAGAAATGGAAAAATACACAAGTCCTCTCGATGGTGATGAGGTGTCGTGTAGATACCTCCTGGTCAAAACGGCTAAATGTAATGGGCTCGGTAAACGTACCCCGGGTCTCGTCACTCCCCCTTCAATGAAGCAAGCTCCTGGTTGCTGCAGATACAGCAATGGATCGCAGGTCTTCCGATTAGTCAGAAGATAATGCAAACGTACCAATGTTGCACGTTTTAATGACACAAGTGTTGAAAACTCACAAATGCCCTGATCACAATGCTGTGAAGAATTAAGTACTTATACAATTAAAAGTGTGCTACTGATTAGAAATAAAACACGTTGGGCGCCATTTGTAATGTAGTGTTCTCTGATGTTTGGTTCAGTTCTTTATACCAATTTCTATATAGTGTCAGTAGTAAGTACACAACTAGAGTTAAGTTCATAATATTCTTTATCAGAGTAATAATATCATGGTCTCACTACATAAAATATCAAATGACTGTGGATTACTATAGGATCACAAAGATAAGGATCAGATGGATCGCGGATCACTTTAGATCAAGTTCAAGTCCAAATGTGGTTTGGACATTTACATAGTTAATGGCTCTGCCTTCCACTGCCTCGCGCCAACACTCTGACTCATGAATGTTAAAGAATCTTTCAGAAGTAAAATAAATTGAAGATATCAGAATATGAAGCTCTATGTAAAAATGGCTGCTTACACTCTGCCCAGAACACAATGAATATAGATTTAAAAAGAGTGGGAAATAGTCACCCGACAAAACAGGTTTTAAAATCGGTCAACTGTGACAACTGGTCAGTCTGGTCAAAGGGAGATAATAAACTACTCTGTCAGAGTTGTTGGAAAATTTTACCGGGTTACAGTAGTATAAGTATTAGTATTAGTTGTTGTTGTTGTATCATCATCATAATCATCATTCTCATCATCATCATCATCATCATCATCATTATCATCATCATCATCAACAACAGAATCATTATTATTTTTATCATCGTCATTATTATTATTATTATTATTATTATTATTATTATTATTATTATTATTATTATTATTATTATTATTATTTTTATTTTATTTTTTTACGAAAATATACATTCATAATTTAAGCTGACACATGTTCAGACAGCTTATCATCCCAGTCAAGGCCAGTCAACCTGGAGCTGCTCGTGTCCGTGGATCTACCAAAGACTGGAGATGACGAGGATCAGCCTTTCCTCAGTGGACTGGACTTCCTGCCGGACGGGAGGCTTGTAGCCGTGGATAACATGAATAAGAAATGTATCATACTGAATGACCGGCTGCAGAGACAAGGAACACCGTACAAGTTCAAGACATACCCTCGTGCCGTTGTATGCCTGTCTCAGAATGGACTCGCAGTGACATTGAACAACAAGACCATGTGTATCCTGTCCGTGAGTCCTGACAATGTAATCGGTCTGACCAGTGAAATCAAGACATCCTCCTACGTCTTCCCTACATGCTGCAGGACTCCCTCAAACATGGTCGTAAGTACGAACGATGATCCCCGTCCAGTTAGAATGATATTAATGAAAGGTGTAGAGTCTGACTTTAATCACGTTGTGTTTCCTAGTAAGACGTACAAAGTTAATGAAAGTATGAGCACGTATATCCAGTCTAGAAACACGTTGGTACTTACTGACAGGATCGCTCACACAGTGTACATGTACGACACCGTGAAGGGCACGTCTAGAGCAGTCACTGATGGGAACATACAGGAACCACGTGGTGTGTGTGTCGGGCCTGGTGACACGGTATTGGTGTGCAGTACACTTAAGAACTTCATCGTGCACCCGACTGCTGACGGTAACATACTCGGTACCTACCCAGTGGACATGAAGCGTCCGTACTTCCTGTGTGTGAGTGAAGATTGGCCCAAAGTGGTGGTGTCGAATAACGATAAAGGCAACAAGAAACTTCAGTTGTATAAGATATCACCAGCTCGCAGTTAGGTGGCCATGGTGCGCTGTCTGATGTTATCCATGAGATTATTGTTACTCGTATAAAGCGTGCGTAGTTATATTTAATCAGGATTATACTATTTTTTGTGTAATAATTGTAATGAATACTACTTCAATGCACTAATACATTTATAATAAAGAATGTTACAGGCTATATTAGAGATAACAAAATCCCTTGCATAGGAACATGCAATTTATTCATTGGGTAACATTAAGAAGAATGCCTGATATTTAGACACTGAATTACATTGAAATATCATATGAACTTTTAGAAGTAAAACATTCATTTCACATTTTAACATACGATTATTATCTAGGTGCATTGTGCAATATTAAATTTTCAATAAAAAAAAATCGTGATAATAACAAAATAGCACTACATATTGCAAGCCATTCAGTAATAATTAAAAGTTACTTTATATATTAATAGAAAAAAAATCACCAAAGCCGAGTCTTATTCGGATTTATATTATAACTCAAGCCTTTAACAAAAAACCCAATCGTATTAACACTTGCTTTTTACCTGTTCTTTTATTAACTTCGATTGTTTGGATCGTCAGGTCGGAAAGGCATCTTGATAGCACACTGACCAGTTCTCACGATCAAATCCGAATACTTACGAACACGTACAACGATCATTCACGGAACCTCACGATTATAAAAAATAATGCTTTGTGAAACAATTTCACCCTAATAAATTTGCTATGCTATTATATCATTATATTTCAAACGGACAGTACTCAACGATTTAAAAAAAAAAAATCGCTGATATCTCTGTGTTAAAATATGACTTTTAAAGAGACTTGTTCACAGATTTTTGTATTTTCTGATACATGCCATTAAAAGTCTTATCTTGACAGATTAAAGAGCTCAAGAACTATAACAGGAAAAGCATACAGATAAAAGAAAAAGAAAGTTGTTCCCACCGGGGTTGGAACCGCCCGAATTTTATCCATTTCAACTGATGAATAATCATTAACGAAACGGTATTTAACGCATATTTCTATGTCAGTTGTTTTGTTTCGCTCCTTTATATATGTAGCATTGTTTTACTTTTGGAGTCTGAGAAATAAAAGTTTGAAAATTGTCATATCGACACTCTGTGAACAGGTCCCTTAAGTGAAAAAAATTGTCTCTCTTTGTTAAGGGAATAATTTAAATGGTTTTATTTGATTGTTAAGAAATACTTAAATGGTTAAAGGTTTGTTAAGAAATAACTACCCGATTTAGCTGTTTGTAAAGAAATCATTAACATAGGTAAATGTTTGTTTTGCGCGTTTTGTCATTTATATAAAATAATTCAATCAAATGTTTAAAATGATTTTCTTGTTCAGTGTACAATATATAATATAGATGTAAATGCATGGAAATGTTCTCCAAATATAAAAAAATATGTGAAAATCCAGCGGAGCGGCATCAGCAGGTTCGACATACCTATACAGATTATCCGGTCATTTTGTTTTCAAGCAATTTATTTATTCTGCGATATTTTAACGGAAAGCACCATTTGCTATTACGTGTATTCCTAGTTATAGTGAACTGGTGTGAGAATCTCTAACTTTACCACTATCAAAATTAAACTAAAATATGTGTTCATATTTCCTTCCTAATACATTATTTATAATTCCAGCCGAATATTCATGTGTAAATCCCATATACGGTGGCTTGTGTTTCTTCCCTGTAGACTATTCAATTCCGACTTTTAAATCGATAGTGTTTAAAAAACGGGCTACACGCTACTAAAAAGCTATTAATTTGTGTATGCCACATGAACTGGTTATTGCCATTTTATATTACAGTTTGCAAATACATACTTCTTTTATGTGAATTTATTTACTTTGCTGTTCTTTGTGGTGATATTTATTGAAATGTTATTCCATGGTGATTACGCCCCCCCCCCCATACTTATGTATTTACACCATAATTATATACCATCACAATTAATAGCATCATTGTACTGTGTCTATACCTCACTTTTTTATTTGATTAAGTAATTGTAATGCCTTATTTTCAGTGTAACTAAACTAATAAACTACACTTTCGCATCTAGGCATTACACTTTAAGATAATAAACCTATTTAATAATTTAAATTGGAACGATAACTTAACTCTCGTACTGATTTATTAGCGCATATTTTAAAAAAATGCTATTTTATTTATGTATATATACGTTAACGTGGATAAAGATTTGTTCTGCTTCTCGTCTCTTAAATTGTTGTTACACGTCCGTATTGACTGTAATAAACAATTGACAAAATTATTGCTTGTTAATATATAGAGGATATTTGTTTGTTTTCGGTGTGATAACGCGTGATATCATCACCGGAAAGGGAGACAATTAATATTTTCACAAGCGCTTGCGCGAGTGAAAATATGTAAATTGTCTCACTTTCCGGTGATGATATCAAGCGTTATCACACCGAAATAAAGCAAATTTTCGTTTTATGTTATGCTTTATTAACCTTTGTTTTACATTGTATTGGAAAATATCGCGGAAATCATAACGTCATGACGTCACAATAATTACGTCATTTCACAGTGTTGAGCCCAGTTTTCGATGACGGTCTGTTTCCTTTACTGTATTAAATTGGGACCCCAAAAAAGTGGTCCCTTACTTTCAATTGATATAGAGATATATCACACTGATATTTTTTTATATTTCACTACTTAGCATTAAATAAATGTATTTATTGTTGGTAGGCCTCATTGTGAATACGATTACCATTGTTTCATTGTTACTTAAAAGGGCCGTATCGACTACCGGTATATTTAACACAAATATAGATACATATTTAAACAAAACACACATGTATTCGCATTTTTCTCAAATATATTTTGTTAGTAGCAGTAATATACTGATAGAATCGTTAAGAAAGAAATATATGCATAGCCAAACAAGTTTTTTTCATTGAACTCACGTCTTCAAAATCGCGCACGTCAGTGAAAATTATCCCAGTCTTCACAACATTATCATCATCATCATGATTATCGTCATCGCACTATGCATATGTATTTAAACTTTAAAGTTATGATAAATATCTTTTTGCCATTTTTGACAAATGCATGCACTATTGATTATGCAAATAAAATCTATCATGTTACAACGATGTCATATTATTGTCATGCTTACATTTGTTTCGGTTAAAACCCGATGCTATATTGCATCCGCGTTGGGAGCATGTAAGTTGATGTTACACAAACAACAACTTTAATAAAGGCCATCTTTAAAACAAACGTTAAAAGTATACAAAATACACAGAGCAGTTGACTTTGCCTCTCTTTTAAAATGCACCAATTAGATATGATACAGTTATTATATGTACGAACGATCGGCCCGGTCCCGTCGCCGTTCGGTTTGGACAGGTTTCACTGTATAAAGAACGTCCATAATTCGAAGATTGTTGACAGGCAGTGTGCCTTTTTAACCAACGACTGTTCTTGAGAAACTTAAAAAAGCAGATGTAAAATGGCTCTGCAACACTTTGATCGCCCAATAGAAGACGTTCTATAAATCGCGACCCCGCCACAGACCCAGCCTTGTAGGGCCATATATTTCACAAATCATATTGTTCACGTTTGTGTAAAATAGGATCTCATTCTGCATAGTTGTGAAAACTGAGATATTATTTTGACACATCGCAGTCTTATTTTTTAAATTTACTGTGAAGTTTGTGATCTCATCCAGTTTTTGATATGCAATGAAATCATATATTTCTGTGATCTTCACGCATACGCCGTTTTTTGGGGTACGACCAAGTTAATTCTTTCTATTGCAAAATACGATTTCATACACCTTTTTTCGTAATGACCTCATGCACTGTTCCTTATCAAAATATTGTATATACTCATACACATTGAGGCTCGGCAAATTAGCGGTAGTGGTATTTTCAAAAACACCACCCGAACCCCTCGCAAAGACGTGCCTTGAGCGGAATTACACAGATACATTTGATTATTGTGACCGTTGATTATACAATGACATTTTGCAAGGGATCTATTTCGTTCGTTCATAATGTAAGTCGAGAGATTGCTTCGTCGGTTTCCTGTTTAAAGCTGCTACTTCAAGGATGATAAGACATAATTATATGACTGAGGCCAAAAACGTTCTTTATAATGTACAGTAATGATACTTACCAAATGCAGTCGATTAAGCATCGCTTAATAGTATAATAACAATACAAATAATAGCGGACTTAAAGACTCGTTTGGGAAAGCTCTTCTAAAAATATACTACCACAGTTCGGTGTGTGGTATTGAAGACGCGGTGTTGATTCTGCGTGTCCAATAGTCGACTAAAACAAAAGACATAATGCTATTTTAAAAATAATTTTCTTTCATTGACAAATTTCGTTTTAAAAGATTACATGAAATATATTGGGAAAAGTCCCGAGTAGATATATACCTTCTAAGACTTCAACCCCGGTCCTCGGCGTGCGAGGCTGATACTCTTACCGCGTCGCTAAACACCTTCCTACCTTTAAAAAAGCTCTTAGCGCTTGTGTGTGTGTGTGTGTGTGTGTGTGTGTGCGTGTGCGTGTGCGTGTGCGTGTGTGTGTGTGTGCGTGTAGTACATTTTTATCGAGTGCACCGGGATTCTCTCGCATATGGCCATCGACCCAGAAGACTTGTTAGTTGGTTACGAGGGATCATGCAAGATACAGCTGACGCCCCGTTCAAGGGCCGACCCTGGGTTTTTAGTGCCCGGTGTGAAGCACCTAGTACGCTGCATCTCGGTTTAACGTCTCATGCGAAAGACGAGTTAGTAGGTTAGGGTGTAGGGCGGGCTCGAACCTGCGACCCCTGGGTTATGAAGCCAGTGCGTTACCACTAGACCACGGATCAGCCACAGTCAGCACTACTTGTTATCTCGGACGTCTCAAGATGCTTTGAAATCGGGTTGTAACAATGCGTTGCAATGATCCATCCAGTGTGTTTCAAACTGGTGTTCATGTGTCTACAATGTTACTTCAATCAATTGCATCGAATTAATTTACTATTAATTATTAATTTACTAGATTTAAAACATTTTTTTTCCTTTTTCTCATTTTTCCATATCATCTGTGACCTTGCAGCTTTAATCATATATACTCCTCGCAGATGTTACTTTCCGTAGGCCTCACTCAGAAATCACTGCAACTGTCTAGAAATCCTCCCAGAGCTAGAATGATGCATTTACAAAATATTGATTATTTGATTAAACTACCCTAGAAGTATGGCATAATTGGCTCAAATGTTTATATCAGGCAATAAGGGATAAAAAAGGAGAATAAAGAACCAAAATAACAGCGATGAATTTACGGCAATTATTTTGTTTCCTACGGCGTTTCGCGCATTTTAATTGACTGCATGTAATCTAACTTATGTACAATTGTGGTGGCAGGGATTATCTTCAAATCTTATGTACACAACTATACACAGCCTTCTTTGGTTCTTTGATAGTGTAATCCAACAAGAATGGTGAATACTTTGAGAAGAAACGGGAAAAGCACCAAATCTTTTGTAGAACATTGACGTCAATAACGTCACAATTTTTATTCAAGTATTCATTCATACATCATACATTTAATTAAAGTATACGTCTTGATACTTTGAATTACACGGCGGGATCGCTACAGATGTTTATGTTTAACTTGTGTAATTTATTTAAAAGTGCATTGTAAAATTGCCCAAATTTTGTAATTAATGTATTTGTTTCATTTGTTTTTGTTTTTTTTAGTCTGTACGGTTTTTTAATTAGAACGAAACTTTAGAATGAATGCGTATAAACTAGGCCAATTAAATCCTGTCCGATTTTGCCAAATCAGTTGAGAAGCTAATTTCAAGAGTCATTTGATAATGTGTAAAACTTCAACTATAACGCTCTTTTATATATACAAACACACAGCCAATTACGGGCTCTCTTCTCTGAATGGTGCAAGTCTGTACAAAGCGCATTGCCATGTAAGTAAACCCGTTGAACAAGGTTCGGTTTCCGTAAATTAAAAGGAATAACATGCGCAAAAAAGTGCGATGGCTCTCATTCTATAAATAGCGATCTCGTTACAGACACAGACCTTTATACTAAATCGGTTCATTCATTCTGTAAATAGCGATCATGTCACAGACACAGACCTTTATACTAAGACGGCTCACTCATTCTATAAGTAGCGATCACGTCACAGACACAGACTTTTATACTAAGACGGTTCACTCATTCTGTAAATAGCGATCACGTCACAGACACAGACCTTTATACTAAGACGGTTCACTCATTCTATAAATAGCGATCACGTCACAGACACAGACCTTTATACTAAGACGGTTCACTCATTATTCTCACCAAGGCGGCCCGGGTTCGCTTCCCACTCACGGCGCATTTGAGTTTGGTGGTCACCATACCGGACAGGTGGGGTTTCCTCCGGGTACTCCACACCAAAATTAAAATATCTTTCAATAAAAAATAAAATAGCTGGAAATTGAAAATATGATTCAAAATTCGTCCCAACTTTCGTGAGTCTCTAGTAAGTTAATTAGGTAGGAGTGCTGGGACATACTCCCGGTCTTACATACTGAAGCCTCAGGCGCGGAAGGACCTAACAAACTTCGAAATACACACACATACACACACACAGACACAGACCTCTATATTAAGACTGTTCACTTATTCTATAAATAGCGATCACGTCACAGACACAGACCTCTACACTAAGACTGATCACTCATTCTATAAAAACGATCACGTCACAGACGCAGACCTTTATACAAAGACGGTTCACTAAGTTTTGGTTTTTCTGCACATACGCGACGGTAAAGTGGCGAAACCTATTTTAAATAAATAGTAAATACAATACTTTTAGTATCAAACATCTCTATCAAGTGAACGTGAGCTGGTTAAAATTTGAAACTGCAATGCAGTATGCTTATCTTTTAACAGGCACATTTGCTTACACGTTATTTTGTGTTTTCTGCACGTAGGCAATGAACCATTTAGTTTTTTTTAACTACCCAGAATATATTCAACGAACGTTCACATGTCTGTATATAGACCTTGCGTATAGACAATACGATAACTCTGATCAATGTCTAACTATGTAAAATGTCTGAAGCGATAGGAAGAAGTAATTGATATCAGTTAAATGCTGGCTTTTCAGGGCTGGCATTCACGAACATATTCTTAGACTTAAGATGTAAGATAAAGGAATATTCTTGAAACTGTTGTGTTAGTATAGAAACGCTGTTAGTTTGAATTTTTCTTAATATTCGCCAACTCTAATTACAACATTCATTATTAAGAACGATTTATTACTAACATTAGCGACATAGGTGTTCATCATATTTGCGAACAAATATGTATTTTTTGTTCTTGAGTGCAAGAATATTCTTTATACTTAAGTCTACGAATGGTTGGTGAATAACGGCCCAGAATTGTCTCTTATGTATCATTCGCCATTGTTTCACACTGTTCACATGCGCATTAAGTGAAACACGAAAAGAACCGGATTCAACATGGAGCCTAGCTCGACTAGCAGCTCTGCCGGAGTACAAGAAACATCTGCTGGTCTTCGTCAATGAGCCAACGAGTCATCTTGAATTTATATGGTGTGTATATACGTTTAAAAAGTTTACATTTACAATTCGGACAATAATCATTAAAATCAACTTAAAATTATAAATCACTGATTGTTCTTTTGTTCACTACAAATAATTACCCCTTTTTCCTCTATGCCTAATTTCAGTGGAAAACCCATGCCTGAATCCTGACTAATACTCATATAAGAGCCTGTTTTTGACCAGGTATTCCTCCAATTGGTCATATATGACCTTCTCTATAACTTTAGAGATAACACTTAATATGGTGATTGGACGATAATTTCCAACATCCGTCTTGTCACTCTGTTTGTATAAGGGAACTACTCGGGCAGACTTAAAGTCAACAGGAACCACGCCCTGTATAATAGACAGGTTAATGTTATGTAAAAGAGGATCAGCAATAACTGAGGCGGAATCCTTTGAAAATAGAAATTGGATCCCATTAAACCCTTTTGCATTATTAGGACAAAGGTTATTTAGGTACTTAAACACTTTGCTCTCAGATACTATTGAAAATGAAAAACTATTAGGGTGAATACCTTTTGAAGAATGAAAAGTAAAAACAAAACTTCTACCAAAATTATAAACAATATTTGGCAATTTACTTACAAGCTTATCAGCAACAGAAGTATAAGAATTGTTAAATTTTTCTGCAATTTTCAGTTTATCAAAAAAAATATCTCCATCAATGTTCAAACCAATGCTACTTGAGAAAAGATATTTTTTATTTGGTAGGCCAAGGTTTATAAGACACTTCCAAAGAGACTAGGATTATTTTTAACAGAAGATTAAAAATAGTTCTGTTTAGCTTTAGTAATAATGTAATTAGCTTTATTTCTCAAAGCCCTAAATTTATTCAAATTTTCTTCAGATTTATCTTTCTTAAAATTGTAAAAAGCCTTATACATATCCTTAATACATTGCAATGCTTCAGGGTTAACCCATGCTTCTGTTCTTTGTTTCATACGCACAGTTTTAACAGGAGCAATGACATCAAGTGTAGATAGAAATATTAATTTAAAATTATTCCATACAGTGTTAACATCATCACAACATAAAACTGGTGTACAATCTGATCCCAGAAGTGTCTGTTGAAACATTCCTTTTGTATAATGTTTTCGTGATCGAACATTAACAGTATTGTGCTTTCCTATATATTCACAGGTAACCTTTCTAGTACAAAATGTCATCATATGATCACTAATACAACAATCAATTACACCACTCTGCGAGGTTTTATAAGGGTCAGTTACAAGAATTAAATCAATAATAGTAGAAGTTGTGGATGAACGTCTGGTAAAATCTGTAATGAGCTGGTTAAGACAAACAATATCACACATGGAATATAAACTCCTGACTAGCGGGCATCTACTATTGGAAGACACATCTGTATTGAAGTCCAGGTAAATTAATAATGTTTATATGTTGCATATTTAAATTGTCTCTAGTGTAGCCAAATAGTTTAATAACATGATTCTTCATAATAATGGAATACTAATAAAAAATTCCATATTGTTTTCTTTCTTATTCATTTTCAGGGGTGATTTTACCACCTGACGCAATTAATGTGGCGTTGTGTGCAAGCCGGTGGTCTACAGTTTGTGTACAGGACTGACAGCGAGCTGCGCCACGTCTGCGGGATACTTAATGTGTTAGCGTTCCTCCCATTGTCAGATGTCAATGATGACGTTACTGCTTCAGATCGCACTGATTGCGTGCTGAGCTTTTTAAAATAGTTTCGATTCTACATACGCCACCGGAGCATACAGTAAATTACTAATTGTAGTTATCAATGTTTATAACAAACTAATAAGTATTGTGCGAAATGAATAATATATATTACCATACAATATTTTGAATGGACAATACTTTATGTGTGTCGTTATTTAAGTGTTTCACGTAACTTTGTTTTAGGATGGTCATGTCTCAGGACAGAAATATGACATTTCGTCCTGCATCAACAGATGTGAACCAGAGGTATGGACTGCTTAGCACAAGACGATAGCACGCATGAAACGTTCCAACATCTGTAATGGTAGAACAATGATTTTGCGGAACTGGTGGGCGCTTTCAATCTGTCGCTGTGGACTGTGATAACGAGCCTACAGCAGGTTGCTGCGATGGTAAAAGCGGATCTAGACCTTTTTTGATTGCGGTTTAGTCAGAAATGACAAATTGCATCGGTTTCAAATTTTGCGCAGCCCTATCATGCACAATTTCCAATACACAATTTCCAATACAGGTATAATAGCAATTGAACGGTTCAGTATTCATTAATATTTCCTCGTGCTCTCGGGTATCAAAACAAATTAATGCACAAGAAAATCGTGGTGTATGACACTCCAACCAAAAAACACCAGTTAACATCAATTATTGCATGCATAACGCCATCCCACAATGAAAAATAGTTGTTTCTAAAAATGTCAATCATATGCAAATTACCGGTAATCTGCAATTCTATTGTCATTGTACTTGGATATCACGTGATTAGCGTTTAACTCATATTACTCAAAGGAGCAGGTGGTGAACTTCTAATATGTCTGTGATATTTGGTGAATGTAAATGAATCGCTAAACAATAGCTAGGGAGGAGTTTAAAATGTTAGTGGCAAAACTTGGAAAAGGCTTCTGTGCAGTATAAAGGACGCGCGCGCCGATGGTATGCAAGAGGCCGCATTCCACCTACTTAGGTATGGAGTAATTATGATAAGATAAACTTTCTCTTTATTTGGATTAACATTTATTAAATCATTATTTGTAGCGATTTTTTTATCAAAATTAAAAGAAAAATAACGAACATATTTGCTCTTAATTTCTAACAGTGAAATTGACTTTATTTCGTTTTCGATTTTTTGCGACTCTTTGTTTTGATATTATGTTTTATTTTTGTGAAGTTTTGTACGAAAACGAAATTTCAGATAAAAGAAATTAAATACATCGAATAATAATATATTAGTTTGTGTTCTTAAATAGTTTGGATACATTCGGGCAAAAAATACTTAAGTTATAGCTGATTAAGCGAAAGTCTAGTTAGAAGTGCCCATGGGTGTACTCAGCCATTAACACGGGTTTCATCCATCAGCAGAACAGTCTGATAACTCTCTGTCACAGTAGAGTTCTGAACAGTTCATTCACGCTTTTGGGCATAAGATTAGGATCAACTGTTTTGATATTTGCGTTTTACACACATGCATTAGTATGACAGCCATTACTAATGCACAAGACACATTCATAATGGTACAAACTGTGCAGTACCATCTTAAGGACCGTCATATTGCCTTTTTAAAGACATAACCAATTAAACTCTTGTCATACTTGTAAGTCCATTCAACACTTGCATAGCAAACTGTGTTATTATATGGACGTTATATCACAAGAGCCATAACGTTTGACCTTGTTTGCCTTGAATTTCGAAGATAATACTGGATGCATGAAGTGTAGGCAATAATCGCTGTGCATAAAACACCAACATGCAGTAAGGTGATCAAACATACGATTGTTGTTACTGGTATGAGGCGTGCTAACAGTAGTTATATTTAATTTTCGACTCAATAATTTTCAGATTGATTAAACAAACTTTTGAGAAGTCAATATCGCCGAGGAATAAATCGGTACTGCTTTTTTAATTGAAGTTTTTGCTTTAAAACATTAAATAAAGTAAAACAGGACAGATTATAAATAATTATCTTAGTAATGTTTTAAGCTGATGTATGTGCTATGTTTTAATGAATTAATCGAATGAAGATTTTTTACAAGTTAATGAATAGCTTTGGGCATGCAATTTGATTAAGTGATGCTAGATGTTATAACTGTTCATGTTGTAATGACAAATGTCATGGTAGATGGCTTAGTTGTAATGTTGTGGATTCTTCTGTTGTATACCACAACAATGTCCAAGCGCTAATAAAGGCATGTTACGTATTTTGTTGTAAGTTGTTTGTTTAACTTCTTAGAATGCGTTTAACTGAGAGGGTCAAGCAGAAAAATTACATCGCTAGTATAGTTTGTGTGCAGCCAGTCTCAAGGATGTGTGGAATTCGCAATGCACTCGCACCATAATATTGCTTTGAAACTCATGAGGGTATAACAAAGATATTCAAGTCGTTCGTTTACTGCGCATGTCCGACTTTTTACATCAGATTGCAATCGAATAAACTTCTTGACATACCTTATTTTCAGAAAATTCACATTCTGTGGCGTCCTTTACCGTCCATTTGTCGTTGGAAAAGTTCATTTTCAAGAAACGTTTGCAACACAATACGGTCTTGCATATACAGGTGATGGGTGTGCTATAGGTAGCACGGAATTGGATAAGAAGAATTACGTGTATATATAAATACTATACGATATTGAGTTGTCCATTGGAGGCAATAAACGCAGGGAGGTTCTACATGTTGTCAATACATGATCAGACATCTGAAAGAATTTCCAAGATTAATTTTACACTTGAGGAACAACAAACTAATTTTGCCTATGATCGAATGGCAGTTTGTCATCCGCAGATAGTACATTGTGCAATATAAACGGATTGTTCGGTGCACGCCTGCCACTGCAAAATAATTTGCATCTAACTTTTAAGCTAAATCTAGTGTCATCCGAGTTGCTACTCGTGTTTCGTATTCTCATTATACTACATGTCCATGCATTATTGTAACTGTCAACATCTAACTTAAGGCGTAAACAAGCCGCAGTGGAACTGTCCACTTTAGTGCCAAATCTAATAAGCGGCACAGGCAGTTTATCTATATGCACATTGTATAATGCCGGAAAGTATTGGAAAGTATATGAGAATTATTATCTTTTCAACCAAACAGCAAAAATAATCGGCCTAAATAATGTTTCATTCAAACAAATAAATATCTACTTGTACATTCTTAGAGGCCAATATTAGAGTGTAATCCAGTACACTTAGTTTAACGCACCATGGACGAACATTCAATTTAACATTCGTAATCGAAGTACAGGGAAGCCCCAGCAGTAATAGCTGTTCGAGAGAAGTAACCCGATAAGCTCACAGTTGCGACTCTAAGTATAGTCGGTAAACATGTATGTGAGAATCGTTTTAAAAATGGTAAAGAGTAGGAAACCCAAGCTTGTATGCCCACTTTTCACATGAGATTGTAGTCGGAGAAAAATTCTTAAACAAACATATTGACATGCCTTATTCTCAGATTGTTCCCTTCTGAGGCGCCCTTTCCCGACCATTTTTCGTTTTCAAGAAATGTTGTCAATACATTTGCAACTTACGTATAAGCTATAAAAAATCCGACACCAAAGATTAGCGCAGTCCATGTGTTAGGGGTATCAGTGCGATTGCTATTTTTAATGACATGTGTATGTGTCATTCATTGCAAATTTGGTATTCATATTGATAAACAAACACAAGTAAACGAAAAATAGTCGAGTGGTATGCGCTGAAGATTTTGGTGGCGGCGAACTGGGTACGAACAGTGCTCCAAATAAATAGTTGTGCTGGGCGTAAATGTATGCTTACTTCGGAAAATTTGGAAGTAAATGTACACTCACTTCAGAATGTGTGGGGGTAAATGTACATTCTATGTACGATAAATGTGGTAACTTTAAATCTAACAATATTTTACGGTATAAACAGAAGACCGAAATATTATAATAATAACTATTATAATGCAGTAAGCTGAATACAATAATGTTTCAAGCAAGAATTCTGAACATTTTAAGATTTATTGCTAACTACTGAACATTTAGGTAGACAGGCTTGTCAAACCTTCTATCTATTTCTGTCTTTCAGTCACTAATGTACGCGAACATCGGAAAAATTGTGCGTAAATGTACACCCAAATGGTTATTTTCTCTGCGTATCTTCGAAATATTTGTGCGTAATTTACGCGTGTACGCGCCTTATCTTGGCATCTGGGTACGAATCTGGTCCGAAAATATTTTATTATGAACATATATTCGTTTTTTAATAATGTGTGTTCGAAGTTTTTTTCGTGTATTTCTCGGGTGCTTTTTGTTTGTTGGTATTGTCTCCTCTTTCATTTAATAATTGAATGACAGTTGTTACAATGACACAATTAAAAACAATCAAGCCCGTTTTGTTGTGTCGGCCTCAGATTCATCCGTGTGCTCTTTTCTTGCTGTGTCCGTCTCAGGACAAAACATGAAAATGAAAAACAAAATGTTTCACCAGCTGGACTCGAACTCATGTCCTTTGGTTAAAAAATACAGCGCCGCACTTTAACCGACTGAGCCATTTATTCCTATCGATAGTAGAGTATGCATACGAATACAGACATTTACTGCGCCACTGCAGTGATTTGTCATGCCATTGCAGTTACCTCCCGTGTATATGATTTACATATTTTGGGGAAAATCCATTTAACTAGAACATGGTCACGTCACAATGCACAATGTTTATTTATGCATCTTTTGTCAACGCAATTGCTACTTGTTTTCCGTATTCCCATATGTTCAAGGAAACACTCAGCAGAGCACCTGCACTATATGTCCATACATTATTGCAATTGATAACATGCTCCTTTACGCGTTCCACAGCTACTTGTTCTATTGTATTGCCAAATCAAATATGCGGAAAGTCAATGTGCATACAAATATTAATGTTGTTACATAGAACTTATAATACAATTATTATTGTCTTAACCAAACAGCAAACATAATCGGCCCAAATTATGCTTCATTCAAACAAATCAATAACTTAAATGTACATGTTATAGGCCCCGAGTTTAGAGTGGAATCAAGTACACTAACACACGGGCGTACATTCGTAATCGAAGTACAAAAAAAGCCCCAGCAGTAGTGACTGTACGGGAGTAGTAACCAGATAACTGCAAAATTGCGACTGCATCTAATTACCTGTTATAAATAAACCAAGCTGTGACCGAATTCAAATACAAATAACTCTTGCAAATATACAGAACAGAACAGAACAGATATTTTATTAAGACTTGTACAAGGTACATCGTCTACAATAAATGAATATAAGTATACATATATATAAAGTATACGTGACCAAAACATAGGGGAAACAATATGTTATTATCATATAGTTGGTATATTTTTAACATACGAGTACAGTGTATGTGCACAATTACGACAGCAAAGTTAAGTATGTACTTATAACGGAGGATGATCGTTTTAATTTACCTACCGTTCCATATTTAAAAGTGAGTTTCTTAGAATAAGTGCTTCCTTAACATACAAAGATATTTTTATTAATCTGGTTTTAACTCTTGTATTAATTAATTGTCAATACTTATATACTGATGGATGTTTGTAGTAAAAAGTTTGTATATATTTCTTTCTTATGTCTGAGTAACATTTACATACACAAATAAAATGATATTCATCTTCAATGTCTTGCAACATAAACAATGTCTTTCATCACGTACTATTCTGTTTTGGCTATATCTTCCCGTTTGTATTCTGAGTGGTAGTCCACTCACTCTAAGCTTACAAAAATAAGGTTTTAAGGATCTTGGTAATATATCTAGGTAATTTTCATAATCTAAAGTGTTTTTAACATGTCTATAGATATATAACACAGAGCTATTTTCCAAATTTGCATACCATTCTTGTTTAAAAGCATCGAAAATTCTACTTTTAAATTCATTTATGAACAATTCTGTATTGACACTTTGAATGTTTTCAAAAACATATGAAAAACCCTAATCATTTAATAACTGTCTAACATTCGAGACCCAATTTTTACAGCCATTGTAACTATCTCTAACAGCTTGGTTATATACAGATTGTAATATAATATTTTCAGTCTTAACAATTTTAAGCCAAAATTTTAAAATTTTAACAAAAATGTTGATATACAAAGGATATCTTCCAAGTTCACCATAGACGCATGCATTACAAGTATTATTTCGAACTTTGAATAATATTTTACAAAACTTAAGATGAATTCTTTCAATATGTTTCGATTTTTTAAAGCCCCAAATTTCACAGGAACAGTTCAATATAGATGTAACAAATGCATCAAATAGTTGACAAAAGGTTTTAGGACTCAGATCGAATTCCTTACATTTACACAATAACAAGTTCATGGCCTTTAGGGCTTTACCAGAAAGGCATTCTTCCTGATGTGTAAAATTACCAGTGTAACTAAAAACAGTATCCAAATAGGTGAAATAATTAACAGATTCGATGAATTGGCCATTGTATGTCCAGCGCTCGGTGTTTAGTAACCCACCTCGTTTTCGATATACCATGATTTTTGTTTTCGATGTATTTACTTGTAGCCCCAATGCATTACAATATGACAATAAATTATCTAGATGGATTTGTGCTTCTTCAGGCGTTTTGCCTACAATTGCCATGTCATCAGCAAATAACAACAATACTAAAACTACATCATCTATGGAAATACCATGATTAATACCATTTTGTAAAAATAACTCAAGATCTTCAACAAAAAGTGAAAACAATAGAGGGGACATTACAACCCCTTGACGCAAACCGACTGCATATTGAAAGTATTCAGAATAACTAGAACATGACTTGACACAAGATTTGACTTTTTGATACATATTGCGTATAATCCGAAGAAGTTTACATTGAATTCCACATTTATACATTTTTAACCATAATCCATTTCTATAAATAGTATCAAAGCATTTAGCCATGTCTACAAAAATAACATATAGTCTCTTATTTCCAATTAGATAATGCTGTACTAGTGACATCAGAATAAAAATAGCATCAATTGTAGACCTTCCTTTACGAAATCCAAATTGAGCATCCGAAATAGTGTTATTTTCTTCACAAAAAGCTTCAATTCGTTTATTCAAGACTGTTGTGAATAACTTAGACAAACAACTCACCAACGTAATACCCCTATAAACTTATTTACATCGCCCTGACTACCCTTTTTATGTAACGGTATTATAACTCCTTCTGACCACTTATCAGGAAAGTAACCCGAATTTAAAATACAATTGAATAAATCACATAGGTGAGATGCTAAAATATCGATACTTTCAATAAAGTACTCGTTTAAAAGACAATCATTGCCATAAGCTTTATAACGTTTCAAAGATTTAGCAGCAGCTATAATTTCAGTATAAGTGATCGGTTGGTCTAACTCAGGAAAAGTATTATTTTCAGTATCAAAATCATTTTCTGTACAAAACTGCTCAGCCTCATCATTGTAACAAATAAACAAATCATTGCTTATGTTCTCAAAATATTCTTTAAATTGCTCCAGTGGTATATTATTTTCACATTTTGAATTCCTTCTTTTAAAATATTTCCAAAATTCTTTTGGCTTTTTTTTCTTTAAACCTTCTATTTCAACCATTTTCTTTTTGTGACAGTTATTTTTCTTCTTACAAATTAATTTTTTATAAAATGATTTTTGTTCACACAAGTATATACGATTTGTATCGGTTTTACAGCAGTTAAACAACCTCAACGATTCAAGGTAATTATTTCGTGCGTTGACACAGTCTAAGTCAAACCAATCTGCATGTTTTACACAAGAATCTGTTTCAAAACCATGAACATTTTTGAATGTACATTGTTTGGCAAATAATGGATCTGCGACCTTTCGCAGTACGTCAGTAAAGCTGTTTATTGCATTATTAACAGATTGTCTATTATCAGAGTCTATACAATCAACGATATTATTCAAAACAGATAAATTAGCAATAATCCCTGATCTAAATTTTTGCTTATAAGTTTCATTCCACTTAAATTTAGTCTCGGCGTAGCTATGACCGTTTTGTTTCAAATTACAACAAAGAAGTGACAAGTGTAACGGTGCATGGTCACTCCATTCATTGAACTGACCAATGCTAAAATCGTTTATCAATGGAAAGTTACGTTCGTTACACAACAAATAATCAATAACAGAGGTACCGTTATGAGAAAGATAGGTATACTGGTTTGTGTTTCCTATACGACTATTGACAATGCGAACACATGACGACTTACATAAATCCCACAATTTTACTCCATGACCATTACAAATTTTGTCAATTGAGGCCCGCATAGGTGTACTATCTGGAATGTAATCCACATCGTCAATAACTGTATATAAAGTATCATTTAAAATATAATCATTTTTATTGCCTACTCTGCTATTTAGATCTCCAACAATGTAAACAGCACCCATATTATCATACATAAAAATATCATTTTCTAAAATTTCAAATAAGTCAACATCACATATATTGTACGCAGGTGAGTCTTCACCCCACAAGTATATACCACATAAATATATATCCTCTTCGGTGTGAAAAAAGTTCCTATCCAATTTTAGCCAAACAATTGTATCGTGGTGGTTTTTTACTATTTTAACATCATCAGCTAAATTTTCTTTATAATACAACACAATACCGCCACTGCATCTGCGTGCATTCCTATTTTGAAATTTTCGATAAAAATGATGTGAAACAAAACCACTTAATGAAATGTTACTGGAAGAGTTTGTCCACGATTCATACAAAAAGCAAATATCGTGACTAGTGATAATATTTACAAAATCAGCACTCGATTTTTTATCGTTTGTCAAACCGTTCACATTCCAAGCCAGTACAGACAGTTCACCTCCGGCGTGATCGTAGTCCCTGACTGCTTGGCCATCAATGTAAAGCGTGTCATATGCTAGCCACGCCCGTTTTCCTTGGTCTCTGGCTGTTTTCATTTTGGGAACAAGCTTTCTTCTCTTTGCTAGTACTGCTGGTGGAAATTGTTCATACATTCTAAATGCCGTACCACTCAGGTTCTTCCACTGTCTGCGCACGAATTCGCGGTCTTTGAAATACGTGAATTTTGCGACAATATTTCGCACTTTACCGTTAATAGGCTGACCTGGCGATCTATGTACACGTTCGAAGCGTACGCTGTCAGCAACTTCGTTGGATATCTTCATTGCCTCTTGAAAATGTAGCCGGAGTTTCCGCTCAGTCACTTCCGCAGTTTCGCTGCCGTTAGTATTGTCCTCTGGGATGTTTGTAAAAATGAGATTGTTCCTCATTGACTGGGACTTGATATAAGCCATGTCGTCTTGAATACTATCTCTAGCCTTCTCCAGCTCCTCGACTTTGCTGGCGAGCAAAGCTGCACCAATGTCTGCACCATCTACTTTATCTTCTAACTTTGCTATCCTCTCCTCTACTCTCTTCGACCTGTCCTCTAACGCTAACCAAATACCTTTAAGTTCTTTCTCAATTCCACACACTTTCTGTTCAAGCTGACCTAAAATATTTAGCTTTTTCTCCATTGAATCCATACGAGAACTTATATCACGGAGACAGCTCAATACATCTTTAATTGTTGGCTCTTTAGTTCCAACACTTGTTTGTTGTACGTTTCCCGCCATTTTGTGTGTCGTTACTGACGCACTATTGCAATTGGTCTCGTGATAAAACACACAAACACAGTCAGAAGAATTGTTACAATTGTAACATTTGTCAGTGTATAATACAGCGTTAGTTTGGCTTAAAACATCACTTACTGGGATATCCAATTCGTCGGACGGGCCTCTATGTTTCAATAACTTTCTGCTGGTGTCCCCGCCGTTACCACTACTATTTCGATTTTTCCTTTTTTCATTGCGTTTATTGCCCATATTGCACAATTTCACACATTGTTATGTTTTTATATCCGATCAAACACTGCAAATGTATCCTGTTTGCAGATATAACTTGTAAAATTAAGATTTTAATGATTTTCTTTGTCCACAATGCAAAACACGACCTTTACCGTAACGAACACACAATTGCAAATATACATATCGAAGCATTATGTTACAAAGTCGATGTATCACGAGCGAGTTTACTCTACCATAACGGCTTCGGCGATTCAACGATTAATATATACCACGAAGCATTCCGAAGGTTAACGATATAACACGATCGAAACCAACAAGTGTCAAGGCGTTGTATTAACACACAGACTGAGAGGTTAAAACAGGGTGTAAAGTTTTATTGTAGTATGTGGATTGCATTTGGATATGAACAGTTCGTTTCGTTATCTAACGTGGGAAATTATTCTAAATGTTATTTGATAAGTGTCTATGTCCAGCTTAAAGAAATAGATGTTAAACTACTGGTTTTTCAAATTGAAAGTAGAAATTGGTTGAAACATTTCACAATGGCAACAGGAAGACTACATGATTCAAACCGAGGCAATTCAAGCGTCTTTATTGGAAAATGCGCTGTTTCACGAGCTTGTGAGCCATGCATGAAAACTAACATATCAACAACTGCTACGGTTTTCTGCAAGGATTGCAACGAGTTTCTTTGTGATACTTGCAAAAATCCACACACCGTATATAAACCTGGGAGGCATGACATAGTCAATATCCAGGACAGGGCTTTAGTGCCGGTGGTAGTGGACATGAAAGGTATGGACAGGTGTCAGGAGAACAAGGAAATAGAGTTTTTTTGTCAGGACCATTCCAAGCTCTGCTGCAGTAAATGTGTACTCATACACCGGAAATGTGACCAGGTGGACGAGATAGCCAGTGTATCTGGAAAAAAACGACCAGAGCTCCAAGCATTGAAACAAGCATTGATAAAATTGCAATCCGATTTTAATGATATTATAGCGGACTGTAAGCTGTCAGAGAATAATTTGAATGAGAACATTGCAAACATTTCTAAAGGGGTAGATAACATGAAAGATCGTGTCATTAAACTATTTGAAGAGGCTAAACAAAAGTTGTTATCTGAGGCAAAACAAATACAATCTGCAGAAGTCAAAAAATACGGGAAAAGCATGCGGTCTCCTCCAAAGTTAAGGAAGAAATAAATCAGGAAGTGTCAATGTGCTATTCTACTTTAGAATACGGAACGCCCAGCCAACAGTATATTTATTCAAAAATGATTAAGGAGAAACAGAAAACAATGGAATTAAATATAAAAGAACAACGAAAGATTAAACTTTTATCAAAAGTAGCATTGTCCTTTCCGAGAGAGCTATGAACACTTCTAGAGATGGGAAACAATTTCATACAACTGCATTGTGATGAAAACAAGAGAGGTATTTTAAGTCAAAGTTACGTAACAGTGTATCAAATTTAATTTTGGTCGGATAGATGTCGGGGCATTTCATATCTGATGTATATCGGATAGACATCGGGCCAATATCGTTCCAGCTAGCAAGCCTACATTGGTCCGATATCTATTAGATATGTTTTCAAGAATATCGGATAAATATCGTGAGCGATATCAATCCGATCAACGTTTTGCCCATCGGCATTTGATCGGATAAATATCGGAGCATTGCATATAGGACGTATATCGGATAGACATCGGGCCAATATCGTTTCAGCTAGCAAGACTACATTGTCCCGATATCTATTATATATGTTTTCAAGAATATCGGATAGATTTCTCTGACCCCAGATTTTTCGGTCTCAATCTACATAAGAAGAAATCTCGGACCCCAGATTTTTCCCGCAACATAAGGACACTTCTATTGCGTTAATGAAAAGGAATCTTCGGGGAAGATTCAGCGCATTTGAAATAATGATGACTTCAATTTTGATAACACAGACATACAATTTCATTAGTCTATGGCGATTTAAAATGATATTCGGTAGGAATATGATGTATCAAGGGTTTCTGTGTATAATTAATATTGTATTATGTATTCATGCTACGCAAATGAAGTAAAAGTAACATGAATAACTGTTCGACGTATTCAGAGACTCCTTTCACTTTTGTTTTCTTTTATTTATTGAGAAAGAAGTGAAATATTCTTATTTTTTTATTGAATAACATCTACTTGATAAGTTGATAGAAATGTGCAATTTTAAATCATTCTTAATATTTAACGCAACGTCAATTCAACTTCAAATTAACATGCACAGTAAGTTTACAAATATAAATTCGCCACAACGGCAGCGACGCTTTAGAAGGTGGGGGGGGGGGGGGGACGGGGTCGGGAGCTACGTACGCCCCCAATAAAATTGCCCACCATTAGGTTTTTTAAACTCACAATATCTTAAAACATATGCAAAGACATGCTCTTCAATCAATTTATTGTAATAATCAAACTCATTCTTCTGTATTTTCGTTCAACTGTTCCTTTTCGATATCTATTCCAATGCGTGCGAGGGGCCAGAAAGCTGTTTTTGACAGTCTTTTTCAGCTACTGAATATTTCCGCCCCGTCTAACTCAAAATCCCGGACCCGCGCCTATCCCATTTATTGAAATTGTCGGGCTTGTTATTCTCTGAAAGCTTATTGTTGCATGTGCATTAACACAGAGCTATACACCGGCTGCTAAACGTGCGCTATTTTTAAGAATGACTTAGAGTGTGTTGAACTCACTAGAATAAACACGGCCTGTACCCGGATAACCCTAACGCAGTGCAGCGACCCTAACGCAGTGCCAATATGGCGGATGGAAAGTCGGGGCTACTTTGTTTTATGCATATTTTTCATATGTACAGGTATGTTTTGGTTGCAATATCCATCGCCATTAATCAAATAAGTATTAAATTCAACATACCTTATCTTACATCTAGCAATCTTTAGGTTGTGAGATGGAATGCTGAGGAACAAGGCCAAACATCCAATAAAATATTTATGAAATATTTTGAAAAATACTTTGATGCTTTAAATATCCATATTATTTTGCTGTTTGGAAGCAAACCTATACGGCTTCAAAACCCCGTTTACACCGTGTTGTTATCCCATCGGATATGGACACAATACTTGTTCGAATGTGCAGACTGCGAGAAAATTGATAAGAACCTAATTTCTAGTTGATAATAATCGAACGCAATGTATGCTAGGAACGGATAAAAACCAAACCAACGTTTAAAACCTGACGAATAAACACCCAACCGACTAATGTTCTATATTATTGAATGAATATACATGTAAGTTGAACGACTATAATGAACCTCTATATATTTCTATTTTCATTCCAATCGTATTGTATAATTTGCTCGTTCACCAGTGACACTTTTTAACGTGTATATACATATAAAACTTAATCATGAAAACCTTTGTTGAAAATCGCGAGCTTTTGCTAGACGAATATATAGTTGAAAGTATGAGTATCGCTAGAAATTCTATCCTGATAGAGTGCCAAACGATTTGCAAAGACAGAAAAAAATCCATTATTTTTAAAGACGATGTAGTATATATAGTTCAAAATAATGAAAGTGGAACACCCTTAAAAATATAGAAGCATCGAACGCATTCGTAGTGACGCTCTTATGAATATATTTGAACGTCCAAATATTAAGCCTGTATAATAATGTTTTTTATTGTAATACATCTTCTGATTGTTTAGAGGAAATGACTGAACAAGCACATTCATAACACTAAAAGAAATTATTTCATATATACAGGACAAACATATATCTTTTTTTCAGTTTGTTAGGTAATTATCCTATTTACGTTCGCACTTATCCATCACAGTTTCCTACATCAGTCAGTAATTATATATAATAATGAAAGTGGAACACCCTTAAAAATATAAAAGCATAGAACGCATTTATAGTGACCCTGTTATGAATATATTTGAACGTCCAAAGTTTAAGTCTGTATAAATATTTTTTATTGTAATACATCTTCTGATACTATAGAGGAAATGACTGAACAAATACTATAGAGGAAATGACTGAACAAGCACATTCATAACACTAAAAGAAATTATTTCATATATACAGGTTAAACAGATACCCTTTTCTCAGTTTGTTAGGTAATTATCCTTTTTACGTTCGCACTTATCCATCACAGTTTCCTACATCAGCCAGGAATTATCCGCAAGCACATAACCACGTCACAATAAAGACAATGTTTTAGCTGTGGACATCGATTTTAAACTTTGATATGATTACACATTGTCATAGAGATGTTCATTTAACTAATATAGTTTTCAAGTAAGGTACTAATGCATTTTAAGATATTTTAACAGGTCGGAAACATACAAATGTTCTTAATGGGGACTTTTTCAGGTACATTTTAATGACTTCAAGCATCCTAACAGTGATTGTCAAACAAAATATTAAGTGCATAAACCACTGGACACTGTAACTATTAAAAGCACAAATATAACATGATAAAAGCATGAAAAAAAAGCACATTAAGTCTCTGTGCCCGCCATTTTGGCACTGCGTTAGGGGTTAGATACCAGTAAATCATTGTGTATCCCTCCGTGGTCCATTCAAAAGTAGTGCCTATTACTAAAGAGTTCCTCTTCTCTTCTTGCATAAAAGACATTTAGCAATCTCAGACATGGCTGTTGTGGTTATTTCTAATATCCTATGCGTGTCTGCATCATTTTGGTACATTTCATTGGTGGCTAACTTGAAAGGTGAACTTTTGGGGTGTGTTTACTGTGGTATGGGGCTTTTGTCGAAATATGACTGCCGAAACCCTGTTTTCTACTGGTGCCTGCATTCAAGTGAGATGCATTTTCTTAGAAGTAACATGACATATCTTTTTATTGCAAATTTTGGAAGAGGACAGATTGACCCTATGGGAACCGGATTTACTGGTATCAACCTTGAAGAAAACCAGGGACCGGCCCTTTAGGGTCCACTTATACATAAAATCACCATGTAACTGTGTTATTTTATTGCGTTTATTACTTTTCACGGGAATAAATGTGAATAATTTCGTAACTGATACGTTATCTACAATTTTTAAAGCGAAACATGTTTTTTGGGCTTGAAAAACTGAAAAAAAGTACGGAAACTCGCCTTTTGCAGCTCACAGCACATCTAAGCATGTTATGCGCAAATATTACACGTTTTATCCCTTATGACTGTCCATTGCATTAAAATAAGTCTAAATGAACTGGTTTTTTGACTGGTTTATGTGCTTTAGGTGCGACGTAGGTTGTCGAGCCAATGTCGATATTAGTAGTCGAAAAAAATTCCAATCGTTATGGCGGGCTAACCGCGCATTTCATGTTATTAGAAAAAGAGTCATTAGGGACTCTTCTAGTCGTCGTCGATCACCGTGGTGTAAGTATTTTGGTTCCTTATAATGTAATCTATGAATATAAACCATATACCTCAGTAATGTTCTTGTATCTTGTAGGATTTGCGACCAACTTGATTCGTACCCAGACACATCGTACTTTGTTAATTTTTATATTGTGAATTTTGGTACATAAAAAAATGCCCTTTAAGATGTTTATTCGTACTTAATCGTAGAATTGTTTGTTAAAGTGTATATTCAGAGTATGTTTGATAAAAACATAGTATTATAAGCATAGGGGATTTTTAATTAAAATAGAGCATTTGGATTTTAAGCTTTAATTGATCTTGTTCTGTTAAATATTGCTGACTATATCTTGCGAAATAATATCAATTATGGCTGTTAACTTAATACTTATATTAAAACCTTGTATTATGTATCATTTCAGTTTTTACCGCAATACGACTGTCAATAAACGTATGAACATTGACGAGTTCTGGTTCGCTGTCTGCATTAGGGCAGAACATTCTGGGAATGAATATAATATTCTATTCATAATATAAACAATGAGAACATTCTGGGAATGAATATAATATTCTATTCATAGTATAAACAATGAGAACATTCTGGGAATTAATATAATATTCTATTCATAATAAATAATTCACAATTATAACATTTGTTTATACATATGCGTAGTTCTAGAGTGTATGTCGAGGATATGTTGATAACTTTATTTCAACCGCTTATGTAAAATTTAATACCAACAATTATTAAACAAACATTTGTAGAGATTATACTAGTTTTGTATGTTTGCATTGCCGAAAAATCACGCGCACAAGAAAATTTGCCCATAAGAATAATGGTATTCAATTTTACCGCTGCATAATTAAATTATGGCGCCAAATTTCATTGGTACACATTTTCAAACAATCTAGGTCAAAGTGATTTTGGGCAGCTACGCCGAAAAATTGGTTTGAACCTCAGCATTTTTGGCCAGTAGATTGATTTGTTCACTGGTATTTCTCCATTTGCAAAAAAATAGTTTGCACACAACCGTATATTTTTACTAGTATCAAATTAAAAATATTTGCGATACTATAATCGTATACATATTATTTAATTTAAAGCAGCATCAGTTACACGCGTACCACATTATTTTCTATTTGGCAAAAGTTAATGGAGGTCTCAAAAGCTGGTTTTAAATACGAGTAGAGTGGCATGGATGTCCATCTTCTACGAGGCCAATACCAGCTTATTACAGTTTCCATTTTATCAAAAAGGAGTATAGTTATGAGATGGAGTTTTATTTTAAGTGTAAAAACGATATTGCAGAATTTCAAATTAATTCATGCGAATGAGTCCTTCCTAGTACAAAATGAATTCATATTTCACCAGATTTTAGTTTTCTTCTTCGCCAAAAGTCTTTCTGCTCTGTCAGAGCTTGATTGAAATTTGTGCCGTCAGGTCTTGAAGAAGTATAATGTTAGCCATCGTTGACCTGTATATTTCGCAGTTGGCACCATAAGGGAAAATGCATTGCGACACTCTGCACACATAACATGAACGTTGTGGTCAAAATGATTTCCCGGCATGTAATACGTGGATTTATGATTTCCCAAACAAAAGACGGCGACTTAATTAGTCTCGATACAAGAACGTTACGCGACGTTAACGTGAATTTATATGATTCGTTACCTCATTGAATATTCATGGATTTATCAGTTTGAACTGTGCTGACTATTCCCATCTTATCGCATATAGCAGACGTTGTTTTAGTCATGCAAGCTGAAATTTTAACCAAGGACGCGTTTTACAATGTATTAAACAGATTTTCTTTATATTTCATGCTTTTGAATGATAAGTAAATAAAAGGCACGAGATATGCTGAAGCGTCACAAGTGTTGCGTATTATGATGTCATAATTATGACGTCATTATGATTACAAAATTGTCGGTCACTGTTGTGGTGGTAAAATAGTGCCACTCTTACTGCGTCGTTGTCGCTTAATTATATTTAAATTAAATTGAATTATGTGTTTTTTGTTGTTTAAAACGACCGAGGGTTACACTAACGATTAGGGTATTCACATATTTTCAAAACATAAACATAAAAACAAAGTTAAAAGTAGTCCCATATAACCAAGAGTGAAATGATCAAACATTATCATTTCACTCGACCTATAGTGAAATGATCGGGTTATCATTCACTGGTATTCTGCACTCATTCATCGCAAAGCATGAAATAAATCGTAATACTGTTATTTAAGCTTGCAAGCGTTTAATAATGGACCATAGTAACAAGCAGCCCGGTTGAAGTATACGTAAAACACTAAACCGGTCGTTATTGGCGCGTGACTGTACTGAATAATGCACCTTTTTACGATAACCTACCGCTTTTTGTTTGTTTTTCTTTTTTTAACCCGAAAAACAGGGTTCGCTTTAAAAATTGTAGATAACGTGTCAGTTACGATATTATTCACATTTATTCCCGTGAAACGTAATAAACGCAATAAAATAACACAGTTACATGGTGATTTTATGTATAAGTGGACCCTAAAGGGCCGGTCCCTGGTTTTCTTAAAGGTTAGATACCAGTTATTCCAATTCCCATAGGGTCCCATTGTAAAACGGCAAATTTTCCAAGCATTTTCTAGTATTTCCTTTATTTCAGATTGTGCAAGCCTGGTATCAATTTAAAGATCAATCTGTCCTCTTCCAAAATTTGCAATAAAAAAGATATGTCATGTTACTTGTAAGAAAATGCATCTCACTTGAATGCAGGCAACGGTAGAAAACAGGGTTTCGGCAGTCATATTTCGACAAAAAACCCATATTACAGTAAACACAGCCCAAAAGTTCACCTTTCAAGTTAGCCTCCAATGAAATGCACCACAATGTTGCAGACACGCAGAGGATAATAGAAATAACCACAAAAGGTTCTGAGATTGCTAAATGGCTTTTATGCCAGAAGAAAAGAGGAACTCTTTATTAATTGCACTACTTTTGAATGGGCCATGGAGGGATACACAATGATTTACTGGTATCTAACATTAAAGAAAACTCAAACATTTTCCTATCATGAAAAACACTCTTCTACATCATTATTAACCTAATTGTACCACACATGCAAAATTTCAGGTCGATCCGCTAAGTAGAAATATCCCCAAAACGCATTTAAGTATGTCACATGATAAGCCATCTGGCTTGCGTTTCAGTACTTGGATTGTATGGGGAGCGAGAGCTAAACTTCGCACCTAAAGCACATAAACCAATCAAAATACCAGTTCATTTAGACTTATTTTATGCGACACTCCTCATAATGGATAAAACGTGTAATATTTGCGTATAACATGATTCGATTTGCTGTGAGCTGCCAATGGCGGGTTTCCGTACTTTTTTTCATTATTTTAACCCGAAAAAAACAGGTTTCGCTTTAAAAAATGTCAGTTACGATATTATTCACATTATTCCCATGAAAAGTAATAAACGCAATAATAAAACACAGTTACCTGGTGATTTTATGTATAACACACTTCTATAACGGATTTTTATGCTATCAATATAGGATTAAGCCCCGTCGTTGATTAATTGTGGACGCTAAATAGTGTTCCCATCCTTCCACTTGTTTATGTGCTTGCATACAATATTCGCATACAACATTCAATACATCATTAAACGTGATTAAATCTTTCGAACTCAGACATCTTAACATTTGGAAATATAAATTTATTGTTTCATTAATCGGAAGCCTTTTGGATAAGAGCACCAAATAAAATAAAAATAAAATATGGAAAGAGGATGATTATCGTCATAAAACCTATTTACAGGCACGAATAGATTGATGATGTTTGTAAAGAATTAGTCGACGGTACCGTTGCCCAAATCTTTCACCACTTTCTCAATAATCTTAACCTGTATCACTGTACCACATTAATCTTTTGTATGAAAAGTACTAATACATAATACTGCATACGTGTTAAGCTTAGAACCACGTGATTGCCATAATTATGTTGAAAACTACTGATCTGAATTCTGATTTAACGTATTTGATACACTTCGATTAAAATTTAAGATTTATTATGTATTATTATTTTCAACATGTTCTAGTTTTCTTACAAGCGTTTTGCTCTTTTTGTGTTTTTATGCTTCCATGGACCAGTATTACGTTAAATATTGAACTGCCACTTGGCATATCCAAGATATCGCACGATCATCGCAAATTATTATTATTATTATTATTATTATTATTAGTAGTAGTAGTAGTAGTAGTAGTAGTAGTAGTAGTAGTAGTGTTAGTAGTAGTAGTAGTAGTAGTTGTAGTAGTAGTAGTATCATAGTCAATTATTATCATTATCATCATCAGTATTATTATTGTATTTTAGTATAATTATATTTTATTATTATTATTATTGTTATTATGATAGCTCTTCTATTTCCAGCTGACCCCAGTTCAGACAGCTCCTCATCCCATTCAAGCCATTCACTCTGGAGCTGCTCGTGTCCGTGGATCTACCAAAGACTTGAGATGATGAGGAGCCTTTCCTCAGTGGACTGGACTTCATGCCGGACGGGAGACTGGTAGCTGTGGATAACAGCAATAATATGAAATGTATCTTACTACATGCCCGGCTGCAGAGATAAGGAACACCGTACAAGTTCAAGAGCCACCCCCGTGGTGTTGTATGCATGTCTCAGAATGAACTCGCAGTGACAGTGGGAAACAAGACCGTGTGTCTACTTTCCGTGAGTGCTGACAATGTCATCAGTCTGACCAGGGAAATCAATACATCCTCCCAGTCCGTTTCTATATGCTGCAAGTCGCCATCAATCATGGTGGTAAGTACGTTCGATGATCCACGTCCTGCTAGAATGATATCAATGGATGGTGTGGAGTCTGATTTTGATCACGTGATGTTTCCTAATAAGACGTACAAAGTTGATGAAATTATGTGCACGTATATCCAGTCTAGGAACACGTTGGTACTGACAGACAGGTTCGCTCACACAGTGTACATGTACGACACCGTGAAGGGCACGTCGAGAGCAGTCACTGATGGGAACATACAGGAACCACGTGGTGCGTGTGTCGGGCCTGGTGACACGGTGTTTGTGTGCAGTGAGGACATGGACTCCATCGTGCACCTGACTGTTGACGGTGACATACTCGGTACCTACACAGTGGATATGAAGTGGCCGTACGCCCTGTGTGTGAGTGAAGATGGCTCCAGGCTGGTGGTGTCGAACTGTGATAAAGGCAACATGAAACTTCAGTTGTATAAAATATCACCGGCACGCATTTAGGTGACCATGGTGCGCTGACTGATTTTATCCATGAGATCATTGTTACTCGTATACAGCGTGCGTAGTTATATTTAATCAGGATTAAATAATGTTTGTGTAATGTTTGTGTGTAATACTTGTAATGAATACTACTACAATGCACTGATACATTTATAATAATTTATAATAAAGAATGTTACAGGTTATATTAGAGATAACAAAATCCCTTGCATAGGAACTTGCAATTTATTCAGTGGGTAACATTAAGAAGAATGTCTGATATTTATACACTGAATTACATTCAAATATCATATGAACTTTTGAAGTAAAACATTCATTTAGCATTATTATATACGATTATTATCAGTATGATATTAATAATTATTATTTAGGTGCATTACGCAATAAAAAAAAAATATATCCGAAAATAACCCAAAACCACTACATATTCCAAGCCATTCAGTAATTATTAAAAGATACGTTATAGAAGAAAAATATCACCAATGCTATGCCCTTACAATATTATGATTATATATAATAACTCAAGCCATCAAAAACCAACCGGATTAACACTTACATTCTACCTTTTTCTATTATAACTTTGATTGTGTAGGTCGTCAGGTCACTTTCACAGCTCACTGACCAATTCTCCGAACGCTTGCGAACACATACAAGGATCACTCACGGAACCTCACGATTATAAAAAAGGAGGCATTGTGAAACAATGTCACCCTAGTATATCTGATTAGCTATTATATAATTATATTTGCATGTACATTGCTCAACGATTTCAAAAAAAGAACGCGGAAATACACGTGTAAAACTTTAACATTTAAATCTCTGATATCTTTTTGTAAAACAATATGGCTTCAAATAAAGCAAATTCTGTTAATGTGTTAAGGAAATAATTTATTGCTAAGAAATACTTCAAATGGTTAAATTTTAAATTATTATAAAATAATTCAATCAAAGGTTTAAAATGATTTTATTGTTCAGTGTACAATATAGACAAAATACATCAATTGCATGTAAATGTCATGATGTTGTCCAAATATATGTATATATATATAATATTTGCGAAAATCCAGCGTAGCGGCATCAGCGGGTTCGAAATACCTATAAAGATTATACGGCCATTTTGTTTTCCATCGGCGGAACCCACGTTCGCTCAAATACGCTATGCTTCTTGATCATTCCGTGGGAAATTAGGCTAGCAAAACTTCGTACTCCTGAATAAGTAATAAGACATCTCATTGGTTCCGTGTCCAAGTCTGCAAGGAAAGTCAACAAACGAAACGACGCGTTAGTAAAACAGTTACATGTAGGCGGTGTTTACCATATGTACCGTTATCCGGTCAATTGATAGTTGCTTTCCAGAATTCATTCAAAGAGTATTTAACGTTTTACGTGTAATTTCCATCGGCGGAATCTATATTCGTGAAAACGAACTTTTGACAGCCATTTATCCCACGGTATATAATGTAGTGATAACGGAATATATACTGTTGGTTTCGACGATGTTTTTTTCAAGCAATTTATTTGTTCTGCTATATTTTAACGGAATGCATCATTTGCTATTATGTCAATTCCTATTTATAGTGAACTGGTCTGAGAAATATCATTCTACGTATTAGTAATTCACATTTCATTGAATATTTGGCAATCTATAACTTTACCATTATCAAAATTAAACTAAAATATATTTATTTTTTCTTCCTAATACATTATTTATAATTCCAGCCAAATATTCATGTGTAAATCCCATATCCGGTAGCTCGCGTTTCTTTCCTGCAGACTATTCAATTCTGACTTTTAAATCCTGTTTAAAAACGGGCTACACGCTACTTAAAGTTATAGCAATAATAATGTTTGTATAATGCATGGCCTGGTTATTGCCATCTCATATTACAGTCACTAATGAGAACATGGTATAGGAACCACTTGGTGCGGGTGTCGGGCCTGGTGACACGGTGTTGGTGTGCAGTGAGGATACGAACTCCACCGTGCACCTGACTGTTGATGGTGACATCCTCGGCACCTACCCAGTGGATATGTGGAACAGGTACTCCCTGTGTACTAGCAGGGATGGGGCCAGGCTGGTGGTGTCGAACTGCGTTCGAGGCAACAAGAGACTTCAGTTGTATAAGATATCACCAGCACGCAGTTAGGTGACAATGGTGCGCTGTCTGATGTTATCCATGCGATCATTGTTACTCGTATTAAGCGTGCGTTGTTATTATACCCCCCCAAACGAAGTTTGGGGGGGGGGGGGTATATAGGAGTGAGCTTCTCGGTCCATCGGTCTGTTGGTGTTTCGTTTCCGGATAATAACTCACGAAAGGCTTGACACTTTCAAATAATTTTTGGTACACATGTGTAACATCATAGCATACAGGTCAGCTTTGATGTTGGTTACAAACCACTTAATTTTGACAGAGTTATGGCCCCTTTTCGACTTAAAATTCCCTAAAAAATGGTTTCCGGATGATAACTCAAGAAAGGCTTGACATATTCAAAATTTTTGGTACACATGAGTAACATCATAGAATACAGGTCAAGTTCGATGTTGGTTACAAACCATTAAATTTTGACAGAGTTATGGCCCCTTTTCGACTTAAAATTCCATAAAAACATGATTTCCGGACGATAACTCAAGAATAGCTTGACATATTCAAATAATTCTTGGTATACATGTCTAGCATCATAAAATACGTGTCAAGTTCAACTTTGGTTACAAACCACTACATTTTGACAGAGTTACGGCCCTTTATTTGACATAAATTCCCCCAAAACATGGTTTCCTGGCGATAAATCAACAATGACTTGACATATTTATATAATTATTGGTACACATGTGCAGCATCATAAAATACAGGTCAAGTTTGGCTTTGGTTACAAACCACTAAATTTGGACACAGTTATGGCCCCCCTTTTTAACTTAAATTTCCGAACAACATGGACAATAACTCATGAAAGGCTTCACATATTTAAATTATTTTTGGTACATAGGTGTCAGATGACTTTCAACGTTGGTTACAAACCACTAAATGTTGACAGAGTTATGGCTCCTATTGAAATTAATTTTTTCAAACCAGTAAATGTTGACAGAGTTATGGCTCCTATTGAAATTAAATTTTTCCAAATACACTGTTGACCATTCAGAAATTAAAGCATTTTCTCTCTGTTCATTTCTTTCAAATGGATGAAATAGTTTTGTGACAAGGCCATATTGTGGGGGTATATCCGTCACTCATGTGACAATTCTAGTATTTAATCAGGATTGGATAATTTTCGAGTGTAATTCTTTTAATGAGTACTACTACTATGCGAAAATCCAGCGGAGCGGCATCAGCAGGTTCAAAATACCTACAATGATTATACGGTCATTTTGTTTTCCATCGTCGGAACCCACATTTGCTCAAATACGCTATGCTTCTTGATCAGACCGTTGGAAATTAGGCTAGCAAAACTTCGTACTCATGAATCAGTAATAAGACATCTCATTGGTTCCGTGTCCAAGTCTCCAAGGAAAGTCAACAACTACACGCTACTAAATGTTCAATAATGATTGTTGTATAATACATGGACTGGTTATTGCCATCTCATATTACAGTTTGTAAACACATACGCCATTTATGTAAATGTATGTACTTTGCTGTTCTGTGTGGTAATTTTATTGAAATGTTATTCCATATCACATTTACCCCTCCCCGTACTTATGTATTTACACCATATACATATCATCTTTTTACTGTGTCTGTACAGCTCTTTATTTTGATTTGACCATATAGTTGTAATCCATTAGTTCAGTTTAGCTTAACTATTAGACTACACTTTCACATCTAGGCATTGCAATTAAGATAATAAACGTATTTAATAATTTGAATTAGATTGATAACTTTACTCTCTTACTGATTTAACAGTGCTGATTTTAAAAATATTTTGCTGTTTTATTTATTTATATATATGTTAACGTCTCTTAAATTGTTATTATGTCCGTCACATGTATTGATTAAAATGTTCAAAAAAATTATTGCTTGTTAATAGACACATATATTGTTGTTAGGCCTCATTGTAAACATAATTTCCATTGTTTCACTGTTACTTTAAAGGGGCATATCGACGGTATTTTTACACAAATCTAGACTCGTATTAAAACATGACATATTCCAATTTTTGTCGAATGTATTTTGTTAGTAGCAGTAATATACTGATCGAATCGTTAAGAAAGAAATATATGCAAAGCCAAACTCACGTCTTCAAAATCTCGTACTTCAGTGATTTATTAGCTCATATTTTAACAATATTTTGCTATTTAATGTATGTATCTATACGTTAACGTGGATACATATTTGTTCTGCTTCGCGTCTCTTCAATTGTATGTCCGTATTAATAATAATAAACAATTGACACAATTATTGCTTATTAATATATTTTTATTTATTGTTGGTAGGCCTCATTGGAAATATGTAATTACCATTGTTTCATTGTTACTTAAAAGGGGCATATGGACTATATTTCCCACAAATGTAGATACATATTTAAAAAAAACATTTTCTCAAATATATGTTGTTAGTACCAGTAATATCCTGATAGAATCGCTAAGAAAGAAATATATGCAAAGCCAAACAATTATTGTTTATTTGAACTCACGTCTTCAAAATCGCGCCCTTTGGTGAAAATGTCCACACTGTTCACAACATTATCATCATCATCATTATTATTATCTTCATCGCACTATACATATATGTATTTACACTTAAAATTATGATACATATCTTTTGGCCATTTTTGACTAACGCATGCATTATTGACTATGCTAATAAAAAATATTATTGTTGCAACGATGTCATCAATATCGTCATGCTTACATTTGCTTCCGTTGCTATATTGCATCAGATTTGACAACATGATAGAAACTACGACTCGTATTCACCATCTGTGAAATTGCTCGTACAGCAAGCGTTGTAAATTGATGTTACATTTTGTTTTTTTGTTTGCTTGGATTTTTCGCCTTATTTAACAGTATTTCAGTCATATAACGGCGGTCAGTTACCAGTAACCTACTCGCACTTTTCCTGGTAAAGCTTAGAAGATCTAAGCGGTTTACCAGTACCAAGTGCACATACGTTAACTGACAAGTGCCCTACTTGAATAAGCGGGAGGAGGAGAATGGCCCTATGAATTATTTCATGACCAATCCCCACACAAGTCATTTGGGCTGGGGTTCGAACTCATGAACCTCGGATTGACAATCCAGCGCTCTACCAACTGAGCTAGCCGGGCCCTGAAAATTGATGTTACACAAACTACAACTGTAATAAAGACCATCTTTAAAAAAAACAACATTAAAAGTACACAAGATACACCGATCAGTTGACCTTGCCTCTCTTCTAAAATACACCAGTTAGATATTACACAGTTATTACATGTACTATAAAGAAAGTCCATAATTCGGAGATTGGATTGTTCAAAGACAGTGTGCCTTTTTAACCAACGACTGTACATGAGAATCTTAAACAAAGCAGATGTGAAATGGTTCTGCAACACTTTATTTGCCGATAGAAAACATTCTATAAATACCGGCCCCGTCACAGACACATCCTTGTAGGATCATATATTTCACAAATCATATTTTTCACGGCTGTGCAAAATACGATCTCATTCTGCACAGTTGTGAAAACTGAGATCTTATTTGTACACATCACAGTCGTATTCTTCACATTTTCTGTGAAGTTTGTGATCTCATCCAGTTTTTGATATGCAATCAACTCATTCTTCTGTTATCCTGACGCATTCCCCGTTTTGGGGCAGACACATTCCACACAACGAAAATGTGACAAATCAGATCATATTCTTCACAGGTGTGTGAAAAATATGATTTATGAATAATATGATCCTACACATATCTCAACCAATGTAATTTTTCTATTGAAACAAAGGATTTGATACACATTTTCTCGTAATATCGTCATGCATTGTTCCTCATTAATATATTTTATATACTCATACATATTGAGACTCGGCAAATTAGCTGGGGGTGGGAGTCTTTTCAAAAACACAATCCGAACCTCTCGCAAAGACGTGCATAATAAAATGTGCCCTAAAAAGAGCCTTGAGCGCAATTACACAGTTAAAATTATTGCGACAATTTATTATACAATGACTTTTGGCAAGGGATCGATTTCGTTCGTTCATAATGCCAGTCGAGAGATTGCATCGTCGGTTTCCTATTTAAAGCTGCTACTTCACAGATGATAAAGACATAATTATATGATTGAGGCCAAAAACTTTTTTTATAATGTAAAGTAATGATATTAATCAAATGCAGTCGAATAGTATAACAACAATGCAAAAAATACCGGACTTAAAGACGCGTTTGGAAAGCCCTTCTAAAATAGACTACCTCAGTTCGGTGTGTGGTATTGACGACGCGGTGTTGATTCTGCGTGTCCAATAGTCGACTTCAACGAAAGATTAAATACTATATTAAAATGAATGTTTCGTTATTGACAAATTTTGTTTTAAAAGATTACCTGAAACATATTGGGAAAAATCGTACAAACTGAATTTTAAACGAAAAAGTCCCGATTATCTTCTGAGGCTTCAACCCGGGTCCTCGGCGTGCGAAGCTGATAGCCAAACCGCGTCGCTTGACACCTTAAAAGTGTATACCTTTTGAAAAGCTCTTAGCGCTACTTTCGTGTGTGAAGTGCCTCTTTTTGAATGCACCGGAATTCTCTCCCATATGGCTATCTCACCCAAAAGACTTGTTAGTCGGTTACGGAGTATAATGCATGATACAGGTGACGCCAGCGCGTTAGGTCTTGACCACGGATCCGCCACATTACAACTACTTGTCGTTTCGGACGTCTTTTGTAAACTAAAGAGCTCCGGAAATGAAATCGATTGGCAATTTGGACCACGTGGTAATTTCACACTAACAACGAACAACTACAAATAGTTTAAAAACGTCTTGAGATGCCTTTGAAATCGTGTTGTAACAATGCATTGCAATGATCAATTCAGTGTGTTTCAAACTTTTGTTCATGTGCTTACAATGTTACTTCAGTCAACTGTATCTAAGTTACATTATATTAATTTACTAGATTTGAATGATATGTCTTCATTTTTGTCATTATACCTATCTGTGGCGTAGCAGCCTTTTAATCATATGTACACACACATACTCCTCGCAGCGGTTACTTTCCGTAGGCTTTGCACAGAAATCACAGGCAATGTCTAGAAATCCTCCCAGAGCTAGAATGATTCATTTTACAAAATCTTGATTATTTGATAAAACTACCCAGAAGTATTGCATAATTGGCCAAATGTTTATAACAGGCAATAAGTGATAAAACAAGAGAATAAAAAATTAAAATAATAAAGCGAATAATTTACGGCGATTATTTTGTTTCCTACGCCGTTTCTCGCATTTTAATTTACTGCATGTGTTCTAACTTATGTACAATTGTGGTGGCAAGGATTATCTTCAAATCTAATGTACACAAATATACACAACCTTCACGCAGGGATGTGATTATGTCCGAACATTGCTAGAACCAAATCCCTGCCACCACCAACTGTCACGTTACCACTGACAGATCACATGATGTAAAGAAGAAAACAGCGTGTACACCGTGCGCTCTTATGTCTTTAGTTATCTGTTTTGTATTTATTTTAAAAAGTCTCAGTATATATGTTTAGACGAATAATGCCGCGTCCCTGAGGGATAGTTAGTTATAATATTAATGATAGTAATAATAATAATACAATAACGAAATGAATCGTTTCTGATCGAGCAGGATTTTCTTGTAGGTGCAGGGAAAGTAACCGCTGCTTGTAGTGTAAATTACAAAACAGCCTGTTAAATTCGAGTCCAACAGTTGGCTGGGGATCGGTTCTTTGATAGTGTAATCAAACAAGAATGGTGAATACTTTGATAAGAAATGGGAAAAACACAAACATCTTCCGTAGAAAAAAAGACGTCAATAACGTCAAAGTTTTCATTCAAGTATTCATACATCTTAAATTCTATTCAAGTTTACATCTTGATACTTTTAATAAAACGCCGGTTCGTTTATGTTTACCTTTTGTAATTTATTTAAAAGTGCATTGTACAATTGTTCAAATTGAGTTTGTAAATAACATATATTTTCCATTTGTGTTTTAATATGTACGTTATTTTGTGTCATTTAAATAAAACATATAGAATTAGGAAACATATTTTGAAAGTAATCGCTGGTAATGTATTGGTGAAGCAAAATCCAGACCAGAAGAGAAACTTATTTCAAGAGTCATTCGATAATGTGTTACACTTCAACAATAATTAACGCTTTTTATATTCAAATACACAGCCAATTACGGGCTCTCCGCTCTGAATAATGCAATGCTGTACAATACACATTGCCTTGGAAGTAAACCGTATAACAAGTTTCGGTTTCCGCAATTAAAGACGTTCGCAACAATTTCCTTCAATTTTTTTCCAACGACAGATTTTCTTAAAACTAGGCACAAACATGCATCAATGTATCCTAAAACTGAAACAGTCTTAAAAAATAGGGATCACCGGCCTTTTTCCGGAAATAATGAATTTTGAATACGGTACCTGTCGAAGCCTTTGTTCAGTTTGTGTTACTTAGAATGTTGAGTAATATAAAGCGTTTATAATCAAACAAAGATGGAGATTTTTAAATGCATCTTCACTTTAATGTTTCGTTTGGTAATATACCAATGCAGTTTAATGATAAAACGCGCTTTATCTATAGTTTTCCTTCAACAAATGACTTGTAATGGACACTTCACGAGGTTAATTATGCATTAAATATGCCTGTGAAATCATCAATAATTTATCAAATATAAGAATATCTTTTGTTCCAAACGACATATTTTGTTAAAAGATCCCACATACATGCGTCATTGTATCCTGAAACTAAAACAGTTTAAAAAACTAGGGGTCACCGGCCTTGTTCCGGAAATATTGGGTTTTGAATATGGTACCTGTTGTAGCCCCTTTTACAGGATTTTTATCAATGTTTTAAGTATATAGGATAGTTTTTTTTCAAAAAAGATTATGCTTCTTTCAACTGATAAGTTTTTACATGCTTTGTTTGGCAAATACGTGTGTATGTTGATAATAAAAACGCTTTACATACACTTAATGCTTAAATAATGAATTTGACTGGACATTTAAGTGTGTCAAATGGAAACTAATAATGCTTTCTGAAACTTTATTTTTATCAAATGCATATTTTGATTCAAACGACAGATTTTCTTAAAATTTCACACATACATGCATCAATGTATACTTACACCAAAACATTAATACAAAGAATGGCTCACCGAACTTGTTTGGATTTTATATAGGGTACCTGTGTAGCCTTTTTCCAGTTTCGTTTTAACATAAATAAACAACGTATCAATAAAATGGAGATATTTAATTGATCATTTCTGATCTAAATTTGTTTGGAAATACATTGCATACATGTGTTTTTGATTATTATATTTGCTTTGTGAATTTTTACTATTAAAATATTTATTTTGAATGGACATTAGATATGAAATTAGTATATTGTAACCTATATACAATAAAGAACAAGAAATGTCTTTAAAACAGACAATCGGCGTAGAAATTAATATTGAGATGTCATTTATTTGCCCTAAATATAATACAAGAGGACCAAGCTGTGACTTCACGGACCCCATAATTTTCGTTCCCTACTAAGAAGACTTATTGGAATCCAGATTTTTCGGTCCTACTAAGGAGACTTCTCGGACACTAGATTTTTCGGACACTATAAGAAAACGTATCGGCCCCCAAAATTAAATTGCAGTAAAATTAAGATTTCCCCATTTATTTATTCTCGGGTTTAGGATTCTCCAGATGCTAATTGATGCGTGTGTATTAACACAGCTTTACCGCGCGCTAGTTGTACTCGCTAGAATTAATTCACGGGGACGACAGTCGGTTACAGCGTACAATAATATTTTTACACATTGATCAAATAACAGGAAATATAAGCTCAATCAAATTTGCTAGTACTTGTTTTGCTTATTTGTCAGAAAAATACCAGAAATTTACATCTTTATATTTTTTGCTTGCGAGCTCAACAGGCAACATTGTACTCTGTGACAGACTGTCGTACCGTGAATTGTAGCATTGTAATTGCTATTTATAGAGCGCCGATTATGAAGGCTAAACAATGTAGTTATTTCATTATGTGAATGAATATAACATTCTGATCATGACATACAATGAGTAAACTTGTTCATAATTATGTTTATTTCTAGAGTGTATGTCGAAGATATGTTTATAACTTTAATTTAACCGCTTATGTAAACAATTATGTAAATGTTTAATCCCCAAAAGTATGCAACAGTTATTGGTATACGTTAAACCATTGTTTGAAGTTTGCATTCCCTAAAATTAGAAAATTTGCCCAATTCTATTGTCATTCAATTTTCCCGCTGCATAATTATCGCAAGAAATCTAGGTCAAAAGTGATCTACGCCGAAAAGATGAAGCAAAAGGAGAAATTAACCCAATTGTTTTCTTTTTGTTGCGAACGTCTTGAACAGGCATAACAAACGCAAAAATCGCGGTTGCTCTCATTCTATAAATAGATTTCACATCACATACTCAGACCTTTATACGAAGACGGTTAACTCATTCTATAAATAGCCACACGTCACAGACACCGACCTTTTTCGGCGATGCTACACTTTCTATACATAAAAATGTTATGAAAGAAGATTATGAATACGTCGAAGTGTTATTCGCGTAGCATAAATGCACAATTTGCAAAACTAATTATACACAGGAACCCCTGATATATCATATTTCTACTGAAATACTTTAAAATCGTCATAGTCTGAATGAATTTTTTTGGTTTCGTTATCAAAAATAAAGTCTTAATATTTCAAAATGTTCCCTGACTATTGAATTTTATTGGGATACACAGTATAAATGCTTATTTGACTTTAAATCGTTATTGTATTAGATAACTAACATGAATGGTATATTACCGGTACTATAAATAACTATATACATAATAATTTTAATTCATTCCCGAAAGTATTTTCTTACATTTTTAATTTGTCAAATTGGCTTGACAAAATCAGATATAACAATTATGTTAACCTAAATTCTTTTGGTTATTCATATATCACTGTTGAAAACATGGAGCTGTATGATTGGTTTATTCACAGCATAGATATTATTAATTATAATTTTATTTGATTTTTAAATTAATAAATGTATCTCAAATTAACTTTTGGGTCCGAGAAGTTTTCTTATATTGTCCGAAAAATCTGGGGTCCAATAAGTCTAATATTGGTGGGGACCAAACAATCTGGGGTCTGAGAAGTCACGTTACCGATCATCTTAGCCGTCTGTTTAGGTTATTTTTAAATGACATCTCAATATTAATTTCAACGCCGATTGTCTTTTTTAAGACATTTCTTGTTACTAAGACGGTTCACTCAGTTTTGTGTTATTTTCTTCACATTCGCGACGGTAAAGTAGCGAAACCTATTTTCGAAAAGAGTCAATACAATGCTTTAAGTATCAATTATCTTTATCGAGTTAACGTAACATGGTTAAAATTTGAAACTGCAATGCAGAATGCTTATTTTTTAACAGGCAAATTTGCTTTAAAATTGACATTAGTTTCCTGCTTTCTTCACGAAGGCTGTGAACCATTAAGAATTTTGTTGAACTACCCCGAATATATTCAATGAACTTACACAGGTCTGTTTTTAAACGGTGCGTGTAGACAATACAATAGCTCTGATCAATGTATATGTATCTAAAATGTCTGAAGCGATAGGAAGAAGTAATGGATATAAGTTATATTTTGCCTTTTCAGGGCATGCATTCCCGAACATATTCTTAGACGTAAGATGTACAAATAAGGAATATTCTTGAAATTGTCGTGTTAGTATAGGAAAGCTGATAATTTGAATTTTTCTTAATATTCGCCAAATCTAATTACAAGATTATTTAATATGCTCGATTTATTACTAACATTTGCGACATATGAGTTCAGCATATTTGCGAACGAATATGTATTTTTTGTTCTTCAGTGCAAGTATATTCTTTATTATAAAGTCTAAAAAGGGTTTTTTGAATACCGGCCCAAAATTCTCTCTTATCTATCGTTCGCCAATCTTTCTGTAACGTTCGCATGCGCATTGAGTGAAACACCAAAAGAACCCGATTCAACATCGAGCCTAGCTCTTCTAGCACCTCTGCCGGAGTACAAGAAACTTCGTCAATGAGCTTACGAGTCATCGGATGCTGGTATTCGCGTCTGATGACGGACTGCGTCTTCTTTGGGAAGCGGAAAGGTGGGTTATTGATGGTACGTTCTTGTTTGCGCCGACACAGTTACGGCACTTTTCCTGCGCGCGGACACATTTTGGAAATATCTACCAGTCAGCGGTCTATGGATTGCTTCAATCTAAGACACTGAAGACACAGGAAAAATTCTTCCTAGACTTATGCTTGAAACGTGACGCCCCAGCATAATAGTCGCTAAATATGTGGTCGCGATCTACAAAACTGTCAGGGCAAAGGCTCAGCTCCAGCTCCGGTATCCAGGTAAATAAATAATGTATATATGTTGCATATTTGAATTGTCTTTTAATTATACATTGTTTTGTGACCAAATAGTTGGATAGCATGATTCTTCATATTTATAGAATACTAATTAATAATTCCATATATGTTATCCCTTTTCAGGGTGGATTTTACCACCTGACGAAATTAATGTGGCGGAGGGTGCAAGCCGCTGGTCTATAGTGTCAGTTTGTGTAAAGGACTGACAGCCAGGCTGCGCCACTTCTTCCGGATACTTGATAGGTTAAATTTTTCCAGTGCCAGATGTCAACGATGACGGTACTGAGTCAGATCGCACTAATTGCGTGCTCACCTTTATAAAATAGTTCCGATCCTACATACGCCAGGGAAGCAAACAGTAAATTATAATTTAATTTTAGACTCAATAATTTTCTGATCGATTAGACAAACTTTTGAAATGTCAATATCGCTGAGGAATATCGGTACTGCTTTGTAATGTGAATATAGTTTTTGCTTTAAAACGTTAAATAAAGTAAAACAGGACAGATTACAGATAATATCTTAGTAATGTTTGAAGCTGAGGTATGAGCTATGTTTTAATGAATTCATCGAATGAATATTTGATCCAAATGAATAACTTGTTTTTGGCATGCTATTTTATTAAGTGATGCTAGATGTTTAGTCGGTTATAACTGTTCATGCTGTCATGACAAATGTCATGGTAGAAGGCTTAGTTGTAATGTTGTGTTTTCTTCTGTTGAATATCACAACAATGTCCGAGCGCTAATAAAGGACTGTTTTACGTATTTTGTTGTTAGTTGTTTGTTTTACATCTTAGAATGGATTATGCGTATAACTGAGAGGGTCAATCAGGGGAATTACAACCAAAGTTCATTTTCAAGAAAATGTTTGTAACACAATACGGTCTTGCATATACCGATGATGGGTGTGCTATAGGTAGCACATGATTGGATAAGAGGAATTACGTGTATATGAAAAAAATGTACATGTAAACCACTATACGATATCGATTGTTAATTGGAGGCAATAAACGCAGGGAGGTGCTATATGTTGTCAATACATAATCAAACATCTGAAAGAATCTCCAAAATTAATCTTACAGTTGAATAAACAACAAACTAATTTTGTCAATGATCGAATGCCAGTTTGTCCTTAGCAGATACTAGTATTAGAGTGTAATCAAGTACACTGAGTCTAACACAACCATGGACGAACATTCAAGTTAACATTCATAAACAGTACACGGAAGCCCAGGCAGTAGTAGCTGTGCGGGCGAAGTAAACTGATAAACTCCCAATAGGGACTCTATGTACAGTCGATCAACAGTGAGAATCGTTATAAAAATTGTAAAGCGTATGACACACAAGCTTTAGTTTCAGCCTTTCACATAAGATTGCAGACCGAGACAATTCTTAAACAACGCTATTGACATGCCTTATTCTCTGATTGTTCCCTTCTGTTGTGCCCTTTCCCGACCATTTATCATGTTCAAGAAATGTTGTCTATACAATGGCGAGTTGTCAATACATTTGCATTTTACGTGTAAGCTAAATTTTGCTATATGTGTTCTGTCTTCCCATATGTTTAATTAAACACTCAGCAGAGCACATACATAATAATTATGTCCTTACATTATTGCAATTTATAACATGTTCCATTACTGGTAACACAGCTGCTGTGGACCGGACTTGTTCACTTTAGTGCCAAATCAAATATGCAACAATGGTAGTTTGTACATGTGCACAACACTATTAATAACAGTAGTAGTTGTACGGGAGGAGTAACCCGATAACCTCACATTGCGACTGCATCTACAAACCTGTAGGAATAAACCGAAATGTGACCTAATTTTAATACATAAATAGGCTTTTTTATATTTATCAAAGCATTAGATAACAAAGTCGATCTACCACGAGCGTGTTTAACATACCATAACGACATATAGCCGATTCAACGATTAATATATCTCACGAAGTATTCCGGAGGTAATCGATATACCACGAACGAAACCAACAAGTCTAATGGTTACACAGACTAAGAAGTAAACTCAGGGTGTAAAGCTATATTGTATTATATGGATTTTATTTGGTTATGAACAGTTAAGTATTGTTACCTAACGTAGGGAATCATCATACCAATTATTTGATAAATTTATGTGTCTAACTATAGGAAATATTTTAAATAACTACTGGTTTATAAATCGAAAGTAGAAATTTCACAATGGCAACATGAAGACTACAGGATTCAAACAGAGGCAATTCAAGCGACTTTCTTGGAGAGTGTGCTGCAACACGATCGTGTGAGCCTTGTATAAAAACCAACATATCCAAACCAGCCACGTTTTTCTGCAAGGACTGTAACGAGTTTCTTTGTGGTACGTGCAAAATCCCACACACCGTATATAAACCTGGGACGCATGACATAGCCAATATCAAGGACACGGATTCAGTTCCGGTGGTAGTGGACCTGAAAGGTATGGACACGTGTCAAGAGCACGGCAAGGAGATAGAGTTTTTTTGTCAGGACCATTCTAAGCTCTGCTGCAGTAAATGTGTATTCGTACATAGAAAATGTGACCAAGTGGATGAAATAGCTAACGCATCTGGACAAAAACGACCGGAGCTTCATGCATTAAAACTAGCGTTGATAAAATTGCAATCCGATGTCGATGCTATTATTGCGGACTGTAAGCTGTCAGAGAATAATTTGAATGAATCTATTGCAAACATTTCTAAAGAGATAGATAACATGAGAGATCGTGTTATGAAACTTTTTGAAGAGGCTAAACAGAAGTTGTTATCTGAGGCAAAACAATTTAAATCTGCAGAAGTCAAAAAGATACGGGAAAAGCATGTTGTCTCTTCCAAAGCTAAGGAAGAAATAAATCAAGAAGTGTCAACGTACTATACTATTTTAGAACACGGGACGCCTACCCAACAGTATATCTATTCAAAATTGATTCAGGAGAAACAGAAAACAATGGATTCAAATATCAATGAACAACGAAAGATTAAAATTACATCAACAGTAGCAGTGTCCTTTCCGAGAGAGCTATCAACACTTATTCAGATGGGAAACAATTTCATACAACTGAATTTTGATGGAAACAAGAGAGGTATTTTATTCCAAAGTTTCGTAACACTGTATCATATTTAATTTACTGTATATATCAATGTAGAAAAAGTTATAAAACGCCTGTTTGATACAATGATTCATTTTAGTGGCAATATCGAAAATTTAAGCGGTGATTATTACTCTGTATTGTCGCTTTCAAGAGACTAGACAGTACAAATATCAGCTGTATCCTATAGGATTTAGAAGCGCTATTCGCATTTCTGTACAACGGGAACTACTTATTTACTGTGTAGGCTTCGGGTCAGTAAATAGCAACCGCGAATTCTTCAAAACAGCATAATCTCATTCATATTATCTTACTCTTTCATTGCCATTTTAAATTATGTTGTATTAAATATGTATTATAAAGGTGATTCTAAACAGTTTCTGAAAAGCCCATGTTAACAAATTGTTACTTCAAACTTAAATTACATTAAAACATTTGCTCTTTATACTTGTATATAACCGAAATATTAATTGGAGCGCGCTGAAATAAGATCCCTAATTAATGCGCTCCATCGGCTATGTTTTTTTCATGTCAACACAGTGTTATTTCTTGTTATTGACAACTAATTACTGTAATGTATTTGGTGGTTAATTCGTAGTGGCACGCTCGAGAACGCGCATCGTACGTCCTACTGTTTGTAGGCTACAATCCACTAAAATCGATAATACGAAACAAGAAATGTCTTTAAAAATATACCATCGGCGTTGAAATTGATATTGAGATATCATTTTTACCCTAAACATAATACAAGAGGGCCATAATGTTCGGTTATGTGACTTCTCGGACTCCAGATTTTTTTGGTCCCAACCTATATAAGAAGACTTCTCGGACCCCAGATTTTTCCGACAACATAAGGACATTTCTCGTACGTTAATGAAAAGCAATCTTCAGGGAATATTCAGCGCATTTAAGATAATGATGACTTCAATTTTGATAGCACAAACATACTATTTCATTAGACTATGGCGATTTAAAATGATATTCAATAGGAATATGATGTATCAAGGGTTTCTGTGTATACCAGTAATTAGTATTGCAAATAATGTATTTTCATGCTACGCAAATGAAGTAAAAGTAACGTGAATAACTTTTCGACGTATTCCGAGACTTCTTTCTCTTTTGTTTTCTTTTATTTATTGAGAAAGAAGTGACATATTTGTATTTTTATTTGATTGAATAACATCTACTTGATAAGCCGATAGAAAAGTACAATTCTAAATCATTCTTAATATTTAACGCAACGCCAATTGAACATCAAATTAACATGCACAGTAAGTTTACAAATATTAATTTCCCACAAAGGCAGCGACGCTTTAGAGAGCGAGAGAGGTGGGGGGGGGGGGGGTGCGACGGCAGCGGCGTACACCCCCTCTACAATTGCCCACCATTAGGTTTTTAAAACATATGCATTTTTTTGCCGATGACATGCTCTTCAATCAATTTATTGTAATAATCAAACGCATTCTTCTGTATTTTCGTAAAACTGTTCCTTTTCGATATCTATTCCAACGCGTGAGAGGGGCCAGAAAGCAGTTTTTGACAGTCTTTTTCAGCTACTGAATATTTCCGCCCCGTCTAACTCAAAATACCGGATCCGCGCCTGCCCCATTTATTGAAATTTTCGGGCTTGTTATCCTCTGAAAGCTTATTGAGCTATACACCGGCTGCTAAACGTGCGCTATTTTTAAGAATGACTTACACTGTGTTGAACTCACTAGAATAAATGGGAGCATTGTACAATTCCAGAAAACTTTCACCCATGCAGTTGCTCTTTATAGAGTGTGCCGCTAGGCTAAACTAAATAATTATATCATTCTGTGTGCTGCCCCGCTCGCGCTCCTGCTGGTTCTCATCCCGTGACGACTGTCATGTATTGTGTATTTGTTAACCTATGGTACTTTGACGTGTTTAGTATGATGTGATCAAGGGAGATAATAAAAGGTTGAGTTTCCGGTATATTAATGGCGTAGTTATTACATGGTGTCAAGACGAGGGATTATAAATCCATGCAATCTGTGGATGCAGGAAGGTCATTGACCAGGTGATTAACGCTGAAAGGAATTAGAAACATTCGTCTTTGGAGTTATTGTAGTTTTACGACGGCAGCCAAAGGGATAAAGCCGTTACCAGAGTTCAATTCCAGCGATAGCGGTGCACCTGAATGGGAGATGTATAAACGGGATTTCATCATCCACTTGGACGCTTTGGGGCTCCATGACGCGCCAGGGAGAAGGCGAGTCGGTGTTCTTCTGTCAAATATGGGACGCGATTTGTGAAAATCTATGATTCTTTTACTTGGGCTCCAAGGATTGAGGCAAACGACGCATTGGGCATCGTGGCTCGGGACGCCGAAAATAGGTACGATCTAGATACTGTGTTTGGGAAATTTTATCGTCACTTCGGAGTACATAATTACAGGAACATTAAACGTCAAGAGTTCTTGAATACTAAGAGAGGAAACATGTCAATCATGGATTATATATCGGATCTGAAAAGAAAAGCTGAACAATGTCAATATGGTGATCACCAAGAAGGATTTATTTGCGACATGATAATGAATGGAATAGGTGATAAAAGGAGTTCAGAGAAACTTATGGACATTCCCGCCGACCAACTTACTTTAGAAAGAGTTATTGAAACATGCAGACAGGTTGAGTTAACATCTGCTCACATGAAAACCTTGGGACTCGAGACCGCCAATGTCAATCTAGCGAGACAGCAATTCCAGGAGAGAGACAAAAGGCCTGGATATGGGAATTTTCCAGTGTGTAATAAGTGTTGTAGACATCACCATCCGCGAAACTGTCCTGCTTACAACAAGGTATGTGACTCTTGTGGCCAACGAGGACATTTTAAAGCTTCCAAGCTTTGTAAAGGGAATGTTAGAGCACAAACAGGTCATTCTCGAGGGAGAGCAAGAGGCCGAGGTCGAGGACGTACACCAAGGCGAGGGAAATCGTATAATCACAACGTGCATTATGCTGAAGATAACATAGCACGTGACGCAGACAACATGACAAACATGTTTCAAGCACAGGCTTCAATAAATGACGTGTTCAAGGCCAACATCGATGGAAAGAGCAATACAGAGTGGACTGTGAAATTCGAGGTAGGAAATTCAGTTCTCGAATTAGATATAGACAGTGGAGCTGCTTGCAACGTACTTTCTAGATCAACCGCAGAATTCAATGTAAAAACTCACGAATTCAGTATAGCGAAACAATAATCAACTGAGTTAGTGGACAGCACATCAAGGCCTTCGGACAGATAACTCTTCCGTGCACATACAAAGGTACTCGGAGAAATCTGACATTTCAAGTTCTAGATACTACGAAAACTGTTAACTTGTTAGGCAGAGATGATTCGGTGAAACTAGGACTAATTATGAGAGTCAACAACATAAAAGTCACAACAGAAAGTATTTGCAACGAGTTCAGTGATGTATTGGGGGATGAAATAGGTTGTTTACCGGGACAATACATTGTGAAAGTAGACAAATCGGTTCAACCGGTAGTACATGCGCCAAGATCGGTTCCTGTGGCTATTCGTGAACAAGTCAGAAAGGAGCTGGACCATTTAGAGAAATGTAACATTATCGCACAAGTTAAAGAACCTACTGAATGGGTAAATAGCATGGTGTGTGTGCGAAAGAAAAATGGCAGAGTTCGAATTTGCATTGACCCGACCGACCTTAATAAAGCGATACTACGCGAACACTATCCAATGACAAGTATCGAGGAGGTAGTAACTAGGCTACACGGCAGCAAATACTTCACGACACTTGATGCCAACATGGGGTATTATCAGATCAAGCTGTCAGATGAGAGCTCTAATTTAATGACATTCAACACACCTTTTGGTCGTTATAAGTTCTTAAGAATGCCGATGGGAGCAAAATGCGCAACGAGAAATGCAAACACACTTTGGTTCAATACAGGGGGTAGAAGTAGTGGTGGATGACGTGCTTGTCCATGGAAAAACTCTTAGTGAACACAATGAGCGTCTGAGAAAAGTGCTTCAAAAGGCTAGATTAATGAATCTAAAACTGAACAAATCAAAATGTGTTTTTGCGCAGCCAGATGTTGACTATGTTGGGCATAAAATCACAGGTGAAGGGCTCAAACCGACGGATCAGCGAGTAGAGGCAATAGTGAAAATGAGAGAACCTCAGGACCATAGTGAGCTCCAGACAATTCTGGGTATGCTGTCATACGTATCAAAGTTCATTCCGGGCTTGAGCGAGCTCAATGCTCCTTTGCGTGATCTGAAAAAGCAAACTGAATGGCAATGGACGAAAGAAGCTGGAGAAGCCTTCAATAAGATAAAATCAGTTCTCACATCAACAGAGGTGCTGAAGTACTATGATGTAGCAAAACCAACAACATTAACTGTTGACGCGTCTATGAGAGGCCTAGGAGCAGCTGTAATTCAGGCAGATGGAGTAGTCGCGTATGCATCACGTGCGCTGTCACCAGCGGAACAAAGATATGCGCAGATAGAAAAGGAGATGTTAGCAGTGGTTTATGGCTGTGAAAAGTTTCACAAATTGTTGTATGGCAAACAGGACCTGACTATTGAATCTGATCACAAACCATTAGAAAGCATCATGAAGAAACCCATACATGCAGCACCGTTAAGAATTCAGAGAATGATGCTGAAGTTACAACCATATGAATTCACACTTGTGCATCGAAGTGGTAAAGACATGGGTTTGGCGGATTGCTTGAGTAGATTGCCACTGAGCGAAGTAGGTGAGAAAGCCATTGACGAAGAATTGATGGTCTTGAACATCGAAACATTGTCTTGCAGTAACCATGACAAAATTGCTGATGCTACAGAGAAAGATGGACAATTCCAGGCTGTAATACAAGTGGTCTGTTCTGGTTGGCCAGCGACTAAGAAGGAAGTGCCAGCAAAAGCTCTACCATTTTGGGACGTTCGTGATGAATTAGCAGTGTACAATGGTTTGTTATACAGAGGGGAAAGAGTGTGCATTCCTGCAGAGCTAAGAACAGAAACTCTCAATGCTATTCATAAGTCACATCTCGGAGTGGTTAATTGTAAGAAACGGGCCAGAGAACTTGTATATTGGCCAGGTTTGAACCATCAGATTGAAGAGCTAGTAAGCAGATGTACCACATGTTTAACGCACAGAAACAAGCAAACAAAAGAGCCAATGATAATTCAGCCCGTTCCGTCGCTACCGTGGAGCAAGGTTGGGACGGATTTGTTTGAAATACAAGGAAATCACTACCTAATAATGGTTGACTATTACTCGAACTTCATTGAAATAGCGCCTTTACAAAATGACACTAAAACAAGTACTGTTCTAAAACACATGAAAGCAAACATTGCGAGATACGGTATCATGGACACATTAATATCCGACAATGGTCCACAATTCGTGAGTAGCGAATTCAAACAATTCGTGAGCGAGTACGGCATCAACCATGTGACATCATCTCCACTGCATCAGCAAGCGAACGGTCTTGCTGAGAGAGCTGTTCAGTCAGTTAAAAACTTGATAAAGAAATGTTCTCATACGGGTGATGATATCTATCTGAGTTTATTGGAACTCAGAAACACTCCACGCGATGATGAGCTTGGATCGCCAATGCAGAGACTAATGGGACGTAGAGCCAAAACACTTGTCCCAATAACGAATGCCTTACGAAAGCCAAATTCGGGGCCAGATAAAACCGAGAAGGTCACATCAAAGCTTCTCGAGTACAGGCACACACAGAAGTACTACTACGATCGCAATGCCAGGGCCAAGGACGAGGTGAAACCAGGAGATTCCATCAGAATCCACACTCCTGAAGGATGGAAACCAGCAGAATTCAGCCGCGACACAGAGTATCCGCGTTCGCATATTGTTCGGGCAGGTGATAGTGGTTACGAGTATCGCCGAAACTCCAAAATGCTGATGAAAACGCGTGAAAAACCACATGTGATAGTCGCGCAACAGCCAGATGTTCCATTTATGCGGTCTACTAGTCACAAGAACGCGTATCGCGAAAGTGCGCGAAATGAAACAACAAATAATTACAACGACGTCGGTAGTCGAGCCGATGTCGATATTAGTAGTCGTAAAATATTCCAATCGTTGTGGCCAAATAGCTGCGCATTTCCCATGTTTTTAGAAAAAAAGTCATTAGGGACTCTTCTAGTCCTCGTCGATCACCGTGGTGTAAGTATTTTGGTTCCTTAGAATGTAATCTTTGACATTAAAACGCATAGCTCAGTAAATGTGTTGTATCTTCGTCCAACTTGATTCGTACCCAGACACTTCGTACTTTGTTAATTTGTATATTGTGAATTTTGGAACATAGAAAATGCCCTTTAAGATTATTCGTACATTATCGTAGAATTATTTATTAAAGTGTATGTTCAGAGTATGTTTGATAAAAACATATTATTATGAGCAAAGAGGATGTTTGATTAAAATAGAGCATTTTGATTTTAAGCTTTATACACCATATACCTATTACCGGGATATCCCTATTACCAGGAATTTCCAAAAGACATAAATATCGCTCACACGCGCTAACAATTTTTGTCAAATTCCCTCCCTTCGTTAAAATTTTGTTTTGGGCTGCAGTCAACTTTGGTTTCCATTCAATTATGTAGTTTTAAAGGTAAATAAACTCAAGTAAATGTCTAGGTCTTGTAAAAGTTTGTTTTCCACAAGATTGTTAACATAATTAATCAGTTACTCAAAATACGTAAAGAAAATAGATTAAAAATTTAAGCAAATATAATGTAATATGACTAAAGTTTTGTATAGTATCATTTGTTTAGCCCTAAACATGATTTTTTTCTGAATTTCGATTGCCTGATATTCAGATTCACGGTAATAGGTGTATTGCCAGAACATAGATAGCTAATGACATGCACAATTTGTTGACATAACAGTTGTTTAAACTTAAGTTTTCTTCTTATAAATTTGAATTAATTTGATAGAAGAAGGTTGTATTGTTATAATAAGCCAGCATTCGTTATTTAGTTCATTTTTGTTATATGTTGCAAGCCAGGACGAAAATTAAATTCCCGGTAATTGGTATACCCAGTCTAATTGATCTTGTTCTGTTAAATAGTGCTGACTATATCGTGCGAAATAATATGAATAATGGCTGTTAACTTAATATTTATATTAAGACCTTGTATCATTAATTCATTTCAGTTTTTACCACAATACCACTTTCAATAAACGTATGAACATAGACGAGTTTTGGTTCGCTGTCTGCATTAGGGCAGAATATTCTGGGAATGAATATAATATTCTATTCATAATATAAACAATTAGAAAATGTGTTTATACGTATTTCCAAGTTCTAGAGTGTATGTCGAGGATATGTTGACTTTTTTTTTTCAACCGCTTATGTAATTATTTGTGTAAAATTTAATACCAAAAATTATTTGAACAATTATTTGTAGACATGAAACTAGTTTTGTAAGTTTGCATTCCCCCGAAATCACCCGCACAAGAAAATTTGCACATTAGAATAATGGTATTCAATATTACAGCTGCATAACTAACTTATCGCGCCAAATTTCATTGGTACACAATTTCAAACAATCTAGGTCAAAGTGATCTTGGGCAGCTACGCCTAAAAATCGGTTTGTATAAACAAATCACAATTGCACCCCATAACTCACAGTCATTGGTTGCCGTCCGTATTGTGGAAACTGTTATGGTCAAGATTACAAATCTTTTCATTTTGCCACCTATAGCGCATACCTATTTATAGCAACTGACGTAATGGCGCATTGCGCACACATGATGTGCGCGCATCCAGCACGTTTTGTCATTTTCAAGATGGAGCGGATGCTGTAGTTCGCGAAGTAGATCAAGGTAGGTTTAGAATTACTTCTCATTCTAATAAACGTGCATTATTGATTATGATTAACTGTATGTATCTTAAGTGATTTTGTGTTTGCAGAAATTATTTTCATTGGAAATTACGACTGAAAACAATTTAGTCATGCGTCGTTCGACATGTCTTTTGTTTCTTTGTAAGTTTGTTAAACTTCTTTATGAGAGGTACTGGTAAATGGACCCTTTCCCAATCGAGACAGAACCCTGATTTTTCTTGACAAAAATACCAAGAAACGATTTTTACTGAAATCACTACCAAATTACTGGAAGTTGAGCGAAAAAAGTTAGCAAGGTCAAGGTCGTTGTGTGGCGCGCACTTGTTTTGGTTTGGCTGACAACGCTAAGTTGAATTCCTTAATACAAGGACCATATTCAACACAGATGCATGTACAGATGCTAGTTTCAACACTGGATCGTCACATATAAGCCCCACTACCACGTTTTGTTTTTTTAATGTAAACAACCGCACTTCCTGTTTGAGAGTGGTCATAAATTCGGATGAACCTTGATTTCGGATACGAAAAGTATGTTCTCCAAGCTCAAACCATAGATGCCTTACACCATGGTAATCATAATGTGTACGATACTGTATGTAATCAGCTTCGGTTACGCTCCTATTATCAACTACAAGTCAGAAATTGTCACATCGAGCACCCGCTCCAAACAGGCTTTGTCTTATATTGACATAAGGAGCCCGCATCGAGTCATCTCGGCACCAGGTTACTTCGGCACTGTAATCAATCGTCATTGCGACCCTGGAAGATTAACACATCTTTCATTGATGTTGTTATATCAGTTTTAAAATAATAAGCAAATATTGCCTACTTAAAATGGGGTGAAGAAAACAGATTTGTTAAAAAAGAATGTTTAATAAGTTTGCAACATTCGTGTACGCATTGTTTGTATTTAATTGACTAAATTATAAGATTGCAATTAAGTGTTTTGTTGTATACCTGGGTGACATAACGCTTTGATCTGTTCAGTATTTTAAATCATGGAGAACATTACGGGCAAATGTTATGTGAAAATATAAGATGTTGTATTGATGGCATGTCAGACAAAATTAGTAACTACTTGCATATAGATTTTGTTTTATTTAACAAATTGTATACTACATTCATATTATGCGTCAGTATTTGTTTCATCCTGTACAAACATAACTATTATTTGGGAATAATTAAATAAATCTCATGAACTCGAGTATCAGATAAATGCAATCTTAATAAATGCATATTTTTAGTTTTTAATTTGACAATTATTTTTGTACCAAATTATCATATATATATACATGTTATCTTAATGAATACATCAAAAAGTTAATATAAGTATTTTAGAAATAGAAATTACATCATAACTTGGAAATAGAACGACTCTCTGGTGCCGAAGTAACTAGGTGCCGAAATAACAAGGTACTAAAGTAACTAGCATTCCAGGAGATTAAAACCCAAACCTACTCCTATATATATATATGAGGTCGGTATAAATCAACCTCATATCAGTAAGTGCTATTTTCCTGTAGCATCGTTCAGACGTGTATTCATGTTTTACATGCTGCAATTTCATATTTTACAACTTATTCACTTAACAAAGCGTCAAAATTAATTATAAATATTAATTTACCAATTGCTTGCCAAAAAGTCATCATGACACTTAATCCTTATCTTTAAACAAAAGCACTGTTCAAATTCTATGTAAAGTCCTCCATATTGCTCTGAGTAATGTGAAACTTGCATCCTGCTTTTTCATTGGTAAGTAAAAATACTATTTATATTTTTAATTTGACCAGAACAATTGTAAATTCATGTGTAACACAGGTTCTTAATATCTGGTCGACCATAAACACTGTATTAAAATGTAATTGAATGCGACAAGCATTGTGAATAAATACCCGTTTTAATAAGGTTTTGTGTAACAAACCCCTAAGAACCTGTTATATTCCAAATTAGTTTCAAAATATATTCAGCAATCAACAAAATTCACGCAAGGAAACTTCTTTTTACTACGAGCCATCTTGTCAATAAATATCGATGCGAACCCATTGCGATAGATATTTCCAAGTTAATTCATCAAAAGAACTTGTCCAAACAGTGCCATCTTATACATTAATCCAGTACTTGAAAGAGATAAGCACATATAACAAAGTTTAGTTCACATTTCCTACTCTATATTGAAATCAAACAGCACTATATAACCATAATGTGTTGAGTTGCCGTAAAACCCTAATAAACAAACAAACAACAATGTTACAAGAAACAATCTCATTGGTCGATATGGTTCCCTTTTTATTCTTAGTTAATAGTCAAAACAGTGACTTGAGAAAGTAATGCTCTGTACAGTAGGTCATTAACATTTGATGCGCGTAGGCACTATGTGCACGGGGGAAATTTTCCCGCTTTTTTGCAAGAAACAAAGCATATATACACAGTGTTTTTTTTAAGGTGAAAAAAACACTGATACATATATATATATTATATCAGTACTATGAATTTGACAGTGGTGACGATAAAAAAAAGTTAAAACACTAAACACATGCCGATTGGAACATAATTTATCGAATAAAAAAAAGGCCCCATTAGTAGATAATAGTTTAACCTTATGATTCGAGAACGATGAGAATGGGTTTCAGTGTGACGTCATTGTGCGTATCTACTCCACACTGGAAATAAACATCCGGAAAAAAAATTTACTTACAGTTTCGCAACAACAACAACAACAATGACCCTTTTGCTTGCAAAAAGGCTAGGATGTACCGTTTAAACGGCGACGTTTCGTTTATTTCATTTCGTTAAGACGTTTACAAAAAATTGAAAACATGTTAGCCTTCTGACCATTGTAGTGGGGTGACTGTTTGTTCACTGTGGGGTTTATATAATGGTAACTAAGCAAATCTTTGTGTAATATGGAGTTGTGTTGTGAATGTCTGTACACTGTGGGGTTTATATGGTGATATATAAACAGAGTGTTTGTTTCTACAATGTGGGGCTACTTGTCCATCATAGTGGGGTGAATGTCTGTACACTGTGGGGTTTATATGGTGATATATAAACAGAGTGTTTGTTTCCACAATGTTGGGTTACTTGTCCATCATTGTGGGGTGAATGTCTGTACATTATGGGGTTTATATGGTGATATATAAGTAAAGATTGTGTTTCTCAAATGTGGGGTTGCTTGTCCATCATAGTGGGGTGATTGTGCATTGTGGGGATTTTATTATGATGATTATACAGCAAACCCAGCTCATATGACCACTTGGGGGTCTTAATAAAGGTTAATGGCGGGTTGGTCGTTTTATTGAGGTATATGTCAGATCACCAAGTCACAATATAGATATATCTGTGTTTTTAAAGTTACCAATAATAACGAATAAATAACTGATATTACAATTAGTTTTCTATTTAATGTTTTATAGAATACAGATTTTATACATGTATGTCATCTGAGCAAAACAATTAATTAATATGAATCCTTGGTAATTGGTCTCCTTCAGTTATTAGACCTCGACCAGTAAGGAAAAATCCCTGGAATCACAAGGTTAATGATAGCCCACAAGTTTATTGGCCATTTAAAAAATGGCAGCTATTATGAAAAATGTATTTGTTACCAGAACCAGAAAAGTTGAAGATTTTGAGCATATAGACCATTTCTGTTTGAAGCATAGGATTTACCATTTTATTGAATACAGTTACACACAAAAATACCATAAGACATACCTTTTTGCTTTCATAGTCGCCATTTTTGTGTTAACTTTTGCCACAAAAATTAACATTCAGACAGAGTTGATTAATATTGACAAATGACATGCGGACGTATGTTATGTAGGCAAGTATAGTGCGATTTGGCTCACAATAATGAGCTGGCAGACTGAGCTTTTTGTTCAAGATGCATCTACTGATTTCTACACGTAACTTCATCTTGGTTCCTGTCAGAATTTAAAATAAAAAATAGTTAGTAGTAGCAGATGCTTACTGTACACCCATTATCTTGTTGAAAACTCTTTTTACCGGGACTGTTTGAAAAATAGTTTGAGCTATTCTGGTGCCCCCTTGGAGTGTCAGCATTCAGGTTCACGTCGAAGTTTTACATGAAATGGACCTTACAGTCAGAATAGTTGACTTCTCTAGTTTCTTAATATTTCTATCAAAGGTTAATGATGTTTTGACTCAGGTTTGTGCATGTATCAATGTCTATGTACACTTAGTATGTTGTCTCTCTTTGCATACATTTTTATTAGATTCACAAAAGTCATTGTTTAAAGAAATTATACTTTGTTGAGATAGCTTGCATATGGTGTTGGCTTGATGGAAATATGTATTATCATTAACTAGAAGCAGAAAAGTGTTGGTGTTCCCTTTCGCTCTTAAGTTTTGATTTTTTTTGGAGATTTGGAGTACATTCAATATTTATTTATGTTGATGATTATATTCATAATTGCTGTGAATAGAACATAACCCTCGTAAAAGAAATGTCCCCAATGATAATCAGAATTTGAAAACATTTTTTAACAGAAAAGCTGTATAATGTTTGGAATAGTGAGCTTAGTCATGATGCTAATCCCTTTTAGTCTTACTATCTATTATAAACTTATTTAAAGAACGCAATTCTTTCACTATATAAATCAATGTAAATAATATAAAAGTTTACATCTACTTTACAGTATCATTATTTATTCATAAACCAGACATCCAATGCTAATGTGTTGCCATGCATTCTATTGAGCAAGAATTCCTCGACATATCATGACAAGAAAGAGTTCTTAAAACATTCTTATGAAGGGTGGTATACTTGGGAAATAATTTTTTATTTATCGTTGTTTATCGGCCAATAAACAACGATTCGGAGTTCGGATGGGTTGGAATTTAACCCTGAGGGCGTTAGCACTCATCAGAACAACAAAGACTTGTTTATTGGCCGATAATTGTAATAGGAACTACTTTTTACTATGCTCCACTCAGAATTGGAAATTCTGTTTGCGTTGTGTATGGGTAGTTTAACAAGGATAACTGTGTTCTTTGTCTATAGAAAATAAGCGAATATCATGTTAGAATAGTATGTTGAGAATAAAAGAATACAAGTCGACACAATATTACTTAGGATTGATTATTTTTATGCTGCAGGTCTTGGACGTCAAACCACATCAGTTGGAGTGGGTGCTGCGCCACACGGGCCACAGTTTAGACGTCCATAAAATTTATTACCGCTGCACTAGTGATGTTATTGAGAGGACCAAAATCGCAACAATTCTTCTGTTACAAGACAGTGGTAGGGTGGAAGACTTTTACAACCAATCCCTCGATGACATTCAGTTGTCAGGTACAAATTTCTTTAGACAGTAACAGTTATACCTCTAAATGTACCAATCGTATTCTGGTACAAATTGCTAATGGACGTGGTCCTGTTTGTCGGAGTCGGCATTGCCAAAATGGTGTAAACTGATTTAAGGACGTCCGCTGATGTTAACGACCAAGAAAATGTGTATTTTTAGCTCACCTGAGCACCTCGTGCTCATGGTGAGCTTTTGTGATCTCCTTTTTTCCGTCGTTTGTTGTCAATTGATCATCGTCAACATTTACCTTGTGAGCACATACACCACATTTAAAGCCCAATCTTCATGACACTTGCCCAGAACATTTGTTCCAATGATATCTCAGATGAGTTCAGAACTGGGTCATGTGGTGTGAAAAACTAGGTCACTGTCAGATTTGAAAAAAGCTTGTTAACACTCAAGAGGCCACATTTATTTGCGCAGTCAACATAAAACTTGCTCATAACATTCATTTTGTTCTCTCGATCGAGTTCAAGCTAAAAAATGGTTTGGCTCAGTTTAAAACCTTGCCTCCATGGGGCAGGGCAGTTTGCCTTATATGGCAATATTGAAAACTTCTCGTTTTTATTTGTTATAAACATGGCCGCCAGGAGGTGGAGTATTTTTTTGATATGACTATATGGAAAACTTAACAATCTTGACCGTAACCGCTTGCTGGATTTCAAATTAATTTTTCAGAAATGGTACTAAATTACTTTCCTTCCAATCACGTTTATGTTAAAAATAAACATGGCCGTTGCGAGTGGGGGAGTTTTCCTTATATGGCTATGTAAAAAAATTTCACAGATAAAATTTACTTGCCAGAAACCGCATGCTGGATTTCAAACTTGTTTCACAGAAATTGTCCTTAGGTTACACTACTAAGTTCTGCCTTTTGTCCGTTGTTTGTCGTTTCTTGTCAACATATTCCTTGTGAATACTCTATAGACTGCATTTATTGCTATATCTTCATGAAATTTGCCCATCACATTTGTTCTAAAGATATCTCGAACGAGTTTGATTCTGGGTCATGTGGGGTCAAAAACCAGGTCACCATAGCTCCCGAGGACACATTTGTTGCACAATCAACATGAAACTTGCTAAGCCCTCAGGTGAACAATCTAGGGCCTTACAGCCCTCTTGTTTCTATTATTACATAAAACTAACTATTATCATTAAAGTGTCTGTATTGAAATCCAAACAATTAATGTGAATTTTTTTTAATGATATGTCAATAGTGCTGGCAGAAAACTACAATACCGTCATTTAATACTGCTTAAAACACCAGTGAGTTTCACTCTATGCCCAAGGGGACTCATTTGTAATTGAAAGTATCATAGAACAAAAAGTACATAAATTCCGTTGTAAATACATGTTTGCTAGCTGTTAATGTCTGCATTTTGCAAATATTGTGCAGCCTTCCAGAGGGCAGAAAGGATAAGTTTTATATAATAATTGAAGAAAAATGTCATATAATATATTAAAGCAATTTATGCGCCTGCCTTCTAGCGACCATGTATCTTTACATGTTTTCATGTGAACTCCTTCAAATATGAGTCTTTTTTTCTCATTAAGGCTTGGCAGAAGTAGACGAGGGAGCAGCAAACACAGACAACGTTCCTTTTGAGGAGCTACTTCAGGCTTCGGAACACATGGATGAGGATCGCATGGATGAGGAACACATGGCTTTGTCAGATGACGTTGAGGAAGAAGCCACAACTTCCACTAAAAGAACTGCCAAGAAAAACTCTGCTCGAGACAAAAATCGTCCCCTGAGGATGAAATAAAACAGATATTCTACAAGTGCTTTGAAGAAAAGAAACGACCACCACCTATGCAGTGTTTAAAAGCTATAGCAATAAGTAAGAGGAAAAATCGAAAAAATTCAACTGCGTAAAAAGGATGTACTGAAAAGAAAGTGTTCAGAATGATAGACAGTCTAAAATAAATTGACAGAGACCTTGACATCCTCCACTTATTCACTTGAAACTTGGAATATACCTTCTTATTGACTATAGCATCAGGTGCAACATTCCCCATAACTCTGTTTTGTATTTTGGCTTACCGGTAGTTATGTCCCTTTTCACATGGATAATTTTTCAGGTTTAAGTTTTTATTGAATAGTTGGGTGCGCTGTCCTCTGACAGCTCTTGTTTTAATCTCTTGAATCTTTATATTTGATTTGTACTTGCATGTACGTTTTATTGCAAGTAGCATGGTGTTGTATTTAGTTTAGAAAACCTGATTTATTTAGAAGAAGTTATATTGAACAGAAACACTGTATCAGTAGTATTTGTGCAGATTGTTAGATATGGTTTATTTAACTTTGAAAAGTGGTATTGCTGCTATTGTTTAGACTATGTAGAAGTTTTATTCTCTGAGTTGTACTTTCATACTGCTTTTACTGTAGATATGCGAGAGCGATTTCATAATAGGCTTGCATTCAGAAACGAATATCAAGTTGCAACCAAACTTAAAGTTTTCCTTTGAAACAATATAGTTCTTTGGTAAATATAACTCATAGTTAATTCAAATCGGCAATTATAAAAGTTTTATTCAGAGGAATGACCAAATCACAAATTTAAATTGCTCCCTGATATGATTTTTGCACAGTTAAATGATCTAAAGCCGTTCAATTGATTCTTTTCAAAATGGTTTGTTATAATTTCAATTTTTGTAGTGCATACTTTAAATATAGTTTACTGTGTAGTGTTTCTCAGGATGTTCCAATTGTCAATAACAGAAACTTGTAAAATACATGAATATGAGCTTTTATTTTAAAGGACACGAACTACGCAAATTTAGTGTTTAACATGCTTTATTAAAGCATGTTAAACACTAAATTTGCGTAGTTCGTGTCCTTTAACCATTTAAAAGGCATTAGTTTCTTGTGATATAGGAGATAGGTGTAAAGATGCTCTCTTTTTCATGCTCCTCGAAAAATTTCAGTTGAGCATAGGGTCGCTGCTTTGTCCGTCCGTTCTTCCGTCCCACTTTATTGTCCAGGCTATTTCTCAGCAAATACTGGTTGGAACTCAACAAAACTTTATGAAAAACTTTATTAGCAAAAGGAGGTGTGCAGACTACCGGGACGTTCCGCTTCAATGATTTTTCTCAGAGTTATGGGACTTTAAAGATTTCTGAAATTAGTATATAGTGCACAATTCTTGACTTGCTTGTCCGAGCTATTTCTCAGTAACTACTGGCTGGAATTCAACAAAATTGTATGGGAAGCTTCATTACCAAGATGAGGTGTGCATATTACCAGGACGTTCCGCTTCAGTGATTTTTCTCAGAGTTACGTGGGACTTTACGCATTTCTCAAATTAGTCTAATAGTGCACACATTTTTATTTTATGTTTTATTTTTGCTGCGTTTGCGTTCCTTGCCTATCTTGTATGTCCCTTCACTTATTCTGGCCTCCGCTGGTATGGCACTGCAGCTGTATATATCTGTAGTACTTGCATATCTTCATCCATAGATTCAGCATCCTAGTTGTTTCTGGCGTTGCACTGTTTTCGCTAGCAGTCCCTAGCCACAGCTCCACTTAGACTATTTATGTTTTGTCCATTTTACATCCACTTTACATGCACACTGATAACTGTAAGTCACATACTTGGACATGGGAACTGGAACACTTTTCCTCGAGGACAGTATGATTTATTGTGGTATGTCATTTGGGCACATGTTCATCATTTTCAATATTCCTGCAGCGGTCAGGATGCTTGCAGGTACTACCAGTTGATACCTCACAACAATCGGATGCAGAGTCTGGGGTTACTTTCAAGTTCACTAGCGTTTTTTTGCATAGGCTTTGTAACCACTTTGATCTTATGCAGTCTACTTGACAAACCTTGTCACACGTCAGCAACGTGTTACTCAGGACTTTAGTGCTAGGCATTTCTGACGTCCAGGGTGTTTTATTATTGATGGTAAATGTGTGTAATGATTGGTGAAGAAAGTGAAGGATGAAAGTGGAGACCAGGTTCCAGACCGGGAATTGAACCCCGGACCTTCCGCTCTCAAGTCCAGTGTTTTACCATTAGACCACAAAGGCCCCCAAATTTTAATGACATTTTATGGGAAGCTTCATTGCCGAGTGGTGTGCATATAAGCAGGCTGTTTCGCTTCAATGATTTCTCTTGGAGTTATTGGAAAATTTCTGAAATTAGTTGAATATCTCTGCCCTTCTCATTGCATTGATATTGTTTGACACTGCGCATTGAGGAGCATCCATCAGTTTTAATGATATCCTTGTTTCTGACAATTGCACCATTGATTATTGAGATTGATTACCTTTGAAAGGGATCTTGCTTTAGCTTATACAGGGCAATTGGATTTTGACAGCAAATGAAGCAACACCATATTCATTCTTAGCTTAACTGAGCATGAAGTGCTGATGGTGAACGTGTGTGGTCGCCTTTTGTCCGTTGTGTGTCGTCGGTTGTCTGTCACCATATGCCTTGTTACCACTCTATCGAGGGCACTTTTTTGTCTAGCTTCATGAAACTTGCTCAGAAAATAAATCTTATTAATATATTATGATGAGTGTAAAGTGAGTCGCCTAAGGTCAAAAACTTGATACCAGGAGCAATTGAAAGAAAAGGCTAGTTACCACTCTAGGTGTCATATTTTTGCCCAATCTTTGCTGATAAATGGTAAAACTTAGTTGGGAGTCGAGTACTGGTTTATCCCAGTAAAGATTGTTAGCTGTACTGCTCACATGATCTACGTTTTGAATGATTGTCACATATTGTTTATTCAATGTTTTTGTACAATGGATCCCTAAAGTCAGTGATGAAGTCCAAAAATTTGACACGTATTGAAACGAATTTATAACCCTTTGTGCACTTACAAAGTAGTGATAATAGTCGAGCCTGGTGTTGTGATACAGCAATTGTGATTTTACTTTGTAACAACATTCTTTCATGCAGGTCTGTAAAAACAGTAATTGTCTGGCTGATGATATGTCTTTAATTTTGATGACCAAGTACTGGTTCTACCCAGGAAATGGAATCGAGAGTGTCTCTATAAGCCTTAGGCTTTCGATGCAATCGAGCTAAAATAAATAGTTTTAAACTAAACTAAATTTGATCACATGTAGCAGTGGAATTCTATGATAGGGCTTGGACTAAACAGTTTTTTCATGTTCTCTCATGAATTTTTAGGATGTAAATATAAGTTATTAAGTACAAACCATTGTGTTTCTTGAAATACACATGAAATAATTACCATGAGCGTTGATTGCATTCGAATTTCTTCAAACACGTTATAATTTTAACTGGTACTTTTGGACACACAACGATCATGCAAGACGAGAATACTTGGCATTGTGTCATTATTTTCATATTGTTCTCTGCAGTTAATAGTATATCAAATAGTGGAATTGTTTAAATGGATTTTCAAAACTATAGTTCATATTCTCAATAAATGAAAAAAATGGTCCTAAATTTTGTACATGCTAGTTCTTATTCTTGCTGAGCCCCTTAGGATCATTTGTCCAGTTTCACCCCATATGTACGGACAAATGTGGAACCCGGAACTGTTGTTTATACTGCACACCCCACATGCACAGAATCCCACAAGTGCACTTCAGGGAGTCTGTCCTTGCGTCCGTCGTCAACTTTTCATTCAAACGACATCTCCTACGTGGCAGATTTTTACCAAACTTCTCAGGAATGATCATTGGGTGACCCTCTTTCAGTGTTGTTCAAATCGTTATGGTCCGCTGCATATATAGGTCACCAGAGCTAAAAATTGATTTTAAAAGTGTAAACTTAAAAAATCTCTCAAACCGCAAGGCCCAGAAGTTTTATATTTGGTATGTAACATCCTATAGTGGTCCTCTACAAAGATTGTTCAAATTATGCCCCTGGGGTCAAAACTAGCCACGCCTCAGGGGTCACATGTTTTATATAGAATATATAGCAAAATGACTTTAAAAATCTGTGGTCCTCTACAAATATTGTTTAAATTATGCCCCTGGGGTCAAAACTGGTCACCTCCTGGCGGTCACATGGTTTATATAGACTTAAATAGCAAAATAACTTTAAAAATCCTCTCCTCTGAAACGGCAAGGCCCACAGCTTTCCTATATGTAGTAGTAACAATGCATAGTGGTCCTGTCCAAAGATTGTTCAAATTATGCCCCTCGGGACAAATCTGGCCACACGCAAGGGGTCACATAGTTTATATTGACTTAAATAGCAAAATGACTTTAAAAATCCTCTCCTCTTAAACGGCAAGGCCCACAGCTTTCCTATATGTAGTAGTAACATGGCATAGTGGTCCTGTCCAAAGATTGTTCAAATCTGGCCACACCCCAAGGGGTCACGTGGTTTATATAGACTTAAATAGCAGAGTGACTTTAAAAATCTTTACCTGGAAACCTTGAGCCCAGAGGTTTGTTCAAGATTGTTCAAATATGCCCCTGGGATAAAAATAACTTACACCCCGGGGATGCCAATTCCAATTGGGTTACAAGGTCTCAGGTGAGCGTCCTATGGCCCTCTTGTTCACGATAACCGACCACTTTTGTTTGTCAACACACCCATACAACGAACGTACTTTTTATGCTATAAATGAAGGTTTATGGCATATACCTGCCGTTGATAAAATATGGAAAGAAGATGATTATTGTTATAAAACCATTTACAGGCACGAGTAGATTGATGATGTTTGTAAAGAGTAAGTTGACAGTACCGTTGCCCAAATCTTTCACCACTCACTCATCAGTCTTAACCTGTATCACTGCACCACATTAATCTTTTGTATGAACAGTACTAATACATAATACTGTATACATATTAGCCTAGAACCAATTGCCATACTTATTGAAGTTATGTTGAAAACAACTGTCAGATCTAAAATCAGATTAAACATATTTGATTATGTCTGATACACTTGGAGTAAAATTTAAGATTTCATGTATTATTATTTTCAACATGTTTTATTTTCTTATAAGCTTTTTGCTCTTGTTGTGTTGTAATGCTTCCTTGGACCATTAATATTACACTGAATACTGAAACTGTCACTTGGCATTTCCAAGATATCGCACGATCACTGCACGTTATTATTATTATTATTATTTCGCTTGTATTTCCAGCTGACCCCAGTTCAGACGGCTCATCATCCCTGTCAAGGCCAGTCACTCTGGAGCTGCTCGTGTCCGCGGATGTACCAAAGACTGGAGATAATGAGGTGGAACCTTACCTCACTGGACTGGACTTCCTGCCGGACGGGAGACTGGTAGCCGTGGATAACATGAATAAGAAATGTATCATACTGAATGACCGGCTGCAGAGACTAGGAACACCGTACAAGTTCAAAGACTACCCCAGTGACGTTGTATGCGTGTCTCAGAGTGAACTCGCAGTGACAGTGGGTAACAAGACCGTGTGTCTCCTGTCCGTGAGTCCTGATAATGTCATCAGTCTGATCAGGCAAATCAGCACTTCCTCCTACTTCTTCTCAAGATGCTGCAAGTCGCCATCAAACATGGTCGTAAGTACGTTCGATGATCCAGTTCCTGCTAGAATGATATCAATGGATGGTGTGGAGTCTGACTTTGATCACGTGGTGTTCCCTAATAAGACGTACAAACTTAATGAAAGTATGTGCACGTATATCCAGTCTAGGAACACGTTGGTACTGACTGACAGGTTCGCTCACACAGTGTACATGTACGACACCGTGAAGGGCACGTCTAGAGCAGTCACTGATGTGAACATACAGGAACCACGTGGTGCGTGTGTCGGGCCTGGTGACACGGTGTTGGTGTGTAGTCAGAATAAGAACTCCATCGTGCACCTGACTGTTGACGGTGACATACTCGGTACCTACCCAGTGGATATGGTGTACCCGCGTGCCCTGTGTATCAGTAAGGATGGTACCAGACTGGGGGTAACTAACTGCGCTGAAGGCACCAATAAACTTCAGTTGTATAAGATATCACCGGCACGCAGTTAGGTGACCATGGTGCGCTGTCTGATGTTATCCACGAGATAATTTTTGCCCGTATTAAGCGTTTACCGTAGTTATATTTAAGCAGGATTGGAAAATTTTCGTGTGTAATATTTGTAATGAATTCTACAAAAATGTATTAATAAATTTACATTAAAGAATGTTACAGGGTAACATTTTTTTTTTTATAAAATCCCTGTCGTAGGGACATTCAATTTTTTCAGTGGATAACATTTAGAACAATGTCTGAAATTTATATACTAAATTACATTGAAATATATTATGAACTTTTAGAAATAAAACATTCATTTCACATTTCTTCATACAATTATTATCAGTATAATAATAATTATCATTTAGGTGCATTACGCAATCTTAAAATTTCAATAAAAATATCGCAAAAATAATACAATAACAGTGCATTTGGCAAACCATTCAGTAAGTAATAATTAAAAGATACGTTATATATTAATAGAAGAAAAAATAACCAAAGTTGTGTCCTTATAATATTCAGATTTATATTGTAACTCAAGCTTTACAAAAAAAGAAATCGTATTAATTTAACACTTGCATTTTACATTTTCTGTTATTAGCTTTGATTGCTTGGATCGTCTGGTCGGGAACGCACGTTCATAGCTCACTGACCAGTTCTCACGTTAAAATCAGAACATTTACGAACACATACAACGATCAATCACGGTACCTCACGATTATAAAGTTAGGCTTTGTGAAACAATTTCTCCCTAGTAAATCTGCTAAGCTATTATATCACTATATTTTAAATGTACCTAGCTCAACGATAAAAAAAAAAGAAATCACTGATATCTTTGTGTCAAACAATATGATATCTAAAGGGACTTGTTCACAGATATTTGAATTTTCTAATAAATGGCATTAAAACGTCGTATCTTGACAGATTAAAGCATTTGAACTAAAGAGATCAAGAACTTTAACAGGAAAAGCATAAAAAAGAAAAAAATGTTGTTCCCATAGGGGTTCGAACCTTTCGAATTGTATCCATCTCAACTGATGAATACTCGTTAATGAAACAGTATTTAACGTATATTTCTATGTCAGTAGTGTTATTTCGCTCCTTTATATATGTACTACCTTTACTTTTGGAATCAGATCCCTTAATTAAGCAAATTGTGTCTCTTTGTTAATGAAATAATGTTGTCCAAATTAAAAAAAATATGTGAAAATCCAGCGGCATCAGCAGGTTTGAAATCCCTATAAAGATTATACTGTCTTTTTGTTTTCAAGCAATTTATTTATTCTGCGATATTATAACGGAACTCATCATTTGCTATTATGTCAATTCATAGTTATAGTGAACTGGTTTTTGAAATATCATTCTACGTATCAATTATTTGTCTGTTTTGTTATTTGCAATTCAAATTTCAGTAAATATTCAGCAATCTCTAACTTTACCATTATCAAAAATGAGACTAAAATATATAATCATTTTGAGCTCACCTGAGCACAAAGTGCTCATGGTGAGCTTTTGTGATCGCCCGTTGTCCGTCGTGCGTGCGTGTGTGCGTCGTCAACTTTTCATTCAAACAACACCTCCTCCTAAACCGCTTGGCAGATTTTCACCAAACTTCACAGGAATGATCCTTGGGTGGACCTCTTTCAAATTTGTTCAGATCTTTCTGGTCCGCTGAATATGTAGGTCACCAGAGCTAAAAATATATTTTTAACGTGTAAACTTTAAAAATCTCTGAAAACGCAGGTCATAGAGGTTTCATATTTGGTATTTAACATCCTATAGTGGTCCTCTTCACAGATTGTTCAAATTATGCCCCTGGGGTCAAAACGGGCCACGCCATGGGGGTCACATGGTTAATATAGAATATATATCAAAATTACTTTTAAATTCCCCTCTGAAACTGCAAGGCCCAGAGTATTCATATTTGGTATTCAACATCCTTAAGTTGTCCTTTACAAAGATTGTTCAAATTATGCCCCTGGGGTCAAAACAGGACACGCCCGGGGGGTCACATGGTTTATATAGAATATATAGCAAAATAACTTTAAAAATCTTCTGCTCAGAAACCACTAGGCCCAGAAGTTTGATGTTTGGTATGTAACATCCTATAGTGGTCGTCTACAAAGATTGTTCAAATTATGCCCCCGGGGTCAAAACTGGCAACGCCCCAGGGTCACATGGTTTATATAAACTTAAATAGCAAAATTACTTAAAAAATTTTCTCCTCAGAAACCGAAAGATTTAGAGGTTTGTTATTTGGTATGTAACATTGTATAGTGGTCCTCTACAAAGATTGTTCAAATTATGCCCCTGGGGTCAAAACTGGCCACGCCCCGGGAGTCACATGGTTTATATAAACTTAAATAGCAAAACGTCTTAAAAAATCTTCTCATCTGAAGCCGCAAGGCCCAGAGGTTTTGTATTTGGTATTTAACATCCTATAGTGGTCCTCTACAAAGATTGTTCAAATTATGCCCCATGGATCAAAACAGACCACACCCCAGAGGTCACATGGTTAATATAGACTTAATAGCAAAGTGACTTTAAAATTCTTCTCCTCTGAAACCGCAAGGTCCTCTACAAATATTGTTCACAGTATGCCCCTCGGGTCAAAATTGGTCACGCCTGGGGGGGTCACATGGTTTATATAGACTTAAATAGCAAAATGATTTTAAAAATTTTCTCCTTTGAAACGGCAACTCCCGCAGCTTTCCTCTATTTGGTATGTAACATTGCATAGTGGTCCTCTCCAAAGATTGTTCAAATTATGCCCCTGGGGTCAAATCTGGCCACCCCCCGAGGGGTCACATGGTTTATATAGACTTAAATAGCAAAATGACTTTAAAAATCTTTACCTGAAACCGCAAGGCCCAGAGGTTTGTTCAAGGTTGTTCAACTTATGCCCTTGGGATAAAAATAAGCCACGCCTCGGGGATGCAAATTCCAATTGGATTACAAGGTCTCAGGTGAGCGTCCTAGGGCCCTCAGGGCCCTCTTGTTTCTTCATAATACAATATTTATAATTCCAGCCAAATATTCATATGTACATCCCATATCCGGTGGCTGGTGTATCTTTCCTGTAGACTATTCAATTCCGACTTTTAAATCGATAAAGTGTTTACAGAAGGGGCGACACGCTACTAAAAAGGTATTAATTTTTGTTTCACACATGAACTGGTTATTATCATTGTATATTACAGTTTGTAAATGCATACTTCTTCTACGTGAATTTATGTACTTTGCTGTTCTTTGTGGTTATATTTATTGGAATGTTATCTCATGTCAACTTCACCCCCCTTCCGTACTTATGCATTTACACCATAATTATATACCATCACAATTAATAGCATAATTGTACTGTGTCTATACCTCTCTTACTGATTTGATTTTGTAATTGTAAACCCTTATTTCAGTTTAACTAAACTATTAAACTACACTGTCACATCTAGGCATTGTATTTTAAGATAATAAGCGTATTTAATAATTTCAATTAGAATACTTAACTCTTTTACTGATTTATTAGCGCATATTTTAAAACTATTTTGCAATTTTATTAATGTATAGATAAAGATTTGTTCTGCTTTGCGTCTCTAAAATTGTTGTTACATGTATGTCCGTATTGATTATAATTAACCATTGACAAAAGTATTGTTTACTAATATATTCATGTATTGTTGGTAGGCCACATGTATTCGCATTTTTTCTCAAATATATTTTGTTAGTAGCAGTAATATACTGATAGAATCGCTAAGAAAGAAATATATGCAAAGCCAAACAATTATATTTTATTTGAACTCATGTCTTCACAACATCATCATCATTATTGTTAATATTATCATCATCGCACTATGCATATATGTATTTACACTGCAAAGTTATGATAAATATTTTTTTGCCATTTTTGACAAACGCATGCACCATTGATTATGGAAATAAAATCGTGTTACAACGATGTCATCATTAATGTCGTGCAAAATTTGTTTCGGTTGAAACCCGATGCTATATTGCATCAGATTTGGGAGCATGATAGAAACAACGACCAAATAATCAGGTTTCTGTGCAGAGACACGTATTAACCATCTGTGAAATTGCACGTAAAGCAAGCCTTGTAAACTGATGTTACAGTTTGTTTGTTTGTTTCATTGGATTTTTATTGTCATAACTACATTTGTTTCCATTGAAAACTGATGCTATATTGCCGCCAATTTGAGAGCATGAAAGAAACAACGACCAAATCATCAGGTTTCTGTGCAGAGACTCGCATTCACCATCTGTGAAATGGCTCGTACAGCAAGCGTTGTAAACTGATGTTACATTTTGTGTGCAGAGACTCGAATTAACCATCTGTGAAATGGCTCGTAATGCAACCGTTGTAAACAGATGTTACAGTTAGTGTGCTGAGACTCGAATTAACCATCCGTGAAATGGCTCGTAAAGCAACCGTTGTAAACAGATGTTACAGGTTGTTTGCAGAGACTCGAATTAACCCTGTGTGAAATGGCTCGTAAAGCAAGCGTTGTAAATTGATGTTACAGTTTGTGTGCAGAGACATGCATTAACCGTCTGTAAAATGGCTCGTAAAGCAACCGTTGTAAACAGATGTTACAGTTTGTGTGCAGAGACTCGCATTAACCATCTGTGAAATGGCTCGTAAAGCAACCGTTGTAAACTGTTGTTACAGTTTGTGTGCAGAGACTCACATTAACCATCTGTGAAATGGCTCGTAAAGCAACCGTTGTAAACTGATGTTACAGTTAGTGTGCAGAGACTCAATTAATCATCTGTTAAATGGCTCGTAAAGCAACCGTTGTAAACAGATGTTACAGTTTGTGTGCAGAGACTCGCATTAACCATCTGTGAGATGGCTCGTAAAACAACCGTTGTAAACAGATGTTACAGTTTGTTTGCAGAGCCTCGCATTAACCATCTGTGAAATGGCTCGTAAAGCAACCGTTGTAAACTGATGTTACAGTTAGTGTGCAGAGACTCACATTAACCATCTGTGAAATGGCTCGTAAAGCAACCGTTGTAAACTGATGTTACAGTTTATGTGCAGAGACTGGAATAAACCATCTGAAACCGTTGTAAACTGATGTAACACAAACTTCAACTTTAATAAAGACCATCTTCAAAAACAACATTAAAGGTACACAAGATACACAGATCCGTTGACCTTGCCTCTGTTTGAACATACACCAGTTAGATATTATACAGTTATTATATGTACTATAAAGAGCGTCCATAATTCGAAGATTATTGACAGGCAGTGTGCCTTTTTAACCAACGACTGTAGATGAGAATCTTAAACAAAGCAGGTGTGAAATGGTTCTGCAACACTTTGATCGCTTTTAAGCATGCACGTTTATTTGTTGTATTCTAAGTTATAAAAACTTTAATAATAATTAATGTCATAGAGGAAACAAATTCCCTTTCGTAGGGACATACAATGGTTAACAAAAACGGAATGTCTGAAGTATATTCATTTGTATGTTTTATAAGGAAATATCATTGAAATAAATTTGGTATATCCACTGTTTTAAAACAGTCAAAATGATCATTCTGGTGCTGATCTTTGATGTCTCAGAGGTCGCTGTGGGACTAAACCTTTTAGATTATTAATGGTGAGTGTACTTGGTCGTCGAGCGGTCAAATTGGAAACCGTGGCTATTTTATTCGCATTAAATTATGTAGAACTTGTGTGTGTGTGTGTTTAGATATACCATTCCACAGATAAATCTATGTGTATGTATTTTTATTAGTATTTTAATTGTTATATATTCATGTGTTATCATCATGAGTTATAGTGAAGCGCAATATATATTTGTCAAATGTATATTCTTGTATTATGATGAACTGTATATGTTTTAATCCAAATAAATGTTGTGATCGTTTTCTGTGTGACAAACTGATTCGTATGTGTCCATCTTAATTTCTCTATATATTATGTATTTACAACAATTATGCTTATATTTTACCAATTTTGACAAATGCATCCACTGCTGTTTATGCAAATAAACTATATCATTTTCAACGATGTTATGTCTACATTTTCGGTTAAAATAATAGTCATATAATGACTCATATTACTTCAGAGGTGAGTCAGATTGGCTGCAGGGACAAAGGTCAAAGACCTGATCGTCAGGTTTCTGTGCCGAGGCTCTTGTTCACTACCTGTGAATTGTCAATAAGGGTTGTATTAATCAATGGATGTTACACACACGAAAACTTCTACAAGGGTATCTGTATAGGTTAATAATATACAGGTTGCACTATCAGTATATTTTGCTTCTGTATTTATAAAGATTCCAACTACAACTTATACAGTAATTACTATAAAGAACTATCATAATGCTTGAAATGCAACTTGACTTTTTACCAAGAATCGTACTTAATGAAGTTTCTGGCGAAATTGCTAGTCATATTATTTTCTTATTATCATGGAAACTTGCCATTTCTTGAACATTGATGCCTCCACACAGTTAGATATTCATCTGTAACGCTAAATAATCAATTGGAAAGCAAGAAAAACAAAGAAGAAAAACGATGTGAAATGGTTATGCAACACGAGATATTCTATACATCGCGGTCCCGTAACGGATACAACTCTCTGTTAAATACAAGAATATTCGTCTTGTGCGGTGGTTTATATATATATTCGAAATGAAGTTCTAAAAAATAATCAAAAACATACTTTTAAAGTAACCTTTTTCACCAGCAAACGTTACCTTGTGTATATTCATTAATGCGCGACAGCCTTTTTAACGTTTAAGGCTACGTTTCCATGTTTCCGCGTCCGTATCCGACTCTGTATCAGTGTACGTAACAATTTAATGCGGATGCGCTGTTTCCATGTGTTCGTGTCTGTATCCGAGTCTGTATCCGTGTACGTAACATGTTTATGCGGATGCGCTGTTTCCATGTGTCCGCACTTTAATAAAACCAAGTCGATTATTCAATCAAACTATACGAGTCTGACCTTCTCATTATTTTAAGAATGTAAACATTGTTTGCTACTGGCTCAGTAAACATTGTCATGCTCATGTATACTCATTCAAAATGTTTGGCAGGTCAGACTACACAAATACGGTTCTATAAAAATAATCAGTGTATTCTTTGGGTAGGGAGTAAAAGCATTATATTATGTCTATGGACTTTATGTTTGGGTGAAAATTTCAAAGGAATCACACAATAGTCTAAATAAGATTAATCATCAAACATATATTGCTATATACAAAATAGCATTCATATTTAAACGTTCCTCATATAAATAACTTTCATTTGGTATACATTATTTTACTTTGGTACGCTACGTCCGTCAGTCCGTATATTAAAGCTACATTGAGCATAATGTATTGATGCAATTTGCAGACACGGACGTCGGATACGGAATACGGACACATGAAAACACTTGGAAATTTCTTCTTGTCCGTATTTGTACGCACACCGATGGACGGATACGGACGCGGACACATGGACATGTAGCCTTACATGGGTATAGGCTGCTAGCATATCCGTTATTAGCAGGGAACCAATTAAAAACGAAGTTAAATTCATAAATTGCATGGAAAGCATATTAAAGTGCGATCATTATGACATTAGTTTATATAATGACTGGCAAGAGTTCCTTACTCCGTCATTCAGTATGGCGACCGAGAGATTGCTACGTCGGTATTCCTTTTAAACATGTACACACATACTCACCAACGCGGTTTCTTTCCGTAGGCCTTTCACGGTAATCAATGCAACTGCCATGAAATCTTTTGGAAGGATTTATTTTTACAAATTCTTGATTATTTGATAAAACTACCATAGAAATATAGCAAATTGGTTGAAATGTTTATAACATAGGGATTCATGCTAGGTTTCCACTATCCGCGATCAGTCACGAACGCCACGATTGGCCACTCGTAGCTGATAGTGGTATTTCTCTGAGATTTCAGGCTTGGATACGGTGTGATGCGAGTTGATACGTTTTGATACGATGTGTTGCGCTCTGTTGCGTTCTGGTCACGATTTGTCAATTACAAGTGTCACGATCTGTCACGGTCTGATCTCCAGATCAGATACGATTACATACGTTCCGTTGGGATTCTTTCGATCGAGTCCACGATTGGATCCCGATCTGACACGATCATCACGATTGGGTTCCCCGAATTAGGGCGTTCTAGTAAGAACAGATAAGTTCCGATACGCTTATCACGAATACGTGCGCTCCGTTACGATAAGATACGATTATGTTCGCAATCTCTTTCAAGTGATCGATGGAGATCACGATTTGAGTTACGATTGGACCCGAATTATATAAACATAGCCCGACTGACTATTAACTTCATTGTTATTTGAGATTGCAACACATCTTAACAGAGCGTGGTGTTTTTTCTTATTTACGATTGCTCACGATTACCACGAATTGGATGCACGATTAGATACGATTTGTCGCCCTTTATTACGATGTAATAAGATCTGATACGATGATCCCAATGGGCAATTGGTCGCAGTTGATTGCGTTAATCGTAGAGAATTTTTGAACCGTTCAAAATTGTTCTGCGAGTAACACAATTGCCACGACTGACCTGAAGATCTGATTAGATCTTATAGGATCACCACGATTGGTCCACGATTAAGACAATGATTTCAATCGTGACGCGAATCGTGATAGTGGGAACCTAGCATCAAATACGAATCGCAAGAATCAAAAAGCCAGATTTATATCAAAGCTATGATTTAACGGCGTGAATGTTGTCATGTACAATTGAGGTGGCAGGGATTTGATTTGAATCTTCAAATCTTATGCACACGACTACACACAACTTTCTCGCAGAGATGTGACCGAGTCCGAAAATAGCTCGATTCAAATCACTGCCACTATCAACTTCCACTTGACCACTGACAGATCATATGATGCAGAAGAAAACAACGTGCGCTGTTATGTTTTTAGTTATCTCCATTCTGTTTGTAGTTTCAACTCTTGGTATATATGTTAAAACGAATAATACCGCGTTCCTGTATCTTCACACTGTAGTACTATTTGTTCCTACAGTGGTTAATGTTAAACATTTGCAATCTATTTAAAATGCATTGTAACAGCGATGTTACAGACTTAAACCTCCTTAGTAATTCCGCAGCGTATAAACCAGATGTATCCGATCGGGCGATCCGGATGTTGCGATTTGAATGGCGGATTAAATAAGTACACAGGTTTGTACAATAATCTGAAAAAAACCTAGGCATATATTCGAAAACGAAAAAAGAAAGTTGTACATATTTATAATCACAATAAATTTTGCTCGTGTTCGCATTTTTTTTCTGGGATGTTTGCTCACGTTAAGGCCTTGTCACACTCTGGCGAATTGACCTTACGACGAGATTTGATAGACAATGTGTTTAGCCATTCAGAAAGCTAGGACTTAATTGTTTTACGGACATGGCTTGTAAAAACTTTTTACTCTCAACGGTGTTTGACGGACTTTATCCTAGGTAGGCGTGGTTATAAATCCCATAGCGTATTGTCAATTTAAGATTCGAGTACTGTACGAGTTCTGTCGAGTTATAACTCGCCGTAAAGTGGGCGAGTTGGTCGATGAATTGTTTCAAGACGACATTTGTTCGAGTTATCTTCAACCTTGACACGACATTTACATAACAAGTAACCACATTTGTATAACGAGTTCAGCGGAGACATAAACGATATTACTACGATATGCGTACGATATCTTCGACAATCGAAGACTTGACAAGGGAGGACATGTCTACGGAATGTGTTCGAATGTGTTCGAGAGTGTGCGAGATTCCTTCGACACGACACGCGTACGAGAAGAAAATGTCGCCGAGAAGCGGCTAGAATTTTAAACGGTTTAAAATTCTCGCCGCTACTTGGCGAGTTCTTGCAGCTTTAGGAGACATAAGAAGACATCACTGCGACAAAGAACGACATGTGTACAAGATCTAAACGACACCAGGCGAGTTGTGGCGAGTAACAACTCGCCAGAACTCGTATCTCAAATTCGCCACAGTGTGACAAAATCATTGAAAATCGATTGACTTGTTTGACAAGAATGTACACCCGGCTACTTTTTAATATCATTTCCATTGTGATCTTGCACGTTACTGTTCACTAATTGCACATCTTTCAACATGTTTTACACTTAACTACCAATTGCATGTATTGAGATGGAGCAAAATTAATTGTGTTAATAAATATGTACGACAATCCGTATTTTCAAACCGGACTTCTCTTACGTTCGTTAATATCGAACATAACAGCTCAGAGCGATATGGGCAAACACCCATATCTACATTTTTGTCTAAACATTTGTTAACTTCAAACACAGAAAATTATTATTTTTGCAAATATTGACTATCACAATAACGGAATGATTTCAGGAAATAACCGTGTCTTCTGTTTCAATTGCTTTAAATATGGTCAAACATGTCATGTTGTTTTGTTGTCCTCCCGGACGAACCTCTTTAAAATACTTTCAAGTTTGGAAGCTTTTAAGAACTTTTTTAAACACCAGATTTGCCGGTCATCGTGTGCAATACATAAATTTTTAATTCTGTTCTAACAGCAATGACATTTTTGCAATTACCAACATTACATTTGTCAAGAGGTAAAACTGCATCATTTTCATTTATATCAACCTGATTTGCAACCACTTCCTTATTTACCGACTAATAGTCTTTAGATTTTGTATATCCTGATGGGTTGTACACAAAACCAATATGTTTAGCCACGTGTTATCTTTCAGGCGTTGTTTCTAATATGATTTGATCAGTACACACGAAAGTTTACAATCGCTGACTCTAATGACAATACGTGACAAAAAATGGCGCATACGCCCCTAATTCATCGAGATTATTGATATAAAAATAATTATTTATGTTTGAAAACTTTACATAACTTATTGATTACTTACCACAATTTACTATTCAGAACTCATTTAGAAAAATTAGCGAGTATCATGTTAGAATATCCATTATTTAATGCCTGCAAGCTTAAACAACCGTATTACGATATCATGATATGTATGTTATTAACTATATACGTGATGCACGCTGAAACCCATGTAAAATCCAATTTTTAAATTTGAATCGAGGAAAACACTCAAACAAAATGGCGACGCACTAGCGGCGCACCCGGCGCCCCCCCCCCCCCCCTTCAAACGTCCGGACCATACATATAATGGCGTATATAACACGGTAAAAAACTGAATAAATATGCTTATAAAAAGTTTCGCTCGCTTTGCTCTCGCAATTTGGTAAAAGACACACATCAACTTTAGTAAAACATACCCGACCTATCCCACTCTCTACGATTTCTTACGTACAACGTAGTACCGGCGCCAAATTTCATTAACAAAGATAAACTATTGACAATGGGTATATATATACCTTTATTTGTGGATGATACTGTTTTCTGTTTACATTCCTATATTATATAAACATGTCAGATGCAATACACCCGTGAACGTTGGCACATGATACAACAAAAAAAAGACATTAATACGTTTCGAATAATTACCGTGCTCCGCGGTAACTATACCCGTGCTCCGTCGTAATAATACCCGTGCTCCAGCGTAGCTATACACGTTTCAATCCGCATTCCTTCAGACAGTTGACGAGGTGTGATGGTATGTGTAAACAGATACTCCGATTCTACAAGCAACACGTTCACTCAATCGTTAAGAATTCCACCAACGAGCTTGAGCTTGAAAAACACCGTAAGTTGGACTATGGACGGTTTCACAGTGTCGGGGAAGTTCCGATTCCATCACTGCCCAGATGTACTAGTACTCATCAATGACTGCTACTTTAAATTCCATATAATTAATCCTACAATAATTTAACATGCATGAGTCACTCCACGTGATGAAAGTCAGACTCAACAGCGTCTACTGATATCATTCTAGTAGGACAGGGATTATCGTACCTAGTTACGACTATGTCAGATGGCATCATGCAGCATTTCGAGTGGGACCAGGAATTGTGGTAATTTCTCTGCACAGAGTGATGAGTGACGGACAAACATCAAACACACTGTCTTAGTAGCCGTCATAAGACATGTTTGGAACTTGTAATGAGTTCCTTGTCTCTGCTACCGGTCATTCGGAACCGCAAATTTCATATTCTGGTTGTCTACCACCAGTAGTCCGCCGTTCAGCAGAAAGTCCAGTACAGTGAGGAAAGAATCCTTCCCATTATCTTCAGATCCAAAGACACGGGCTGCTCCAGGGTGACTGGCCTTGACTGGGATGATATCCACGGCTACTGGTCTCCCGTCCGGCAGAAAGTCCACTGCACTGAGAAGAGGCTCATTCTCATCATCTCCAGTCTACGGCAGATCCACGGACACGAGCTGCTCCAGGAAACCGCATTTGAGAATATGATGTTACATTTAAGTCTAACATAACTTATGCAATTCCCAACTCTGGCAATAACAACTTAGTCGTTTTGATGCTATCGCCCTCGTTGTTTAATGCCGACGCATCTAAACTCAATATCTTTGTTTATTGGCTGATAACCAACGATAAATCGAAAAATATTTCTTAAATAGTAAAAAGGAGCCCGGTTGAAGTACACATAAAACACTAAGCTGGTCGTTATTGGCTCGTGACTTTACTGAATAATGCATCTTTTTTACGATAACCGACCACTTTTGTTCTTAAACACACCCCTACAATGGACTGTAAACGGACTTTGTATGCTATAAATGTAGGATTATGGCATATATCCGCCATTGATTTGTGGTGGACGCTAAATAGTGTTCCCATCCTTCCACTTGTTAATGTGCTCGCATACAATATTCGCATACAATATTGAATACATCATTAAACGTGATTAAATCCTTCGAACTCAGACATCTTAACATTGCGGAAATAAAACAGTATATATGATTTCATTGATCACAGTCTTAACCTCTATCACTGCACCACATGAACGACCGGCTGCAGAGACAAGGAACACCGTACAAGTTCAAGACAAACCCATATGACGTTATATGCGTGTCTCAGAATGTACTCGCAGTGACTGTGGGTAACAAGACCGTGTGTCTCCTGTCCGTGAGTGCGGTCATCAGTCTGACAAGGGAAATCAACACATCCTCTCAGTTCGACTTACTATGCTGCAAGTCGCCATCAATCATGTTCGTAAGTACATACGATGATCCACGTCCTGCCAGAATGATATCACTGGATGGCGTGGAGTCTGACTTTGATCACGAGGTGTTTCTTAAGAATACGTGCAAGTTTGATGAACGTAAGTGCACGTATGTCCAGTCTAAGAACACGTTGATACTGACTGACATGTTCGCTCAAACAGTGTACATGTACGACACCGCGAAGGGCAGTCACTGATGATAATATTCAGGAACCACTTGGTGCGTGTGTCGGGCCTGGTGGCACGTTGTTGATGTTCAGTAAGGGAACCGACTGAATTGTGCACTTGACTGTTGATGGTGACATACTCGGTATCTACCCAATGGTTATGGAGTTACCGTACACCCTGTGTATGAACACGGATCGTACAAGGCTGGTGGTAACGAATAGCCTTGAAGGCACTAGGAAACTTTAGTTGTATAAGACATCACTAGCTTGCAGTTAGATGATCATGGTGCGCTGTCTGATTTTATCCATGAGATCATTGTTACTCGTATTAAGAGTGCGCAGTTATATTTAAACAGGATTGGATAATTTTCGAGTGTAATACTTGTTATGAATGCTGCTAAAATGCATTACCAAATTTATAATAAATAATGTTATAGGGTTCAAAAATATAAGAGATAATAGAACCGCTGGCGAAGGGACATGCAATTTATTCAGGGAATAACATTATGAAGAATGTCTGAAATTTATATTATAAATTACATTGAAATATCATATGAACTTTAAGAAATAAAACAATCATTTCACATTTTAACATACGATTATTATCAGTATGATATTAATAATTATTTAAGTCTATTACGCAATAACAAAATGTCAATACACTTCGTGAAAATAACAAAGAACACTACTTATACCATATTTAAGTGTCTGTGAGTTTTCTTTGTTTTGCGGTATTCAATAACTGTGATTTATACCGTATTGCAGAGAGTTTTCTTTGTTCTGCGGTATTCAATAAATGTGATATTAGAACAGAAACTGTTGGGCGAATCCTAATATGAATGCTTTTAGTGTGTAAGTAGCGTACAGTATAGTGAAATTTAGTTTTAATTTATACGCACGCTAGTTATTGCACGGTAAGCTTCGACATTTAACAGCGCTAAATTTGGAAATGACACACATGCTTTACGTACATGCAAAGCATGTCAGACATCATGTGACGTTTAGGAAACGCCTATGGGATGGGCATCGTGGAACGTTGCAATATGATAGGTAAATATGGTATAACATAATTGTAGCACACTTTGACCTCAATATGTTAATTATTTAATCATGTGGGCTCGTTAAATAACTTACGTATTTCGGTAATAGTATGCTAAAACTATTACATCTCTGGTGGGCGGAGCATAACCGTGCAATAAGTAGCGTGCGTATAAATTACAACTAAATTTCAATATACGGCACCCTCAATATGGTATAAAACACATGTAGCGCAATGTTACCTCATTATGTTAGTTATTAAACCGCGCCCAGTGAGCTCGTTAAATTACTAAAATATTTCGGTAAAAATATGCTACAACTATAACATACTGCAAGCAATTTAGTAATAATTAAAAGATACGTGATAGAAGAAACAAATCACCCAAACTGTGTACTTATATTGTTAGAATTTATATTATAACTCAAGCCATTACAAACCAACCGTATTAATACTTAGATTTTATCTTTTCTAGAATAACTTTCATTGTGTGGATCGTCAGGTCGAGAACGCACGTACAACGATCACTCACGGAACCGCACGATTATTAAAACAATGAGGCTCTGTGAAACAATTTCACCCTAGTAAACCTGCTAAGCTATTAAATTTAATGATTAAATTTTAAATTTACATTGTCCAACGATTAAAAAAACATTTAAATCGCTGATATCTTTGTGTAAAACAATATGAATTATAAGTCCAAAAAATGTGTGTTTCGGGCAACTGTCTCAAAAAAGTTAGTTAGGGTCGGGATTGAGTTTTTTTAGTGTTTTTTTTTAAGTCTAGCCATAAAAGCCGAACAAATGACAAGCACCTAACCGGCAATACTATTCATCTATGAAGAGATCCAGAATACTCAGTTAATAATATAAAGCGCCTTTTCGACATGGATTATCTAATTAATCACGATTATCTTCCTTGAAAAAAAAATCTGACAAAGTAAGATTTCACGGAAAACAACCGTCTCTAAAAACTTAAGGGTCGGGAGGTTTTCGCTAGGTAGGGTCGGGTTGCCCGAAACACAGAACTTTTTTGTTTTTACCTAAAGGGACTTGTTCACAGATTTTTTAAGTTTCTAATATATGCCATTAAACGTCTTAACTTAACAAATTAAAGCATTTGAACTAAAGAGCCCAAGAACTATAACAAGAAAAGCATATAAAAAAACTGATGATTTCTCATTAACGAAACGGTATTTAACGTATATTTCTATGTCATTGGTGTTATTTCGCTGCTTTATATACACTATTCTTTTACTTTTGGAATCAGAAAACACGTTTGAAAATTATTAAATCGTCAATCTATGAACAGGTCCCTAAAGTCAGGCAAATTGTGTCTCTTTGTTAAGGGAATAATTTAAATGGTTGATTGATTGATATGAAAATTGTTAATCCTTTGTTAAGAAACAATTACCAGAGATAGATGTTTGTAAAGAAATTATTTTATCATAGGTAAATGTTTGTACTGCGTTTTGTCATTTATTAACTAATTCAATTAACTGTTTAAAAGTTTTAAATGATTTTATTGTTCAGTGTACAATACATTCATTGATGTAATTTGCATGTAAATGTAATTATGCTGTCCAAATATATAAAGTGTAGGGAAATCTAGCGGCATCAGCAGGTTCAAACTCCCTATAGACATCATACAGTCTTTGTTTTCAAGCAATTAATTTATTCTGCGATATTATAACGGAACGCATCATTAGTTATTATGTGACTTATCAGTTATTTTACTCGCATTTCATTATGGTAAACTGGTGTGTGCTATAACATTTCACGTGTCGATTATACGCCTTTTTGATATTTGGAACCAAATTGCAGTTAATATTTGACATTCTCTAACTTAACCACTATTAAAATAAAGCTGATAAATATTTTTCTTCTTTATACTCAAATTGATCTTCTTACTTCATTAGGGGTAATTATTACAGATGAATATTCGTCTGTAAATCCCACAACCGGTGGCGCACGTTTATTTTTCTGTAGACTATTCACACTGGGTATGACGTGACTCCGGATACTGGCCCATTATAGAGCCAAAAAAGACCATATTAACTACACAGTTAAGTTTTCTTTTATCGATTTCAATTAATTTGTTGATAATATGCTATAAACAAGTGGTTATGTAGACAAGTGGTTAACAGACTGCCAACTACATTTTGAAGACATTCGTGTACTTCATATGCAAATGTTGTAGATCAACAGTGCATAATTTCCCTTTAAAAAGGGAATGCTCGCGGAAAAATTGCCGACCCTCTCTCATTTCGGTCACTTGTTAAAGATTTTAAACCTCGATCGAAAAATGTGAATCGAGCGATTATGCACAAATGCTATAAGGAGCACATGTTCCAAGTTCCAGTAATTTTGAATAATAAATTGCTGCGATATGGACTCCAATAATTTTGTGCCAGGTGTACTGATTGATTAATTCAGTGGCTCGTGTACGGGATTGCAGGCTACTGTACTGAGTATTGTGTACTAATATACTGTGATTTCTCATAGTATCGAGACAGCCGTTGTATGGGGTGTGTCTTTTCTGGTTGTTATTACACCTTAGTTTGACAGAGTTAACGTTTGTTCTACGAGTACGACATTGGTCGTGCAAATTACTAAATAAATCACTGCCAGAACAAAAATCACGTGACCATAGTAGCTTTTTAAATTGAAACTACTGTATATTACCAAAAAGCGAATACTACAGTATTTTTATGAATTTCAACGGTTAGTAATTTCAGACAATTGATGGTTAAAGGAAAGCGATGTGTTTTAGGTTTAAACACAAATAGATACTGGAAAATACGATATTTTCTTTAAACTGTTTTCTACTTTCACATTCTCTTGTTTAAATGCACACGTAATATAATTATAAACTTTTAAACCAAAGGACAAATTTCAAATTCTACTGTTTCCAACACTTTTAATTGAATACATATAAAAATAAGTATAAAATAAAATTATAATTAGTATAAAATATCGAGTATATACTAAAGTATCTTAAGTATACTACCGTTTCTAAAGTCGCCAACTAATTGTAATTTAATAAACTCAAATACAAATCTAATAGAGTTAAAACTACTCTTGGTCAATCTGTTGCTCTGTGCATAAGTCCCATTTTTTTATTGCAATATTTTTCATAGTTTAAATATCCATATAATTATAATATTCAGTGTTTATTTGTTTATTTATTTTATAACAAATGACGCTTTTTCTTAAACAAGTATTTTATACTCTTCGACAAGTGTTCTCTAAGAATGAATTGTGAAATCATCTAAGATAAAATCTTAGAAAATAATTATATAAGCTAAATAAGAAAACCACACGAAAATTTCTAAATACAGATCAGATTTTTGTTTACAATAATTAAATAAAAAACTAAAAATTTCTCACAATTTCATATAACTATTAAATTATAAATCTTAGAAAATTTATGAAATCTTAGTGAAAAATGTGTCTTAGATTGGTTCAGAATACCACTGCTGAATTTAATTTCTTCATATAAATCATTTTCAATTAGGTGACTAATAGTGTCTTTGAACTCTTCCAAATATTTTTTACAGTAGAAGCAGGCATGCATGTACAGGATAATTAATATTGTTTTTAATGAAAATTAAGTCTGAATACTAGAAATCATCAAAAATGGTGATGTTTCTTTGCGCAATACCCAGTACACTAAATATTGATAAAATGCAATACTCCGTACACGAGCATGTAAAACCCCGTACACGAGTTGGCATTTTCTAAGATTAAGAAATACCTAATAAGTAATAAAAGTAATTGAACATTGCAGTAAATGGTGTTCATAGTATTCTTAACCAATCGCTCGATTCACATTTTGAGAAACAGGTTCAAAATCGCCAATAATTGAAAGAAACAAACGAGGAGCTTCATTTTTTGAGTGAGCATTTAATGTTTAGTTGCTGATTGTTTACTGTTTATTTATTATATGGGTCAAAGTAAGTATATGATGGTCTTTGCAATTAAGTTGGCAATCTAGGTCAGCACATACATGTATTTAAAATTGTAAACAGAATACTTGAAATCTGCGTTTTACTTACCGTTGTTAGAGCTGTTTTCTTTGACATATAGCGATTTTGGCTCGATAATGGGCCAATTTCCGGTGTCACGTCAAACCCAGTGATTCAATTCTAGACTATTAAATCGGTAGATTGTTTAAAGAACGCGCTAAACGCCACTGCAGTCATAACAATATTTGTTATACTACAATAAATAGTCATCGTAATGTCATCGTACAATTAGAAATCACACTCTCGTTTTTTAAATTAATCGGCTTTGCTGGTTTTGTGTAATTAATTTAGTACAGAGTTATTTCATGTATTATATGCTTCCCCCGTACAAGTTTATTGATACCATTATTAGCCCTCGAAGGTAAACAATTTTCCGGGATAGTAATATTATCATGCATAGAAGGATTTTCAAATAGGTTATCAGGAATGATCGCTGTCATGATGTATGGGTCTTTGCAATTAAGTTGAAGTTAAGCATACAAGAATCATAACTTATAATTTTCCAAGATTTTTTATACCCCCTTGACTATTTTTTCTCCAGTCTAGATTTAAGACTATATAATTGTCCTCTTTACCACTTTTTCTCGAGTCTATATGTAAGATTATAAATTATATATGATATATTTAACACTTACCTAACATAGAAAGGAAATGGAGATTAATTAAAATGCATAGATATCATGACAAGATCAAACAAGATCAGTACCTTATTCAGGATTTGAATTGTTTTCCTTTAGTCATTCAATCTTTACCCCCAAAAAGCTCCTTTGACTGGCGCATTTTGGTACAATAACACTCTTGTTATTATTATTGTTATTATTGTTATTATATTTAGCAGTAGTGTTAGTGTTATAATTAGTATTATAAGTATTATTAGTATTATATGGATGATTTTGTTTTCTTTTGTGTCAATTTATAATGCGATTTGCATATGTATTTAAATATAATGAACTCCATATGGGCATAAATATGTGCGTTTATTTGTAGTAATACCTAAACGACAAAAACATCGTAAAATCCTCACTTTTTGTATAGAATACGATCAAATATTGTCACAAACTCTTATTTCATTGAAAAAAAAAGAAGTTGAGTTAGCTCGCACTTTCCTTGATCCCGGTATTCCCGATTTGAAAATACCGCAGCTTTCCCCAATACACTAACCTGAATCGAATGTGCGCATGAGCGACTCGATGAAACTTACCTGTCACGTGATTATCCTGAACGTTGTGTCTACACCGGTCTAAAGACCTTTGTACTCACGCTCTAAGCATTATGGTTATGCGCTATTTCCAGAGTAGCTACTTATAGTTTATTTAAGGTCAAATTACACCAAAACGGAAGTCACATCCTCAGGGTTAAATGCTGTCAGTTAGATAATAAACACATATGGTTCAGTGTAGAATGCATATGATTTTAAAAATACAGTTTAAATGATATGTTTTGGTATCAATTTAAAGGTATATATGTAAGAAATAAGAAAAAATACAGTTTTAGTCACAACTTTATCTTAATTTGTTGCCAGCTTCATAACTTTTGGCCCATGTTTTCATGCACAAAATGGTAGCCTCCATGCCCGTCAAAACCGGTGTTTTTATTCTAAGGTAAATATTTTGAGTTGCGACATAAATAATTTGTTGACATGCTGCTTTTTTAAAAGGTTATGGCCTTATCTTTCCAACGATGTATGGTGATATATTAAAAAGTAGCTTGGTCATGGTGAGAATTGAGATCAAACATTGTATATTTTATATGTAACAATGAAGGCATTTATTTGCGCATGCGTAACCTTTAAGAACTTCCGGTAAGATTTGTCGTCTGCAATTTTTTTTTAATGGATGCTTACAAACGCACTGTAATGGAGAGAATTACTGCCAGATGCCATCTTGAAAAAATGAAGCATGACCATTTAGGAACTCGTGAAATTCACAGGAAGATCTACCATAACCAGTACCAGTATAGTAGTGTCAGAATGTTGATAATGTGATCGACATAAACAGAAATGCGCCTGACAGAAGCTTTTTGCAAATGTAAATAATGAAAAAAATACCGTTTCTTTATTATACTGCGAGTGTGTGTTGTTTTTGTTGTTCAGTTACATGTACATAGGCCTAATAGAAATTATTGAAGTAACTTACCTTCGATACATGCTTGTGTTTTCCACAGTTGCATTCGACCAAGACGACTAACAGACAATGTCTGCGGTAAGTTAAAATCACAAGGCATTGGAGCTGGTCATCTTGGTCCGCACCGTATTTTACCATCCTAAATACTGATTAATCATTAGCTTTTTTATTCATTCCACACATTATTTTCACTTGTTAATGTTGCTAAGCTCGCATAGTCTCCCTTTGTCTATACGTTTTATTGCTGTCTTTGACGGTTCTATAATTGCAAAATAAATCCATTTTACCCTCAAATATGTAATGTGTTCATTAAACACATGTATTTATATGTAAGCCCTTACCTTAGTATTTATATCCAGAAATCACACTAAAGTTGTTCAGAATTAAGGAAGTGAACAGCACAGGGTTCTTTATCTTTTCCGCGGACGCCATTTTGTATTAATGACCGAAATGTGAGCGCTTGTTTTCAATCGTTTTTCGTACACATTACGGTCACTTTTCGATTCTTGGTTGGTCGTTTTGTATCCGATAGGCACATTAACATACGTCCGTCCAAGATTGAAATCTTCTTCTGTCAGTCTTAAAGTTGATGTCGATTTCATACAGTGAGTAGTAGGACGAATCAAGATGCACCCGAAAAGTGTAAACTTTGGCATTTATACCGTTTTTAATCAATATAGAAAACACTTACGAATAAGTAATCCCTTTCTGAACATACTTCCACGGTACCATTTCGATAGTTTTACATTTGAACGCAGATCTACGAGTATATTTATCTCAAAATCTCCTACACCACTTGTGCTTTGAATCTTGTGACTGTGTGAACTAAATCTACGTCATCATTACGCGTTTGCACGTTATTTTTAGAATCTAACAATTCGGTAGAGCTGAACGGACTTTCACTTTTACTAAAGTTTACACGGCACCAAAGGTTGACTACAAAAATAAAACAATTACTGGAATGTCAGACATGTTGGTAAGTTTGATGAAACACATGCCTATCAGTCCTGCGATCTGATTGGCTAATCGACCTGTCAATCATTGGTCCGTCATAACTTCAATTCCATTGCAATTCAAAATTAAAGTTCACACTTTAAAACAGTTCCATTGTATAACCACATTTCTCATATTATATCATACAAGGAAGTTAATGTGTCAAACCATGTCAGTAAAATGTCACAATATCAACTTTAATTGTAACCGAATGAGATGAATAACAAACCTGTCATATGACAAAATGTATGCCAATACCACACATTTTCCTATCAGACCTCATTCCTTATAAATATTTTGGTGATATAACAGCGATTTTTTTAAAGCGGATTTGGGGCCGAAATAGGCCCCATTCACAAAGCCAAAAGTATCCTTTTTCACAAATTTAAATCCAAAATTCACAATTGCTAACAAGTTTATGTGTGAATTAATTTTGTGTCTTCTTTATTTTTATTCCATGCAAAGATCTTTCTTTAAGATTGATTATGATTTTTTTGCATCAAAGCATATAATATGTACAAATTCAATTAAAATTGCGTAATATAATCTTGATTGAATGATTTCATACATTAAAGGTTGAAATGTTATTTCCACAAAATATTGTATTATGGTGTTAATTTTCACAATTCAAAGTGCCCCCACAAAGGACTGGAAAAAAAGACTGGAAAAAAGGATTGGAAAAAAAAACCAACAGTATAATATTTAAATTGACCAACAAATTACAATAAATGCAGTCTACTGAATACACAATATTGCCGGAAGATAGGGGTAACTAAATGTACACTTAAGATTTTAATCCACAAGCAACCACCTTTATAAAATGTTCATGACTGTCGTTTTTGTTGTTTTTTTTAAAGATGAAAACGAATTGTGGAAGAGAAAATTTAGCCTTGTACTCCTGCAGAGAGTTGGGAATTACAATATATTACAGTATTAAATACAACGACCTATAGTGTGTTACCTGTGTAACACACAGTGTGTAGTGTTTTTAACTGTTTTTAATTCTGAACACTGTAGAGCTAGTACTGATTGGACTGAGTTGTAGACGAGGAGGACGGGCACGTATCTACATAGGCTGCCTATATCCGGAAGTCTTCGCAGTCTACATTGAAGATTATTTTTTCTTCTGTTAACCAGATGTTTAACACGTCACTACTGCTGCAGTGCTGCTGTTGTTGTAACTAACAACAGACGTTATACCTTGAGGTTACACGCTGGTGGACGTAGGCAGTACCTTGATCACGATCGGTCTCCGTGTGTGCTGACCATTCATCGTGGGTGTGTATCCCGATCACCAACCATGATAATTCCTGGGTGGCGTGATATTTGAACATTACGTTGGCTGTGCATTGGATTATTCGGACGTCATAGGCGGGCCAAGAACTTTCCATACCAAGGACTACGCCAAGAAGTCATTAACAGATGTCTTCAGCAGATACTGTATAGACTGTGTACTTGTGACAGTGAAATTTTTTAGTGAATGTGATTTTGTTTGTGCTTGTGTTTATTTGGATTAGGACTATACAATAGGACATATCTCAGTAAGTGTTGCTTATTTATTTATAAATTACCATTTAAAAAATCAGAATAAATTTTGCATTATCATGAATTAAATTTCATAACATTACTACTTTATTGATAGTATGTTTTACCAACTTGCAGAAATTGTAATTTTTTTTCCATTACTATTAAAATTTTGCTTATAGATTGTAACTTTTGTTATTTAAGATAGTCAGTTTATTTTCTAAAGATTATATTTATTGTCCGTTTGTGTGGGATATTGTTTTTGATGTGAGTAAATTGCTGAATGTGGGAAAATGAGTGTTAATTTTAATAGTGTCCTCATCATTTCAAATTTTTTTTGCAATGTGAAGTTGTTTCATATGTAATTGTTGAATTGTTACTTTCATAATGGCTGAAGGTAGTAATTTTGAGAACAGAAAGTTGTCGGAAGGGGGCGTGGATTTCTGAACACATCTACTCCAGAAATCAATGGTCAGGTAGATCATGGGTTAAGGTTTAGTATTGCTCCTTTTATACCCAAATTACCTTGTTTCTCTGGTGATGAACCATTACCAAAAGGCGATGTTGCTTATAATGAGTGGCGTTTTGAAGTTAGAGGTTGTCTGAATGATCCAGATATCACAGAAAATGTTTTAATGCAAGCTATCCGACGTTCTGTCCGAGGTTCTGCACGAAAACTGATTATTCCTCTTGGTGAATTTGCTTCTGTGGAAGATGTTTTAACCAAATTAGATGCTATGTTTGGTGATATTTCCACCAAGGGCAGTTTGATGCAAGAATTTTTTAATACTGTTCAGAAACATGATGAATCTATTACTTCTTTTGTTTGTCGTCTTGAAACATTATTGCAAGTTGCCATTGAAAATGGTCATTTGACAAAAGATGCCAAAAATGATCTGTTAAGACACAAATTTTGGACCTCTTTATTTTCAGAGAAGTTGAAGTCTCAGACCAGACACAAGTATGACACAATCACTGACTTCAATGTTCTACTCAGGGAGATTTGTATGGTTGACAAGGAAATAAGTATTTCTTCTCAGTCATCCTCTTCTAAAACAAAACAGTGATATGCATCTTCTGTTGTTTCAGATCAAGGAGAATCTATTGACTCAAAACTTTCAAGACTTTAATTGTCTTTGAAGAATGAGATTTCGGCGGTTGAATCCAGACTTGATGCCAGATATAGTTCTAAACTGGATCAGATTTTAGAATGTTTTACATCACAAAAGCAATCAATGCATGCTCCTTCTTTTTCTCAGTCACATGGGGGACAAGGAGTTGAGAATCCTCCGTTTCAGAACAACAGATCCAGACCGTTTAACAACCGTGGTCGAGGCAGGGGCATGAACTCATACAGAGGTCGTGGCTACAATTTCCAGTCGCAGTCGCCAAAAGAGTGACCGCCCCTGTTATGGGCCAAACGGGGGTAGGTGATTCTAATGGCCTTGCTGATAGATTAGTTGGTGTTTCGAATAGTTCTATGGTGATAATCAATGGTGAACCATTGAAGTGTCTCATTGATACTGGTGCTATGGTTTCTACTATTTCTGAATTAGCTTACATGAATTTATCAGACAAATCAGAGATTTTTGATATTGAAAACCTTGGTTTAGAAATGTCTACAGCTGATGGTTCAAAAATTCATTATCTTGGGTATATTGAATGTTCACTTCAAATGTCATGCTTGGAGTCACCTATTTATGCACCAATTTTGGTTGTCCCAGACAACAAATTCAACTGTTCATGTCCAGTGATTTTGGGTACAAACATCATTCGACTTGTCCGTGATAGTATCCAATCACAAGATGTTCCTGAAGAGTGGCAAATAGCAATCGATATTTTGCAAATTATCGAATTCAATGCTAAGCTGTCAGGTAAAAAGTCTTTAAAACTTGGACCATTTGAAACTAAGAATATCAACTGTGTGCCAGAAATATTAATCACAATATTTCACAGGTCGTAACAGAAAATTTGGAATGTGGCAATCCAAACTATACAGTTTGCCCCAGGGTAATTCAGTTGAAACAGTCCGGTTCACGCGCAAAAGTTGTTGTCCGTGTGTGCAATATGTCGGTCAAGTGTATCATTTTCGCTCCAAAAACCAACATATGTAAACTTTCTGAAGTTTCAGTCATTGATGATCTTTCATCTCAATTACCCAAACAGATGCCTTGTCATGGTTCTCCTATTTCAGATTTGGGAATCAAGATTAAAACAAAAAATCTGTCTCCTGAACAACTTCGAAGAGTGTATGAAGTTCTGGGTAACTGCAAAGAGGTATTTTCCACTGGTCCTACTGATATAGGTCGCACTGATATCTTAAAACACAAAATTGTTTTAGATGATCCACAACCTTTGAAACAACCTTACTGGAAAATCCCTCATGGGATGTACGAGGAGGTGAGACAGCACATACGAGAGATGCTGGATGCAGGTGTGATCCGTCATTCTGAAAGTCCTTTCTCGAATAATGTTGTTCTTGTTTGTAAGAAAGATGGCAGTTTGCGTTTTTGTATAGACTGGCGTCAGTTGAATTCCAAAACTAGAAAGGATGCTTACATGTTGCCTCGTTTTGATGACATTACTGATTGTTTAGTTGGTGCTACCTTGTTCTCCAAATTAGACGCCGTTCCGGCTATTGGAATGTTGAGCTTGAGGAGGAATCCAAACCATACACTGCCTTTTCAGTTGGTAATCTTGGATTCTATGAATGGAATCGGATGGGTTTTGGTTTGAAAAACGCGTGTGCAACATTTAAAAGATTGACTGAGCGTTGTATGGGAGATCTTAATATCCGAGAATGTCTAGTGTTCCTCGATGACATTTTGATTTTCTCTCGTACATTTGATGAGCATTTGACACGGCTTTCTCAGCTAGAATGTCATGGTTTGAAGCTGAAACCTTCCAAATGTGAACTGTTCATGTCTTCAGTTTCATATCTTGGTCATGTCATTTCAGATAAAGGGATTCATACAGATCCAGAAAAGGTTGCAGCAGCCAGAACCTGGCCTGTGCCCCAGAATGTGAAAGAGTTGAGGCAGTGTCTGGGTTTTACCGGTTATTACAGAAGGTTTGTGAAAGGTTATTCTTCGTTAGTTGAGCCTTTAAATTCTCTTCTGAAAGGTCATTTTCTGAATGATAAACTATCGAAGAGACGTAAAAAGTTGGTTCCTTGCAAGTGGGAGTGGTCACAGCAAAAGGCATTTGATACCTTGATTTCGTGCCTTACATCTGCCCCTATCCTTGCCTATGCAGATTACACACAACCTTTTATTATGCACACTGACAGTTCTACTTCTGGCCTTGGAGCTGTTTTGTATCCGGTTCAGAATGGTGAATAGCGGGTGATCGCTTATGCTAGTCGTGGTCTTAAGAACAGTGAAAAGAAGTATCCTGCTCATAAACTTGAATTCTTGGCACTCAAGTGGGCTGTCACGGAAACATTTCAGGATTATTTAGCTGGTGTTTCTTTCGAAGTGGTCACTGATAACAATCCGTTAACCAATGTGTTGACCACTGCAAAGCTTGACGCTACAGGTCATCGTTGGATAGCAGCATTGTCGAATTATAACTTTTCTATATCCTACAGACCTGGGAAGTTGAATGCAGATGCTGATGGTTTGTCTCGAATTCCTCAGCAGATATTTCCAGATGTAATCAAAGCTGTGTGTTCCGGTGTACAAGCGGATGTGGCATTGGCAGATTGTGTGGCTACAGCAAGTGTTCCTCCTGAAGCAGAAAAGGTATCACATGATTTTCAGAACACTGATCAGATCGATTGGAAAGTCCAAGCCAATGATATCACATTGCAAAGGGTTATTGACCTTCTTAGTAGTAATTCTCGTCCCAGAGGAGAAATGTTGTGTCAGGAGAGTCCTTCTGTTCAAAAATGCTTAAGATAATGGAACAGTATGTTTATGCAAAATGGAATCCTGTATCGTTCTTCTACTCTAGATGGTAATGGCATAACACAATTAGTTGTACCTTTGTCTTACCGTAATATGGCTTTGCGTGGTGTTCACGAAGAAGTTGTCCATCCTGGTAAAGAGAAGTCTCTCTCGTTGGCAAGACAGCGATTCTATTGGCCTGGTTTGCAAAATGATTTGAATAATCGTATCGAGCATTGTGATCGTTGCATTCGTAGGAAATCCCCGGTGAAACTTGCAGAGTTAGTCCCAATTCAAACTACTCACCCAATGGAACTTCTGTGCATTGACTTTCTAAAGGTAGAACCCTCTAAAGGCAATATTGAGAACATATTGGTCATTACAGATCATTTAACTCGCTATGCTGAAGCTGTGCCTTGCAGAAATCAAACAGCTGTAACTACTGCAAAAGCTCTATATGAAAACTTCATTCGTTTCTATTCTTTTCCAGAGCGATTAGACAGTGATTTTCGAGAGCAGAGTTATCAAAGAACTGTGCAATGTAGCAGGTGTGACCAAAACACGCACTACTCCTTACCATCCTATGGGTAATGGAAGTTGCGAACGTTTCAATCAGACTCTGATTAAAATGTTGGGTACTCTAGAACCTCATCAAAAGTCTGACTGGAAGTCTTATATAGGTCCAATTGTGCAGGCGAATAACTCTACTAAGAGTGATTCGACGGGTTATTCACCCCATTTCTTGATGTTTGGGTGGCATCCCAAATTGGCAATCGATGTTGTCTTTGGTCTGAATTCGAATGAACAGCAGAGTTCTGACAAAACTGTTAATGTGAAAGAACTACGTAAACGTTTAGAAATTGCTTACAAGAATGCTTCCGATCATGCTTCAAAATCCGCAGATAAGGCAAAAGATCAGTATGATAAAAAGGCTTCAGCTTGCAAATTGGAAGTTGGTGATCTTGTCTTGGTAAGGTGTGTAGGTTTGAATTCTGTTGGCAAATTGTCTGACAAATGGGAAAACAGTCCTTACAAAGTCCTTTCTATTCCCAACATTGATTTACCAATTTACGTTGTACAACGTGCAGATGGAATAGGACCTAAAAGAAAATTTCATCGTAATATGTTGTTGCAGTTTAATGCTTTACCAATTGCAGATGATGTCATCAGTGATGCCAAAGTCGAGAAACCAATGGTTAAGAGAAACAAATTGATCTCAAAATCTGATGTATTAAGTTGTACGTCTGAATCTGAATCCGATTCCGATGTTTCAGTGTATGTGATTCATCAGCGTAGGAAGGTCATTCTCCCTATTACGAGACAATCTGGAGTTTTCTAATTCCTCTCCACGTGATGCAAATATAGAGCATAGTATTTCCACGAATAGTTTTGTACATACAGAGTCTGTGTTAGACTCATCTGCACTACGTCCGACCCCTGTCCCTAGGCCTAGGAGAACAAGAAAAACCCCTGAAATATACGGTAATTGGGTTTACAGTCCTATCATTGCTGATGTCAAACAGGAAGAATATTTTGTGTGATTCACTGTTTTTATAATTGTTTTATTATGAACTGTGAAATGAAGTCTCGATAATGGGTATATACACAGTTTTGTTTGACGGAGAATCAAATTGAATCATTGTGTACATCATTTCGATTAAGTAAGTGACTTAATTCATTTACAACTTGGTATTTAAATTATTATGCGTTATTTATAAATCATATTTGCATAATTATTTAAATGTAATTCTGATATAGATGTAGAAATAAGTATTACTTTATTTCTTAATATATCAATAGTTTATATTTGTAATGTATGTATTATTTTTTTTTTGTTTTGTATAGCCGGGAGACAATATTTCCTGGAGGAGGGAGTATGTTACCTGTGTAACACACAGTGTGTAGTGTTTTTAACTGTTTTTAATTCTGAACACTGTTGAGCTAGTACTGATTGGATAATTGTCTGATACATGGTGAACACATATCTTAGAGATTGATTGAAACTGGGTTTAGTCGGTTAGAGTAAAATTTATATTCCTGATTGGGACTATATAGATCTTGATTTGTATCAATTTTTTGCAATTGATGTAATTTAGCAGTTGAACAGTGAATTTATATTCCTGTGGTATTTATATATTTTTACATCTGTATCTGTCTGGCTTTGTCCTGATGAAACTTTGTTTGGAGAATTAAAAACATTGAACTTGTTCTCGGATCATTATAAATACAATTCCAACGACATAGAACCTGTAACAAGTGGATGGAAACGATATTAAATAGTCTCTGCATAATAGACTGATCCAGGTCTTGCCATGGATAGTTTTAACTCCTCCCCAGCTATTGTTAAAGGATTAATTTCCATTGATCGAAAATTATAAACATTACCATGTGCTCTTTCTAAATATCACAAGCATTATGCACGTGCTCTTTTGTATGTGCATAAAATAGTTTAACCGCTAAACACGTGATATCCAAGTGCTATGATTGGATAATATTGCAAGTTAATTAGCATATGATTGACATTTGTGAAAGCGTCTATTTAGTTTGTCTAATTGTAAGTTTCAGTTTTATTTTGAAAAAATGAAATTACAGAAATTTAACCTCATCCAAACAAATGTTTCAGTCGTTACTATAACAAATGCACTGATAATTCACTTGCATTCAAGTTCCTTTCTTGCCAACAGTCTTTCTACGCTCAGTCGTTGTGAGCATTTTGATTATTTAAGGAAAACATAGGGTTCTTGACTGTTATGTTTATCATGACACCAACTAAATCCATATGATTATCATTGGTAGCGGATCCATGTAACACACTGGCTTCACATCCCAGGGCAGGGTTGTCATTATAAAATGAAACAAGTGATTTTTATCTGAATCTAAGCGATTTGGCGAGGGGCCTAGGGCCCCCCGTTGTGATATTACCTATTGCGATATTAAAGCCCCTGAGAATAACAACCGATTTTCTCATGATTTGAAACGACGAATTTGATCGGCAATCGGTATCGTCAACTCCCCTAAATTCGCGACTACCATTGATTTGCGGATGATGTTAATGTCACGTGATCGTCTACGGCATTTGCGCATGCACATACGTGGCCGCGGGAATTTCTTTATACATGTCCAATGGACCAATTGACCGAATATTGTGTGAAGATTTTAAACAGACGAAAGCATTGGACATGATACCTGATATAAAAACACCATGTTTTTTTATTCCCAAAACACCAGGAAGTTACATTTTGTGTTTTTGAATAAAAATACAAACTGGAAATAGTTGTTTTCGTCCGATGTTGTAGTAGAACTTCCATATATGGGAAATGATTCGGCAGTGTGTCGTAACTAAGGCGGAGCAGAGTTTTCTGTGTGTTTTTCAGTACCTTAATTTTAAGTGAATTTTAGCCTTTTTCATAGTATTATGGTTACACAAGAGGCATTAAGGAAATTGAACAGGTTCTATTCACCTGCAAATTAAAAACACACAATACAATAATATACTGCAAACAAAATGAAAACAGTAAAATGATTATTTTTTCTTGCTTAAACTTAAAATCATCCTGGATTTTAGAATCAATAAGCCACTTTAAAAGAAATAATCCATTTGCCTGAAAACGTTTTTCCCCACTGGTATAGTGTTACTTAAATGTGCTTTTGAGATAAGGAAGAATTACATTTCAGATTTCTTTTTTAAAATAAAAATCACTGTTGAATACGATAATCCAAAACTTGTTGTACATGCGGCTTAATTGAAGATTATTTTCTAGGAATTATCGGATGACGTCATATCCGCGAATATATTCTTTCTTTATTATTAGTATCGTAAGGCCTCCGGCCCAAAATACAATCAATATGCATCAACAATTGTAGTGACACAATATTTTCAGCAAGGATAAAGTTATGGATATGTCGGCATAATTATGTATTCACTATATATACATACAAGCATTGTGTGCATACATATACGAGATATACAGATCTAGATCTAGATAATATTCTGTAGAAATTATATTTAAATTCAAATTTAAATTTTATTAGCTAAAACATGTCAAGTTAGTATCAAGACAAGGTGCTAATTAATTTATATCATTACTACAAAATACGCATGCACGAGTTCAGTCTATCTGCTTTGCTCTGAGCGTAAATGCAGCGTTCAAGTAGCGTGCAAGCGAGAAAATACTTTGTTCATTTTGATCAGACATGATTTTCAGAAACAGTTGGTCTGTTATCTGGTTATTTAGCCATTCGTCTCTAAAATATCTCTCTCTTAATTCGTTATACAAAGGACACACACTCAAAAAATGCAACTCGTTTTCAATACAGTATACATTTCGTTTTAGACATATTAGACAGAACCTATAATCACGCTCAATCCGTAGATATCGTCCTCTTTCTATCATCTGTTGATGGCTAGAACATCTAAAGTTTGAGAGTACACGTTTTAGGTGAAAAGGCAATGAGATAGACAAGTATTTTTCTGGTTCTAACACACTTTTAAATATTCTGTACGACAAGCTTTTAGGTGATGAATTAATATCGGCGAATAATGTCTGTTGAGAGCAGTCTGATAGTCTGTCGGCGAACAGTTTCCGGAAAACTTCAGCATCTCCGACCTCACCGGCTAGCCAAGCGTATCCAAAGCCGTGCTGGAATAGAATCCTTTGAATGTATGTCGCTCACGTGGATCTGCCAGAATCGTCGAGTCGTCTTAGCATTAAATAGCACTGCCTCGGAAATCTGTGCGATGGCATCTCAGTTAGCCTTAGCCAATAGTTGACACACTTTGTAATATAGCACAGTACAGTGACAGTGGCAGGCGCCCACATTCACTGAGACATAGACATTAACACTTTCAATAACTGACTTTCTCTGTTTATGCCTTTACGTATCAGACTTTTCCATAATTGAACGTGTTTACAGCTATCAAAGGCTTTAAAAAAAGTCAATAAAAAACACATATAGGCGTCCCTTTTTCTTGGAAATATATTTCTGTACGACCGCTTGTAGACAAAACATATTATCTGCGGTGCTGTAACCTGCTCGAAAACCGGCCTGGGACTCGTCGATAACTTCATACCCTTCCGCCCAAGATGTAAGTCTATTGCTTAAGATCTTCATAAATACTTTACTTAGACTGTTGGAAACCGATATTGCCCTGTAGTTGTTTGGATCATTGGTATGTCCTTTTTTGTGCACTGGAGTGATAATACTTTCGTTCCATTCTGTCGGATAGGAGCCTGAAGATAGGATACAATTGAAGATCCTCTTTAAATACGGCTATATAATGTCAATAGTACACTTATATATCTCTATGCAGGTGCCATCGATACCTGGTGCATGTCCAACGCTTAGGGCATTTAAACTGTCCAATATTTCGTCATCAGTTATTTCGTCGTCAAGTAATTCGTTTCCTCGGGCCATATTCATATCATTAAATATATCTTCGTTGGTACAATTAGTCAAGTTGTCCGTGAATAATTCCTTGAAATACGCATACCACTCATTCGCAGATAAGTAGTCACAACCATTGGCCACTTTATTATTAGCACTCTTTATACTTTGCCAGAACATCTTAGGATTGTTTCGATTTCTGACCAAGCTTTCTCTTTTTGATCTCTGTAGTGATAGACCCTTAGCTCGACACAAATTTTTAAAAACATTTTTAGACTTTATGTATATTTGTAGGTCGGCCTTGCTATTAGTTTGTCTAAATTGTCGTAAAGCAACATATTTATCCTGTTTAGCTTTGCTGCAATCATCGCCCTACCACTCTGGCTGGGTATGCTGTACTAACGTTCTTTTAATTGGGTAAACGCACTTCATTTGTTCGCCAGCTTCCTGAAACAAGGCTACAAACGATTTTTCACTACCGACAATACCACGTATATCAACAGAATTTAGAAACTCTTGAAACAGTCAATTAAATGATTCTAAAAACACATGTTTAGTAGACTCACTCCATTTAAATCGAGTGTAAGGTTTCACCAATTCAGTGCACGGTGTTTGTACTTCTTGGACGTTTTCGTTAAGTCCAATTTTAATTACACATACAATTGGAAAATGGTCAGATGTGCCATAGTCGGCAACGTAAACATCTATTAAAGTCCGGAATAACGTCGATGATGCTAAAAAATAGTCCACAACACTACTACCATTATTTGCTGTACATGTAATATTGCCGTTCGCATCGCTAAATCTACCATTTAGAATGTGAATATCCTTTGTACAACACAGTTCTATGAGAGAAAGACCAAAGTTATTGTATTCTAAATCGCGATTCCTACGAGGCAGGCAAAAGTCATGCCCTGGATAGCTAACATTCTCGTTATATACAAAGTCAATATTGTCCTCCTCGATAAGGTCTTGGAAAACCCTTGTCCTGGCATTTAAGTCACCTCCGACAATAAATGAAACATCTCCAAAGTCAGATTCGATCAAAGAAAGTTTATCGTGTAGGTTTTCGATTCCATTGCAGTTTCCGTTCTCATATATAGGTGAGTTTTCAGGTGCGACGTACGTAAATAATAGTATGGTGTTACGGGTTAAACCTGCGTGTAATATGTCTACACATAAAACTACTGTCTCTTCTAACTGCTCGTACACACGCTTAACAACACCTGTTTCAACCAACCAGTTCTTAATGAACACGCAGACTCCACCGGAACCTCTTTGGCATTTTGTAAATTTCCTTGGGCTGTTTAACGGTATATATCCAGGTAAAATGTTACTGAAATCATCGTGTTCTGTTTGCCAGGTTTCGCACATTGCCACAATGTCAAACTGTGAAAAAAGGACGAAATATTGTGATCGCCATCGTATTTCCTTAGACATTGAATGTTTATGGAACACATTTTGATTTGGTGCCATTTTGACAGTTTTGGGCCATGACCATTTCTCTATTTGTCGTTGTTATCTACCGGAACTGGTTGTTTGCTCGTTGTATCATACACATATTTGGTACCATCAACAACAAGATATTCATTCTTGAATCCTCACTTTTACGCTTGTGCATTTAAGTAAAATTGGCCTCGGCTTTGATTTGGCAGGCAATCGGTAAGCAAAATCGAGGGAGTTCTCGACTTCTTGGAGTTCAAGATGTTCATTCAATGTCCTTAGTACTTCTGTTTCTGTCTGAGTTGTTGTTTCCGTTTCAATTTCTTGTACATTGAACATTTTGAGATTATATTTCCTATTTTGTTTATCTATTGATTCTTGTTTTTTGGACGTTGATGTAAGGCTACTTTCTAACGAATTTACCTTTTCAGATTAAGAAGCAACTTTGTTGGTAAGTTCAGAATTTTGTAATTTTAGTTTTTCATTGTCCTCCTGAAGAATCATAACCTTTTTGTCTAAGGAACAAATTTACTATTAAGCAATTTCACGTTTTTGTGTATTTCAGGTAGTATTAGTGTCGAGTTTGCTGTATCGAATTCTGACTCAGGGGCAAACATATTGTCTACACTTGTTTCAGATGAATCGGTAGTATGGTGTTCATGTGCACCGGTATGTAACCAGGAATGCAACGATAAGTGATTACCGGACTCTCCCTGTCGTGAAGCTCGTTGTTCAGCAGATCGGTTTTGGCGTTGGCTTAGTTGTTCGGCATCAAGATCTCTAGTGGCATTGTCAGTAACTGGTTTAACACTTCGCGAACGTCCTTGCTTGGTCGGTCCAGGATGAGGTTCAATGCCCTGGACAATGAGCAACAAAAACAAACAGAGACGAATCGCTATTGACAGTTTTATGTTGTTGGTATTTGCTGTAGTATGTATAAGATGTACTGATTTCTTAGACTGAACTTATGGAAGAAACATGCCTATCGTAGCACGCCATATATTTAAAGTAACACCCATCATGGCTTTATACCGCTCCGTAGTTTTGGATACGCCCGTGGCAAAATAGTCTATGCACTGTCACTTCAAATCGGTATTGAGAGCAATTATATATTTTGTCTTATCCACAACAATAGCCGTTGTGGATTAGAAAATAAACAGTGCGTAAAATGTACGTGTGAACACATATCACATAGCAACCATATAGAGTCTAAAACACTCACGGTTTTATGTATTTATAGCTTAGTAGTTCGAGTGCAAGTCAAAAAAATGTCACAGATGATGTAGAGCACAACATTACCAATCCGAAGGTATAGTTTTTGACACTATAATCCAAATGTAAATCCACACTGAAATTTTACGATGCCTATTCACACACGTCCGCACAGTTAAACATGTCACTACTTGAATCAATGATAGTAAGATAAGATGGCGACTGCTTGCAACTTACGTAAACAATGTTGACCTGCTATAAGATTTAAACGTTGTTTTGGATAAAAAGTTTTAAAAAAAAACAGCGATATATATATTTATTTTCAAATATTTGTTTTAAATACTATGTTCATATTGTTGAAATAATTTGATTATTGACATTAAATGTTAGGGTCGCGAATTTACGGTAATCGAGGATAAATAATGATACCCCTGCAGGGTCACAGATTCGAGCATCCGCTACACATATTACAATGTCCTTCATATGAAAAGTTAAACTGAGTTGCAGTGTGCTAGGTGCTTCACAATGGGCACTTAAAGAACCCAGCGATCACCTCTGGAATGGGTTGTCTTCTGCATCTTGCAGTCAGCAATATCCCCCATTTTACCCAACTAACAAGTCTTTTTGGGGTGATGGCCATATAGAAGAGAATCACGGGTGGGTGCACTCGAATTCACCACAAACACCTTATAATTGTAGATCAATGGTAACTGTCCCTACCACAAATTTCATAATTAGTAATAACTTAGGTCGCGAAATCATATTTTATTTTCATTTTTCTCACAGACAGTGAGTCAAAAGAGCTTGACATGCAGTAAAACACATAGAAAATAACTGTAAAATCGTCAGGCAGATCGTCGTATCAATTTCAGTATGGTAAGGGTATTGTTTGATGAGTCAACATAGACGAAATGTGGCAAAACCCTCAAAACATCGTAAGAAACAAAGCGTCTTCAGTCTTATGTCATCAAAATGAAAACAATGCCAATCTCGCCCAAAACTGCAAGACACTTTAATGCGACAGTACGCAAAAGTTTTTGTCATTTAATTAAATCCTACCGTTGTATGCACCCAGGTCTTGTTTACACAAACGAGTTTCAACTGTATAACTTGTAGAAAAAGGTTTGTTTGCTTCAATTTTTCTGCGTAGGGCGAAATTTCCAGTCTGCTTTAAAACAAAATGGCTGCGATGGAATGCGAAGATGTTTTAGCTAAGGGAGAATACTCTTGCTTACCGATTAAAACAATTTTTGTAATTTACGGAGTTGTTTCCCTGGAGTTGTATTTTGGTGATCTAACAGACATTTCATTCATTGTTTCAATGAACTTAAAACAGGCTGTCAGGCTAACGAAGTGGCTTCTCACCTAGGCTGCCCGGGTTCGCTTGCCACTCACCACATTTGAGTTTGATTGGTGGTCACCACACCGAAAAGGTGAGGTTTCCGGCCTCCGGAAACTCCGACCCCGCCCACGCAGCACAAGGCCACGCAAAATTAAAAACATTTCAGTAAACAAATAAAGAACTGGAAATTGCAGCTATGATACAAAATTGCTACCAACTTTCAATGTGTCTACAGAAGTAAATTAGGAAAGGGTGCTGGGACACACCCCGGATCCTCACATAATGCGGCTGCGGCGCGGAAGGACCTCATTAACTTCGAAATAAACACACAAAGAACAAGAAATGTCTTTAAAAAAGACATTCGGCGTTGAAATTAATATGGAGATGTCATTTAAAGATTACCTTAACAGACGTCCAAGATGATCGGTTACGTGACTTCTCAGATCCCAGATTTTTTGGTCCCCACCAATATTAGGGGACTTATTGGACCCCAGATTTTTCGGACACTATAGGAAAACTTCTCGGACCCAAAAGTTAATTTGAGATAAATTTATAAATTTAAAAATTAAATAGAATTATAATTAATATCTATTCCGTGAATAAACCAATCATACAACTCCATGTTTCCACCAGTGAAATATGAATCTGTATTTGTCAAGCCAATTAACAAAATAACAATGTACGATAATAATTTCGGGAATGAATTAAAATTATTATTAAAATCAGACGAGACTATATAGTTATTTATAGTACCGGTAATATACCATTCATGTTAGTTATCTAATATAATAACGATTTGAAGTCAAATAAGCATGTACACTGTGTATCCCAATAAAATGCAATAGTCAGGGAACATTCAGCGATTTTTGAAATGTTAAGACTTTATTTTTTGATAACGCAAACATAAAAATTCTTCAGACTATTTTAAATTATATCAGTAGAAATATGATATATCATGGGTTCCTGTGTATAATTAGTATTGCAAATTGTGTATTCATGTTACGCGAATAACAATTCGACATATTCCGAATCTTCTTTCATAACATTTTATCTATAGAAAATGTAGCATCTTTTTACAGATTAAATAACATCTACTGGAGAAGTTGATAAAAAGATGCAATTATAAATAATCGTTAATAAATCGTAACCACAATTTTAAATCAAATTAACAGTAAGTTTATAATATAAATTCCACATTTATAGAAATGTTTAGGCTTATGATTCTCTGAACGCTATTATCGATGCATGTACGAGTATATTAACACAGCTACACAGCCGTTGCTAGCGACGCGCGCTATTTTTAGAATGCCACTACTTTTTGTGGAATGCGATGAACTCGCTAGAATCAATGGGCTACATGGAACGGCAACTCTGTGAGTGAGATTTATGCATGGGAACATTGCACAATTGCTTTTTATAGAGCGTAACGCTTATATAAATGTAGGCTAAACAAAATAGTTAGTATGTTACGTGAATTAATATATCATTCTGTTTATGGCATACAATGAGAAAATACGTTCATAGTTAGCCTCAGTTTTAGATCATACGCGAGGATGTGTTCATAACTTCATTTTAACCGCTTATGTAAACAATTATGTAAATCTTTATTCCCCAAAAGTATGCAACAGTTATTGGTATACGTTAAACCATTGTTTGAAGTTTGCATTCCCTAGAATTAGAAAATTTGCCCAATTATATTGGCATTCAATTTTCCCGCGGCATAATCATCACAAGAAAATCTGGGTCAAAAGTGATCTTAGGCAGCTACGCCGAAAAAATAAACCCTCCACTTTGACAGATTCAGAGGCTTCACCTTCCAACACTACTCCCGTACTTCTGTTAGTTAAGAGTCAGATTTTGGTGTTTCCAATAATAGACCTACTGTATATAGACGCTTCTTGCGGAGATGAAATTCATGAGGGACTGCGTCAAAGGCATCGAGTATCATGCTCCTATCATAATTTTCTCCCGTGTGCATGTGTGTGTGGGGGGGGGGGGGAGGGGCAGAGAGGCCGTCTGAGGCAGAGCGGCCGTCGGACGCAGGGTAAATTTGAGAAATATACTTTTATTTTAGGGTCAAATTAAAAACACTAGAGCCAATTGTTTGTCGAAATCCCCAAGGTGGGAGATACTTGGTTATCAAATGTCCTTGGGGCGGCCCAAATCTTTGTCGTAATGTCGGAGTTAGTTATGTACTATAGTAAAGAGTAGTATGCCGCTTCCGCCCTCTCTAAATCCGCTTATGAAGAGTACCCGGATCAGAAGCCGTGTTTCAAGAAAGTGAGTATGTCGTTTCGTTTGAAGTGGTCGAGGATCATTTGGATGTTGACTTAAATTAATGTGTTCCAGAATTACTAGCAGTTACGGTAGCTAAAGTTGCAAGCCCTGGAAAAACATTCAGATTCATGTGATGGCTGAACAACGGCAGGGGTTGCTATATACGTGTTTCTCTAATATGTCTTATATATGTAGACTCTAGTTTAAAAACAAATCAAGTATTTTCAACATTTGTGTCGGTCCATGGAGTGTGTAATTTCTGAAGAGAGGATTGATGTGTCCTAATATATGTTATCCCAAACTGCCTTTGAGTACTGGTAAATATTCAGTGTTTCTGTCTTACATATAGTAAAGGAAGATATCAATGTCAAGATGGGGCGGACATATTCAATACCTTCCAACAAATACAGCATAAATGATACATATTTTGCATGTAATAATGACGGCTGATATGCGCGAGGTCATGATATTTAGCTTTTTGCAGAGATTCTAGACCATCATGTACTTACCTTCCTTGCAACATAACATAAAAAGATTTATACTAGTTTATATACTTCGATTGGGAAAGTACTTTTTTAAGTTAATACAAATCTATTTTGTCACCACTTTACGGGGGGGGGGGCCGTACGCTGCTTCCGCCCCCTCTTAATCCGCCTGTGATGTCGGTGAGCCGTGGCGTGATCGCTTATTCCAGGAACATAATTATAATGATGATTAAACCAATGATGTATTTGTAGTAAAGACAATATGTAGCAGGCTGCTGTCCCAGGTAGTTTGCCTGTGAACTTGAATAAGGCCATGATCGATGGTTATAATGGTAATCACACCGTAGTACCGGCTCCTATTCAGCGAAGGCACCACTTTCGAGCGAAGACGAAAAAGGAGAGATGATGGGTTTGTAAATACATTCGTTTTTATACCTTTTTGCTTTGATTTTCAAAACAATAATATTATATAAAGATGTCAGAAGCAATTGGTGCATTCGCTGATAAGGAGCCGGTACTACGGTGTGGTAATGCACCTATCAATATTTCCCCCCCCCCCCCCCCCAGCGGCGGGCTGACCCAGGGGACTTTGACTAATTGTTTTTGTTAGGGTCTCATTCCCCAACCTAGAGCCAGGCATTTCTGTCTAAAGCCCCACATTGGGAGATACTTGGTGTATCAAATGGCTCGGGGGAATGCCCAATATTACCGGGACCTAAATCCAACCAAAGTCTATTTACCGGGATCCGAAATCATTCGGCGTGTCAAATTCCCGCCTGTCGGGAATCGTTTTCAGTCTGAAGTCCCTTATATGCCCGCTGTCCCCCCCACGCTAGGGGAAAATATTGATAGGTGCATACGGTCTTTGATGTTTGGGTAGTTGAAATCTGCTAAGATGAAGGTTTTTTTCCAGTGTTGGATAGTTAACAAAAATATTAGAATATAATTAACAAAAATATCCGAACACATTTTCTCGGCATTTCCTGAATATTTGTCTTTAAAAATGATGTTTTAATTAACACGGTTGCTGAGTGTTTTTGTCTCGTAATTACGACGTTCCGTACATTACTAGTTTTACGTAATTGCCTGTGAAACTTTATTTTTTTAGCGCCCAGTATGCGACACGTTAGGCATAAAAAAATATGTTTGTTTAAGGTTACATGACCAAAAAAATTAGGTAGGTAGGTACATATGAAAACATATTGATAATATCCTTAAACATTGTTTTGGATGCTATCAAAACAAAACACTTATTTAACCAAAAAACATTTAATTATTGAAAAACATTTATAAAACAAAAAATAACTGACAAACTCAATAAAATGTTCTAGGGTAGAGGCAATTTTTTAGGGTAGGTCGAGCTACCAGAAACAAACATAATATTTTACGCCTAAGTAGTACATATGAGGCGTGTAGTTGAAAAACCGGACTTAATGCATGTGCGTAAAGAGTCGTCCCGGATTAGCCTGTGCAGTCCGCTCAGGCTAGTCCAGGACGTCACTTTCCGCCTATTTTTGCTTTATGTTTAGAAGAGACGTCCTTGAAACAGAAAATACCATAACAGCGGAAAGGGTCGTCCCGGATTAGCCTGTGCAGTCCGCACGGACTAATCCGGGATAAAACTTAACGCATATGCATTAAGCCCGGTTTACCGACGACGCGCCTCATATATGTAATTATATGTTGTTACGTCGTATTACGAGATAAAACAAATTTCTCACATGGCATCAGGTAGCTGTCATAGTTGTTGTTCTTTAAAATGATGTTCAAGAGCATACATTTGTTGAACTGTAAGGTATTTATGTCATTGATAATCTGCGACATTTTATTAAACAAAACGTTGCTTCACCGTTTACTCACAAAAGTGTGTATCGCTATATTATGTCAAAATTACTGAATATTATAACAAGACCATGTGTCGGTTTCACCCCATTTCTGTTTTTGTTGTTTAGACATAAGGACTTGTTATATACTAAGACTTCGACTCGGGTAGAAAATCATTACCCGAGTACCCGTGCTGTAATGTCAGTCTCCGAACCTTAAAAATGTACTTTACATACGTCGGAAACACTTTTACATGCACGTATGGTGTCAACAAGGTCAACTCGATTCCACAAATGATGTATTTTGCTTACCGTTTGCATATAAATTTTGGGACATATCAATGCATATTCTTTTACACAAATGCGCATTAATGTTCAGGCGTATCAAAACATACTAATTTACACCATGGCGTATAAATGTTGTGACAAATCCAGGCACATTCCTTTACACCCATTGCGTAAAAATATTGGGTCATATTAAGGCATACTCTTTTACACTATTGCGTATAAATATTGGGTCATATCAAGGCATATTCTTTTACACTTTGGATATAAATCTTGGGACATACCAAGGAATACTCTGTTACACCATTACGTATAAATCTTGGAACATATCAAGGAATATTCTTGCACACCATTATTATTGCGTATAAATCTTGGGACATATCAAGGCATACTCTTTTACACTATGGCGTATAAATCTTGGGGCATGTCAACTTATTTTCTTTACACAATTGCGTAAAAATCTTAGGACATACTAAGGCATACTCATTTAGACCATTGCGTAAAAATCTTGGGACATACCAAGGCATACTAATTGACACCATTGCGTTTAAATCTTGGGACATACCAATGCATACTCATTTACACCATTGCGTTTAAATCTTGGGACATACCAAGGCATACTCATTTACACAATTGCGTTTAAATCTTGGGACATACCAAGGCATACTCATTTACACCATTGCGTATAAATCTTGGGACATATCAAGGCATATTCTTTTACACCTTTGGGTATAAATCTTAGGACATATCAAGGCATATTCTTTTACACCATTGCGTATAAATCTTGGGACATATCAAGGCATATTCTTTTACACCATTGTTGGGACATATCAAGGCATATTCTTTTACACCATTGCGTATAAATCTTCAGACATACCAAGCCATACTATTTTACACCATTGCGTAAAAGTCTTAAGACATACCAAGGCATACTCATTTACACCATTGCGTAAAAATCTTGGGACATACCAAGGCATACTATTTTACACCATTGCGTTTAAATCTTTGAACATATCAAGGCAAATTCTTTGACATCATTGAGTTTAAATCTTGGGACATATCAAAGCATTTATTTTCTTGTACACCACTGAGAAATATATCTCGAGAAGAAGTCCGTAGATAGTCGAAGTATCACGAACAAGAAAAACACTTCCGTTACGACATCGGCGATTCAATGATTAATAAGTTTATCTACTGAAGAATTCCGGAGGTAGTGGATATATCACGAACTACAAAACACTTCCTTGGCGACATTCAACGATCAATATTTCCGCAGAATTCCGGAGATAGCCGATATATAACGAACGAGGAAAAGCTCTTTCTGGCGACATTGACGAATCAAAAGAGTGCTATAACCGGTAGTAATCAATATATCTACCGATGAATGCCGGAGATTGTCGATGTAACAAAATACTCTCTAACAACAGCGCGACAGCAAAACAAATGTTTAATGGGCGTCGGGCGTAATACGGACTAGGAAATTAGGGTGTTTAGCGTTGTTTAATCTGGATTTCAGTTGATTTTCGTACACATAGTGTATCATTTTATTAAAACAAGGAAGTATATGTGGATTATTCCAACTATTCACGCGAAAGCTATTTGAAATATTTATAAAGCGTAGCCCTTTTGGTTTTCAAGTCGAAAGTAGAAACTTGTTTAAACAAATACTTTTACAATGGCTACTATAACACTTCAGGATTCAAACCGGGACAAATCAGGCGACTTTATTGGAGAATGTTCTGTCACACAATCTTGTGAGCCATGCATAAAAACCAACTTATCCAAAACTGCTACGGTTTTCTGCAAGGATTGTAACGAGTTTCTTTGTGAGACGTGCAAAAATCCACACACCGTATATAAACCTGGCAAGCATGACATAGTCCGTATTCAGGACACGGATTCAACGCGGGTTTTAGCAGACATAAAAGATATTGACACCTGTCAGGAACACGACAAAGGAATAGAGTTTTACTGTAAAGACCACGCTAAGCTCTGCTGCACTACCTGTGTGACCAAACACCAGAAATGTAACCGCGAAAAGATAGCCAGCGTGACTGTAAACAACTGGCCAGAGCTTCATGCATTGAAACAGTCATTGCTTAAATTGGAAACCGATGCTGACGCTATTATAGCAGAGTGTAAACACTCTGAGACTGGTTTGAATGAGTCCATCGCAAAGATTTCTACAGAGGTAGATACAATGAGAGATCGTATAATAAAACTATTTGAAGAGGCTAAGCAGAAGTTGTTAACTGAGGCAAATCAATTCAGGACTGCAGAAGTCAAACAAATATGGAAAAGGCATGCAGCCTCTTCCAAGGTGAAGGAAGAAATAAATAAAGTTGTGCTAAAGTGTGGTGCCGTTTTAGAACACGGAACGCCCGCCCAACAGTACATTTATTCAAAAATGATTAAGGAGAAACAGAAAACAATGGAATCAAGTATAAACGAACAACGAAAGATTAAAATTTCATCCACAGTGGCCTTGTCTTTTCCGAGAGAGCTGACAGCGCTTCTTGAGATGGGAAACAATTTCATAAAACTGAATTGTGACGGAAACATGACAGGTATTTTATTTCAAAGTTACATAACAGCTTATCATACATGTGTTTTATTTACTGTATATATCAATGTGGAGAATGTTAGGAAACACCTGCTTGATACATTAATATATTTCGTTAGGGTGGCAATATCGAACAATAAATATAAGAGGTGATTATTACTCTGTATGGTCGCTTTAAATAGACTAGACAGTTCAAACTGTTGATAACTGTACAACAAATACCCAACTCGTACTTTAGTTAGCCCATTGCACTTACCGATGGTTTAAATCAATTGATCCTTTCCCACTTTGCGTATTGTTCAGATACCTTAATTTTCAAACCTGTGACAACAGTATGGTCGTCATATTTACCGGTTCTCAGGTAAGCGCTTAAGGCCATCATGGCCGTCATGTTTTCTATTTTGCAAACGTTAATGGAGGTCTCAAAAGCTGGTCTTAAAAACGAGTAGAGTGGCATGGATCTCCATATTCAACGAGGCCAAATACCAGCTTGTTCCAGTATATTGAGTTTTCTTCTAAGTGTAAACACGATTTTGCAGAAATTCAAATTAATCCATACGAATGATTCCTTCCTAGTACAAAATGAACTCATATTTAACCAGTTTTTAGTTTCTTTCTTCACTAACAGTCTTTCTGCGCTGTCAGAGTTTTGATTGAAATGTGTGCCGTCAGGTCTTGAAGAAGTTAGTCATCGTTGAACTGTATATTTCGCAATTGGCACCATAAGGGAAAATGCACTGCGACACACTGCACACATAACATGAACGTAGTGGTCACAATGATTTCCCGGCATGTAATAAGTGGATTTACGATTTCCCAAACAAATGAAGGCGACTTAATTAGTCTAGATACACGAACGTTACGCGACGTTAACATGAATTTATATGATGCGTTACCTTATTGATTATTTATGGGTTTATCAGTTTGAACAGTGCTGACTAGTCCCATCTTATCGCATATAGCAGACGTTGTTTTAGTCATGCAAGCTGAAATTTTAACCAAGGACGCGTCTTACAGTGTATTAAACAAATTTCTTTTTATTTCATGCTTTTGAATTATAAGTACATAAAATGCGCGAGATATGCTGAAGCGTCACAAGTTTTGTGTATTATGACGTCATAATTATGACGTCACTATGATGACAAAATTGTCGATCACTATTGTGGTGGTAAAATAGTGCCACTCTTACTGCGTCGTTGTCGCTTAATTTTATTTAAATTAAATTGAATTATGTGTTTTTTGTTGTTTAAAACGACCAATGTTTACACTTACGATAATGGTATTCATATACTTTCAAAAATTAAGCATAAAAACAAAGTTAAAAGTAGTCCCATATAACCAAGAGTGAAATGATCAAACGCGGGGTTCGACCTCAACGCGTGTCCGTCGGTCCGTGACCAGTGATTTTTCGATAGGACCGATTGTCGTCGAAGGCAGACCGGTTCGGTGACCAGTTGTTTTTTGGACTTGTTCCAAATTGTGTATTTCGTGGATTATCGTGAATCATAAAACGATACATAATTATCTTTTTAATTGCTCTAATTGCGTGTTGATTGCTCAGCACACGAAGAAGCATGGATCTCAAATTTAGCTCAATATTAAAAAGTTGGTATCTCATCTTTATTTAAGTAACAAGGTTTATACAACATTTTGATTGAAAATGTATTATACAAACATATATAATGAATAATAAATTTTCGTGTGTGCTCAACATATTTTCCAATTTCAATTCTGAGAATCATTTGTTTACATTATTGTATACACTATGCAGTTCGACGTATTTCGATTATCAGGACCAGTTCACACAGTATCGGACCAGTAGGCTTCGAAGATAGCCGGTTCTGTGGGCCACCACTTCCCAACAGTTAAGGTCAAACCCTGCAAACGTTATCATTTCACTCGACCATACTGAAATGATCGGGTTATCATTCACTGCACTCATTCATCGCAAAGCATGAAGTAAATCGTAATACTGTTAGTTAAGCTTGCAAGCGTTTTATAATGGACCATAGTAACAAGGAGCCCGGTTCAAGTACACGTAAAACACTAAACCGGTCGTTATTGGCGCGTGACTTTACGGAATAATGCACCTTTTTACGATAACCTACCGCTTTTTGATCGTTAACATACATCTATAACGGACTGTAAACTGACGTTTTATGCTAACAATGTAAGATTAAGGCCCGCCGTTGATTAATTGTGGACGCTTCCTCCCACTTGTTAATGTGCTCGCATACAATATTCAATACATCATTAAACGTAATTAAATCTTTCGAACTCAGACATCTTAACATTTCGGAAATATAAATTTATTGTTTCATTGATCTGAAGCCTTTTGGATAAGAGCACCAAATAAATATGGAAAGAAGATGATTATTGTCATAAAACCTATTTACAGGCACGAGTAGATTGTTGATACTTTTTGTAAAGAATTATTTGACAGTTCCGTTGCCCAAATATGTCATCACTCCCTCAACAGTCATAACATCTATCACTGCACCACATTAATCTTTTGTATGAACAGTACTAATACATAATACTGCATACATATTAGCCTAGTTATCGCTTTTACATTAAATTACATAAGGATTGGAATTAGTATATTGTAACCTAAAGTGCCGCTTCATTTTTTTTATTAGGTTACAATATACTAATTCCAATCCTTATAGAATTTAATGTAAAACCGATAACTTTAACCAAACATAAATGCAACATTTTGCACATAGGGACCATTATAACCATACCTTTCTTAAAAAGCATTCAAAGCTGAATTGATTTAAGCAATAAAAAGGTATGACGTTTAATATGTAAGAAAGAACTAGGCACTAAACAAAGTGAACTGTTTTATCATCATCTTTTTACCGGCTGCTTTCTAGTTGAATGTAACCCGCAAGTGTCATACTGTAGTCTACAATATGAAAACATATCAGTGATTTATTAGGGCACACCAATGCTAACCCTACCAACATCTCCAAAAAGAATATCAAAGAAAGAGTCTAATCCTAAAAACATGTCTTCGAGTTAAACCTGTTGATTTATTTAGAGAGTACAGCCCACATGATCTTTTTATTTAGTATAATGTGACCATAAGCTTTTTGCTCTTATTGTATTTTAATGCTTCCTTACACCAGTATTACATTAAATACTGAAAGTGTTAGATGGCATATCCAAGAACACACAACAATTTGCAAGATGTTTCTGTATTTTATTTATTATTAATATTATTATTACTATTAAAAGTATTATTATTATTTTAAGATGATCATCATGATGATAATGCTGCTGCTGCTGCTGCTGATGATGATGATGATGATGATGATTAGATGATTATTAGATTATGAGTAGTAGTAGTAGTAGCTGCAGCAGCAGCAGCAGCAGCAGTAGTCAGGGACGGCTTCCGGGATTTTGGGTTAGGGGGGGCGTAACTTTTAATCGTGCGGTTATAATCCCTTTATGTTGTCTGTGGGTCTGCAGTGATCAGCTACATATCCGTATCAAAGATATATGTTAAATCTTTCTCATCCTCATCATTGTCATCATCATCATCATCACCATCATCATGAAATGCACTTTGTTTCACAGAATAAATTAATACTTCACCGTATTATATTCGAAATACATGTTGGTTTGTCGGTATGTCATGAACCTGTTTTGGCAGTAAATTGCCTTGTTTGATGTTCTTGTCTACTAAATATGTATTTGACATTTAGTGTTATCTATATCAGGAACGACATTAAACATGTAAAATCCGTAGCTGACTAAATTTAAACACACACGCATCGAAAATTATATGTATTATTCATTTACATCTTCAATTATCTCTTTTCGAAGTGAATGTCATTTAAATAACTCACACGCTCCCAGTCATGCTCATGGATTGTCTTCAAATGTGCTATGTGGTGTGTGTTTTTTCATCGAACCTTACTAATGGACACACATAGAGCATGTTTTTTTACACAAAGTATTATGAAAGGCGTTCGTATGATTGCGTTGTGAAATAATACGGCAAGTGAAGCCGACGTTGTGTCAATTTTGCTGACTTGTGGTTCCGGAAAAAAAAAGAAATCGCCAGGAATTAGAGAAGACGTTGTGCACACCCCTCTACTTTATCACTTTATATCTTTTTTATGAATGCATAAAGCAATATGAAATTTAGAATGATTGCATAAGGAGAATGAACAAGAAGCTTGTCGAATTAATTTTTTGGGGAACTAAACTATTTACATGTATTTAGACACAAATGTTTAAACTAGAAAGTAGTCATTTATTTTACTTTCATTTCGACTTAACATCATATTTATTCGAAAATTATTAATGTCTTTTATGTGGTAGCCTGTGCCATCGGTGCATTGCAACTGACATCTTTAAATAACACATGAATAAAAAAGAAAAGAAAACAATATTATATACAAATATGGTATATTTACCCTTTGTGATCGTTTTCGATAAACCTTTGAGCTGGTACTAAGTTGTACGTAAGAAATCGTAGGGGTCGGCTAGTAGTAGTAGTAGTAGTAGTAGTAGTAGCAGAAGCAGTAGTAGTAGTAGTAGTAGTAGTAGTAGTACTAGTAGTAGTTGTAGTAGTAGTAGTAATACTAGTAGTACTAGTAGTAGTAGTAGTAGTAGTAGTAGTAGTAGTAGTTATTGAAATTGTGTGTTGAAAATTAGCTCATATAATACGACTTAAATTTTTGGATTTGCTTAATGATATTAACAACATGCTCCTGATAATATTAATCAAGTGTATTATAAGAAAGCCACTCACTTTGAAACTATTATAATTATGGACACCCAGTCTTGGATAGGAATTTCATTTGATGCCAAATCCTGCTTTTTGATTCAAACAAATTGCAAATTTCTCATTTCTGACTCAAGCAAATAATGTGCCTTGCATCATTTTGATCCACTTGTTTTCATAGTCGATGTTTCACGATTGGACTTAGGTAGTCGAGCCGATGTCGATATCAGTAGTCGTAAAAAGTTCCAATCGTTATGGCGGGATAGCCAATCATTTCACATATTATTAAACGAAGAGAAATTAGGGACTCTTCTAGTCCTCGTCGATCACCGTCGTGTAAGTATTTTGGTTCCCTATTATGTAGTCTTTGAATATAAACCGTATAGCTCAGTTATTTAATTGTATCCTCTAGGATTTTCATCCAACTTGATTCGTACCCAGACACTTCGTAAGTTTGTTAATTTTTACATTGTGAATTTTGGTACAAAGAAAATGCCGTTTAAGATGTTTATTCGCACTTAATCGTAGAATTGTTCGTTAAAGTGTATGTTCATAGTATGTATTGTAAGCAAAGGTATCTTTGAAAATTAAATCTATTATTAGACTAAACTGTGAAATATAAACAAAATCTAAACACACCTTTTGACTAAAAATGCGATTTTTCTTATAACCCATCATTTCTCTGCTTCAACCCAAAATTCTGATGGGTCCATCATGGGGTACACTTACAAAAATATTGTCAAAATATATTTTATTTATTCCTGAATAGCATTAATTTATACGTTAACGGTGTATATTATGAAAAAGTATAACAAACATAAGAAGTACTAAAGTTGACCAACAATACTTATTACAGTAAATTTTGCTAAGCATATGGTAAAAACAACAGATTTCATTGAAGTAAAAATATGCCAAACACCAATGATTGTATTTTGTTAAACTTTTTTTTCATAGTATGTCAAAATCAGTAATACCAAAATATAATATAACCTGATCTGAGAGGATAATATTTTTTTTCTCTTATAATTATTATCTATTAGCAGTATCGATATTAAATGAATTAATTTTGCATTAATGTTAAAGAAATCATGTTTTGTTTAAACATTTTAAATGTAACTATCTGAGGTTCACATATCCTTGGTTACCAAATTCAGCAAAAATAATGAACATTTTTTTACAAGTGTGTGATTCAAAAAATTCAATGGACATTTTCATAACAATGGGTTAACAAGTTAAAAAAAAAAACTGGCAAATCTGTGTGATAACTTCATCATGACTCTTCTTCACGCTTGGGACTACTGTTAAAATGTCACTGCTTTAGGATAAAAAGGTGTCTCTTAGACCATTCTCATCATTTTGCCGATACATTATTTTCCGATGTTTTTTACAGCGGTAGATCTCGTCAAAATTCCTCAGTGGAACAGGCCCAAGTTTACACAATGAACAGTATTTTAAATTACCCAACAGAGCACCAAACTTGATCACCCGACGTCCCGCTCTCCACCCATCTCGACTGACTATTTTTCCAAATTTTTGGTGTGAATGAATGTTATTTCACAGCAAGGAGCACGTATCTCCTTTACGCAGATATGTTTTTATATACGAATAATTATGTTCAATAATACTAATAATCCTTGAACGTTTATTTATAACTATTTTAACTTAATTGTAAGGAAATAAACCAGAAATATCGCGAAAATGTTATGATTAAATGTAAACAGAAATTCCCAACAAGTACGTCATTTGAAGGTATTCCCTATGTCAGAGTACCTTGTTTTTCTTCGAACTACATTTTTACTTTCATCTTTAATGACAAATAAGGATTAATTCGCACATTTAATTGAAAATAACTCAACATTCGAAAAGTAATGTTTACTTCGCGAAAATAAGTTCTGTTTCAGATCAGATCGATTAGATTCACCGTAAGTGGCGAATGGGCCAAAGTTAACTGATATTTCACAAGTATTTCCGAAGTCTTAGGATCTTTTTAGAGCATTTGGATTTTAAGCTTTAATTGATCTTCTAACGAAATAATATAAATTATGGCTGTAAACTTAATACTTATATTAAGACCTTGTATTATGTACCATTTCAGTTTATACTGCAATACTACTGTCGATAAACATATGAACATTGACGCGTTCTGGTTTGCTGTCTGCATTAGGGCAGAATATGCTGGGAATGAATATAATATTCTATTCATAATATAAACAATGAGAACATTTGTTTATACGTATTTCCTAGTTTTAGAGTGTTTGTCGAGGATATGTGGTAACTTTTTTTTCGACCGCTTAAAACATTTAAACATTTCTGCGAAATTTAATACCAAAAATTATTTGAAAAATTATTTGGAGAAATTAAACTAGTTTTATAAGTTTGCATTCCCCAAAAATCACCCTCGCAAGAAAATCTGCCCATTAGAATAATGGTATTTAATATTATCTCTGCATAATTGACGTATCGCGCCAAATTTCATAGGTACACATTTTCAAACAATCTAGGTCAAATTGATCTTGGACAGCTATGCTAAAAAATCTGTTTGAACCTCTGCATTTTTGGCCGGTTGTAGATTGATTTGTTCACTGGTATTTTTGCATTTGCATAAAACAGCATATTTTTTTTTTTTTCTAGTATCAAATTAAAAATATTTGCAATACAATTGTCATGTGCATATTTAATTTAAAGCAGCATCAGTTACCTGCCTGCCACATTATTTTCTATTTTGCAAAAGTTGATGGAGGTCTCAAAAGCATTATTATATGTTAACATTCTACTTTGTTATAAAACATTAGTGAATTGTTTTGCTGCAAATGATAACTTATATTATGCATTACTTGGTTTCATGAAAAATTGCTAGTATTGTTTATGAAAATTCTTCAATCTTAGTAACTGTTTGTCCGATTTCGGTCAGTTTTTTTTATATAAATAGAGCTAATATTCTGAGGGGAATTTTCAGGTAAATATAGGGGAAAAATGTAAACTTATTTAGCAGGGGAATGTGGCTGAATATCGGCTCCAAATTGGGCCTAAAAAAATACTGTATGCACAAATGTTATACGACGTTAACATGAATTTATACAATGCGTTACCATGATTATTAATGCGTTTATCAGTTTCAGTGTTTACTATTCCCATCTTATCGCATATAGCGGTAATTTTGAATGTGTTCCAAAGTTGTTTGATATATCAAAAGAACACAAACTCATATAATTTGACCTGGTGAAGCCAATTGTGTGTTGTGGAGGTATAAAGCAATCGCACCGTCCCGGCTTATTGTGTCCGCCCTACAACTTATAATTGCCAGGAAGGATTTTAATATAATTTCATATTATTCGTCCCAATTACAAGATAACGTGTCGTGTACATCATCTTTGCGTGTCTCTTTATGGTCAAGATCACAGTTCAAGGTCAGAGATCAAGCACAATCATTTGGCATTAATTGCACACATTATAGGGAAAATATATCTTATTTTGAGGTTGTTAATGTCCACAGAGGCCCGAAAAATGGGTTTAACGCATTTTAAAGGCCTCTCCTGACGTTTTCGACCGAAAAAAGGTGTCTTTTCGCTATTATAGCATAAAAACATACATACCTCTAATGTAATGAAACCGAATGAAATGGGTAATTTACTTTAAAATCATATTTTAAGTTTGGTAGAGGAAGTTAACGGTATTTGAGAGAGTAATTTCCAAAACAGACATTGTGAAAAACTACTTATATTGTTTGCAGGCTACCAGTCAGTAAATCAAAACCTGAAAGTGTCTTTCAAAACAGAAAAAAATTCACGAATGTTTTCTTACCCTTTAATTATTTAAGATAATGTCATGTGTATTATAATGTGTATATCATGTGATTTATTACCATGACATTTTCTACAAAAAGTCAGTTTATTACAAAAGTTACGTCAAATTAATCACAACCCTATTTTCACTATTTACTTGAATGTAACCGAAATATTCACCTGAGTGTCTTGAAATAAGACCACTAAACTAATGCGGTACGTCGATTATTTGTGACTCTTTGTGAAAGTGTTATTTCTTGTTACTAGGGATGGGTACCATTATTAACTTAAAAAGTAATTAATTAATACCAATTAAATAGAAAACTTTCCAATTAAATTACAATAATTTGATTTTTCAGATTGTTATTAATTAATTACAATTATTTTGAACAAAGTAATTAATTATAATTTATTATGTGCAGATGAAAGTGCTTAAACAATACTAATGACACAACTTTTGAAATACCAATGACACAACTTGTGAAAAAGAAGCATTCTTCTCTACTTTGGATTAAACTGTCATTGATCAATACAATTAATACACAAATAATTGAACATAATTAAATTTAATTGACAATTACATGCCAAATTTTGCTTTGTAATTAATTAATTACAATTAAAATAATTGAGTTTTGGTTCAATTAACCATTATTTTTAATTATGAGATAAAAGTGTAATTAATTACAATTGATTACATTATAATTGTAATGGTTACCATCCTTGCTTGTTACTGATTCTAATTCTGAATATTTTGGATACAAATCACTAACAATCGAACGCATAGAGATATTTTAATGAAACCTTATACATAGATACTTTGCATCGAGAACTCGATTGGGATTTCATATGGGGTGGGTGGGTCAAGGTCCCCGTGACTAAAAATAGAAAAACGGTCTCCGCTCAATAACTTAAGAACGCATTGAGATATTTTAATGAAACTTCGTACATAGATACCTTATAGTGAGACCTCGTTTGTGATTGAATATGAGGTGGGTGGGGTCAAGGTCGCCATAACTTAAAATAGAAAAAACGGTTTCAGCACAATAACTGAAGAACGCATCGAGATATTTTAATTAAACCTCATACATATATACCTTATATCGAGACCTCGCTTGGGATTGCATATGGGGTAGGTGGGATCAAGGTCACTGTTGCTAAACTTAGAAAAACGGTTTCTGCTCAATTACTTGAGAATGCATCTAACTATTTATGCCCGCCTTCAAAGAAGTGGGGGTATCTTGCTTTGCACCTGTCCGTCGTTCGGTCTGTCGTTTCGTTCTGTCAGTTGACCTTTTCGTTTCCGCACACTGTCTCGAGAACGCTTTGACCTACGATCATGAAAGTTGGTATGCTGGTTACATGGGAGGAAAGGAAGAAAGAATACTATAAATTTTGAAGTAAACAGGTCAAAGGTCAAGGCCACCATTGCTAAAAATAGAAAAATGGTTTCTGCTCAATAACTTAAGAACGCAATGAGATATTTTAATGAATCTTCATACATAGATACATTATATTGAGACCTCACTTGGGATTGAATATGGGGTGGGTGGGGTCAAGGTCACCATTACTAAAAAGAGAAAAACGGTTTCCGCGCAATAACTTTAGAATGCATGGAGATTTTTTTATGAAACTTCATACATAGATACCATATATCGAAACCTCGCTTGGGCTTGCATATTAAAATTTTCTATTAACAATTACACATATTCACAACTTGGTTGCAATCGGGGGGCATAAATGTTTTACAAACATCTCTTGTTTAATGAAACTTCATACATAGATACCTAATATTGAGACCTCTCTTGGAATTTAATATGGGGTGGGTGGGGTCAAGGTCACCATTAATAAAAATAGAAAAACGGTTTCCGCTCAATAACAATTAATGAAACTTCATACATAGATACCATATACCGGGGGGCATACATGTTTTACAAACATCTTTTGTATATTTGCTTAATAAAATAACGTAAATAACTACCCCCCCCCAAAAAAAAAAAAAAAAAAAAAAAAATCAGTCTTCCCTTTGTTTGAATTTTTCTCTTTCTTTTCCTACTGCCTTACTACATTCAATAATAAGCTGTGATGCATCTTGTCTGTGTGAAAGCCACTCTGCTGTTTTATTTAAAGAAAAAGTGATGTGTGATTCTAATGCAAGTGTTGAAATGTTGGGTTTGACGGACATTATATGATCAGCATATGAAAATATTCTTTCAGGATATTTGTTGTGTTTGTCGACACTTGATGTTTCTTGCAGGTCAAGATTTTCATGGATTCCTCCGGGCAGATGATCAACATACTGTTTTTCAATTAGCGTTACCATTGCTGGTAAAATCACAGATAAGATGGTAAAGACATGATTGTCAATGCAGGATGGTTTCAGTAACTCTTCAAGAATCTTGTCATTTTTAGTTGGAACATCTTCATAAAGTTTTTAATTTCCTGATACAAAACTTTCTATTTTTTGAACTGATTCATGTAAAAATTCTATCAGTCGCGCATACCTTTTATTCATATCACTTATAGAAATGTCTCTGTCTTCTATCACATTCCACAATGGAGTTGTAATGACTTTTGAATGAGGCCTAAACTTTTACACCCGGCAATAAAAAACGGTTGTTTCAAATCAAACAGTACAGATTTCAACAGCTCATTTAATGTTGGAGATTTTTCAAGGTATGAAATCATATGTTCATGCAAATAAAACACATGTCCAGCATTAGTGAAGAGTATGTTAAACCTGTTTCCTTTTAATGGTTGTAGGGGCAATCCATGCATACCATTTGATTTCAAAAACCCAGAAATAAAAGTTACAAAATTAGAATGGCAGCCGTTCTTCTGATCACCTCGTTTTGCGAAAGCCTTACATGCTGTGAAAATACTTCTTAATGTTCCAGACTGTCCGCTTTTATTAAATGTAACATTATGTATTGGCACATGATCGTCAAAATGACTTTTTTCTACTTGGAACAAACATTTACCTGATACTTCAGCCATGTGGACAAGAGTGTGCAAACCACAGAAAAAATTATTCATTTTTGCCACTGCTGCTTTTTCTTATTCTTCCATCTTATTGTAATTGTCATAGATTTTTGGTAAAATTTCATTTCTATATTCGGCCAATATTTCATTAAATTTAGTTTCCGTTGCAGCACGGTCGCTCATTGTATTTTTTATATTTGTAAGAATTTTTTGTCCTGGAGAATTGTCGGAAGAACATGCACTGTCAAAATCAGAAAGAATGTTTTTAAATGTTTGCAATGTATCATGGCTAGATTTTGTTGCCATATCTCTGAGGCCAAGAAGTGTGTACTGCCCTTCACTGTCTCTAGTTGCAAAGGCACCCCACTTTGACCCATATTTACTGGTCTCATCTGTGTGTAGTGTAGTGTCTAATTTATCCGGACAAGTATCAATAATTTGCTTTCGAGCCAACAGTCCTCGTTCGATAGACCAATTTTGAATAGTACTGGCTGCTGGAAGTTTATTTGGTTTTTTCTCGACTAATTTCAAAACACTTTCAATGACAGAATTCACGTTTTGATATGACACATGATTGTCTAAAAGAGAATGCACACACATATGCAGTTTTGTATTATATGTCTTTGTTTTTTCGTCATACAGTTCAACATTTTCAATTTGTGAATCATTTTGTACAATACTTCTAAGATATTCGTTTTCTTCAAAAATTGAATCAAAATTTTCTTGTAAAGTACTATATTCATTTTCAAGGTGCTTTCGTTCGTCGATAATTTGCTTGACATCATCTTCAGTATAAATTTTTTCGTTTTTTCATGGTCAATTTTTCTAAATTTTGCGCGCCAATAGGATTCCCTATTGGCTGTTCGTTTCAGTTCTTTTTGCTTTATTTCATTTTTTTTAATACTTTTTTTGAAACTTTCATTTAATAAATCTCTGTCTTCAATTGTACTTAATAAGTTGCTTTCAATTATATCTTTTTCAGACTTCAAGTGATTTATTTCAGTGGCCAATTCATTCGAAACCTTTTCATAAGCATAAGCCTTTAGTTCGACGTTGTCATATGCGGTGAAAACTTTTTCATGGGATGTGGACACTTCAGTTTGCTTACTTGATGGAAATTCATACTGTTTTTGTAAAAATCTTTCCAAATTATCTTTTCCCTTAACACGAGACTTACTTTTATTTAAATGTTGGAATTTCTTTAAAATTCGTTCCAGCTGAACTATAATTGTTGTCAGACAACAGTTATTGTTTGTCATTGGATGTAGAAACTTGGCAGTTTCAAGTAAGCCATTATTCTTTATTTTACAAACTATTTGGTCATTTGTCAAATCCATGGCTCTGAAAATGAAGAACATAAAACTGATACTTACATTACAAGTGTGACGACAATATTTAGCACGGTCTTCCAGTCTGGTGGGGAAACTAAATATAATAGAACTGAAAAAAACAAAAGAAAAATGTAAACGAATGAAACAAATGTAGGAAATAATATTTCTACTAAACAAAAATAACTAAAGCGAAACAAAATTTACATATATGTATTAAAATAATGCCAACCTGTTATCTCAGTTGGTAAAGCACTGGACTTAAAATCAGAGGATAAGGGTGTAATTTCAAGCATGACTTGTGTTGGGACCGGTCAAATAAATATTTCTATGGCAATTCTACCCAAACCTCTGATTCATGCAGGGCAGTTGTTAGTTACTGGCATTAGTATGTGCACTTAGTAGTTGTAAAGCAGTTTGCCCAGGAAGGGTGTGATTAGGTTAACTGACCGCTGTTATATAATTGAAATACTTATCAACAATTTGAAACTTCATCTGCACCAGCAGGAAGGAACTATAAATATAATATAGGTCCAATCTGTTGCATGTAGCGAACAATCTAAACAAATGAAAACAATTTTATACTAAGGGTGTTACATAGAAAACACGTCAATTTCGTTGGAACTAGAATCTTGCACATTAATTTCAATTTTTGATTTCTTAAAACAAATCTCTGTGCTACATGAACCTAATGAAAAGGTGGATGGGCTAGTTGCCTTGGTGCATTTGGAAATGATTGATGGTGGTTTTGACTGGAGTTCAGTTGGGGGGACACACCACCTTGAACTTTGAGACGATATAGGTTCTATCCAACAAGGATCTTGTGCCTGTTGGAAAGAAGGTTGCTCTGTTGCATTTCCATTTTCATCAAAAGACACAACATTTTTACTTTGTGTTTCCAGAAGGCTTTTCTCAAGATTATAATCAACTGAAATTTCTGCTGGTAAACTGGTCAAAAAACGAAATAATAAACCCAAGCTTGCTGAATGAAAAACCACTCGATTTGAATTTGAAAAGAAGTCAAACTCAGGCTTGTTGAAATAACTAAAATCAGTGTAACTAAGCAAATCAGAAGCCCCAATGCAGTGCATGTAATTTATTAAACCATCTGGTGTAAATATTGACCGTGCCATTATGGATGTATCTAAAATACAATAAAAAATCATACTTTTCATTTCAAACATTCATTTCTCCGTGCCATTTCGATCAGATTTTAATGTTAAGTCACGAAATTTGCTAGTGTTTCGTTTGATTTGTTTACTTCCGGTTAATATATTTCGGACACAATACATTCGGACAGAAATCATCAAGGTCGAAAATGAGGTTGCGCATTTTTATGCGCAGCAGACGACAATTTTACGTGTTATAATGTGAAGTAAAATGATCATATTCCATGATTAAAAAATAAAATCGTTGCAACCACTTAACATACGGGATATATGCATGTTTTTTCCCTCACCAGATAGCTTAAAACTCGCTTAAAAAAAGCAGTTAACTATGTTTTCCAGAAAAAAACACTCCGAACAGGTGCGCAAGGCTGTTTTAAGTTTCGTACTTTCCGCCCAAATCCCGGGATTCCGCAGAATACGTCATCAGCGAGATTTTAAACATGTGACCCTGTTGGCCAAAATGGCATCCGACAATGCGGAAGTAAAAAAAAATCAGTTAAAGTCAAGTCCGATTTTAAAAAAATTACGCGCTTAAATGCAATAATTTCAACAATTAGTCGCTGAATAATTATTTTTTTCACATAAAATGCGTTATATATTAACTTATTCATGTTTGTAGTGTTATAATTGTAACTTAAACAAACCATGGTTTATAACGGAAGTAGAAGGGGAGGTAACAAATCGAGTACTACTCTGTGGTAGCTACCGTTGGTCTGTTGTTTTTTCCTTCCGGATGATAACTCAAGAAAGGCTTGACATATTCAAATAATTTTTGGTAGACATGTGTAACATCATAGAAGTCAAGTTCGATGTTGGTTACAAACCACTAAAGTTTGACAGAGTTATGGCCCCTCTTTGACTTAAAATTCCTTAAAAATATGATTTCCAGACGATAACTCAAGAATGGCTTGACATATTCAAATAATTCTTGGTATACATGTGTATCATCATAAAATACGGGTCAAGTTCGACTTTGTTTACAAACCACTAAATTTTGACAGAGTTATGGCCCTATATTTGACTTTAATTCCCTAAAAACGTAGTTTCATGACGATAACTCAATGGCTTGACATATTTAAATAATTATTTGTACACACGTGTAGCATCATAAAATACAGGTCAAGTTCGACTTTGGTTACAAACCACTAAATTTTGACACAGTTATGGCCCGTTTTTGACTTAAATTCCCAAAAAACATGGACAATTACTCTTGAAAGGCTTCACATATTTAAATTATTTTTGGTACATAGGTGTATCATCATAAAATACAGATCCCGTTCAACTTTGGTTACAAACCACTGAATGTTGACAGACTTATGGCTTCTAATGAAATTAAATTTTTCCAAATACACTGTTGACCATTCACAAATTAAAGCAACTTTGGCAACCAAAAGCTTGAAAAACTACCAAATTTTAAAAATAATTTAACAGAAATATTCCTTGGGTGACCTGCTTCCAAATTGTTTAAAATAACAAAATTCAGTTTAAGCCTTCGTTATCTGACATTTTGTTCAAAATATAAGAAGTCACTAACTAGACAAAACTAAATTTGATGTTAGCAGGTATGTGTAAGAAAAAAAAACACACAAAAAACCCCCAAACAATTGTCAATTAAATTTCTAGTATTATTTCTTGAGGGGAGAATAGATACATTAGAGTTTTGGCTACGAAATTGGAAATTACTTAGCCCTAGTTTGAGGTTAGACATTTATTGTTTGACACAGGGCTCTTACCCTTAATCTACTTTTGTGACAACTCAGGGTAGCAACCCAGGGCCACTTGTATTATGTTTGAGTGTATTTTAACTTTGTATTGTTTAATAGGCATAAAAGCTTATAAATTCTGTTTGTTACTGGTTTAATGTATTCTTATCTTGATTGTGTATATAAGCACTGTTAAAGAAATTCAGGTGTAAATGAAATCATATCTCTTGCTAATGACACTACAGTTTTGAAGTGGAATGTTAAAACAATTGTGGACATACAAAACCACAATCATAAATCCCTTAACACATTGTTCTGTAGTAGATCTTTGGCAAAGAGTTATCAGTGCGTCTTTGACCCTTTCAGTGGAAAACAAAGCAAAAACTTTGGCAGAAATAATATTCTATAAAAACGGTCTATGATCCAGTGATTTATCATTGAGTTTAAAAATCAATTAGTAGACCTCCCCAGCGAATTCCTTTGAGTAAAATTGTCCTGCTAAACCAGATAATAGATTTGTAATACCTTCTGGTATGTTCGTGACATGTAAGTTACTTACAGGTTATGAATAAATGTGTTTGATTAAAAATTTACTGCTTTATAATTGGGTCAAGTTAGTATGTTCTCTTTCCTAATTTTGAGATCAAAATAAAAGTTTGCAACTTTATGAACATAAATCTATTTATTGTTGCAAAATTATACATAAAATGCACTTCTTAAGTTTAAATATTTTTTCAAGGATATTTAAGAAGACTGGCCATGGTTTCATATCTCTTCTAAATGGCAAAGAATATTACTGGCTCTTTCATATGCTACGAGAGATTTAACCGACTTAGACCACAGATAGTAAATTGTTTGCTTTACTGTATAGAAAACAACTGACAAAGACCTATATAATAACTCGATACCAAAATTATTGTCCAATGGCAAGCAAAGTGCTCCCTTCATGGTTCGGGCCGACTAGCTCAGTTGGTAGAGCACTGGACTACAAATCTGAGGATCGCGGGTTTGATTCCCAGCCCGGCCACATAACTTATGTGGGAATTGGTCATGAAATTATTTCTACGTCCATTCTCCCCCTACCGTAGGGCAGTTGTCAGTTACTGACAATGTGCACTTAGTACTGGTAAACCTGCTTACCCAGGAAAAGTGTGAGTAGGTTAACTGACCGCCTTTATATGACGGAAATACTGTTGAATACGGCAAAAAATTCAAACAAACAAACAAACTCTTCATGGTCATTTTGTGTAGCAATTTACCAGCAGCATTCCTATATGACAAACAACGATAGAAAAACACAGCATTAGCTGTTTAATTATAAAAAAAATTCCTCAGTAATTTACCATAGTTATAACAACAACATCAACCATCAATTACAGTAGTAATCCCCCCCATCGAAGATTGCGGGGTATATTGGTTTAATGTGGGTCTGTCTGTCGGTCGGTTGGTAGACCACTTCCGTTTCTGTTTCTGGTTTTCATATCTGTAAGTTCAATAGTTTTCATCCGATATTAAACAAATTTCATGAAAAATTTTATCGCCATAAAATCTAGGTCAAGTTCGATTATCAGCCAAATCGCCCCAGGATTTGTGGAGTTATGACTCGTGAATTATCTAAAATTTGCAGTTTTAGCAGTTACGCTCTCTAATGCCCTTACAAATTAGGAACTGCCGCCTGACTGCATCTGTTTTATCCAAAATCTGGCAAAATTGGACCGTGCTCGCCAGGAAGCCGTTGCAATTAGGGGGTGGCTGCTGAAAATTTTGCATCATTGGCCGCCGCACGTCATAGTTCAAGAAATACTTAGAAAGTTAACGGCGACCAGGCAATTTATTTTGGGGTCGGGGAGTTCGAAAACACGTTTGCACAGTCCGATTGCTGGACGGTATTTTCTTGGATCAGCTGTGGCCATATGATTTTTCTGCTTTAAAAACGTCCTCCAATTTCAACGGCGAATGTGCGGGTGCCCGGAAAGGCACCGACTGATGTAGTTATCGTCAGGGTATCGGGCGGTGCCTTACAGTCACCAGGCGGCCCGTTTTGTTGGGCATCGGCTGCCGACTTACATTGACTAGATACCTTTTTCAATACATTTTAGTTGCAGTCATCTACAATCCTGCGTGTTGACCGTTCGATTCACATATTCACAGCACGGGTGCCGTCCGATCATCGGCCAGTAGCCGCTTGTTTCTCAAACTGATTGTTCCCCATGTCAGTCAGTGAAAATCGTCCGGTTCCCACTTGAGTTTGTGACCACGCAAGGCCAACAATACATAAATCAAGCGGCACCTGTCAAATTCCAAAAATTGCAAATGCTTTACCGTTCGTTAAAATCGGACATCGCCCGTTCTATTTGTGACCTAGGCATTCGTCCAACAGTTTTATCTAATCTTCACCAAACTTTATGAAAATGCTTGAGGTTATTATATCTTTGCCAAGTTCGATGATTACCAAACCACCCCAGGAACTGCAGAGTTATGGCCCTTGATTTATCTAAAATTACCCTTTTAAGCAGTTTTTGCTCCCTATGTCCAATAGTTCTCATCCGATCACTGCCAAACTTGATATTTAAGCTTTTAACCTAGAGGGGGCATAACTGTTTTACAAGCAGCTCTTGTTGATACATGAATTTGTCAGGCAAATTTAACAAATTAGGATTGTAAGAAAATAATTGCTGGAATTAATGAAAATTATTATATATCAGACAAGTGTGCATAGTTATGTTAAATAATGCACTATATGTATCATAGTTTTGCAAATAGTGTATTCATGCAAGCAAATGAAGTAAAAGTAACTTGAACTTGTTGACATTTTGACCTATTATGAGACTTCTTTCACCACATTTTATTCATAGAAAGATGTTAAAGGGGGTATATACGATTATAATCTCAATACTCGATCAACATCGTATATTTTAAAAACACAAATGATAGGACGAATATGATGTAGGAAAGTTAAAATATAATTAGTTATATGTACAATAATGTTTTTGCGATTTAATTCTTTATAACGACAAATGTATTCCTAGCGCCGTGCCGATACCGACATGTTTAATCGTATTTGTGGGTGAAACACCGCATGAATACCATTTGAAACATCTGCATAGACAATGAAATATGCACTATTTACATGGATAAATCGTGTCAATTTAGCATGTGCTATATGCAGTGAACCGTTTATAGTGAGGCCCAAACCACAAAACTAAACGCATTATAGATTGAGTCTGTAACACTTTAATGGAATTATTGCATTTACGAAAGGACTGCAAAGACGTGTTGTTACTGATAAAATTGTGAACAGGCTAGTAAATCATGTGTTAAACAATACAAAGATGCATTTGTAAATTGTAGTTTAATATAAATATAATGTATTCATATCAGTCTTATCATTGCGGATGGAGGACCCTCTATTTTAAACCACCACTCAAAATCCCGTTATATAAACACATGTTCACGAAAAGTGCGTTCTTTGATTGTAATTACCGCTGCCTTGTATTGATAGGCTCTGTCAATGTCTTAAGTCAACTTACAACGAACATTGGGGTTTTCCCAATATAGTACATGTCTAATGTATATGAATGGGTTTTCGACTGGAATACGAACAGTATTTTAACGGCGTAAAGCTCTTATTTTGAAAATTTTGGATATCAGTTCTTAAGAACCTTAATTCTAGTTTTTTATTCATCAAAGTTTTATCAGTGTTATTTAACTTTCACACGCAAGAGCCATTTAAATATAAATTAACATGCACAGTAAGTTTGTAAATATAAATCCCCGTTTTTTTAAATTCTCGGGTTTATGATTCTTCGGACGCTAATGGATGAAAGAACATTAACACAGATATACCGCGCGCTATTCTTAGTATGATTCTCCTTTTGAATACGCTAGAATAGACCATTTCATACCGATCTTCGCCAAATATCTTGGTATAACTCCGAAACCACCCAGAGCACAATCATTCTCAGATATCGGACAACCAATGGGATCATTGCCATTGCTATTCATAGAGCGTGCCACTGATGTAGGCTAAAAAAATTAATAATTATTTCATTATTTGAAACAAGAAATGTCTTTAAAAAAGACAATCGGCGTTGAAATTAATATTGAGATGTCATTTAAAAATTACCTAAACAGACGGCCAAAATGATCGGTTACTGACTTTTCAGACCCCAGATGTTATGGTCCCCACCTATATAAGGAGACTTATTGGACCCCAGATTTTTCGGACACTATAAGAAAACTTCTCGCACTCAAAAAGTTAATTTGAGATAAATTTATTAATTTAAAAATTAAATAAAATTATCATTAATATCTATGCTGTGAATAAACCTATCATACAGCTCCATGTTTCCGCCAGTGATAGAATAACCAAAATAATTTAGGTTAACATAATTGTTATCTGAATTTGTCAAGCCGATTTAACAAGTTAACAATGTAAGAAAATAATTTCGGGAATGAATTAAAATTATTATGTATCAGACGAGTCTATATAGTTATTTATAGTACAGGTAATATACCATTCATGTAAGTTATCTAATATAATAACGATTTGAAGTCAAATAAGCATTTATGCTGTGCATCCCAATAAAAAGCAATAGTCAGGGAACATTCAGCGATTTTTGAAATGTTAAGACTTTATTTTTGATAATGAAAACATAAAAATTCATAAGACTATGACGATTTTAAATTATATCAGTAGAAATATTATATTTCAAGGGTTCCTGTGTATAATTAGTACTGCAAATTGTGTTTTCATGCTACGCGAATAACAATTCGACGTATTCCGAATCTTCTTTAATAACATTTTATCTATTGAAAATGTAGCATCTTTTTACAGATTAAATTTTATCTACTGCAGAAGATGATAGAAAAATGCAATTACAAATAATCATTAATAAATCAAATTAACAGTAAGTTTGTAAATATAAATTTCCCATTTATTTAAATGTTTTGGTTTATGATTCGCTGAACTCTATTAAAGATGCATGTATATTAACACAGCTTTTCACTGTTTCTAGCTACGCGCGCTATTTTTAGAATGACACTACTGTTTCTGGAATGTGAAGAACTCGCTAGAATCATTGGGCTACATGGAACGGCAACTCTGTAAATGAGATTTATCAATGGGAACATTGCATGATTGCTATTTATAGAATGTAGCGCTTATATAAATGTAGGCTAAACAAAATAGTTATTTCGTTACGTGAATGAACATAGCATTCTGTTTATGGCATACAATGAGAAAATATGTTTCATAATAAGCCTCAGTTCTAGAGTATATATCGAGGATATGTTTATAACTTCATTTTAACCGCTTATATAAACAATTATGTAAAGTTTTAATCCGCAAAAGTATGCAACAGTTATTGGTATACGTTAAACTATTGTTTGAAGTTTGCATTCCCTAAAATTAGAAAATTTGCCCAATTCTATTGGTATTCAATTTTCCCGCTGCATAATTATCGCAAGAAATCTGGGTCAAAAGTGATCTTAGACAGCTACGCCGAAATTTTTTTTTTCTTAAATAGTAACAAGGAGCCTGGTTAAAGTACACGTACAACACTAAGCTGGTCGTTATTGGCTCGTGACTTTACTGAATAATGCACCTGTTTAGCTCACCTGAGCACAAAGTGCTCAAGGTGAGCTTTTGTGATCACCCATCGTCCGTGCGTCCGTCTGTGTGTCCGCTCTCTCTGAAGTGACGGTGTGGGGTGAATTGCACGTACAGGGCATGCTTGCGGGGCTTTTGTTGCTTATGGGGTGCACCCCGTAAAAAGACGGTTTAAAACGTCCTGAATCGACATAAAAAAAAACCCAGAAAAAACAAATTACAATCGCACCACAGAACTCACGGTCATTGGTTGCCGTCCGTATTGTGGAAACTGTTACGGCCAAGATTACAAATCTTTTCAATTTCCCACCTATAGCGTATACCTATTTACGCGTTGATGCGCGCGCAGCCAGCACGTTTTGTCATTTTCAAGATGGCTTCAAGATGGAGGGGAATACTGTAGTTCTCGAAGTAGATCAAGGTAGGTTTAGAAGAATTACTTCTCATTCTAATAAACGTGCATTAATGATTATGATTAACTGGATGTATCTTAATTGATTTTGCGTTTGCAGAAATAATTTTCATTGGAAATTATGACTAAAAATAATTTAGTCATGCGTCGTTCGACATGTCCTTTGTTTCTTTGTAAGTTTGTTCCCCTTCTTTATGAGAGGTACTGGTAAATGGACCCTTTTCCAATAGAGACAGGACCCTGATTTTTCTTGACAAAAATACCAAGAAACGATTTTTACTGAAATCACTACCAAATTGGTAGAAGTTGAGCGAAAAAAGTTAGCAAGGTTTGTTTCCACTATGTTGGGTTACTTGTCCATCATTGTGGGGTGAATGTCGGTACATTATGGGGTTTATATGGTGATATATAAGTAAAGATTGTGTTTCTCCAATGTGGGGTTACTAGTCCATCATAGTGGGGCGAATGTACATTGTGGGGATTTTATGATGATGATTATACAGTAAACCCAGCTAATATGACCACTTGGGGGTCTTAATAAAGGTTAATGGTGGGTTGGTCGTTTTATTGAGGTATATGTCAGATCACCAAGTCACAACATAGATATATCTGTGTTTTTAAAGTTTTCACAAAAATAGCGAATAAATAACCGATATTACAATTAGTTTTCTATTTAATGTTTTATAGAATACAGATTTTATACATGTATGTCATCTGAGCAAAACAATTAATTAATATGAATCCTTGGTAATTGGTCCCCTTCAGTTATTAGTCCTCGACCAGTAAGGAAAAATCCCTGGAATCACAAGGTTAATGATAGGCCACAAGTTTTTCGGCCATTTAAAAAATGGCAGCTATTCAGAAAAATGTGTTTGTTACATTATAACCAGAAAAGTTGAAGATTTTGAGCAAATAAACCATTTCTGTTTTAAGCATAGGATTGACCATTTTATTGAATACAGTTACACACAAAAATACCATAAGACATACCTTTTTGCTTTCAAAGTCGCCATTTTTGTGTTAACTTTTGCCACAAAAATTAACATTCAGACAGAGTTGATTAATATTGACAAATGACATGTGGACGTATGTTATGTAGGCAAGTATAGTGCGAATTGGCTCACAATAATTAAGGAGCTGGCAGATTGAGCTTTTTGTTCAAGATGCATCTACTGATTTCTACACGTATTTGTATATCGTGGTTCCTGTCAGAATTTAAAATAAAAAATTGTTAGTAGTAGCAGATGCTTACCGTACACCCATTATCTGGTTGAAAACTCTTTTTACTGGGACTGTTTGAAAAGTAGTTTGAGCTATTCTGGTGCCCCCTTGGAGTGTCAGCATTCAGGTTCACGCCGAAGTTTTACATGAAATGGACCTTACAGTGAGAATAGTTGACTTCTCTAGTTTCTTAATATTTCTATCAGCGGTTAATGAAGTTTTGAACACTGTAGTAAAGTAACTATAAGGCTTATGTTGTTATGTTTTTGAGGCTACACATGCATTTAGGCATACTAAGTGGCGTGACATTTTACATTTAAATTTTACATTTCAGAAAGTAAAATATACCATGTTAGTCCCCACTTTTATTTACATTATTAATTTTTGTTTTTTGAAGGTTATTTTAGTGGGTGAAGATGAAGAGTTGTCCAGTGCTGTGGCCAGTACAACATATGGAAGAGATACATGATAAAGTCAAAGTCCTTTGTCAGTGTGACAATGCATTGTAAGTGTTAATAGTTGCACTTCTTGTAAGAGGTGGTAAATATGTAAAACATGCAACTCTGTTTCTGGGGTTCGGTAATACTGAAAAGGTAATTGTTCGAAAAGCGCAGGGTTATCCGACATTATTGTCCGAATATTATGCATACATGCATCTGCAAATCTCCCGGTGTTCGAATATCATAGTTGTATAATTGATTTACAACAGGCTAAACAGACTGTAACGATTTTTTAATGAGATAGTTTTGATTTGTGCTGATGAAAATGGGAACATGATGCATTTCTTCCAATCTGCTTATATATGCAGATTAAAATGTAAAACTTAAAATTTGGCCACAGCTTTCGTCTAACTTGATAGATTGTTTTCATATTTACAAACAACGTCCCTTCGAACAAAAGCTTTCAGTTGGATATAAGCATATTACCATGACCTTCAAAAAGATCTTGACATAGATAGAAAAATGTGACAATTCCTGACAGCCTGAAAGTTGGATGTCTGTTTTGTTCCTTTCACAACAAAAGATCAATAGTAAAATGAAGATCTGACCTCTAGGCAAAATTTGCTTATTTTTCATGTAACCGTGGTTGTTATATTTAAAGAAAAAAAAGCCACTATTATGGCTATACCGCATTGGTCATTTACAGGTTTGTGTTGACAAAGGGATTAACACAGCCCTTTCCTGGGTGCTTTGATCAGTTAAAATCTAAAGGAATTGGTAATTATTGTTGAAGAGTTCCAGTTTCTTGTTTTCTGTTTCTTTTTAATGATAGACCATCCTAACGCCTTGTATACCGGTAATTAAACTTGTGATGTAGTCGTAACTAAATCTAACTGCTAGAATGGTCAATCCTTAAATGCCGGAGTTTGGCAGGTTTGTTAGTTTATACAGAAAATAAACAGAAGTGTCAAGTGCTATTAAATATACAGATGCTGTTATACCCCCCATTGAAGATGGTGGGGTATATTGGTTATCGGTTGGTTGGTAGACCACTTTCGTTTCCGCTAAGTTGAACAGTTTTCATCCAATCCTCACCAGTCTTAATGAAAATGTTTGTGGGCATAATATTAAGGCCAAATTCGAAAATCGGCTAAATCGCCTCAGGAATTGTGGAGTTATGGCCCTTGAATTATCTAAAATTGGCCCCTATAGCCGTTTCCTCTCTGTAAGTTTAACAGTTTTTATCCGATGTTCACCAACCTTTATGAAAATTTTTGTGGTAATAATATCTAGGTCAAGTAAGATAATCAGCTAAATCGACCCAGGAATTGTGGAGTTGCCCTTGATGTATCTGAAATTGGCCTTTTTGAGTGGTTTCCGCTCTCTCTAAGTCCAATAGTTTTCATCTGATCTTAACCAAACTTCATGAAAATGTGTATAGGCATAATATCTCAGCCAAGTTCGATAATCAGCCAAATTACTCCAGGAATTGTGGAGTTATGGCCCCTGAATTATCTTGAATTGGCCTTTTTAGCCGTTTCCGCTCTTTTAAGTTGAGCCCTTTTTATCTGATCTTCACAAAACTTGGTGAAAATGTAATATCTTTGCCAAGTTCAATGATCAACCAAAACACGCCAGGAACTGCAAAGTCATGGCCCTTGATTTATATAAATTGGCCTTTTTAGCAGTTTTGGCTCGCAATGTCAAACATGCTGAAAATGTCAACGTTGACAATTTCACATCTCAAACATTGTTTCCGTTGAGGATTTTTGGTTACCTATTTCCACAAAACACATTTTAAAAGTTCCTTTGGTGCCTGATCTGTCGCAGAAAACATAGAAAATACTATGTTAGTGTTGAATATAGAGAAGTTTATCTTGTGAGGCTTAGAACACCGGAAGCATTAGCCTTGGCGGTTTAAAAAAATATTTTTTGATGCACGGGAGTGCAAGAAAACAAGAACCTAGGATCTCGTGTGAGAACCTGGGTTTTTAAATACTAGTGCAAACAGCGAGTGAGACCCTAGGTTCTCAGACTGAGAAGTTCCCGGAAGAATTGCGCAAACTGCGTGCCATAATACCCATCATCTTGAAATATGACCACAGGCATGACTAATAAGATCTGATTAAAAGAAACGGAATTGTTCCAATAGACATTTCCAACGTTTGACGAATCTGATGTTGAAAACTTAATCCGATTAGCAGTATGTAAACTTGGGGGTTTTCTCAAGTTTATTGTATAATTTGACAACGCAAGAAAGTTGTGTTTCTTGACTGATAAAAAAACATGTTAGTTGGGTGTTTCACATATGCACGCAACAAACGCAACACTTCGTCCTTGCTTTGTGTTAAAAACATTAGTTTCTATGATATATTTCAGTACGCGTTATATAACAAGACGTTACACGTAATAAACATGCCGTTTTCTTGGTCTTACACTAGTTAGTATGCGGAGCACGTGTATGTCGTGCTTTTTGGTAAACTAATGTTAATTTATATTTATGAGTTTAAATTTGAAAGAAATATCATTAATGTAAAAAATAGATATGCAATATGTAACATACACTTAAATTATATGTTTTATTTGTTTTCCTGTAGTTCATTAACTGATGTATTTTAAATACACACTGAATTGTAAACACCAATATTTTACAGATTTTATCCACACGATGTAACGGTAATGCAACTTCGTGTCACACAATATTCAGACAATTTATCTGCTTTATTTTTTAGAAATTATAATGTTCACCACTAAAGGAACCCTACCAAATATACAACATGTTGATCATTTTATATAATGTTTAACAATTAATAATTTAGCAACCTTTCCTGTTCCCCTATTCCAAAACAGGTTAGCCGACTATATAAAAAGACCGACGTTTCAAGAATGGATTGGTATGCGAGGTCAGTGTGACAAATTGGGGCTATTGATGTAACATCACATTCCATCATATCACTTAAAACATCAAACATATCATTCCAAGTAAGATTTACCGTTATTCTTATGTTTTTTTCTGTGTAATGATATACAAATGTATATCTAATCATAGATCAATTGATCGCACATATTAATATGCCAATATTGTGCGTGTGTAAAAATCGAGCATCATGCTCTTTAGGTCGAGTATCATGCTCAATAGTACAAGGCCGTACGAAGAGGCTCTTTATTGGCTAACCCAGTATGATGCTCCAAAAACTAGCGTCACGCTCGAATTGACGAACATGATGCTTGATCTTAAGAGAATCATGGTCAGCCAAAAAAGCAAGATGCCTGTTTAATGAGCATCATTCTCATTCACTGAGCATGATGCTTGATCTTACGATCATGATGCTCATTTCTATGAGCATATTAAAGACCCTAATCATACTCCATAAGATAGTTTTGTTACGCCTTTGACTTGAAATAATAATGCGTGCTTGAGACGACCCCTGAAATAACCGTTCTATCGGTTTCGGATTCAACATCGGCAAACATTGGAAATGTCTAATATGATAGTCTTTGAATCCCGCGACACAATTGTTCCCATATGATAGCCACTGAACCCCACAATGGTGTCAGTGCAATATGATGGCCATTTAACCCCATAATGGTTTCAATCTAATATGATGGCCAATGATCCCACAAAGGTATTATTTCAATATGATGGCCCTTGAACCCCGCAATAGTGTCATTTCAATATGATGGCCATGTAACCCATAATGGTTCAATCTAATGTGATAGCAATTGAACCCCACAATGGTATTATTTCAATATGATGGCCATTGAACCCCACAAAGGTATCATTTCAGTATGATGGCCAATGAACCCCGCAATAGTGTCATTTCAATATGATGGCCATTGAACCCCATAATGGTTCAATCTAATATGATGGCCATTGAAGTCCACAATGGTATCATTTCAATATGATTGCCATTGAACCACATGGCGGTATTTTTTGCATGTAATAGCCATTAAATTCCACAGTGGCACCTCAAGTGATTCGGATAAAATTTCACCACAGTGTCACACTTGACAGAGCTTGAACATGTGAAATCCCACAATGTAACCTCAATGCTTTGGGTATGAAAATCACAAATAAACAGCGCTACAGTTCTTTTGCCCACAAACTTCAAATATCGATTTTGTTATTTGATGCCAACCCTAATATTGACATTTCATTTATATGTCACATTTCAGTGGAAAATTGATGTACGAAAGTCAAGGGCTACCCCCACAAACGAAGTTTAGGGGGTATTTAGGAGTGAGCTTGTCTGTCTGCCGGTCTGTTGGTTTTTTGGTTTCTGGATGATAACTTAAGAAATGCTTGACATATTCAATTAATTTTTGGTACATATGTGTAACATCATAGAATACAGGTCTAATTCGATTTTGGTTACAAACCACTAAATTTTGACAGAGTTATGGCCCTTATTCGACTTGAATCCCCAAAAACATGGTTTCCAGACGATAACTCGAGAATGATTCGACATATTCAAATAATTCTTGGTATACATGTGTAGCAGGATAAAATACAGGTCAAGTTTGACTCTGGTTACAAACCACTAAATTTTTACAAAGTTATGTCCCTTTGTTACTTAAATTCCCTAAAAACATGGTTTTCTGACAATAACTGATGAAAGGCTTCACATATTGAAATTATTAGTCCCAGATTCACAACTGTCAATATTTCTGTCTGCGCTACTAAGTAATACAATAGATTTATTATAAACATGATTGCAGTGAAATAAATAGCACTCCCTACATTACTACAAACTAAATTTTATAATAAAAAGATATTGATTAATCAAATCAAGAGCAATTCGGACATATTTTCATTTCCAACTTTTTGCCTTGTTTTTAAATGCAATTTGGAAAGTATGTGAATAAAAAACTACTTGATAGATTTTAACTCTCTTTATGAAGATTTTTTTTAATGATCTTTATATTGGTATAGGTTATTTTAACTTTTGCTCTTTTTAAGAATGTTTACTTTGTTTTCTTAAAAAATAAATGCATATAAGAAATGTTTCTAATCTAAGTCACTTTTCATAAATTTCAGGAGGGACAAGATATGTTTTGCAAGTCTATGACTTCTTGGCCGAAAACTGCCAGAAAGCAAAACTTCAGTATCCAGAAAGGATAACGGCAACAACTGTGAGGAAATACATGGCAACCATGACTCGGGTTTGTGCATGTATCAATGTCTATGTACACTTAGTATGTTGTCTCTCTTTGCATACATTTTTATTAGATTCACAAAAGTTATTGTTTAAAGAAATTATACTTTGTTGAGATAGCTTGCATATGGTGTTGGCTTGATGGAAATATGTATTATCATTAACTAGAAGCAGAAAAGTGTTGATGTTCCCTTTCGCTCTTAAGTTTTGATTTTTTTTGGAGTTTGGAGTACATTCAATATTTATTTATGTTGATGATTATATTCATAATTGCTGTGAATAGAACATAACCCTCGTAAAAGAAATGTCCCAATCATAATCAGAATTTGAAAACATTTTTTAACAGGAAAGCTGTATAATGTTTGGAATAGTGAGCTTAGTCATGATGCTAATCCCTTTTAGTCTTACTATCTATTATAAACTTATTTAAAGAACGCAATTCTTTCACTATATAAATCAATGTAAATAATAGAAAATTTTACATCTACTTTACAGTATCATTATTTTTTCATAAACCAGACATCCAATGCTAATGTGTTGCCATGCATTCTATTGAGCAAGCATTCCTCGACATATCATGAGAAGAAAGAGTTCTTAAAACATTCTTATGAAGGGTGGTATACTTGGGAAATAATTTTTTATTTATCGTTGTTTATCGGTCAATAAACAACGATTCGGAGTTCGGATGGGTTGGGATTTAACCCTGAGTGCGTTAGCACTCATCAGAACAACAAAGACTTGTTTATTGGCCGATAATTGTAATTGGAACTACTTTTTACTATGCTCCACTCAGAATGGAAATTCTGTTTGCGTTGTGTATGGGTAGTTTAACAAGGATGACTGTGTTCTTTGTCTATAGAAAAATTAGCGAATATCGTGTTAGAATAGTATATTGAGAATAAAAGAATACAAGTCGACACAATATTACTTAGGATTGATTATTTTTATGCTGCAGGTCTTGGACCTCAAACCACATCAGTTGGAGTGGGTGATGCGCTACATGGGCCACAGTTTAGATGTCCATAAAATTTATTACCGCTGCACTAGTGATGTTATTGAGAGGACCAATATCGCAACAATTCTTCTGTTACAAGACAGTGGCAGGGTGGAAGACTTTTACAGCCAATCCCTCGATGACATTCAGTTGTCAGGTACAAATTTTCTTTAGACAGTAATAGTTATATCTGTTAATGTACCAATCATATTCTGGTGCAAATTGCTAATGGAAGTGGTCCTGTTTGTCGGAGTCGGCATTGCCAAAATGGTGTAAACTAATTTAAGGACGTCCGCTGATGTTAATGACCAAGAAAATGTGTATTTTAAGCTCACCTGAGCACCTCGTGCTCATGGTGAGCTTTTGTGATCTCCTTTTTTCCATCGTTTGTTGTCAAGTGTTCGTCTTCAACATTTACCTTGTGAGCACATATACCACATTTATTGCCCAATCTTCATGACACTTGCCCAGAACATTTGTTCCAATGATATCTCAGACGAGTTCGGAACTGGATCATGTGGTGTGAAAAACTAGGTCACTGTCAAATTTAAAAAAAGCTTTTAAACACTCAAGAGGCCACATTTATTTGCGCAGTCAACATAAAACTTGCTCATAACATTCATTTTGTTCTCTCGATCGAGTTCAAGCTAAAAAATGGTTTGGCTCCGTTTAAAACCTTGCCTCCATGGGGCAGGGCAGTTTTCCTTATATGGCAATATTAAAAACTTCTCGTTTTTATTTGTTATAAACATGGCGGCCAGGAGGTGGAGTAGTTTTTTTCATATGACTATATGGAAAACTTAAACAATCTTGACTGTAATGGCTTGCTGGATTTCAAATTAATTTTTCAGAAATGGTACTAAATTCCTTTCCTTCCAATCACGTGTATGTTAAAAAAAACATGGCCGTTGGGAGTGGGAGAGTTTTCCTTATATGGCTATGTAAAAAAAATTCACATAGATTAAATTTACTTGCCAGAAACCGCATGCTGGATTTCAAACTTATTTCATAGAAATTGTATTTAGGTTACACTACTAAGTTCTGCCTTTTGTCCGTCGTTTGTCGTTTCTCGTCAACATATTATACCGTGTGAATACTCTAAAGACTGCATTTATTGCCATATCTTCATGAAATTTGCTCATCATATTTGTTCTAAAGATATCTCGAACGAGTTTGACTCTGGGTCATGTGGGGTGAAAAACCAGGTCACCATAGCAAATTAAAGAAAAAGCTTGTGAACGCTCCAGAGGACACATTTGTTGCACAATCAACATGAAACTTGCTAAGCCTCTCAGGTGAACAATCTAGGGCCTTACAGCCCTCTTGTTTCTATTATTACATAAAACTGAATATTATCATTAAAGTGTCTGTATTGAAATCCAAACAATTAACGTGAATTTTTTTTATTGATATGTCAATAGTGCTGGCAGAAAACTACAATACCGTCCTTGAAACACCAGTGAGTCTCACTCTATGCCCAAGTGGACTCGTATGTAATTGAAAGTATCATAGAACAAAAAGTACATAAATTCCGTTGTAAATACATGTTTGCTAGCTGTTAATGTCTGCATTTTGCAAATATTATGCAGCCCTCCAGAGGGCAGAAAGGATAAGTTTTATATAATAATTGAAGAAAAATGTCATATAATATATTAAAGCAATTTATGCTCCTGCCTTCTAGCGACCATGTATCTTTACATGTTTTCATGTGAACTTCTTCAAATATGAGTATTTTTTTCTCATTAAGACTTGGCAGAAGTAGACGAGGGAGCAGCAAACACAGACAACGTTCCTTTTGAGGAGCTTTACTTCAGGCTTCGGAACACATGGATGAGGATCGCATGGATGAGGAACACATGGCTTTGGCAGATGACGTTGAGGAAGAAGCCACAACTTCCACTAAAAGAACTGCCGAGTAAAACTGCTGGAGACAAAAATCGTCCCCTGAGGATGAAATAAAACAGATATTCTACAAGTGCTTTGAAGAAAAGAAACGACTAACACCTAAGGGTTTAAAAGGTATAGCAATAAGTAAGAGGAAAAATCGAAAAAATTTATCTGCGTAAAAAGGATGTACTGAAAAGAAAGTGTTCAGAATGATAGACAGTCTAAAATAAATTGACAGAGACCTTGACATCCTCCACTTATTCACTTGAAACTTGGAATATACCTTCTTATTGACTCCAGCATCAGGTGCAACATTCCCCATAACTCTGTTTTGTATTTTGGCTTACCGGTAGTTATGTCCCTTTTCACATGGATAATTTTTCAGGTTTAAGTTTTTATTGAATAGTTGGGCGCGCTGTCCTCTGACAGCTCTTGTTTTAATCTCTTGAATCTTTATATTTGATTTGTACTTGCATGTACTTTTATTGCAAGTAGCATGGTGTTGTATTTAGGTTAGAAAACCTGATTTATTTGGAAGTAGTTATATTGAACAGAAACACTGTATCAGTTGTATTTGTGCAGATTGTTAGATATACATAGAGCATGGTTTATTTAACTTTGAAAAGTGGTATTGCTGCTATTGTTTAGACTATGTAGAAGTTTTATTCTCTGAGTTGTACTTTCATACTGCTTTTACTGTAGATATGCGAGAGCGATTTCATAATAGGCTTGCATTCAGAAACGAATATCAAGTTGCAACCAAACTTAAAGTTTTCCTTTGAAACTATATAGTTCATTGGTAAATATAACTCATAGTTAATTCAAATCGGCAATTAAAACAGTTTTATTTAGAGGAATGACCAAATCACAAGTTTAAATTGCTCCCTGATATGATTTTTGCACCAAGATTTTTTCACATTTAAATGATCTTAAGGCGTTCAATTGATTCTTTTCAAAATGGTTTGTTATAATTTCTATTTATGTAGTGCATACTTTAAATATAGTTTACTGTGTAGTGTTCAAAGGAAATGAATCTCAGGATGTTCCAATTGTCAATAACAGAAAATTGTAAAATACATGAATATGAGCTTTTCTTGTATAAAGCATGTTAAACACTAAATTTGCGTAGTTCGTGTCCTTTAACCATTTAAAAGGCAGTAGTTTCTTGTGATATAGGTGATAGGTGTAAAGATGCTCTCTTTTGTATGCTCCACGAACATTTCGGTTGAGCATAGTGTCGCTGCTTTGTCCGTCCGTTCTTCCGTCCCACTTTATTGTCCAGGCTATTTCTCAGCAACTACTGGCTGGAACTCAACAAAACTTTATGGAAAACTTTATTAGCAAAAGGAGGTGTGCATACTACCAGCAGCCAATTGTATAAACACTGGTTATAATATACCTAGGTAAATCACTTACCGCGGTCAAAATCTTGGTTAAGATACCGCGGTAGATTTTCACTTGTATAAAGCTTTTGACCGCGCGGTATCTTATCCACGGTAATTGAGCGATTTTTACCTGGGTTGTTTTACCCAGAATTCCTAATATTTATTTACGCGGAAATTTCCAAACGATCGGAGTAAGAAATCAAAATGGACGAAATGAATGAAATTGAAGGAAAGAAATACTAGTCATGATATCTGATTAAAAGCCTTCACACAGTCATATGTTAAACAATAATATATTTGCAAAAATATGTTTAAAAAAATGTACATTGTGAAAAAACACACAAGCACTATACTGAAATGAGGATACTCAACACATCAATATTTCAACACACTTAAACTTATTATTAACAGATTTGTAGATCTGCTTCTTCAGCTATTTCGAGATAAATACAATGTAAATCTTTAAATTAATTTTGTATATCTCCTATAATCTGTATCTAGCCTTTTACATGAATTATACTTAAATACTTTTGACATTGCTTGTTAAATGTGTATCCTTTTCAGAATAACAAAAACAAAATAAGGATTAACTTGCATTTCATATTAAAAACATAAACAGAGTACAGAAAACAACTCCTGAATATATGCCAGTATTTCACACTAAAATATATGCATGTATTTCACGCTAATTAAATTAAATCTATTCAGCACTCTTTTACTACCATCATTTCAAAGATTGGAATTCTTATTGAAATACCCCGTTTGGTGTCTCTAATATGATTCCGATTCACACGCATCAACCCTTTACGATGACGTGTACAATTTGTCAAAAATGTGTGATGTCATCAAATGTATTCTGGGTCAGTAGACGTGTAGAAATCGTGAAGTGTACATCGGAGAATTGAAGATGCAAATTTTGATAACTTTATACTTGAATTTACGTTTAAAGTATGGCTATATATATGCGTTGATCTATACTGTATTATAGATGAATGTCTGCCGTGCTTGTTGTGGTTAAAATACTATAACCAAGGTAAGCTAGGTGGGTAAAAATATACCGCGGTAAGTGCGAGGTTAATTTTTTTGAATTGTTTATGCAAACCGTTTTACCTATGGTAGGTTACTGCGGTATCATTGTTTACCGCGGTAAGAAATGTTTATACAATTGGCTGCAGGATGTTCCGCTTCAATGATATTTCTCAGAGTTATGGGACTTTAAAGATTTCTGATATTAGTATATAGTGCACAATTCTTGACTTGCTTGTCCGAGCTATTTCTCAGCAACTACTGGCTGGAATTCAACAAAATTTTATGGGAAGCTTCATTACCAAGATGATTTGTGCATATTACCAGGGCGTTCCGCTTCAGTGATATTTCTCAGAGTTACGTGGGAAAATTTCTCAAATTAGTATAATAGTGCACAATTTTATTTATTTATATTTTTTTTTGGCCCCGGTCACCTTCCTTGCCTATCTTGTATGTCCTTTCACTTATTCTGGCCTCCGCTGGTGTGGCACTGCAGCTGTATATATCTGTAGTACTTGCATATCTTCATCCGTAGATACTTATGATTTCGGGCCATGATTCAGCATCCTAGTTTTTTCTGGTGTTGCACTGTTTTCGCTAGCAGTCCCTATCCACAGCTCCACTTAGACTACTTATGTTTTGTCCATTTTACATCCACTTTACATGCACACTGATAACTGTAAGTCACATAATTGGACATGAGAACTTTAACACTTGTAACACTTTTTCTCGTGGTCAGTATGATTTATTGTGGTATGTCATTTGGGCACATGTTCATCATTTTTAATATTCCTGCAGCGGTCAGGTTGCTTCCAGGTACTACCAGTTTATACCTCACAACAATCGGATGCAGAGTCTGGGGTTACTTTCAAGTTCACTAGCGTTTTTTTGCATATTCTTTGTAACCACTTTGATCTTATGCAGTTTGCTTGACAAACCTTGTCACACGTCAGCAACGTGTTACTCAGGAATTTAGTGCTAGGCATTTCTGACAGTCCAGGGTGTTTTATTATTGATGATAAATGTATTGATGATTGGTGAAAAAAGTGAAGGATGAAAGTGCAGACCAGGCTCCTGACCGGGAATTGAACCCCGGACCTTCCGCTCTCAAGTCCAGTGTTTTACCACTAGACCACAAAGGCCCTCAAATTTTAATGACATTTTATGGGAAGCTTCATTGCCGAGCGGTGTGCATATAAGCAGGCTGTTCCGCTTCAATGATTTCTCTTGGAGTTATGGGAAAATTTCTGAAATTAGTTTAATATCTCTGCCCTTCTCATTGCATTGATATTGTTTGACACTGCACATTGGGGAGCATCCATCAGTTTTACTGATACCCTTGTTTCTGACAATTGCACCATTGATTATTGAGATTGATTACCTTTGAAAGGGATCTTGCTTTAGCTTATACAAGGCAATTGGATTTTGACAGCAAATGAAGCAACACCATATTCATTCTTAGCTTAACTGATCATGAAGTGCTGATGGTGAACGTGTGTGGTCGCCCTTTGTCCGTTGTGTGTCGTCGGTTGTCTGTCACCATATGCCTTGTTACCACTCTATAGAGGGCACTTTTTTGTCTAAACTTCATGAAACTTGCTCAGAAAATAAATCTTATTAATATATTATGATGAGTGTAAAGTGAGTCGCCTCAGGCCAAAAACTTGATACCAGGTGCAATTGAAAGGAAAGGCTCGTTACCACTCTAGGTGTCATATTTTTGCCCAATCTTTGTTGATAAATGGTAAAACTTAGTTGGGAGTTGAGTACTGGTTTATCCCAGTAAAGATTGTTAGGTGTACTGCTCACATGATCTACGTTTTGAATGATGTTCACATATTGTTTATTCAATGTTTTTGTACAACGGATACCTAAAGTCAGTGATGAAGTCCAAAAATTTGACACGTATTGAAACTAATTTATAACCCTTTGTGCACTTACCAAGTAGTGATAATAGTCGAGCCTGGTGTTGTGATACAGCAATTGTGATTTTACTTTGTAGCAACATTCTTTCAGGCAGGTCTATGAAAACGGTAATTGTCTGGCTGATGATATGTCTTTAAATTTGATGACCAAATACTGGTTCTACCCAGGAAATGGAATCAAGGGTGTCTCTATAAGCCTTAGGCTTTCGATGCAATCGAGCTAAAATAAATAGGTTTAAACTAAACTAAATTTGATCACATGTAGCAGTGGAATTCTATGATAGGGCTTGGACTAAACAGTTTTTTCATGCTCTGTCATGAATTTTTAGGATGTAATTATAAGTTATTAAGTACAAACCATTGTGTTTCTTGAAATACACATGAAATAATTACCATGAGCGTTGATTGCATTCAAATTTCTTCAAACACGTTATAATTTTAACTGGTACTCTTGGACACACAACGATCATGCAAGACGAGAATACTTGGCATTGTGTCATTATTTTCATATTGGTCTCTGCAGTTAATTGTATATCAAATACTGGACTCGTTTAAATGGATTTTCAAAACTATAGTTTATATTCCCAATAAATGAAAAAAATGGTCTTAAATTTTGTACATACCAGTTCTTATTCTTGCTGATCCCATTAGAATCATTTTTCCACTTTCACCCCATATGTACGGACAAATGTGGAACCCGGAAATGTCATTTGTACTGCTCACCCCACATGCACAGAATCCCACAAGTGCACTTCAGGGAGTCTGTCCGTGAGTCTGTCGTCAACTTTTCATTCAAACGACATCTCCTCCTACCTGGCAGATTTTTACCAAACTTCTCAGAAATGATCATTGGGTGACCCTCTTTCTTTGTTGTTCAAATCGTTACGGTCCGCTGCATATGTAGGTCACCAGAGCTAAAAATAGATTTAAAAAGTGTAAACATAAAAAATCTCTAAAACCGCAAGGCCCAGAGGTTTTATATTTGGTATGTAACATCCTATAGTGGTCCTCAACAAAGATTGTTCAAATTATGCCCCTGAGGTCAAAACTGGGCACGCCTCAGGGGTCACATGGTTTATATAGAATATATCGCAAAATGACTTTAAAAATCAGTGGTCCTCTACAAATATTGTTTAAATTATGCCCCTGGGGTCAAAACTGGTCACCTCCTGGGGGTCACATGGTTTATATAGACTTATATAGCAAAATTACTTTAAAAATCTTCTCCTCTAAAACGGCAAGGCCCACAGCTTCCCTATATGTAGTAGTAACATGGCATAGTGGTCCTGTCCAAAGATTGTTCAAATTATGCCCCTGGGGTCAAATCTGGCCACACCCCAAGCGGTCACATGGTTTATATAGACTTAAATAGCAGAGTGACTTTTTAAATCTTTACCTGGAACCCTTCAGCCCAAAAGTTTGTTCAAGATTGTTCAAATATGCCCCTGGGATAAAAATAAGCCACACCCCGGGGATGCCAATTCCAATTGGGTTACAGGGTCTTATGTGAGCGTCCTAGGGCCCTCAGGGCCCTCTTCTTCACGATAACCGACCACTTTTGTTTGTCAACACACACCTACAACGAACGTACTTTTTATGCTATAAATGAATGTTTATGGCATATACCTGCCGTTGATAAAATATGGAAAGAAGATGATGATTGTCTTAAAACCTTTACAGGCACGAGTAGATTGATGATGTTTGTAAAGAGTAAGTTGACAGTACCGTTGCCCAAATCTTTCACCACTCCCTCATCAGTCTTAGCCTGTATCACTGCACCACATTAATCTTTTGTATGAACAGTACTAATACATAATACTGCATACATATTAGCCTAGAACCACGTGATTGCCATACTTATTGAAGTTATGTTGAAAACTACTGTCAGATCTAAAATCAGATTAAACATATTTGATAATGTCTGATACACTTGGATTAAAATTTAAGATTTCATGTATTATTATTTTCAACATGTTTTACTTTTCTTATAAGCTTTTTGCTCTTGTTGTGTTGTAATGCTTCCTTGGACCATTAATATTACACTGAATACTGAAACTGTCACTTGGCATTTCCAAGATATCGCACGATCACTGCACGTTATTATTATTATTATTATTTCGCTTGTATTTCCAGCTGACCCCAGTTCAGACAGCTCATCATCCTTGTCAACGCCAGTCACTCTGGAGCTGCTCGTGTCCGTGGATCTACCAAAGACTGGAGATGATGAGAAGGAACCTTTCCTCACTGGACTGGACTTCCTGCCGGACGGGAGACTGGTAGCCATAGATAACATGAATGCGAAATGTATCATACTGAATGACCGGCTGCAGAGACTAGGAACACCTTACAAGTTCAATAGCAGCCCCTATGGCATGGTATGCGTGTCTCAGAGTGAACTCGCAGTGACAGTGGGTAACAAGACCGTGTGTCTCCTGTCCGTGAGTCCTGATAATGTCATCAGTCTGATCAGGAAAATCAACACATCCTGCCAGGTCGACTCAATATGCTGCAAGTGGCCATCAAACATGGTCGTGAGTACGAACAATGATCCAGTTCCTGCTAGAATGATATCAATGGATGGTGCGGAGTCTGACTTGGATCGTGTGGTGTTCCCTAATAAGACATACAAAAATGATGAAAGTATGTGCACGTATATCCAATCTAAGAACACGTTGGTACTGACTGACAGGTTCGCTCACACAGTGTACATGTACGACACCGTGAAGGGCACGTCTAGAGCAGTCACTGATGTGAACATACAGGAACCACGTGGTGCGTGTATCGGGCCTGGTGACACGGTGTTGGTGTGCAGTAGCTGTAAGTACTCCATCGTGCACCTGACTGTTGACGGTAACATACTCGGTACCTACCCAGTGGATATGGTGTACCCGCGTGCCCTGTGTATCAGTAAGGATGGTACCAGACTGGGGGTAACTAACAGCGCTAAAGGCACCAAGAAACTTCAGTTGTTTAAGATATCACCTGCACGCAGTTAGGTGACCATGGTGCGCTGTCTGATGTTATCCATGAGATCATTTTTACCCGTATTAAGCGTTTACCGTAGTTATATTTAAGCAGGATTGGAAAATTTTCGTGTGTAATATTTGTAATGAATTCTACTAAAATGTATTAATGAATTTATAATAAAGAATGTTACAGGGTAAAAATTTTTTTTTTATAAAATCCCTGTCGTAGGGACATTCAATTTTTTCAGTGGATAACATTTAGAACAATGTCTGAAATTTATATACTAAATTACATTGAAATATATTATGAACTTTTAGAAATAAAACATTCATTTCACATTTCATCATACAATTATTATCAGTATAATAATAATTATCATTTAGGTGCATTACGCAATCTTAAAATTTCAATAAAAATATCGCAAAAATAATACAATAACAGTGCATTTGGCAAACCATTCAGTAAGTAATAATTAAAAGATACGTTATATATTAATAGAAGAAAAAATAACCAAAGTTGTGTCCTTATAATATTCAGATTTATATTGTAACTCAAGCTTTAAAAAAAAAGAAATCGTATTAATTTAACACTTGCATTTTACATTTTCTGTTAGTAACTTTGATTGCTTGGATCGTCTGGTCGGGAACGCACGTTCATAGCTCACTGACCAGTTCTCACGTTAAAATCAGAACATTTACGAACACATACAACGATCAATCACGGTACCTCACGATTATAAAAAGTTAGGCTTTGTGAAACAATTTCTCCCTAGTAAATCTGCTAAGCTATTATATCACTATATTTTAAATGTACCTAGCTCAACGATTAAAAAAAAAAGAAATCACTGATATCTTTGTGTCAAACAATATGACCTCTAAAGAGACTTGTTCACAGATATTTGAATTTTCTAATAAATGGCATTAAAACGTCGTCTCTTGACAGATTAAAGCATTTGAACTAAAGAGATCAAGAACTTTAACAGGAAAAGCATAAAAAAGAAAAAAATGTTCCCATAGGGGTTCGAACCTTTCGAATTGTATCCATCTCAACTCATGAATACTCGTTAATGAAACTGTATTTAACGTATCTTTCTATGTCAGTAGTGTTATTTCGCTCCTTTATATATGTACTATTCCTTTACTTTTGGAATCGGGTCCCTTAATTAAGCAAATTGTGTCTCTTTTTTAATGAAATAATGTTGTCCAAATGAAAAAAATTATGTGAAAATCCAGCGGCATCAGCAGGTTTGAAATCCCTATAAAGATTATATTGTCTTTTTGTTTTCAAGCAATTTATTTATTCTGCGATATTATAACGGAACTCATCATTTGCTATTATGTCAATTCATAGTTATAGTGAACTGGTTTTTGAAATATCATTCTACGTATCAATTATTTGTCTGTTTTGTTATTTGCAATTCAAATTTCAGTAAATATTCGGCAATCTCTAACTTTACCATTATCAAAAATGAGACTAAAATATATAATCACTTTTAGCTCTCCTGAGCACAAAGTGCTCATGGTGAGCTTTTGTGATCACCCGTTGTCCGTCGTGCGTGCGTCGTCAACTTTTCATTCAAACAACATCTCCTAAACCGCTTGGCAGATTTTCACCAAACTTCACAGGAATGATCCTTGGGTGTACCTCTTTCAAAGTTGTTCAGATCTTTCTGGTCCGCTAAATATCTAGGTCACCAGAGCTAAAAATAGATTTTTAATGTGGAAACTTTAAAAATCTCTGAAAACGCAGGTCATAGAGCTTTCATGTTTGGTATGTAACATCCTATAGTGGTCCTCTACAAAGATTGTTCAAATTATGCCCCTGGGGTCAAAACGGGCCACGCCCTGGGGTCACATGGTTAATATAGAATATATAGCAAAATGACTTGAACAATCTTCTCTGAAACCACAAGGCCCAGAGGTTCATATTTGGTATGTAACATCTTATAGTGGTTCTCTACAAAGATTGTTCAAATTATGCCCATGGGGTCAGAACTGGCCACGCCCTGGAGGTCACATGGTTTATATAGAATATATAGCAAAATTACTTTTACAATCTCTTCTAAAACTGCAAGGCCCAGAGTATTCATATTTGGTATTCAACATTCTTAAGTTGTCCTTCACAAAGATTGTCACATGGTTTATATAGAATATATAGCAAAATGACTTTAAAAATCTTCTGCTCTGAAACCACAAGGCCCAGAAGTTTTATGTTTGGTATTTAACATCCTATAGTGGTCCTCTACAAATATTGTTCCAATTATGCCCCTGGGGTCAAAACTGGCCACGCCCCTAGGGTCACATGGTTTATATAAACTTAAATAGCAAAATGACTTTAAAAATCTCCTCAGAAACCGAAAGATCTAGAGGTTTGTTATTTGGTATGTGACATTGTATAGTGGTCCTCTACAAAGATTGTTCAAATTATGCCCCTGGGGTCAAAACTGGCCACGCCCCGGGGGTCACATGGTTTATATAAACTTATATAGCAAAACGTCTTAAAAAATGTTCTCATCTGAAACCGCAAGGCCCAGATGTTTTGTATTTGGTATTTAACATCCTATAGTAGGATCACAATTAATAGCATTATTGTATTGTGTCTATACCTCTCTTATTGATTTGATTTTGTAATTGTAAACCCTTATTTCAGTTTAACTAAACTATTAAACTACACTTTCACATCTAGGCATTGTATTTTAAGATAAAAAACTTATTTAATAATTTCAATTAGAATACTTAACTCTCTTACTTATTTATTAGCGCATATTTTAAAACTATTTTGCTATTTTATTAATGTATATATATATTATATACGTTAACGTGGATAAAGATTTGTTCTGCTTAGTGTCTCTAAAATTGTTGTTACATGTATGTCCGTAATGATTATAATTAACAATTAACAAAATTATTGCTTACTAATATATTCATGTATTGTTGGTAGGCCTCATTGTAAAAACTCATATCAACTATATTTCTCACAAATATATATACATATTGAAACAAAACATACATGTATTCGCATTTTTTCTCAAATATATTTTGTAGCAATAATATACTGATAGAATCGCCAAGAAAGAAATATACGCAAAGCCAAACAATTATATTTTATTTGAACTCACGTCTTCAAAATCGCGCACTTCAGTGAAAATTTTCCACTGTTCACGACATTATCATCATCATCATTATTATTATCTTCATCGCACTATGCATATATGTATATACACTTTAAAGTTACGATAAATATTTTTTTGCCATTTTTGACAACGCATGCACCATTGATTATGGAAATAAAATCTATCATGTTTCAACGATGTCATCATTAATGTCATGCAACATTTGTTTCGGTTGAAATCTGATGTTATATTGCATCAGATTTGGGAGCATGATAGAAAAAACGACCAAATCATCAGGTTTCTGTGCAGAGACTTGTATTAACCATCTGTGAAATTGCTCGTAAAACAAGCGTTGTAAACTGATGTTACAGTTTGTTTCTTTGGATTTGTATTGTCATAACTACATTTGTTTCCGTTGAAAACCGATGCTATATTGCCTCAGATTTGAGAGCATGATAGAAACAACGACCAAATCATCAGTTTTTCTGTGCAGAGACTCACATTCACCATCTGTGAAATGGCTCGTAAAGCAAGCGTTGTAAATTGATGTTACATTTTGTTTGTTTGTTTGCTTGGGTTTTTATTGCCATGATTACATTTGTTTCCGTTGAAAAACTGAAACAACGACCGAATCATCAGGTTTCTGTGCAGAGACTCACATTCACCATCTGTGAAATGGCTCGTACAGCAAGCGTTGTAAACTGATGTTACAGTTTGTTTGCAGAGACTCGAATTAACCATCTGTGAAATGGCTCGTAAAGCAACCGTTGTAAATTGATGTTACAGTTTGTGTACAGAGACTCGCATTAACCATCTGTGAAATGGCTCGTCAAGCAACCGTTGTAAACTGATGTTACAGTTTGGGTACAGAGACTCGCATTAACCATCTGTGAAATGGCTCGTAAAGCAACCGTTGTAAACTGATGTTACAGTTTGTGTGCAGAGACTTGCATTCACCATCTGTGAAATGGCTCGTAAAGCAACGTTGTAAACTGATGTTACAGTTTGTGTGCAGAGACTCCATTAACCATCTGTGAAATGGCTCGTAAAGCAACCGTTGTAAACTGATGTTACAGTTTGTGTGCAGAGACTGGCATTAACCGTCTGTAAAATGGCTCGTAAAGCAACCGTTGTAAACAGTTGTTACAGTTTGTGTGCAGAGACTCGCATTAACCGTCTGTGAAATGGCTCGTAAAGCAACCGTTGTAAACTGATGTTACAGTTTGTGTGCAGAGACTCCATTAACCATCTGTGAAATGGCTCGTAAAGCAACCGTTGTTAACTGATGTTGCAGTTTGTGTGCAGAGACTCACATTAACCATCTGTGAAATGGCTCGTAAAGCAACCGTTGTAAACTGATGTTACAGTTTGTGTGCAGAGACTCACATTAACCATCTGTGAAATGGCTCGTAAAGCAACGTTGTAAACTGATGTTACAGTTTGTGTGCAGAGACTCCATTAACCATCTGTGAAATGGCTCGTAAAGCAACCGTTGTAAATTGATGTTACAGTTTGTGTGCAGAGACTCGAATTAACGATCTGTGAAATGGCTCGTAAAGCAACCATTGTAAACATATGTTACAGTTTGTGTACAGAGACTCGCATTAACCATCTGTGAAATGGCTCGTCAAGCAACCGTTGTAAACTGATGTTACAGTTTGGGTACAGAGACTCGCATTAACCATCTGTGAGACGGCTCGTAAAGTAACCGTTGTAAACTGATGTTACAGTTTGTTTGCAGAGACTCCATTAACCATCTGTGAAATGGCTCGTAAAGCAACCGTTGTAAACATATGTTACAGTTTGTGTGCAGAGACTCGCATTAACCATCTGTGAGATGGCTCGTAAAGTAACCGTTATAAACTGATGTTACAGTTTGTTTGCAGAGACTCCATTAACCATCTGTGAAATGGCTCGTAAAGCAACCGTTGTAAACAGATGTTACAGTTTGTGTGCAGAGACTCGCATTAACCATCTGTGAAATGGCTCGTCAAGCAACCATTATAAACTGATGTTAACGTTAGTGTGCAGAGACTCGCATTAACCATCTGTGAAATGGCTCGTAAAGCAACCGTTGTAAACTGATGTTACAGTTTATGTGCAGAGACTGTAATAAACCATCTGTGAAATGACTCGTACAGAAACAGTTGTAAACTGATGTAACACAAACTTCAACTTTAATAAAGACCATCTTTAAAAACAACATTAAAGGTACACAACATACACAGATCCGTTGACCTTGCCTCTCTTTTAACATACACCAGTTAGATATTATACAGTTATTATATTTACTATAAAGAGCGTCCATAATTCGAAGATTATTTACAGGCAGTGTGCCTTTTTAACCAACGACTGTAGATGAGAATCTTAAACAAAGCAGATGTGAAATGGTTCTGCAACACTTTGATCGCTTTTAAGCATGCAAGTTTATTTATTGTATTCTAAGTTATAAAAACATTAATAATAATTAATGTCTTAGAGGAAACAAATTCCCTTTCGTAGGGACATACAATGGTTAACAAAAACTGAATGTCTGAAGTATATTCACTTGTATGTTTTCCAGTGATTTATAAGGAAATATCATTGAAATAAATTTGGTATATCCACTGTTTTAAAACAGTCAAAATTATCATTCTGGTGCTGATCTTTGATGTCTCAGAGGTCGCTGTGGGACTAAACCTTTTAGATTATTAATGGTGAGTGTACTTGGTCGTCGAGCCGTCAAATTGGAAACCCTGGCTATTTTATTCGCATTTAATTATGTAGAACTTGTGTGTGTTTGCGTGCGTGTGTGTGTGTGTTCAGATATATCATTCCACAGATAAATCTATGTGTATGTATTTTTATTAGTATTTTAATTGTTATATATTTATGTTATCATCATGAGTTATAATGAAGCGCAATGATATTTGTCAAATGTATATTCTTTTATTATGATGAACTGTATATGATATAATCCAAATAAATGTCGTGATCGTTTTCTGTATGACAAACTGATTCTTATGTGTCCATCTTCATTTCACTATATATTATGTATGTACAATAATTATGCTTATATTTTACCAATTTTGACAAATGCATCCACTGCTGTTTATGCAAATAAACTATATCATTTTCAACGATGTCATGTCTACATTTTCGGTTAAAATAATATTCATATAATGACTCATAATACATCAGAGGTGAGTCACATTGGCTCAGTGACAAAGGTCAAAGACCTGATCGTCAGGTTTCTGTGCCGAGGCTCTTATTCACTACCTGTGAATTGTCAATAAGGGTTGTATTAATCAATGGATGTTACACACACGAAAACCTACAAGGGTATCTGTATAGGTTAATAATACACAGGTTGCACTATCAGTATATTTTGCTTCTGTATGTATAAAGATTCCAACTACAACTTATACAGTAATTACTATAAAGAACTATCATAATGCTTGAAATGCAACTTGACTTTTCACCAAGAATCGTACGTAATGAAGTTTCTGGCGAAATTACTAGTCATATTATTTTCTTATTGATGCCTCCACACGGTTAGATATTCATCTGTAACGCTAAATATTCAGTTGGAAAACAAACAAAAAACAAAGAAGAAAAACGATGTGAAATGGTTATGCAGCAGGAGATATTCTATACATCGCGGTCCCGTAACGGATACAACTCTCTGTTACATACAAGACTATTCTTCTTGTGCGGTGGTATATATATATATATGTATATATATATATATATATTCGAAATGAAGTTCTACAAAATAATCAAAAACATACTTTTATTTTCACCAGCAAACGTTACCTTGTGTATATTTATTAATGCACGACAGCTTTTTAAACGTTTAAGGCTACGTTTCCATGTTTCCGCGTCCGTATCCGACTCTGTATCAGTGTACGTAACATTTTAATGCGGATGCGCTGTTTCCATGTGTTCGTGTCTGTATCCGAGTCTGTATCAGTGTACGTAACATTTCTATGCTGATGCGCTGTCTCCATGTGTCCGCACTTTAATAAAACCAAGTCGATTATTCCATCAAACTATACGAGTCTGACCATCTCATTATTTGAAGAATGTAAACATTGTTTGCTACTGGCTCAATAAACATTGTCATGCTCATGTATACTCATTCAAAAATGTTTGGCAGGTCAGACTACACAAATACGGTTCTATAAAAATAATCAGTGTATTCTTTGGGTAGGGAGTAAAAGCATTATATTATGTCTATGGACTTTATGTTTGGGTGAAAATTTCAAAGGAATCAAACAATAGTCTAAATAAGATTAATCATCAAACATATATTGTTATATACAAAATAGCATTCATATTTAAACGTTCCTCATAAATTACTTTCATTTGGTATACATTATTTTCCTTTGGTATGCTACGTCCGTCAATCCGTATATTAAAGCTACATTGAGCATAATGTATGGATGCAATTTGCAGACACGGACGTCGGATACGGAATACGGACACATGAAAACACTTGGAAATTTCTTCTTGTCCGTATTTGTACACACACCGATGGACGGATACGGACGCGGACACATGGACATGTAGCCTTACCTTGGTATAGGCTGCTATCATATCCGTTACTAGCAGGGAACCAATTAAAAACGAAGTTAAATTCATAAAATGCATGGAACGCAGATTAAAGTTTGATCATTATGACACTGGTTTATATAATGACTTTGGCAAGAGTTCCTTACTCCGTCATTCAGTATGGCGGCCGAGAGCTTGCTACGTCGCTATTCCCTTTAAACATGTACACACATACTCACCAACGCGGTAACTTTCCGTAGGCCTTTCACGGTAATCAATGTAACTGTCATGAAATCTTTTGGAAGGACTTAGTTTTAAAAATTCTTGATTATTTGATAAAACTACCATAGAAATATAGCAAATTGGTTGAAATGCTTATAACACTGGGATTCATGCTAGGTTTCCACTATCCGCGATCAGTCACGAACGCCACGAATGGCCACTCGTAGCTGATAGTGGTATTTCTCTGAGATTTCAGGCTTGGATACGGTGTGATGCGAGCCCATACGTTTTGATACGATGTTTTGCGCTCTGTTGCGATCTGGTCACGATTTGTCAATTACAAGTGTCACGATCTGTCACGGTCTGATCTCCAGTTCAGATACGATTACCTACGTTCCGTTGGGATTGTTTCGATCGAGTCCACGATTGGATCCCGATCTGTTCTAGTAAGAACAGATAAGTTCCGATACGCTTATCACGAATACGTGCGCTCCGTAACGATAGGATACGATTATGTTCGCAATGTCTTTCACGTGATCGATGGAGATCACGATTTGAGTTACGATTGGATCCGAATGATATAAACATAGCCCGACTGACTATTAACTTCATTGTTATTTGAGATCGCAACACATCTTAATAGAGCGTGGTGTTTTTTCTTGTTTACGATCGATCACGATTACCACGAATTGGATGCACGATTGGATACGATTTGTCGCGCTTAATTACGATGTAATAAGATCTGATACGATGATCCCGATGGACAATTGATCGCAGTTGATCGCGTTAATCGTAGAGAATTTTTGAACCGTTCAAAATTGTTCTACGATTAACACGATTGCCACGACTGACCTCAAGATCTGATATGATCTTATAGGATCACCACGATTGGTCCACGATTAAGACCATGATTTTCAATCGTGACGCGAATCGTGATAGTGGGAACCTAGCATCAAATACGAAACGCAAGAATAAAAAAGCCAGATTTATATGCAAGCTATGATTTAACGGCGTGAATGTTATCATGTACAATTGAGGTGGCAGGGATTTGATTTGAATCTTCAAATCTTATGCACATGACTACACACAACTTTCTCGCAGAGATGTGACCGAGGCCGAAAATAGCTCGAATCAAATCACTGCCACTATCAACTTCCACTTGACCACTGACAGATCATGTGATGCAGAAGAAAACAACGTGCGCTGTTATGTTTTTAGTTATCTCCAATCTGTAATTAGTTTCAACTCTTGGTATATATGTTAAAACGAATAATACCGCGTTCCTATATCTACACACTGTGGTACTATTTGTTCCTACAGTGGTTAATGTTAAACATTTGCAATCTATTTAAAATGCATTGTAACAACGATGCTACAGACATAAACCTCCTTAGTAATTCCACAGCGTATGAACCAGTTGTATCCGATCGGGCGATCCGGATGTTGCGATTTGAATGGCGGATTAAATAAGTACACATAGGTTTGTACAATAATCTGAAAAAAAAAAACCTAGGCATATATTCGAAAACGTAAAAGAGAGTTGTACATATTTATAATCACAACAAATTTTGCTCGTGTTCGCATTTTTTTCTGGGATGTTTGCTCACGTTAAGGCCTTGTCACACTGTGGCGAATTGTGGCGAATTGACCTTACGGCGAGATTTGATTGACAATATGTTTAGCCATTCAGAAAGCTAGGACTTGATTGTTTGACGGACATGGCTTGTAAAAACATTCGTTTGACGGACTTTATCCTAGGTAGGCGTGGTTATAAATCCAGTAGCGTATTGTCAATAAAAGCTTCGAGTTCTGTCGAGTCATAACTCGCCGTAAAGTGGGCGAGTTGGTCGAGGAATTGTTTTAAGACGACATTTGTTCGAGTTATCTTCAACCTTGACACGACATTTACATAACAAGTAACCACATTTGTATAACGAGTTCAGCAGAGACATAAACGATATTACTACGATATGCGTACACTATCTTTTCGACAATCGAAGACTTTACAAGGGAGGACATGTCTACGTAATGTGTTCGAATTTTCGAGAGTGTGCGAGATTCCTTCGACATGTCTTCGACAAGCGTACGAGAAGAAAAGGTCGCCGAGAAGCAGCGAGAATTTTAAACGGTTTTAAATTCTCTCCGCTACTTGGCGAGTTCTTGCGACTTTAGGAGACGTAAGAAGATATCACTGCGACAAAGAACGACATGTGTACAAGATCTAAACGACACCAGGTGTATTGTGGCGAATAACAACTCGCCAGAACTCGTATCTCAAATTCGCCACAGTGTGACAAAATCATTGAAAATCGATTGACTTGTTTGACAAGAATATACACCCGGCTACTGTTTAATATCATTTCCATTGTGATCGTGCACGTTACTGTTCACTAATTGCACATATTTTAACATGTTTTACACTTAACTACCAATTGCATGTATTGAGATGGAGCAAAATTAATTGTGTTAATAAATATGTACGACAATCCGTATTTTCAAACCGGACTTCTCTTACGTTCGTTAATATCGAACATATCAGTTCAGAGAGATATGGGCAAACACCCATATCTACATTTTTGTCTAAACATTTGTTAACTTCAAACACAGAAAATTATTATTTTTGCAAATATTGACTATCACAATAACGGAATGATTTCAGGAAATACCCGTGTCTTCTGTTTCATTTGCTTTAAATATGGTCAAACATGTCATGTTGTTTTGTCGTACTCCCGGACGAGCCTCTTACAATAACTGAGAGCAGATTGACCTGCAAAACATGTATTTGTAATATTTGAAAAGCACAGTGGTGAAATTCTTTAAAATACTTTAGTGTTTGGAAGCTTTTAAGAACTTTTTTAAACACCAGCAGATTTGGCGGTCATCGTGTGCAATACATAAATTTGTAATTCTGTTCTAACAGCAATGACATTTTTGCAATTACCAACATTACATTTGTCAAGAGGTAAAACTGCATCATTTTCATTTATATCAACCTGATTTGCAACCACTTCCTTATTTACCGAATAATAGTCTTTAGATTTTGTATATCCTGATGGGTTGTACACAAAACCAATATGTTTAGCCACGTGTTATCTTTCAGGCGTTGTTTCTAATATGATTTGATCAGTACACACGAAAGTTTACAATCGCGAAAACTAGTCACAATACGTGACAAAAAATGGCGCATATGCCCATAATGCATCGAGATTATTGAGAATATATATTAAAATAATTATTTATGTTTGAAATAGTTACATAACTTATTGATTACTTACCACAATTTACTATTCAGAAGTCATTTAGAAAAATTAGCGAGTATCATGTTAGAATATGCATTATTTAATGCCTGCAAGCTTCAACAACAGTATTACGATATCATGATATGTATATTATTAACTATATACGTGATGCACGCTGAAACCCATGTAAAATCCAATTTTTAAATTTCAATCGAGGAAAATACTCAAACAAACTGGCGACGCACTAGCGGCGCCTCCGGCGCCCCCCCCCCCCCCCCACCTCAAACGTCCGGACCATACATATAATGGCGTATATAACACGGTAAAAACAGAATAAATATGCTTAAAAAAGTTTCGCTCGCTTCGCTCTCTCAATTTGGTAAAAGACACATATCAACTTTAATAAAACATACCCGACCTATCCCACTCTCTACGATTTCTTACGTACAACGTAGTACCGGCACCAAATTTCATCAACAACGATAAACTATAGACAATGGGTATATATATACCTTTATTTGTGGATGAAACTGTTTTACTGTTTTCTTTTTACATTCCTATATTATATAAACATGTCAGATGCAATACACCCGTGCCCGTTGGCACAGGATACAACAAAAAAGACATTAATGCGTTTCGAATAATTACGAGTTAGAGTCAAAATTAAAGTCAAATCAACGACTACTTTTCAGCAGAAACAGCTTTGTTTCAATAAATAGTTTAGTTCCGAAAAATCTAAATCGACAACCTTTTTGTTCAATGCTCCATTAGCAATCACACCAAATTTTATATTGTTTTTATGCATTCATAAAAAAGGATGTAAAGTGATAAAGTAGAGGGGTGTCCACAACGTATACCCGTTCTCTGTCGTATCTATACACGTACTCCGCCGTAAATATATCCGTGCTCCGTAGTAGCTATACCCTTTGCTCCGCGGTAGCTATACCCGTGCTCCGTCGTAATAATACCCGTGCTCCAGCGTAGCTATACACGTTTCAATCCGAATTCCTTCCGACAGATGACGAGGTGTGATGGTCTGTGTAAACAGATACTCCGATTCTACAAGCAACACGTTCACGCAATCGTTAAGAATTCCACCGACGAGCTTGAGCTTGAAAAACACCGTAAGTTGGACTATGGACGGTTTCACAGTCTCGGAGAAAGTTCCGATTCCATCACTGCCCAGATGTACTAGTACTCATCATGCTACTTTAAATTCCATATAATTAATCCTACTATAATTTTACATGCATGAGTCACTCCACGCGATGAAAGTCAGACTCAACAGCATCTACTGATATCATTCTAGTAGGACAGGGATTATTGTACCTACTTACGACTATGTCAGATGGCATCATGCAGCATTATGAGTGGGACCAGGAATTGTGGTAATTTCTCTGCACAGAGTGATGCTTGACGTACGAACATCAAACACACTGTCTTAGTAGCCGTCATGAAGACATGTTTGGAACTTGTAATGAGTTCCTTGTCTCTGCTACCGGTCATTCGGAACCGCAAATTTCATATTCTGGTTGTCTACCACTAGTAGTCCGCCGTTCGGCAGAAAGTCCAGTACAGTGAGGAAAGAATCCTTCCCATTATCTTCAGATCCAAAGACACGAGCTGCTCCAGGGTGACTGGCCTAGACGGGATGATATCCACGGCTACTAGTTTCCCGTCCGGCAGAAAGTCCACTGCACTGAGAAGAGGCTCATTTCTCATCATCTCCAGTCTACGGCAGATCCACGGAAACGAGCAGCTCCAGAAAACCGCATTTGAGAATATGATGTTACATTAAGTCTAACATAACTTATGCAATTCCCAACTCTGGCAATAAACAATTTAGTCGTTTTGATGCGTGGCTTTTTAACAACTCGGGCAAAACCCTCGTTGTTTAATTCCGACGCATCTGAACTCAATATCTTTGTTTATTGGCTGATAATCAACGATAAATCGAAAAATATTTCTTAAATGGCATATATCCGCCGTTGATTTGTGGTGGACGCTAAATAGTGTTCCCATCCTTCCACTTGTTAATGTGCTCGCATACAATCTTCGCATACAATATTCAATACATCATTAAACGTGATTAAATCCTTCGAACTCAGACATCTTAACATTGCGGAAATAAAACAGTATATATTATTTCATTGATCACAGTCTTAACCTCTATCACTGCACCACATGAACGACCCTCTGCAGAGACAAGGAACACCGTACAAGTTCAAGACAAACCCATATGACGTTGTATGCGTGTCTCAGAATGTACTTGCAGTAACAGTGGGTAACAAGACCGTGTGTCTCCTGTCCGTGAGTGCTGTCATCAGTGTGACAAGGGAAATCAACACATCCTCTCAGCTGCAAGTCGCCATCAATCATGGTCGTAAGTACATACGATGATCCACGTCCTGCCAGAATGATATGACTGGATGGCGTGGAGTCTGACTTTGATCACGTGGTGTTTCTTAAGAAAACGAACAAGTTTGGTGAACGTAAGTGCACGTATGTCCAGTCTAAGAACACGTTGATACTGACTGACATGTTCGCTCAAACTGTGTACACGTACGACACCGCGAAGGGCACGTCTAGGGCAGTCACTAATGATAACATTCAGGAACCACTTGGTGCGTGTGTCGGGCCTGGTGGCACGTTGTTGGTGTGCAGTGAGGGAACGGACAGAATCGTGCACTTGACTGTTGATGGTGACATACTCGGTATCTACCCAGTGCATATGGAGTTACCGTACAATCTGTGTATGAACACTGATCGTACAAGGCTGGCTGTAACGAATAGCATTGAAGGCACCAGGAAACTTAAGTTGTATAAGACATCACCAGCTTGCAGTTAGATGATCATGGTGCGCTGATTTTATCCATGAGATCATTGTTACTCGTATTAAGCGTGCGTAGTTATATTTAAACAGGATTGGATAATTTTCGAGTGTAATACTTGTAATGAATGCTGCTAAAATGCATTACCAAATTTATAATAAAGAATGTTACAGGGTAAAAAAATATAAGAGATAATAAAACCGCTGGCGAAGGACATGCAATTTATTCAGTGAATAACATTATGAACAATGTCTGAAATTTATATACTAAATTGCATTGAAATATCATATGAACTTTTAGAAATAAAACAATCATTTCACATTTTAAAATACGATTATTATCAGTATGATATTAATAATTATTTAAGTCTATTACGCAATAACAAAATGTCAATACAATTCGTGAAAATAACAAAGAACACTACTTATACCATATTTAAGAGTCTGTGAGTTTTCTTTGTTTTGCGGTATTCAATAACTGTGATTTATACCGTATTGCGGAGAGTTTCTTTTGTTCTGCGGTATTCAATAAATGTGATATTAGAACAGAAACTGGTGGGCGAAGCCTAATATGAATGCTTTTCATGAAATAAGTAGCGTACAGTATAGTGAAATTTAGTTTTAATTTATAAGTACGCTAGTTATTGCACGGTAAGCTTCCACATTTAACAGCGCTAAATTTGGAAATGACACACATGCTTTACGCACATGCCAAGCATGTCAGACATCATGTGACGTTTACGAAACGCCTATGGGATGGGCATCGTGGAACGTTGCAATATGATAGGTAAATATGGTATAACACAATTGTAGCACACTTTGACCTCAATATGTTAATTATTTAATCATGTGGGCTCGTTAAATGATTTACGTATTTCGGTAATAGTATGCTAAAACTATTACATCTCAGGTGGGCAGAGCATAACCGTGCAATAAGTAGCGTGCGTATAAATTACAACTAAATTTCAATATACGGCACCCTCAATACGGTATAAAACACATGTAGCATAATGTTACCTCATTATGTTAGTTATTAAACCGAGCCCAGTGAGCTCGTTAAATTACTAACATATTTCGGTAAAAGTATGCTACAGCTATTACATACTGCAAGCCATTCAGTAATAATTAAAACATACGTGATAGAAGAAAAAAATCACCCAAACTGTGTCCTTATATTGTTAGAATTTATATTATAACTCAAGCCATTACAAACCAACCGTATTAACACCTACATTTTATCTTTTCTATAATAACTTTGATTGTGTGAATCATCAGGTCGGGAACTCACATACCGCGATCACTCACGGAACCGCACGATTATTAAAAAAATGACGCTCTGTGAAACAATTTCACCCTAGTCAACCTGCTAAGATATTAAATTGAATGATTAAATTTTAAATTTACATTGTCCAACGATTAAAACACATTTAAATCGCTGATATCTTAGTGTAAAACGATATGAATTCTAAGTCCAAAAAATGTGTGTTTCGGGCAACGGTTTCAAAAAAGTTATGTAGGATCGGGATTGAGTTTTTTTAGTGTTTTTTTTTTAAGTCTAGCCATAAAAGCCAAACAAATGACAAGCACCTAACCGGCAATACTATTCATCTATGAAGAGATTCAGAATACTCAGTTAATAATATAAAGCGCCTTTTCGACATGGATTATCTAATTAATCACGATGATTATCTTCCTTGAAAACAATTAATCTGACAAAGTAAGATTTCACGGAAAACAACCGTCTCTAATAACTTAAGGGTCGGGAGGTTTTCGCTAGGTAGGGTCGGATTGCCCGAAACACATAACTTTTTTGTTTTTACCTAAAGGGACTTGTTCACAGATGTTTTAAGTTTCTGATATATGCCATTAAACGTCTTAACAAATTAAAGCATTTGAACTAAAGAGCCCAAGAACTATAACAAGATAAGCATATAAAAAACTGATGAATTCTCATTAACGAAACGGTATTTAACGTATATTTCTATGTCATTGGTGTTATTTCGCTGCTTTATATACACTATTCTTTTACTTTTGGAATCAGAAAAAACGTTTGAAAATTATTAAATCGTCAATCTGTGAACAGGTCCCTAAAGTCAGGCAAATTGTGTCTCTTTGTTAAGGGAATAATTTAAATGGTTGATTGATTGATAAGAAAATTGTTAATCCTTTGTTAAGAAACAATTACCAGAGTTAGATGTTTATAAAGAAATTATTTTATCATAGGTAAATGTTTGTACTGCGTTTTGTCATTTATTAACTAATTCAATTAACTGTTTAAAAGTTTTAAATGATTTTATTGTTCAGTGTACAATATATTCATTGATGTAATTTGCATGTAAATGTAATTATGCTGTCCAAATAGATAAAGTGTAGGGAAATCTAGCGGCATCAGCAGGTTCAAACTCCCTATAGACATCATACAGTATTTTTTTTCAAGCAATTAATTTATTCTGCGATATTATAACGGAACGCATCATTAGTTATTATGTGACTTATCAGTTATTTTACTCGCATTTCATTATGGTAAACTGGTGTGTGCTATAACATTCCACGTATCGATTATACGCCTTTTTGATATTTGGAACCAAATTGCAGTTAATATTTGACATTCTCTAACTTAACCACTATTAAAATAAAGCTGATAAATTTTTTTCTTCTTTATACTCAAATTGATCTTCTTACTTCATTACCGGTAATAATTACAGATGAATATTCGACTGTAAATCCCACAACCGGTGGCGCACGTTTATTTTCCTGTAGACTATTCACACTGGGTATGACGTGACTCCGGATATTGGCCCATTATAGAGCCAAAAAAGAGCATATTAACTAAACAGTTAAGTTTTCTTTTATCGATTTCAATTAATTTGTTGATAATATGCTATAAACAAGTGGTTAATTTTAGACTGCCAACTAAATTTTTGAAGACATTCGTGTACTTCATATGCAAATGTTGTAGATCAACAGTGCATAATTTCCCTTTAAAAAGGGAATGCTCGCGGAAAAATTGCCGACCCTCGCTCATTTCAGTCATTTGTTAAAGATTTTAAACCTCGATCGAAAAATGTGAATCGAGCGATTGTTTACAAATGCTATAAGAAGCACATGTTCCAAGTTCCAGTAATTTTGAATAATAAATTGCTGTGAGATGGACTCCAATAATTTTGTGCCAGGTGTACTGATTGATTAATTCAGTGGCTCGTGTACGTGATATTGCAGGCTACTGTACTGAGTATTGTGCACTAATATACTGTGATTTCTCATAGTATCGAGACAGCCGTTGTATGGGGTGTGTCTTTTCTGGTTGTTATTACACCTTAGTTTGTCAGAGTTAACGTTTGTTGTACGAGTACGACACTGGTCGTGCAAATTACTAAATAAATCACTGCCAGAACAAAAATCACGTGACCATAGTAGCTTTTTAAATTGAAACTACTGTATATTACCAAAAAGCGAATACTACAGTATTTTTATGAATTTCAACGGTTAGTAATTTCAGACAATTGATGGTTAAAGGAAAGCGATGTGTTTTAGGTTTAAACACAAATAGATACTGGAAAATACGATATTTTCTTTAAACTGTTTTCTACTTTCACATTCTCTTGTTTAAATGCACACGTAATATAATTATAAACTTTTAAACCAAAGGACAAATTTCAAAATTCTACTGTTTCCAACACTTTTAATTGAATACATATAAAAATAAGTATAAAATAAAATTATAATTAGTATAAAATATCTAGTATATACTAAAGTATCTTAAGTATACTACCGTTTCTAAAGTCGCCAACTAATTGTAATTTAATAAACTCAAATACAAATCTAATAGAGTTAAAACTACTCTTGGTCAATCTGTTGCTCTGTGCATAAGTCCCATTTTTTATTGCAATATTTTTCATAGTTTAAATATCCATATAATTATAATATTCAGTGTTTATTTGTTTATTTATTTTATAACAAATGACGCTTTTTCTTAAACAAGTATTTTATACTCTTCGACAAGTGTTCTCTAAGAATGAATTGTGAAATCATCTAAGATAAAATCTTAGAAAATAATTATATAAGCTAAATAAGAAAACCACACGAAAATTTCTAAATACAGATCAGATTTTTGTTTACAATAATTAAAGAAAAAACTAAATATTTCTCACAATTTCATATAACTATTAAATGATAAATCTTAGAAAATTTATGAAATCTTAGTGAAAAATTTGTCTTAGATTGGTTCAGAATACCACTGCTGAATTTAATTTCTTAATATAAATCAGTTTCAATTAGGTGACTAATAGTGTCTTTGAACTCTTCCAAATATTTTTTACAGTAGAAGCAGGCATACATGTACAGGACAATTAATATTGTTTTTTAATGAAAATTAAGTCTGAATACTAGAAATCATCAAAAATGGTGATGTTTCTTTGCGCAATACCCAGTACACTAAATATTGATCAAATGCCATACTCCGTACACGAGCATGTAAAACCCCGTACACGAGTTGGCATTTTCTAAGATTAAGAAATACCTAATAAGCAATAAAAGTAATTGAACATTGCAGTAAATGGTGCTCATTGTATTCTTAACCAATCGCTCGATTCACATTTTGCGAAACAGGTTCAAAATCCCCAATAATTGAATGAAACAAACGAGGAGCTTCATTTTTTGAGTGAGCATCTAATGTTTAGTTGCTGATTGTTTACTGTTTATTTATTATATGGGTCAAAGTAAGTATATGATGGTCTTTGCAATTAAGTTGGCAATCTAGGTCAGCACATACATGTATTTAAAATTGTAAACAGAATACTTGAAATCTGCGTTTTACTTACCGTTGTTAGAGCTGTTTTCTTTGACATATAGCGATTTTGGTCGATAATGGGCCAATTTTCGGTGTCACGTCAAACCCAGTGATTCAATTCTAGACTATTAAATCGGTAGATTGTTTAAAGAACGCGCTAAACGCTACTGCAGTCATAACAATATTTGTTATACTACAATAAAAGTCATCGTAATGTCATCGTACAATTAGAAAATCACACTCACGTTTTTTAAATTAATCGGCTTTGCTGGTTTTGTGTAATTAATTTAGTACAGAGTTATTGCATGTAGCCCTCGAAGGTAAACAATTTTCCGGGATAGTAATATTATCATGCATAGAAGGATTTTCAAATAGGTTAGCAGGAATGATCGCTGTCATGATTTATGGGTCTTTGCAATTAAGTTGAAGTGAAGCATACAAGAATCATAACTTATAATTTTCCAAGATTTTTTATACCCCCTTGACTATTTTTTCTCGAGTCTAGATTTAAGACTATTTAATTGTCCTCTTTACCATTTTTTCTCGAGTCTAGATGTAAGATTATAAATTATATATGATATATTTGACACTTACCTAACATAGAAAGGAAATGGAGATTAATTAAAATGCATAGGTATCATGACAAGATCAAACAAGACCAGTACCTTATTCAGGATTTGAATTGTTTTCCTTTAGTCATTCAATCTTTACCACCAAAAAGCTCCTTTGACTGGCGTATTTTGGTACAAGAACACTCTTGTTATTATTATTGTTATTATTGTTATTATTATTAGTAGTAGTGTTAGTGTTATAATTAGTATTATAACTATTATTAGTATTATATGGATGATTTTGTTTTCTTTTGTGTCAATTTATATTGCGATTTGCATATGTATTTAAATATAATGAACTCCATATGGGCATAAATATGTGCGTTTATTTGTAGTAATACCTAAACGACAAAAACATCGTAAAATCCTCACTTTTTGTATAGAATACGATCAAATATTGTCACAAACTCTATATTTCATTGAAAAAAAGAAGAAGTTGAGTTAGCTCGCACTTTCCTTGATCCCGGTATTCCCGATTTGAAAATACCGCAGCTTTCCCCAATACACTAACCTGATTCGAATGTGCGCATGAGCGACTCGATGAAACTTACCTGTAATGTTATTATCCTGAACGTTGTGTCTACACCGGTCTAAAGACCTTTGTACTCACGCTCTAAGCATTATGGTTATGCGCTATTTCCAGCGTAGCTACTTATAGTTTATTTAAGGTCAAATTACACCAAAACGGAAGTCACATTCTCAGGGTTAAATGCTGTCAGTTAGATAATAAACACATATGGTTCAGTGTATAATGCATATGATTTTAAAAATACAGTTTAAATGATATGTTTTGGTATCAATTTAAAGGTATATATGTAAGAAATAAGAAAAAATACAGTTTTAGGCACAACTTTATCTTAATTGGTTGCCAGCTTCATAACTTTTGGCCCATGTTTTCATGCACAAAATGGTAGCCTCCATGCCCGTCAAAACCGGTGTTTTTATTCTAAGGTAAATATTTTGAGTTGCGACACATATAATTTGTTGACATGCTGTTTTTTCAAAAGGTTATGGCCTTATCTTTCCAACGATGTATGGTGATATATTAAAAAGTAGCTTGGTCATGGTGAAAATTGAGATCAAACATTGTATATTTTATATGTAACAATGAAGGCATTTATTTGCGCATGCGTAACCTTTAAGAACTTCCGGTAAGATTTGTCGTCTGCAATTTTTTTTTAATGGATGCTTACAAACGCACTGTAATGGACAGAATTACTGCCAGATGCCATCTTGAAAAAATGAAGCATGACCATTTAGGAACTCGTGAAATTCACAGGAAGATCTACCATAACCAGTACCAGTATAGTAGTGTCAGAAAGTAAACATGTTGATAATGTGATCGACATAAACAGAAATGCGCCTGACAGAAGCTTTTTGCAAATGTAAACAAGGACAAAAATACCGTTTCTTTATTATATTGCGAGTGTGTGTTGTTTTTGTTGTTTTCAGTTACACATAGGCCTAATAGAAATTATTGAAGTAACTTACCTTCGATACTTGCTTGTGTTTTCCACAGTTGCATTCGACCAAGACGACTAACAGACAATGTCTGCGGTAAGTTAAAACCACAAGGCATTGGAGCTGGTCATCTTGGTCCGCACGGTATTTTACTATCCTAAATACTGATTAATCATTAGCTTTTTTTATTCATTCCACACATTATTTTCACTTGTTAATGTTGCTAAGCTCGCATAGTCTCCCTTTGTCTATACGTTTTATTGCTGTCTTTGACGGTTCTATAATTGCAAAATAAATCCATTTTACCCTCAAATATGTAATTTGTTCATTAAACACATGTATTTATATGTAAGCCCTTACCTTAGTATTTATATCCAGAAATCACACTAAAGTTTTTCAGAATTAAGGAAGTGAACAGCACAGGGTTCTTGATCTTTTCCGCGGACGCCATTTTGTATTAATGACCGAAATGTGAACGCTTGTTTTCAATCGTTTTTCGTACACATTACGGTCACTTTTCGATTCTTGGTTGGTCGTTTTGTATCCGATAGGCACATTAACATACGTCCGTCCAAGATTGAAATCTTCTTCTGTCAGTCTTAAAGTTGATGTCGATTTCATACAGTGAGCAGTAGGACGAATCAAGATGCACCCGAAAAGTGTAAACTTTGGCATTTATACCGTTTTTAATCAATATAGAAAACACTTACGAATAAGTAATCCCTTTCTGAACATACTTCCACGGTACAATTTCGATAGTTTTACATTTTAACGCAGATCTACGAGTATAATTTATCTCAAAATCTCCTACACCACTTGTGCTTTGAATCTTGTGACTGTGTGAACTAAATCTACGTCATCATTACGCGTTTGCACGTTATTTTTAGAATCTAAGAATTCGGTAGAGCTGAACGGACTTTCACTTTTACTAAAGTTTACACGGCACCAAAGGTTGACTACAAAAATAAAACAATTACTGGAATGTCAGACATGTTGGTAAGTTTGATGAAACACATGCCTATCAGTCCTGCGATCTGATTGGCTAATCGACCTGTCAATCATTGGTCCGTCATAACTTCAATTCCATTGCAATTCAAAATTAAAGTTCACACTTTAAAACAGTTCAATTGTATAACCACATTTATCATATTATATCATACAAGGAAGTTAATGTGTCAAACCATGTCAGTAAAATGTCACAATATCAACTTTAATTGTAACCGAATGAGATGAATAACAAACCTGTCATATGACAAAATGTATGCCAATACCACACATTTTCCTGTCAGACCTCAATCCTTATAAATATTTTGGTGATATAACAGCGATTTTTTAAAAGCGGATTTGGGGCCGAAATAGGCCCCATTCACAAAGCCAAAAAGTACCCATTTTCACAAATTTAAATCCAAAATTCACAATTGCTAACAAGTTTATGTGTGAATTAGTTTTGTGTCTTCTTTATTTTTATTCCATGCAAAGGTCTTTCTTAAGATTGATTATGATTTTTGCATCAAAGCATATCATATGTACAAATTCAATTAATATTGCGTAATATAATCTTTATTGAATGATTTCATACATTAAAGGTTGAAATGTTATTTCCACAAAATATTGTATTATGGTGTTAATTTTCACAATTCAAAGTGCCCCCACAAAGGACTGGAAAAAAAAGACTGGAAAAAAGGATTGGAAAAAAACAACAACAGTATAATATTTAAATTGACCAACAAATTACAATAAATGCAGTCTACTGAATACACAATATTGCCGGAAGATAGGGGTAACTAAATGTACACTTAAGATTTTAATCCACAAGCAACCACCTTTATAAAATGTTCATGACTGTCGTTTTTGTTGTTTTTTTTAAAGATGAAAACGAATTGTGGAAGAGAAAATTTAGCCTTGTACTCCTGCAGAGAGTTGGGAATTACAATATATTACAGTATTAAATACAACGACCTATAGTGTGTTACCTGTGTAACACACAGTGTGTAGTGTTTTTAACTGTTTTTAATTCTTGACACTGTAGAGCTAGTACTGATTGGACCGAGTTGTAGACGAGGAGGACGGGCACGTATCTACATAGGCTGCCTATATCCGGAAGTCTTCGCAGTCTACATTGAAGATTATTTTTTCTTCTGTTAACCAGATGTTTACCACGTCACTACTGCTGCAGTGCTGCTGTTGTTGTAACTAACAACAGACGTTATACCTTGAGGTTACACGCTGGTGGACGTAGGCAGTACCTTGATCACGATCGGTCTCCGTGTGTGCTGACCATTCATCGTGGGTGTGTATCCCGATCACCAACCCTGATAATTCCTGGGTGGCGTGATATTTGAACATTACGTTGGCTGTGTATTGGATTATTCGGACGTCATAGGCGGGCCAAGAACTTTCCATACCAAGGACTACGCCAAGAAGTCATTAACAGATGTCTTCAGCAGATACTGTATAGACTGTGTAATTGTGAAAGTGAAATTTTTTAGTGAATGTGATTTTGTTTGTGCTTGTGTTTATTTGGATTAGGACTATACAATAGGACATATCTCAGTAAGTGTTGCTTATTTATTTATAGATTACCATTTAAAAAAGCAGAATAAATTTTGCATTATCATGAATTAAATTTCATAACATTACTACTTTATTGATAGTATGTTTTACCAACTTGCAGAAATTGTAATTTTTTTTCCATTACTATTAAAATTTTGCTTATAGATTGTAACTTTTGTTATTTAAGATAGTCAGTTTATTTTCTAAAGATTATATTTATTGTCCGTTTGTGTGCGATATTGTTTTTGATGTGAGTAAATTGCTGAATGTGGGAAAATTAGTGTTAATTTTAATAGTGTCCACATCATTTCAAATTTTTTTTGCAATGTGTAGTTGTTTCATATGTAATTGTTGAATTGTTACTTTCATAATGGCTGAAGGTAGTAATTTTGAGAGCAGAAAGTAGTCGGAAGAGGGCGTGGATTTCTGAACACATCTACTCCAGAAATCAATGGTCAGGTAGATCATGGGTTAAGGTTTAGTATTGCTCCTTTTATACCCAAATTACCTTGTTTCTCTGGTGATGAACCATTACCAAAAGGCGATGTTGCTTATAATGAGTGGCGTTTTGAAGTTAGATGTTGTCTGAATGATCCAGATATCACAGAAAATGTTTTAATGCAAGCTATCCGACGTTCTGTCCGAGGTTCTGCACGAAAACTGATTATTCCTCTTGGTGAATTTGCTTCTGTGGAAGATGTTTTAACCAAATTAGATGCTATGTTTGGTGATATTTCCACCAAGGGCAGTTTGATGCAGGAATTTTTTAATACTGTTCAGAAACATGATGAATCTATTACTTCTTTTGCTTGTCGTCTTGAAACATTATGGCAAGTTGCCATTGAAAATGGTCATTTGACAAAAGATGCCAAAAATGATCTGTTAAGACACAAATTTTGGACCTCTTTATTTTCAGAGAAGTTGAAGTCTCAGACCAGACACAGGTATGACACAATCACTGACTTCAATGTTCTACTCAGGGAGATTTGTATGGTTGACAAGGAAATAAGTATTTCTTCTCAGTCATCCTCTTCTAAAACAAAACAGTGATATGCATCTTCTGTTGTTTCAGATCAAGGAGAATCTATTGACTCAAAACTTTCAAAACTTGAATTGTCTTTGAAGAATGAGATTTCGGCGGTTGAATCCAGACTTGATGCCAGATATAGTTCTAAACTGGATCAGATTTTAGAATGTTTTACATCACAAAAGCAATCAATGCATGCTCCTTCTTTTTCTCAGTCACATGGGGGACAAGGAGTTGAGAATCCTCCGTTTCAGAACAACAGATCCAGACCGTTTAACAACCGTGGTCGAGGCAGGGGCATGAACTCATACAGAGGTCGTGGCTACAATTTCCAGTCGCAGTCGCCAAAAGAGTGACCGCCCCTGTTATGGGCCAAACGGGGGTAGGTGAGTCTAATGGCCTTGCTGATAGATTAGTTGGTGTTTCGAATAGTTCTATGGTGATAATCAATGGTGAACCATTGAAGTGTCTCATTGATACTGGTGCTATGGTTTCTACTATTTCTGAATCAGCTTACATGAATTTATCAGACAAATCAGAGATTTTTGATATTGAAAACCTTGGTTTAGAAATTTCTACAGCTGATGGTTCAACAATTCATTATCTTGGGTATATTGAATGTTCACTTCAAATGTAATGCTTGGAGTCACCTATTTATGCACCAATTTTGGTTGTCCCAGACAACAAATTCAACTGTTCATGTCCAATGATTTTGGGTACAAACATCATTCGACTTGTCCGTGATAGTATCCAATCACAAGATGTTCCTGAAGAGTGGCAAATAGCAATCGATATTTTGCAAATTATCGAATTCAATGCTAAGCTGTCAGGTAAAAAGTCTTTAAAACTTGGACCATTTGAAACTAAGAATATCAACTGTATTGCCAGAAATATTAATCACAATATTTCACAGGTCGTAACAGAAAATTTGGAATGTGGCAATCCAAACTATACAGTTTGCCCCAGGGTAATTCAGTTGAAACAGTCCGGTTCACACGCAAAGGTTGTTGTCCGTGTGTGCAATATGTCGGTCAAGTGTATCATTTTCGCTCCAAAAACCAACATATGTAAACTTTCTGAAGTTTCAGTCATTGATGATCTTTCATCTCAATTACCCAAACAGATGCCTTGTCATGGTTCTCCTATTTCAGATTTGGGAATCAAGATTAACACAAAAAATCTGTCTCCTGAACAACTTCAAAGAGTGTATTATGTTCTGGGTAACTGCAAAGAGGTATTTTCCACTGGTCCTACTGCTATAGGTCGCACTGATATCTTAAAACACAATTTTTTTTTACATGATCCAAAACCTTTGAAACAACCTTACAGGAAAATCCCTCATGGGATGTACGAGGAGGTGAGACAGCACATCCGAGAGATGCTGGATGCAGGTGTGATCCGTCACTCTGAAAGTCCTTTCTCGAATAATGTTGTTCTTGTTTGTAAGAAAGATGGCAGTTTGCGTTTTTGTATAGACTGGCGTCAGTTGAATTCCAAAACTAGAAAGGATGCTTACATGTTGCCTCGTTTTGATGACATTACTGATTGTTTAGTTGGTGCTACCTTGTTCTCCAAATTAGACGCCGTTCCGGCTATTGGAATGTTGAGCTTGAGGAGGAATCCAAACCATACACTGCCTTTTCAGTTGGTAATATTGGATTCTATGAATGGAATCGGATGGGTTTTGGTTTGAAAAACGCGTGTGCAACATTTCAAAGATTGACTGAGCGTTGTATAGGAGATCTTAATATCCGATAATGTCTAGTGTTCCTCGATGACATTTTGATTTTCTCTCGTACATTTGATGAGCATTTGACACGGCTTTCTCAGCTAGAATGTCATGGTTTGAAGCTGAAACCTTCCAAATGTGAACTGTTCATGTCTTCAGTTTCATATCTTGGTCATGTCATTTCCGATAAAGGGATTCATACAGATCCAGAAAAGGTTGCAGCAGCCAGAACCTGGCCTGTGCCCCAGAATGTGAAAGAGTTGAGGCAGTTTCTGGGTTTTACCGGTTATTACAGAAGGTTTGTGAAAGGTTATTCTTCGTTAGTTGAGCCTTTAAATTCTCTTTTGAAAGGTCCTTTTCTGAATGATAAACTATCGAAGAGACGTAAAAAGTTGGTTCCTTGCAAGTGGGAGTGGTCACAGCAAAAGGCATTTGATACCTTGATTTCGTGCCTTACATCTGCCCCTATCCTTGCCTATGCAGATTACACACAACCTTTTATTATGCACACTGACAGTTCTACTTCTGGCCTTGGAGCTGTTTTGTATCCGGTTCAGAATGGTGAACAGCGGGTGATCGCTTATGCTAGTCGTGGTCTTAAGAACAGTGAAAAGAAGTATCCTGCTCATAAACTTGAATTCTTGGCACTCAAGTGGGCTGTCACGGAAAAATTTCAGGATTATTTAGCTGGTGTTTCTTTCGAAGTGGTCACTGATAACAATCCGTTAACCTATGTGTTGACCACTGCAAAGCTTGACGCTACAGGTCATCGTTGGATAGCAGCATTGTCGAATTATAACTTTTCTATATCCTACAGACCTGGGAAGTTCAATGCAGATGCTGATGGTTTGTCTCGAATTCCTCAGCAGATATTTCCAGATGTAATCAAAGCTGTGTGTTCCGGTGTACAAGCGGATGTGGCATTGGCAGATTGTGTGGCTACAGCAGGTGTTCCTCCTGAAGCAGAAAAGGTATCACATGATTTTCAGAACACTGATCAGACCGATTGGAAAGTCCAAGCCAATGATATCACATTGCAAAGGGTTATTGACCTTCTTAGCAGTAATTCTCGTCCCAGAGGAGAAATGTTGTGTCAGGAGAGTCCTTCTGTTCAAAAATGCTTAAGAGAATGGAACAGTATGTGTATGCAAAATGGAATCCTGTATCGTTCTTCTACTCTAGATGGTAATGGCATAACACAATTAGTTGTACCTTTGTCTTACCGTGATATGGCTTTGCGTGGTGTTCACGAAGAAGTTGGCCATCCTGGCAAAGAGAAGTCTCTCTGGTTGGCAAGACAGCGATTCTATTGGCCTGGTTTGCAAAATGATTTGAATAATCGTATCGAGCATTGTGATCGTTGCATTCGTAGGAAATCCCCGGTGAAACTTGCAGAGTTAGTCCCAATTCAAACTACTCACCCAATGGAACTTCTGTGCATTGACTTTCTAAAGTTAGAACCCTCTAAAGGCAATATTGAGAACATATTGGTCATTACAGATCATTTAACTCGCTATGCTCAAGCTGTGCCTTGCAGAAATCAAACAGCTGTAACTACTGCAAAAGCTCTCTATGAAAACTTCATTCGTTTCTATTCTTTTCCAGAGCGATTAGACAGTGATTTTCGAGAGCAGAGTTATCAAAGAACTGTGCAATGTAGCAGGTGTGACCAAAACACGCACTACTCCTTACCATCCTATGGGTAATGGAAGTTGCGAACGTTTCAATCAGACTCTGATTAAAATGTTGGGTACTCTAGAACCTCATCAAAAGTCTGACTGGAAGTCTTATATAGGTCCAATTGTGCAGGCGAATAACTCTACTAAGAGTGATTCGACGGGTTATTCACCCCATTTCTTGATGTTTGGGTGGCATCCCAAAACTGTTAATGTGAAAGAACTAAGTAAACGTTTAGAAATGGCTTACAAGAATGCTTCCGATCATGCTTCAAAATCCGCAGATACGGCAAAAGATCAGTATGATAAAAAGGCTTCAGCTTGCAAATTGGAAGTTGGTGATCTTGTCTTGGTAAGGTGTGTAGGTTTGATTTCTGTTGGCAAATTGTCTGACAAATGGGAAAACAGTCCTTACAAAGTCCTTTCTATTCCCAACATTGATTTACCAATTTACGTTGTACAACGTGCAGATGGAATAGGACCTCAAAGAAAACTTCATCGTAATATGTTGTTGCAGTTTAATGCTTTTCCAATTGCAGATGATGTCATCAGTGATGCCAAAGTCGAGAAACCAATGGTTAAGAGAAACAAATTGATCTCAAAATCTGATGTATTAAGTTGTACGTCTGAATCTGAATCCGATTCCGATGTTTCAGTGTATGTGATTCATCAGCGTAGAAAGGTCATTCTCCCTATTACGAGACAATCTGGTGTTTTCTAATTCCCCTCCACGTGATGCAAATATAGAGCATAGTATTTCCACGAATAGTTTTGTACATACAGAGTCTGTGTTAGACTCATCTGCTCTACGTCCGACCCCTGTCCCTAGGCCTAGGAGAACAAGAAAAAACCCTGAAAGATACGGTAATTGGGTTTACAGCCCTATCATTGCTGATGTCAAACAGGAAGAATATTTTGTGTGATTCACTGTTTTTATAATTGATTTATTATGAACTGTGAAATGAAGTCTCGATAATGGGTATATACACAGTTTTGTTTGACGGAGAATCAAATTGAATCATTGTGTACATCATTTCGATTAAGTAAGTGACTTAATTAATTTACTACTTGGTATTTAAATTATTATGCATTATTTATAAATCATATTTGCATAATTATTTAAATGTAATTCTGATATAGATGTAGAAATAAGTATTACTTTATTTCTTAATATATCAATAGTTTATATTTGTAATGTATGTATTATTTTTTTGTGTTTTGTATAGCCGGGAGACAATATTTCCTGGAGGAGGGAGTATGTTACCTGTGTAACACACCGTGTGTAGTGTTTTTAACTGTTTTTAATTCTGAACACTGTTGAGCTAGTACTGATTGGATAATTGTCTGATACATGGTGAACACATATCTACGAGATTGATTGAAACTGGGTTTAGTCGGTTAGAGTAAAATTTATATTCCTGATTGGGACTATATAGATCTTGATTTGTATCAATTTTTTGCAGTTGAAGTAATTTAGCAGTTGAACAGTGAATTTATATTCCTGTGGTATTTATATATTTTTACATCTGTATCTGTCTGGCTTTGTCCTGATGAAACTTTGTTTGGAGAATTAAAAACATTGAACTTGTTCTCTGATCATTATAAATACAATTCCAACGACATAGAACCTGTAACAAGTGGATGGAAACGATATTAAATAGTCTCTGCATAATAGACTGATCCAGGTCTTGCCATGGATAGTTTTAACTCCTCCCCAGCTATTGTTAAAGGATTAATTTCCATTGATCGAAAATTATAAACATTACCATGTGCTCTTTCAAATATCACAAGCATTATGCACGTGCTCTTTTGTATGTGCATAAAATAGTTTAACCGCTAAACACGTGATATCCAAGTGCTATGATTGGATAATATTGCAAGTTAATTAGCATATGATTGACATTTGTGAAAGCGTCTATTTAGTTTGTCTAATTGTAAGTTTCAGTTTTATTTTGAAAAAATGAAATTACAGAAATTTAACCTCATCCAAACAAATGTTTCAGGCGTTACTATAACAAATGCACTGATAATTCACTTGCATTCAAGTTCCTTTCTTGCCAACAGTCTTTCTACGCTCAGTCGCTGTGAGCATTTTGATTATTTAAGGAAAACATAGGGTTCTTGACTGTTATGTTTATCATGAAACCAACTAAATCCATATCATTATCATTGGTAGCGGATCCATGTAGCACACTGGCTTCACAACCCAGGGCAGGGTTGTCATTATAAAATGAAACAAGTGATTTTTATCTGAATCTAAGCGATTTGGCGAGGGGCCTAGGGCCCCCCGTTGTGATATTACCTATTGCGATATTAAAGCCCCTGAGAATAACAACCGATTTTCTCATGATTTGAAACGACGAATTTGATCGGCAATCGGTATCGTCAACTCCCCTAAATTCGCGACTACCATTGATTTGCGGATGATGTTATTGTCACGTGATCGTCTACGGCATTTGCGCATGCACATACGTGGCCGCGGGAATTTCTTTATACATGTCCAATGGACCATGTGACCGAATATTGTGTGAAGATACTGCATTTTAAACAGACGAAAGTATTGGACATGATACCTGATATAAAAACACCATGTTTTCTTATTCCCAAAACACCAGGAAGTTACATTTTGTGTTTTTGAATAAAAATACAAACTGGAAATAGTTGTTTTCGTCCGATGTTGTAGTAGAACTTCCATATATGGGAAATGATTCGGCAGTGTGTCGTAACTAAGGCCGAGCAGAGTTTTCTGTGTGTTTTTCAGTACCTTAATTTTAAGTGAATTTTAGCCTTTTACATAGTATTATGGTTACACAAGAGGCATAAGGAAATTGAACAGGCTCTATTCACCTACAAATTAAAAACACACAATACAATAATATACTGCAAACAAAATGAAAACAGTAAAATGATTATTTTTTCTTGCTTAAACTTAAAATCATCCTGGATTTTAGAATCAATAAGCCACTTTAAAAGAAATAATCCATTTGCCTGAAAACGTTTTTCCCCACTGGTATAGTATTACTTAAATGTGCTTTTGAGATAAGGAAGAATTACATTTCAGATTTCTTTTTTTAAATAAAAATCACTGTTGAATACGATAATCCAAAACTTGTTGTACATGCGGCCTAATTGAAGATTATTTTCTAGGAATTATGGGATGACGTCATATCCGCGAATATATTCTTTCTTTATTATTAGTATCGTAAGGCCTCCGGCCCAAAATACAATCAATATGCATCAACAATTGTAGTGACACAATATTTACAGCAAGGATAAAGTTATGGATATGTCGGCATAATTATGTATTCACTATATATTCATACAAGCATTGTGTGCATACATATACGATATATATAGACCTAGATCTAGATAATATTCTGTAGAAATTATATTTAAAATCAAATTTAAATTTTATTAGCTAAAACATGTCAAGTTAGTATCAAGACAAGGTGCTAATTAATTTGTATCATTACTACAAAATACGCATGCACGAGTTCAGTCTATCTGCTTTGCTCTGAGCGTAAATGCAGCGTTCAAATAGCGTGCAAGCGAGAAAATACTTTGTTCATTTTGATCAGACATGATTTTCAGAAACAGTTGGTCTGTTATCTGGTTATTTAGCCATTCGTCTCTAAAATATATCTCTCTTAATTCGTTATACAAAGGACACACACTTAAAAAATGCAACTCGTTTTCAATACAGTATACATTTCGTTTTAGACATATTAGACAGAACCTATAATCACGCTCAATCCGTAGATATCGTCCTCTTTCTATCATCTGTTGATGGCTAGAACATCTAAAGTTTGAGAGTACACGTTTTAGGTGAAAAGGCAATGCGATAGACAAGTATTTTTCTGGTTCTAACACACTTTTAAATATTCTGTACGACAAGCTTTTATGTGATGAATTAATATCGGCGAATAATGTCTGTTGAGAGCAGTCTGATAGTCTGTCGGCGAACAGTTTCCGGAAACCTTCAGCATCTCCGACCTCACCGGCTAGCCAAGCGTATACAAAGCCGTGCTGGCATAGAATCCTTTCAATGTATGTCGCTCACGTGGATCTGCCAGAATCGTCGAGTCGTCTTAGCATTAAATAGCACTGCCTCGGATATCTGTGCGATGGCATCTCAGTTAGCCTTAGCCAATAGTTGACATACTTTGTAATATAGCACAGTACAGTGACAGTGGCAGGCGCCCACATTCACTGAGACATAGACATTAACACTTTCAATAACTGACTTTCTCTGTTTATGCCTTTACGTATCAGACTTTTCCATAATTGAACGTGTTTACAGCTATCAAAGGCTTTAAAAAAAAGTCAATAAAAAACACATATAGGCGTCCCTTTTTCTTGGAAATATATTTCTGTAAGACCGCTTGTAGACAAAACATATTATCTGCGGTGCTGTAACCTGCTCGAAAACCGGCCTGGGACTCGTCGATAACTTCATACCCTTCCGCCCAAGATGTAAGTCTATTGCTTAAGATCTTCATAAATACTTTACTTAGACTGTTGGAAACCGATATTGCCCTGTAGTTGTTTGGATCATTTGTATGTCCTTTTTTGTGCACTGGAGTGATAATACTTTCGTTCCATTCTGTCGGATAGGAGCCTGAAGATAGGATACAATTGAAGAGCCTCTTTAAATACGGCTATATAATGTCAATAGTACACTTATATATCTCTATGCAGGTGCCATCGATACCTGGTGCACGTCCACCGCTTAGGGCATTTAAACTGTCCAATATTTCGTCATCAGTTATTTCGTCGTCAAGTAATTCGTTTCCTCGGGCCATATTCATATCATTAAATATATCTTCGTTGGTACAATTAGTCAAGTTGTCCGTGAATAATTCCTTGAAATACGCATACCACTCATTCGCAGATAAGTAGTCACAACCATTGGCCACTTTATTATTAGCACTCTTTATACTTTGCCAGAACATCTTAGGATTGTTTCGATTTCTGACTAAGCTTTCTCTTTTTGATCTCTGTAGTGATAGACGCTTGGCTCGACACAAATTTTTAAAAACATTTTTAGACTTTATGTATATTTGTAGGTCGGCCTTGCTATTAGTTTGTCTAAATTGTCGTAAAGCAACATATTTATCCTGTTTAGCTTTGCTGCAATCATCGCCCCACCACTCTGGCTGGGTATGCTGTACTAACGTTCTTTTAATTGGGTAAACGCACTTCATTTGTTTGCCAGCTTCCTGAAACAAGGCTACAAACGATTTTTCACTACCGACAATACCACGTATATCAACAGAATTTAGAAACTCTTGAAACAGTCAATTAAATGATTCTAAAAACACATGTTTAGTAGACTCACTCCATTTAAATCGAGTATAAGGTTTCACCAATTCAGTGCACGGTGTTTGTACTTCTTGGACGTTTTCGTTAAGTCCAATTTTAATTACACATACAATTGGAAAATGGTCAGATGTGCCATAGTCGGCAACGTAAAAATCTATTAAAGTCCGGAATAACGTCGATGATGCTAAAAAATAGTCCACAACACTACTACCATTATTTGCTGTACATGTAATATTGCCGTTCGTATCGCTAAATCTACCATTTAGAATGTGAATATCCTTTGTACAACACAGTTCTATGAGAGAAAGACCAAAGTTATTGTATTCTAAATCGCGATTCCTACGAGGCAGGCAAAAGTCATCCCCTGGATAGCTAACATTCTCGTTATATACAAAGTCAATATTGTCCTCCTCGATAAAGTCTTGGAAAACCCTTGTCCTGGCATTTCAGTCACTTCCGACAATAAGTGAAACATCTCCAAAGTCAGATTCGATCAAAGAAAGTTTATCGTGTAGGTTTTCGATTCCATTGCAGTTTCCGTTCTCATATATCGGTGAGTTTTCAGGTGCGACGTACTTATAATAGTATGGTGTTACGGGTTAAACCTGCGTGTAATTTGTCTACACATAAAACTACTGTCTATTCAAACTGCTCGTACACACGCTTAACAACACCTGTTTCAACCAACCAGTTCTTAATGAACACGCAGACTCCACCGGAACCTCTTGGCATTTTGTAAATTTCCTTGGGCTGTTTAACGGTATATATCCAGGTAAAATGTTACTGAAATCATCGTGTTTTGTTTGCCAGGTTTGTTTGCCACAATGTCAAACTGTGAAAAAAAGGACAAAAAATTGTGATCGCCATCGTATTTCCTTAGACATTGAATGTTTATGGAACACATTTTGATTTGGTGCCATTTTGACAGTTTTGGGCCATGACCATTTCTCTATTTGTCGTTGTTATCTACCGGAACTGGTTGTTTGCTCGTTGTATCATACACATATTTGGTACCATCAACAACAAGATATTCATTCTTGAAACCTCACTTTTACGCTTGTGCATTTAAGTAAAATTGGCCTCGGCTTTGATTTGGCAGGCAATCGGTATGCAAAATCGAGGGAGTTCTCGACTTCTTGGAGTTCAAGATGTTCATTCAATGTCCTTAGTACTTCTGTTTCTGTCTGAGTTGTTGTTTCCGTTTCAATTTCTTGTACATTGAACATTTTGAGATTATATTTCCTATTTTGTTTATCTATTGATTCTTGTTTTTTGGACGTTGATGTAAGGCTACTTTCTAACGAATTTACCTTTTCAGATAAAGAAGCAACTTTGTTGGTAAGTTCAGAATTTTGTAATTTTAGTTTTTCATTGTCCTCCTGAAGATTCATAACCTTTTTGTATAAGGAATCAATTTTACTATTAAGCAATTTCACGTTTTTGTGTATTTCAGGTAGTATTAGTGTCGAGTTTGCTGTATCGAATTCTGACTCAGGGGCAAACATATTGTCTACACTTGTTTCAGATGAATCGGTAGTATGGTGTTCATGTGCACCGGTATGTAGCCAGGAATGCAACGATAAGTGATTACCGGACTCTCCCTGTCGTGAAGCTCGTTGTTCAGCAGATCGGTTTTGGCGTTGGCTTAGTTGTCCGGCATCAAGATCTCTAGTGGCATTGTCAGTAACTGGTTTAACACTTCGCGAACGTCCTTGCTTGGTCGGTCCAGGATGAGGTTCAATGCCCTGGACAATGAGCAACAAAAACAAACAGAGAAGAATCGCTATTGACAGTTTTATGTTGTTGGTATTTGCTGTAGTATGTATAAGATGTACTGATTTCTTAGACTGAACTTATGGAAGAAACATGCCTATCCTAGCACGCCATATATTTAAAGTAACACCCATTATGGATTTATTGCGCTCCGTAGTTTTGGATACGCCCGTGGCAAAATAGTCTATGCACAGTCACTTCAAACCAGTACTGAGAGCAATTATATATTTTGTCTCATCCACAACAATAGCCGTTGTGGATTAGAAAATAAACAGTGCGTAAAATGTACGTGTGAACACATATCACATAGCAACCATATAGAGTCTAAAACACCCACGGTTTTATGTATTTATAGCTTAGTAGTTCGAGTGCAAGTCAAAAAACTGTCATAGATTATGTAGAGCACAACATTACCAATCCGACGGTATAGTATAATCCAAATGTAAATCCACACTGAAATTTTACGCTGCCTATTCACACACGTCCGCACAGTTAAACATGTCACTACTTGAATCAATGATAGTAAGATAAGATGGCGACTGCTTGACACTTACGTAAACAATGTTGACCTGCTATAAGATTTAAACGTTGTTTTGGATAAAAAGTTTTTTTTAAAAACAGCGATATATATATTTATTTTCAAATATTTGTTTTAAATACTATGTTCATATTGTTGAAATAATTTGATTATTGACATTAAATGTTAGGGTCGAGAATTTACGGTAATCGAGGATAAATAATGACACCCCTGCAGGGTCACAGATTCGAGCATCCGCTACACATATTACAATGTCCTTCATATGAAAAGTTACACTGAGTTGCAGTGTGCTAGGTGCTTCACAATGGGCACTTAAAGAACCCAGCGATCACCTCTGGAATGGGTTGTCTTCTGCATCTTGCAGTCAGCAATATCCCCCATTTTACCCAACTAACAGTCTTTTTGGGGTGATGGCCATATAGGAGAGAATCACGGGTGGGTGCACTCGAATTCACCACAAACACCTTATAATTGTAGATCAATGGTAACAGTCCCTACCACAAATTTCATAATTAGTAATAACTTAGGTCGCGAAATCATATTTTATTTTCATTTTTCTCACAGTGAGTCAAAAGAGCGTGACATGCAGTAAAACACATAGAAAATAACTGTAAAATCGTCAGGCAGATCGTCGTATCAATTTCAGTATGGTAAGGGTATTGTTTGATGAGTCAACATAGACGAAATGTGGCCAAACCCTCAAAACATCGTAAGAAACAAAGCGTCTTCAGTCTTATGTCATCAAAACGAAAACAATGCCAATCTCGCCCAAAACTGCAAGACACTTTAATGCGACAGTACGCAAAAGTTTTTGTCATTTAATTAAATCCTACCTTTGTATGCACCCAGGTCATGTTTACACACACGACTTTCAACTGTATAACTTGTAGAAAAAGGTTTGTTTGCTTCAGTTTTTCTGCGTAGGGCGAAATTTCCAGTCTGCTTTAAAACAAAATGGCTGCGATGGAATGCGAAGATTTTTTAGCTAAGGGAGAATACTCTTGCTTACCGATTGAAACAATTTTTGTAATTTACGGAGTTGTTTCCCTGGAGTTGTATTTTGGTGATCTAACAGACATTTCATTCATTGTTTCAATGAACTTAAAACAGGCTGTCAGGCTAGCGAAGTGGCTTCTCACCTAGGCTGCCCGGGTTCGCTTGCCACTCACCACATTTGAGTTTGATTGGTGGTCACCACACCGATAAGATGAGGTTTCCGGCCTCCGGATACTCCGACCCCGCCCACGCAGCACAAGGCCACGCAAAATTAAAAACATTTCAGTAAACAAATATAGAGCTGGAAATTGCAGCTATGATACAAAATTCCTACCAACTTTCAATGTGTCTACAGAAGTAAATTAGGAAAGGGTGCTGGGACACACCCCGGATCCTCACATAATGCGGCTGCGGCGCGGAAGGACCTCATTAACTTCGAAATAAACACACAAAGAACAAGAAATGTCTTTAAAAAAGACATTCGGCGTTGAAATTAATATGGAGATGTCATTTAAAGATTACCTTAACAGACGTCCAAGATGATCGGTTACGTGACTTCTCAGATCCCAGATTTTTTGGTCCCCACCAATAATAGGGGACTTATTGGACCCCAGATTTTTCGGACACTATAAGAAAACTTCTCGGACCCAAAAGTTAATTTGAGATAAATTTAAAAATTTAAAAATTAAATAGAATTATAATTAATATCTATTCCGTGAATAAACCAATCATACAACTCCATGTTTCCACCAGTGATATATGAATAACCAATATAATTTTTGTTTACATAATTGTTATCTGTATTTGTCAAGCCAATTTAACAAAATAACAATGTACGATAATAATTTCGGGAATGAATTAAAATTATTATGTATCAGACGAGTCTATATAGTTATTTATAGTACCGGTAATATACCATTCATGTTAGTTATCTAATATAATAACGATTTGAAGTCAAATAAGCATGTACACTGTGTATCCCAATAAAATGCAATAGTCAGGGAACATTCAGCGATTTTTGAAATGTTAAGACTTTATTTTTTGATAACGCAAACATAAAAATTCTTCAGACTATGACGATTTTAAATTATATCAGTAGAAATATGATATATCATGGGTTCCTGTGTATAATTAGTATTGCAAATTGTGTATTCATGCTACGCGAATAACAATTCGACATATTCCGAATCTTCTTTCATAACATTTTATCTATAGAAAATGTAGCATCTTTTACAGATTAAATAACATCTACTGGAGAAGTTGATAAAAAGATGCAATTATAAATAATCGTTAATAAATCGTAACCACAATTTTAAATCAAATTAACAGTAAGTTTATAATATAAATTGCACATTTATAGAAATGTTTAGGCTTATGATTCTCTGAACGCTATTATTGATGCATGTACGAGTATATTAACACAGCTACACAGCCGTTGCTAGCTACGCGCGCTATTTTTAGAATGCCACTACTTTTTGTGGAATGCGAAGAACTCGCTAGAATCAATGGGCTACATGGAACGGCAACTCTGTGAGTGAGATTTATGCATGGGAACATTGCACAATTGCTTTTTATAGAGCGTAACGCTTATATAAATGTAGGCTAAACAAAATAGTTATTACGTTACGTGAATTAATATATCATTCTGTTTATGGCATACAATGAGAAAATACGTTCATAGTTAGCCTCAGTTTAGATTATACGCGAGGATGTGTTCATAACTTCATTTTAACCGCTTATGTAAACAATTATGTAAATTTTTATTCCCCAAAAGTATGCAGCAGTTATTGGTATACGTTAAACCATTGTTTGAAGTTTGCATTCCCTAGAATTAGAAAATTTGCCAAACTATATTGGCATTCAATTTTCCCGCTGCATAATCATCACAAGAAAATCTGGGTCAAAAGTGATCTTAGGCAGCTACGCCGAAAAAATAAACCCTCCACTTTGACAGATTCAGAGGCTTCACCTTCCAACACTACTCCCGTACTTCTGTTAGTTAAGAGTCAGATTTTGGTGTTTCCAATAATAGACCTACTGTATATAGACGCTTCTTGCGGAGATGAAATTCATGAGGGACTGCGTCAAAGGCATCGAGTATCATGCTCCTATCATAATTTTCTCCCGTGTGCATGTGTGTGGGGGGGGGGGAGGGGCAGAGCGGCCGTCTGACGCAGAGCGGCCGTCGGACGCAGGGTAAATTTGAGAAATATACTTTTATTTTAGGGTCAAATTAAAAACACTAGAGCCAATTGTTTGTCGAAATCCCCAAGGTGGGAGATACTTGGTGTATCAAATGTCCTTGGGGCGGCCCAAATCTTTGTCGTAATGTCGGAGTTAGTTATGTACTATAATAAAGAGTAGTATGCCGCTTCCGCCCTGTCTAAATCCCTTATGAAGAGTACCCGGATCAGAAGCCGTGTTTCAAGAAAGTGAGTATGTCGTTTCGTTTGAAGTGGTCGAGGATCATTTGGATGTTGACTTAAATTAATGTGTTCCAGAATTACTAGCACTTACGGTAGCTAAAGTTGCAAGCCCTGGAAAAACATTCAGATTCATGTGGTGGCTGAACAATGGCAGGGGTTGCTATATACGTGTTTCTCTAATATGTCTTATATATGTAGACCCTAGTTTAAAAACAAATCAAGTATTTTCAACATTTGTGTCGGTCCATGGAGTGTGTAATTTCTGAAGAGAGGATTGATGTGTCCTAATATATGTTATCCCAAACTGCCTTTGAGTACTGGTAAATATTCAGTGTTTCTGTCTTACATATAGTAAAGGAAGATATCAATGTCAAGATGGGGCGGACATATTCAATACCTTCCAACAAATACAGCATAAATGATACATATTTTGCATGTAATAATGACAGCTGATATGCGCGAGGTCATGATATTTAGCTTTTTGCAGAGATTCTAGACCATCATGTACTTACCTTCCTTGCAACATAACATAAAAAGATTTATACTAGTTTATATACTTCGATTGGGAAAGTACTTTTTTAAGTTAATACAAATCTATTTTGTCACCACTTTACGGGGGGAGGGGGGGGGAGGGGCGGGGCCGTACGCTGCTCCCGCCCCCTCTTAATCCGCCTGTGATGTCGGTGAGCCGTGGCGTGATCGCTTATTCCAGGAACATAATTATAATGATGATTAAACCAATGATGTATTTGTAGTAAAGACAATATGTAGCAGGCTGCTGTCCCAGGTAGTTTGCCTGTGAACTTGAATAAGGCCATGATCAATGGTTATAATAGTAATCACACCGTAGTACCGGCTCCTATTCAGCGAAGGCACCACTTTCGAGCGAAGACGAAAAAGGAGAGATGATGGGTTTGTAAATACATTGGTTTTTATACCTTTTTGCTTTGATTTTCCAAAAAATAATATTATATAAAGATGTCAGAAGCAATTGGTGCATTCGCTGATAAGGAGCCGGTACTACGGTGTGGTAATGCACCTATCAATATTTCCCCCCCCCCCCCAGCGGCGGGCTGACCCAGGGGACTTTGACTAATTTTTTTTGTTGGGGTCTCATTCCCCAACCTAGAGCCAGGCATTTCTGTTTAAAGCCCCACATTGGGAGATACTTGGTGTATCAAATGGCTCGGGGGAATGCCCAATATTATCGGGGCCTAAATCCGACCAAAGTCTATTTACCGGGATCCGAAATCATTCGGCGTGTCAAATTCCCGCCTGTCGGGAATCGCTTTCAGTCTGAAGTCCCTTATATGCCCGCTGTCCCCCCCACCCTAGGGGAAAATATTGATAGGTGCATACGGTCTTTGATGTTTGGGTAGTTGAAATCTGCTAAGATGAAGGTTTTTTTCCAGTGTTGGATAGTTAACAAAAATATTAGAATATAATTAACAAAAATATCAGAACACATTTTCTCGGCATTTCCTGAATATTTGTCTTTAAAAATGATGTTTTAATTAACACGGTTGCTAAGTGTTTTTTGCCTCGTAATTACGACGTTCCGTACATTACTAGTTTTACGTAATTGCCTGTGAAACTTTATTTTTTTAGCGCCCAGTATGCGACACGTTAGGCATAAAAAATATGTTTGTTTAAGGTTACATGAGCAAAAAAATTAGGTAGGTAGGTACGGATTTTTTTTAAATAGAAATATATATATATATATATATATATATATATATATATATATATATGCAAAACATATTGAAAACATATTGATAATATCCTTAAACATTGTTTTGGATGCTATCAAAACAAAACACTTATATAACCAAAAAACATTTAATTATTGAAAAACATTTATAAAACAAAAAATAACTGACAAACTCAATAAAATGTTCTAGGGTCGAGGCAATTTTTTAGGGTAGGTCGAGCTACCAGAAACAAACATAATATTTTACGCCTAAGTAGTACATATGAGGCGTGTCGTTGAAAAACCGGACTTAATGCATGTGCGTAAAGAGTCGTCCCGGATTAGCCTGTGCAGTCCGTTCAGGCTAGTCCAGGACGTCACTTTCCGCCTATTTTTGCTTTATGTTTAGAAGAGACGTCCTTGAAACAGAAAATACCATAACAGCGGAAAGGGTCGTCCCGGATTAGCCTGTGCAGTCCGCACGGACTAATCCGGGATAAAACTTAACGCATATGCATTAAGCCCGGTTTTCCGACGACGCGCCTCATATATGTAATTATATGTTGTTACGTCGTATTACGAGATAAAACAAATTTCTCACATGGCATCAGGTAGCTGTCATAGTTGTTGTTTTTTAAAATGATGTTCAAGAGCAGACATTTTTTGAACTGTAAGGTATTTATGTCATTGATAATCTGCGACATTTTATTAAACAAAACGTTGCTTCACCGTTTACTCACAAAAGTGTGTATCGCTATATTATGTCAAAATTACTGAATATTATAACAAGACCATGTGTCGGTTTCACCCCATTTCTGTTTTTGTTGTTTAAACATAAGGACTTGTTATATACTAAGACTTCGACTCGGGTAGAAAATCATTACCCGAGTACCCGTGCTGTAATGTCAGTCTCCGAACCTTAAAAACGTACTTTACATACGTCGGAAACACTTTTACATGCACGTATGGTGTCAACAAGGTCAACTCGATTCCACAAATGATGCATTTTGCTTACCGTTCGCATATAAATTTTGGGA